>OY776119.1:84485311-85727616 GCA_963675135.1 Galeopsis tetrahit
GTATAAATGATTCCATTTTCTGAAGAATCAATTAAGAATTCCTGCCACTCATGAAAAGAAAAATATTTGTAGACAAAAAACTCGTACTCACTATTCCAGATGTCCAAACAGGCGCTGCCAATAGTCCTTCGATTCTTTTGGGGTCCGGAAAGTCCATATGTGATGCTGAGATTCAGATTCCTCACGAGCCTTTAAAACTTCCTGCGTAGAGAAAAAATGATTGTCGTAAAGTCCAGACCAGTAAAAAGAAGATGCAACAAGCAATAACTTGTTTTCATCCCTGGTGAAACATGAAGGAAGCAACTAGTAACACAAGCTCTACAATGCAACAGAAAAATATGACAGCAATACCAGGATGTCGAGAAAACAAATGATGAGATCGATTATTATAGAGGTGTTGCAATAACTGATGAAGCTTTTGACATAATGGGGATAATTTTTTTTCACTATAATTGATGACTGATGAGAAAATTAGAGGAACGTGCCTAAGATGGTTTGAATAAATACATAGGTCATCTTTACCCTAATATGGCCTGTAGAAATTAGAAAAACATTCATTCAAATTATAGGAAATTGAATTCCTAAAAAGAATTGGAAAGAAACTATAAAATGAAGCATGTTAAATTCAAATGAGAACATGTGTTCCAAAATACGATCCGTATAGTTGACCATGACTTAGTGGGATTAACAGTTGTTGTTATTGATGTTGTTCTACCCTACAGGTACAGATTGTCCAACACAGATTCAAGAGCCAATTATTCTGCATGATTTGTGGAAAAGTACATGCGGAGAGGATCTTAGAGGTTATTACATAAGTTTCAAAAAATTACGTGACACGTGAAGTATGCAATGTAGCCATAAAAATATGATCCATATAGATGACCATACTTAGTGGGACCTTGTTTCATGCAACCCTAAGTTAGAAAATCATGAAAACTTTCCCATCTCTCCCATTTTTTTAAACCAATCATAACATGGAGCTCGTCTATTCTATGTACTACTAAAGGCAAGTTAAGGAGAAATCTACAGTATATGAGTTGGAATAGCAACATATAAGCAAAAGCATCTTGTCATAGCTTCTTAATCCGGTCACCAGATTCCTACTTTGCTCTTTCCTGAAAAATTTATCCCATACATTTAGCCTACCATCTGTCCAACTAGAAAAAATTGCAGCCTTGAACAACATATATCAAATTCCCTTAGTTGATCAATTTTAACATGTACTTATAGCAAGATACAACACACATGTATACCATACATTTAGCCTACCATCTGTGCAACCAGAAAAATTTGCAGCCTTGAACAACATATATCAAATTCTCTTAGTTGATCAATTGCACTAACTTATAGCAAGATACATCACACATGTATGTATACCTTCTCTAACAGTCTAACATAACCATTCATTCAAAAAAACAGAGGTATAGGCTAAGGAAACGTGAAAGGCATTAAAACAGTAAAGCAGAATGAAAAGGAAAGCTGTAGAAACGGACCTCAACTTCAGAAACCCTTTTGGTTTTAAGAGCTAAGCAATCATAAAGAGCACCCCACTTTCCAGCGCAATTGTCAAGGGAACCAAGCCGATAGTATTGCTGCATCTGATGGACTGGAGCTGCAAAAATCCATATTCATCAGTTTGCTGATATCTAGCCTAGAAGCAGAAATTAAACGAAAACTAATACATCAAACACTTGGTGTGCATATTGATCGGAGAGCAAAATCCTAAAAGCCCATTATTATGCCACTAACTAATACGAAAGAAGAATTTCGGGAACAATCCGCCCTCAAACTACAAATCTTGTCCGCCCTCCCCATTAATATCAGAAACTGTATTGTTTTTACAATAAAATAAAAGGGAAACTAGTAAAGTTGAAATTTTAGGGTAAAGAAGGTAAAATTGCGGGGAATTGTGGCGTACAATAGCAAAACCAGAGCAAATCGAAATACTTGGTGCAGGATAATCGCGGCCTTGGGGCGGCGTCTTCTTGGTCGTCTGAGCTCATCGTCTTCTTTTTCCAAAATTTACAGTGACGGCCAACACCAACAAACAAAGATTATTATTATTGGGTATATTTGTAAAATGGACTGATTCTTATTGGGCGAGATTTTTTTTATCTGAGAACCGTATAAAATTTATTTTTATTTGTGAAATTTTGGTTTAAAGAAAAAAGTACTCCCTCCGTTCAAGTTTATAAATACGAAGTATTGATTAGTTTATGTATAAAGTATAGAGCCGACAATTTGTGTCCGATCCGATGCGCCGGTCCGGCCAACCCGAAACCTAATATGAACTGTGCTCTAAAATTATAGGCACATGTAGAAGTGGACCTATTTGGCCTGACCCGATGGGCTCGGTGGGCCTAATGGGCTAGGTTGGATTTGGCCCGTCAGCCCGTTTGACCCAATTAATATTTTTTCTTTAGGCAAATAGATAATTAAAATAAGTAAAGTATTTTATATTTAAAAATTATTGTGTTTTTTTTTTTATTTGAACTTATGAATTATTTATAATTTTATTTGAAGTTGTTATACAGTGTAATGGTATACTGATTATGACCGTTTATGAATTATGTATAGTTAATACATTAGTATTGCATATTTTTAATTATAATTATTTGTATAAATAACAATTATATGTGAGTATGTGACCAATACAAGATTTATATATATAATTTTTATTTTTTTTAATTATTTCATGGGCTGGGCCAGCCCGCTAGCTCAGTGGGCTAGGCTGGGCTCACATTTTATAGGCCCAACTAATTCATGGACTGGCCCAACCTAGCCCACGAAAATCGCTTGGCCCGATGGGCTGGGCCAGTCGACCGCAACTCTAATAAAGTAGAAAAGTTGGGGATATGATTAGATGTTGTAGGATCCATTTATAGATAAAGTGATTGTTTATAAATAAAATGAATGACAATTTGAGTAAATAAGTGATGGTTGAAAAGCGGAGATAAAGTAGTGTGAATGATAAATTTTCCAAATAAGGAATGAGAATAATAAAATTGAACAGTCCGAAAAGGAAAGTGGGAATTATAAAATTGGACGGAGGGAGTATGATTTTGGTGATGTGTAAGTTATGGACATTGATCACCTCTTATAAACAAGATGAACACTTATGTGAGATATTTCATTTCACATGAAATATTTCGTGTGAAATATTATTATATTTAAGGAAGGGTAAAAAATTTACGGATCTTTTGCGGGTTTAATCAGGTCAAACAGATGTTTTTAAAAAAATTGTGCAAAAATCGCATAGAAGGCTAACATAAAAATGGGTTCCAAATTTGTGTTACTTCATATGTTACTGTAAGTACAAATAACACATAACTTGTTAGAATTATTATTCTATCACCACAAAACTTTGGTGATGGGCGTGTATCATATATATAAGAATTGGATTTACAACACACTGCGTAAATAAAGGTATAAGATAAAATCAAGAAATATATCCCTATATATGTGGTTTTGACTTCCTCAATATTAGCTCTTTTACCCCCTTTACACTGGTCGTGGGATGCAATCCAACGCAAAGCTTGGATCGGAAGAGTTCGAATGAAGGTCTCGGAAGGCTCTTAGTGAATACGTCAGCAATTTGTAGATGTGTCTGAACATGTTTCGTAGCCAATCGATCTAAGGAAACGAGCTCTCGAATAAAGTGACAATAAATGTCAATGTGTTTGACACGCTTGCGAGCAACCGGATTATGACTAAAAAAGAGAGCACTGGTATTGTCGCATAACAAGAGGGGACGAGAAGATGGCAAGGCACGAAGCTCCCGTAATAAATGTGTTAGCCACACCATCTCCTGAGCGGTGTTGGCAATTATGTAGACTCTTTTGTATAAAGTAAAAAAAAAAATTGACTTATATGTAGAGCTGTCAAAATGTGCTGGGCTCGTTGGGCCGGTCCGCCCCCACCTATTAATATAGTGGGTTGGATTAAATATTTAAAAATCTGTTTAGGAGCAGACCGTACGGGTCGCGGGTTCTGGCGGGTTGGACCGCGGACGGGGCGGGTTGGCATGCAGACTTTTTTTATTTTTAAATGTGCACTAAGTATAGAAGTTCTATGTTTTCTGAGAAATTTCAATATTTAATTTGCACTCGCAATTGGTTGTATGATTTTGCATCTACTTGTGAGTTATATTATATTTTAAGTCATATTTTATGTTTATTTTTCATATTCAACTATTTAACTATTGTGTTTTATAAATAGGTGAGGATTGTGCACGTACTGATACAACTTTAATATTGAATGATGAATCTTTATCTAATGTTGTTGAAAATTGTGTGGATGAACAAGAAGTAAATTAAGAGGACTTTGATGATGGTATGGAATATGATTTTTAATTTAGAAAATGTATGTGTATTTAAACTTAAATGACTATTTTAATATCTTACTCCGTATGTTTTATGTTGATGAACTTCTGACGCTATATCATAAATTTATGTTTATGTTGATGAACTTTTATATGTATTTTTTATTTATTTTGACTATTTTGTGGACATTATTGCCTGAATTTTAAGTTTATGTAAACTTTTTTTTTTTTCATTAATACTCCATGAATTTGTGGAGTAGTTTATATAGTGTTTAAAATATAATAATATTAACACAAGTAAAAAATAAATATTTAATGAAAAAGCTCGTGGGTTAGCTGCAACCCACCATGAATTGGGTTGAGTTGGCTATTTTCTAATTTGTTTCCGTTGTGGACCGGCCCGCCAAAGTTCGCAAAATGATGGGTTGAGGTGGATTTTGGATCGGCCCGCACCGTTAGCCCGTTCTGACAGGTGTACTTATATGTATGTGTGAATCTATAAATAATTACATTTGTCTAAAATTATGAATATTGTGAGGGTGTACTGGTGGAGTTTATAAAAACTTTTACAATATATTTTAAGAGTGTGAAAGTTTTTTTTTTTTTTTTTTTGACGGGAAGAGTGTGAAAATTATTATAGAACATTTTGAAAAAAGTGTAGAAATTATTCCCTCCGTTCACGAAAAGTAGTCTCATTTGCCTTATATTTTTTGTCTACAAAATGTAGTCTCATACCCTTTATGGAAACTATCACCCTTCAACCACCGTCACTTAATTACTCAAATTGTCATCAACTTTATTCACAAACAATCACTTTATTCACAATGGACCCCACAATACCATACCTTTACTTTATATACTGTACATATATTTTTTTTAAACATGTGCTCTACTCCAATGAGACTGGAGTACATTTTATGGACAGAGAAAGTATTATAAATTGAGTGGAGTAGAATGTAATTTATTGTCAAATAAATTATATAAGAATCGGTAATATTATGTTATTACAATAATATATTATATAATTATTTTAGAAGCAAATGTAACTAAAATATGAGGAAGATGTAACATTCACATTCACCCGGGTGAATCTCAAAAAAATATGGCGGTAGCGTTGTTTAACAATGAAAGCAATAAACTAATAAAAAATCATATAAAGACATAAACAAAGTATAATTCAAAATTTGGTGGATAAGTCGGTTAAATCAAGTTAAATTACAAATTCATTTTAATATTAAAAAATTTAAAACAAACAATTATTGGCGGGCAACACCAAATCGACTTGCAAATTCGCTCCCGCCAATTGTGCCTCACACTACCTTATGTCCTTTTTTTTGAGTACCAAATAAATGAAGAAATTTACTCCAAAATACAAATATAATCTGACACACCCACCCTGTCCGAGTTGACCCATGACTCAGTGGGTTTGCACATTGATGGTCGTTCCTTTTTAATTATACTGTACTACTTATTTTCATTTAATCCACAAAATAACAAATTTTCAACTTTTTCCCACATGTGACAATAATTATTTCAATTTAATTAAAATAATATAATGAAATGTGAAAAATAATAGTTTGTCAAATGGTAATGAATAACTTTCATTAAGACTATCAAAACAAAAGGTTAAGTAGCTTTCACCTATACAACAAAGTAAATGTTTCAAGAAGGTTGACTAATTTACAAAAGGTCTCGGCTAAACAAACCTCCAAATCGAATTATAATCAAATGCATTTTTTCCACTTACATTCACTATTTTATTATTTTTCAAGTAGGTAATTATCATTATTGTTTATTTAATTTGAAACTTCAGAATTATTATTATTTATATTATAATTATAAATAAATTTGATGAAAAAGTTCTCATTGTATAAAAATATTGGAATGTATTCTTTTATCTTAAAAGAGACATATACTTATATTGGAATGTTTTTTTTTTTGTTATATATTTATTTTAACATTTCATAAAAACCTTAGTTATATGCTTAATTGAACATTTCTTTAAAAATCTCTCTCAAATATTTTATATTTACATTAGATAAGATGTCATTATTTTTTTACACATTAATAAAGTAGAAACATAAATACCGTCGTTCCAAGAAAATAATTTCTACATTATAAACAATAAATGTTAAAAATTCAAATAAGTATAAGACTGGTATTTAAAAAAAAAAATCTTAATTTTGTCAATATTCTAAAAATTAAAGCACTTGCTAAAATAATTTTAACTTAAAAGTTTATTATAATTTATTAATTAATTAAAAACAACATACAATTACTTTGAAAACAAATACTCCCTCCGTCCCTGAAAAGCTTTCATTTGATGGAACGAAGTTTAAAGAAAAAGTATAATAATTAGAGTCTTGAAGGTAATTTTGTAAACTTTTATATATAAATTAAATAAAGTAGTTTGATTGAGGGTATGATGCACCCCAAAAGATATTGTATGAATGGTAAATATGTGTATATCGTGAGAGTAACTATGAAAACTTTTCACGGACGAGTAAGTTGTTTGTTGGGTTTATATTTTTTGTTTTTGATGCTATTAAAATCATAAAATACAAATAATATAAACTGAAAAATATGCGTGTGAGATAATAATAACACAAAAAACAGTTTTCTTACAAAATAAAAAAACAGAAAATGATGCGTGTGAGATAATGGAGAATCGGACGAGTTTGAGTCGACTCATTTGGTAAATTAACACTTACTATCTAGAGACGAAGAGAATCTACGAAAAGATGAGGAGAGTGGCGAAGGCTTTGGTAATTTAGGGCTATATGTTTATCACATCCTAAATACATCACATCAACACCCACTCACTTTTCTCTTAAATCTTCTTCAATGGCGGTGTTCCGTTAGGATATCATCGACGAAACATCCTCTCATCCATTTCTATGTTATCTGTATCGTCACAATTTTGGTATTCGCTAACCCTACCATTGGTTGCATCCGCATCGAAATCCAATTGGCTATCGGTAACCTTTCCCTTTCTCTGCTGCTATAATTTGCTCCTTTTCATTTGCTTGCGCTGTGTAATTTTCTATTTTGCTGCCAAGTTTAACTTGGATCTAAAATGGACCTGGATATCCTTCCATTTCTTTTATTAATTGGCTTTCAATTTTGATTTTATTTTAGCGTGCAACGAGATGCGGAGCGTCCTCAGAGATTTAATCGAATGTGATAGGTTTAATGAAGTTATCACTCGTTATTGCTGATGTATTTTGCGTGGCGAGAAGCTGGAATGATGTATTAGGTTCAGGTTTTGTTTTGGGGGTTTGAATTGCCGTTGCTGGTAAAAATGGAGTCAGCGGTGGTTGCGCCTAAGCGTCGTGGGAGGAAAAAGAAGCAGGTTGATTTAGAGGATGGCGGTGGGGGAAAGAAAGCAGTGGTGACGAGGTCATTAAGACTTGTTGGGAGATATGTGCGGAAAGAGTTTGAAGGAAATGGTGTGTTTATGGGGAAAATCATGGCCTACGATTCAGGGTTGTATAGGATAAACTATGAGGATGGGGATTGCGAAGACTTGGATAGCAGTGAAGTTAAGTTGTATTTGGTGGAAGATTGTGATTTAATTGGTGAATTGTCTGAGAGCAAGGAGAAGTTGGACAGGTTTTTGTTGGATAAAAATGTAAATGGTGAGGTGTTGGGAGTTGAAAACACACTAGAGCAAGCAAATGTGAATCAGGTTGATTTGCCATTGTTGAGTGAGCCGAGAAATGGTGAAGCTGGTGCAGACGATGTGAATCGGGTTGATTCATCATTGTCAAATGAACTGAGAATGGGTGAAGCTGGTGCAAATGCAGTGGTAGAGGATCAGGGTGATGGCGATTCTGATTCTTCAGATGACACATGTGAGGATAGTCGAGAGGGGAATTGTAGTCCGCACACAGAAGAGCCACTTGTTCCTCCTCCAGAGTTGCCCCCTTCTTCTGGAAATATTGGTATTCCAGAGGAATATGCATCTCACCTTCTCTCTGTACATAGTTTCTTGCGCTCCTTTAGTGTTCCTCTGTATCTTTACCCCTTTAGTTTAGATGATTTTGTGGGGGCACTCAATTGCTCTGTTGCAAACACATTGTTGGACTCCATTCATGTTGCTCTATTGCATGTCCTGAAGCGCCATCTTGAGATGCTGTCATTGGAAGGTTCTGAGCTTGCATTGAAGTGCATGAGGTACTTCGAAACACTTGCCGCAATTTCAAATGCTCTCATGGGGTTTCTGAAGTTTGCTTATGCTCTGTCTATCTGATCATTTTAGAGTGTTTGTGTTATTTTAATCAGTTTTTTCTTCTTCTTTTTTTTGGTGGGGAGGGTAGTCAAGTTCTGCACAATGATATTATCTTGCCTATTAGTTTTTTCTGGTTAGTGTCTTCTTGCGCTTTCTTTACTTTATCCTTATACTGATTTGCAGCTATTTAATGTTTATGATATCCTTTGATTATAGATAAATCTTTGTGTCATTACAATTCAGGTAGTTATGTGTACTTTAAAACAACTACCCTGACAGTCATCCTCCAATTTTATGATGTTTAGTGTAAAATGACCTTGTTTAGCTTTGTTCTTATTTTTTTATGCAAATAAATTATTGATATCAATGTTTACTGGCTGCACATCAAATTTCTTGCTGTTTTCTGCTTGTAGATGCTTGGATTGGAACCTGCTGGACAACTTAACCTGGCCATTCTACTTGGTTCACTATCTAATGGCGATGGGTTATCAAAATGGACCTGACTGGAAAGAATTTTATGCCCACTCCTTGGAGAGAGATTATTACACTTTATCAGCTGGAAAAAAACTAACAGTTTTGCAGATTTTATGTGATAATCTTCTGGATTCTGAAGAACTAAGAGCAGAAATTGATATGCGTGAAGAATCAGAAGTAGGAATAGACATGGATACTAGTACAATAGTCAAACCAACTGGTGCATCCAGGAGAGTCCATCCTAGATACTCTAAAACTTCTGCATCCAAGGAGATAGAAGCTAAAAAGAATTTTACAGAGCATCATGAGATGAAGTCTTCTCTTGGTAGTCATTCTACTTTAGTAGGAGGACCAGTTGAAGGTTCTGCTGATGAGGATAGTAATGGTGATGAATGTTGCATCTGCGGCATGGATGGCCTGCTGATTTGCTGTGATGGATGCCCATCATCGTACCACTCAAGATGCATAGGACTGAATAAGATGCATATGCCTGAAGGTTCATGGTATTGTCCTGAGTGTAAAATTAATGCGACTGAACCCAAAATTTTGCAAGGAACAAATTTGCAAGCAGGGCATAGTTTTGGAGTCAATAAATATGGACAGCTCTTTGTGGCGACTCGTGACCATTTACTTGTGTATGTTTCTGATTTGATGTGAACTCATATTATTGTTTCTTCTTACTTCTCAATTCTCAGCCTGTTTCTTTGTGCGGAGATATATGCATGAGTTGGTGATCTTTCTTTTCCGTACCATCTGATGGGGTTTCTCAGCTGCCTTATGTAATGTATAGCATTCCTTTCCTTTATTACTTATAATTTGATCTTTCTGGCTAATATTTTTGCAGATTAAATGCCTCAATTGATTCTGGAGCTTGTCTCAGATACTACAATAGATTTGACATTCCTAGAGTTCTCCAAGCCCTTTGTTCAAAATTAGAGCATGCTGCCATATATATGGAAATATGCAGGGGGGTCGTGCAGTATTGGCAACTTCCTGAAGAAACTTTACCTCGAAATGAGATATCTGAAGTTGGGGTACAGTTGGGGCATGAAATAGGAGGTCGTGTATGTACTACTCATTTGGATAATTTTTTGGAAAATTCAGTGTCGCGAAGGACCGAGGTTGAGAACATTGGAGATTGCATCACTACTATCAGTGCAGCAGATAAGGCTGCTTTTGAACCCACTTCATCTATTGGTTTACTAGGCCAGCCTGCTGATACCAATGGGGCAAGCCAACAAAGTACATCAAATGTGATTGAAACTGTTACCTACCCAACAAGAAGCTGGAGTGTCAATTGCAGTGGTCCTGTGAACGGTGCTTCTCAAGAAGCCACAATATCCCTTACAAGCCTGGAACCTAATATTAGGGTTCACACATACATGGGCTCTTCCTTCAAAAGGAATGGTTATATAAATAGTTATATGCATGGAGATTTTGCTGCTTCTGCAGCTGCTAATCTGGCCGTTCTTTCATCTGAAGAAAATCAAGTTCTTGAGTCTCGCTCTTTGAATAATCGCCGAAAGGTTGTGTCTGACAATATTTCGCTTCAAATTAAAGCATTCTCTTCAGTATCAATGCGGTTTTTCTGGCCGAATCCTGAGAAGAAGCTCGTTGACATCCCAAGGGAGAGATGTTCATGGTGTTATTCTTGTAAGGCTTCTGTGTCCAGCAAGAGAGGATGCTTGTTAAACGCAGCTGCTTCAAATGCCATCAGAGGGGCTATAAAGGTACTTGCTGGTAGTCGTCCTGTGAAGAATGGGGATGGAAGACTTCATGGTATTGCAGCACACATTTTGCTAATGGAGGAGAGCTTAAGTGGTCTAGTCGTTGGTCCCTTCCTCAATGACGCTTTCAGGAAAAGATGGCGTAAACAAGTTGAACAGGCTACTACTTGCAATGCGATAAAGATACTTTTGCTTGAAGTAAGCATCTTTATTTTATTTTAATAGTTGGTGGAACATTTAGCTTACCCATTACTAGGTTACTAATTTAGCCAGGAGAGCTAGTAGCATGGACTATATTAGTTTAGGTTGCATCATGCTCTTGTATTGCTTGTATGCCTCAGTTTCTTTGATCTATCTTTTGAACTCATGTTACTGCATCTTTTGTAACATTCATTTGTGAGTTGTGAAGATTGTTCTGACCAATTTTTTTCCTTGAATTTGTGATTCAAATGTATACCTGTGTTTGTATTTGCAGCTTGAGGAGAATGTACGCCCCATTGCCCTTTCTGGAGATTGGATAAAGCTTGTGGATGGTTGTTCAACTCAATCTTCTACTTCTCAGATTGCAACAAATGCTGCTGGATCAACTCAAAAGCGCAGACCAGGGCGGCGTGGTCGAAAACCTTCCACTGTGGTGGAAGTTGCAGTTGATGACTGCCAGAATATGTCAAAAGATTTCACCTGGTGGAGAGGAGGTACACTATCAAAGCTTATGTTCCAAAGAGGTGTTCTGCCGTATTCAATGATTAGAAAAGCAGCACGTCAAGGTATTATACACAAGAACTCTTATTGTATCTCTGCAGATAAGTTCAATGCTGATTATCTTCTCTGTTTGATGAAGGTTGTGGTGTGCTTTTCTTGTATGTGACTTAGATTTTGTGAAGTCTGAAAGTATATTTACAGACAAGTTATATGTATGACAGGTGGCTCAAAAAACATTCGCGGAATACATTATGCAGAAGGACTTGAGACTCCCAAACTTAGCAGGCAGCTTATCTGGCAGTCAGCAGTTGAAATGAGTAGGAACACGGCACAGCTTGCACTTCAGGTGTGTTTGAATTGATATATGCCTGTGCTCTACTTTTATTATTTCCCGCGAGCATTTACTTCATGAAGCAGTCATGTTTCGTTATATTTTATTCTACTTTCCTGATACAGTAATCCTCACTTGCATCAGGTTCGATACCTTGACTTTCATGTGAGATGGAGTGATCTGGTACGTCCTGAACAAAGTCCCCCTGATGGAAAGGGCCCTGAAGCAGAAGCTTCTGCTTTTAGGAATGCTTCTATTTGTGATAAGAAAATTATGGAACATGAAATTAGATACTGCATTGATTTTGGTAGTCAAAAGCACCTGCCGTCCCGTCTCATGAAAAATATAGCTGAAATAGAGAAAATCCCTGATGATGGAAAGGAAAGATACTGGTTTTCTGAGTCTCGGGTCCCTTTATATTTGATTAAAGAATACGAAGGAAAAGTTGGAAGAAGCACGACTGTAAACATTTCCAAACTGCAGATGAGACTGAGGAAGCCTTCCCTTAAGAATATATTCTCCTATCTCTCCCGGAAGCAGGATAACATGGTCAAGACTAGTTGTCCTTCATGTCATCATGATGTCTTGTATAGGTATTTCACTAGACATATTTTTCTATTTTTCTCATTCACCGTATTACTTTATATGAATGATAACATTTTGTCTGCTTTGATGATCAGGGAAGCAGTCAAGTGCACTTCATGCCAAGGTATTGTAATGATATGATAATGTTATACTTCTGTTTGTCATTTTTGGATTAAACTCTCTTCTCGCAAAATATATAAAAAAATGGTTCTCCAATTATATATTACTATTGTAGTCAACAGCATGACATAGGAATCCTAAGTAGTTTGGAGTATGAGATGTCAAGGAGGTTACTTTTCATCTAAGGTTCTTTGTTGATGATTTAACTTGCTATGGGGTTTGAATAATTTGGGAATTGGTGTTTGGCTTGGTGACCAATTCTGGAACATCATCATCTCTCGGTTTTCTGCTCATAGTATATAGCTGGACATTTCTTTTCCAATCATATTCGGAAAAAATGTGTCCAGAAATTATTTTTTGGAGGTATTTGATCTAGGTCATGTAATGTATGTAAAGTGTTTTTCATCTGGTTTAGAAAGTTCATAGCAGAATAAAAAGTGGGGCTGTTAGACATGTAATGTTGAAAAAAGTTATATTCTCTTGGGCAGGTTTTTGTCATGAGCAATGCATCATCAGTTCAACAGTTCATAATAGTGAGGAAGTTGAGTTTTTAATCACCTGCAAGAATTGCTCCGAGGCTCAGGCCATCACTCAAGTACAAAATAGCTACGGATCCCCCACAAGCCCTTTGCTCCTTCAAGGTCGAGACTTTCCAAAAGCAGGTACTTCCAGAAAACGTGCAAAAACAGTTGGTAATAAAGGGCCATCAGCATCTTTTGAGACAGTGGAGCATTCTTCTGAGATGAAACCGTCTAATGCTTCTTCAATTGCAAAAAAAAGTAGTAATCATAAAAATTGGGGCCTCAAATGGAGTAGGAATAATAATAAAAATTGTGAAGCATCTGGCATAGATTTCAGATTGAAAAACATTCTTCTGAGGGGCAATCCAGATATGAACTTGACAGAACCAGTTTGCCGTCTTTGTAAAGAGCCATACAATCCCGAACTTATGTACATTCGCTGTGAAAAATGCCCAGGTAAGCTTTTCATATACCACAAATCCCATATTTGATTTTCATTTCAGAAATTCATTGTTTATATGTTGTTTTTTTTGCCTATTGCAGAATGGTTTCATGCTGATGCCCTGGAATTAGATGAGTCTAAGCTTTTCGAATTGGTGGGATTCAAATGCAGTAGATGCCGTAGGATAAGGCATCCCGTGTGTCCTTACTTGGAACCAGAGAGAAAGAAGGCACTGGAGGATAAAATAGAGAGCAAAGCTGCAAAGCTGGGTATTTATGCAACAGATTCTAATTCTCGATTTTCTGAACATCACATGGAAGAGGCCCCCGTTTATTCTACATTACCCACAAAGGAAGAAGTTGATCAATGGACCAACGCACCAGAAGTGGATTACGAATGGAAAAATTCGAATGTATCTAATTCTGGTCCTCGAAAGCTGCCAATCAGAAGACATATAAAGCAAGAAAACAATGTTCTTTTCCCTCCTCTGCCCCATCAGGTCAACGTCTCTGCTCCTTATGAAGCAAATGTGTTGAATTCGACGGGAAAATTGCCCGTGAGGAGACACGTAAAGAAAGAAAACAACTCAGATTGTCTCTCTGCAATCAATTCCTTTCAGGTTGAATCATCCAGCCCGTTAGAAGTAAATGCCATGAATTCGGTGATGAATCCATTGTCCTCTGATGCCCAATGGGATGTTTCTAAGGGGAGCTTCGATGATGCTATAACATTGGACTACAACACTCTTGGTTTTGATGATATGGATTTTGAACCCCAGACTTTTTTCTCTTTCCATGAGTTGCTTGCATCTGATGATCATGCAAATGTGAACGAATCAGACGTCACACAAAATCTTGAAAATTCGTCCATGCTTCCAGAGAATCAAACACTTGAGATATCTTATGATGAAGAAGAACCCATCATATCTATAGATGCAGCTTTCGATTTTGTTCCTTGTAGCATTTGTTCTCATGCAGACCCATATCCAGACCTCTCTTGCCAAACATGCGGTTTGTGGATACATAGCCATTGCTCACCCTGGCTTGAGTCCCCATCTTGGGAGAATGCATGGAGGTGTGGGAATTGTCGTAAGGGGAGGTAGTTGCTTCGTTTACATGGGGTGATCATCATGGTCTTGATAACAAAATTGGATAGGGGAAACATGCGTTATGACCAGCTGAGACACAAAATTTAGGCAGCATGGTGGTGGAAGCCGATGTCCTTTTTTGGGGGGCTGAAGCATATATTGAGTTGCCCCGTGATGTCCAGTTTGATGAATCTGCATCTTCACTCAGATTGTTGTTTTGATTGATGGAATTGATGGATTCTCTTCAATTACTGAAGGAAACAACAGGGTTATTTTTGTCTGATAAGCTGTTTTTTGGGGGCTTATCTGATTATTTTGGTAATACAAAACATTTGACTACTGTTATACCCTTTTGTACTTGAAATGAAACTTCAGTCTATGTATCATTCATGTCATTTGTCCATTTTATTTACTGGTGGTATATGTCAAATGGATTGAGGTGTATAATAAAAGAAAACTTCATCTCGTTTTGAAGACTCCAATTAATATTAGGTAAAATGGACAATAAAAGGTTGTGAATTAAAAGAGAAAAAGAAAAGTTAGAAGTCATAAATTCATAATTCGAATAAGAGATCGGGGTGCATCGAAATTTGGTACACCCTTAAAAATTACCTACTAAGTAAAACAATTAAAGAATTTGAATAAGAGATCGGGGTGCATCGAAATTTGGTACACCCTTAAAAATTACCTACTAAGTAAAACAATTAAAGAGTCCGAAAGAACTTATTAAAATGAGGATCTAAGAAAGGATGAAGGATCTATGGTGGATCAAAAGTATCGCCTCATCTGTATTTAAATATGGAGACTGATACGCTAACATTGATCTATATGTTGAATATTATTATTTAAAATAGAAACTTTATACTTTCCGTCATTTTAGAAAATTTGGAAAAAAGAAAAAGAAAATGAACTAATAGGCAATAACAACAAATTGCATATGAAAAAGTATAACAACAAGCGTGTATTCTTCTCCCCTTTTTTTGCCAGACTTTTTGTACAAATATTTCAAAACCTAACAACCTTTTTTTCGAGCATTAACCTTGTTTGTTGTGATCGATAATTTCAAAAATAATTTATTGTTATTATTGCATATAATTTCAAAAATGATTTATTGTTATTATTGCATATAATTTCAAAAGATAAAAAATTGTTTGAATAAGGATAAAATGTTGAGTATTAAAAAATGTTATCTCTTCATGATTTTTTTATAATAATGTCAGTGTGATTGGATTAAATTAAAAATGCGATAATTATATTACTACCTCCATTCAATTTTAATATTCTCATTTTTTTTTTGTCATACTTTGCTAGTTATTTTACATTTTCTGTTATAACTCAATAGTGATACAGTGGTCCGGCTCGTTATAATTAAAATTGGATTTTATACATAATTCTCCGTTTAAAATGAACTGTTTATTTTCTTATTTTTTAAAGGAAAACTTCATTTTATTCAACAGCTGCAAATGACATAAGGTAGGCCATCCACAATATTTGGAGGGTCAAACCATACCTTAGGATTGGAAAAATCTCTAGCAGCTCTAGCAAATCGATGAGCCTTCTCGTTGGCCTCCCGACAGACATAAACAATAGAACATGAATTAAATGATTGAAATAAGTTCTTGCTAGCACTAATGAAATTGCCAAAGATGGAGTTTGAGCTCTGTCCACAATAAATAGCATCAGCCATTAGTTTCGCGTCCACTTCTATCTCCACATTGTCAAGGCCTAGTTCTTTAATCTATGAGAGCGCTTCAAGGAGACCCATTGCTTCGCCTTCATCCACTTGATACACTCCCGGAGTCGTGTTCGTGCGACAATATCTAAACAGACCCTCATCATCATGTGCTATAATCCCCACACCCATTTCTTTCGTGTCATCAAAGAACGCCGCATCGACGTTGAACTTTAAATAATTGTGACGAGGACGATGCCAAGCTTTGCACTTTCGTGGCACCACCCCCAGGTTCTCTCCTAACCGAGCTCCCTGCCATTCCCGTAGATACGTTGCTGCCAGTCGTGCGAACACATCGACAGAATTGCATGCCCCATTCCACACCTTATCATTTCGTTCTTTCCATATTCGCCATAAGATCGTGGAGGCAAGCGCCAAATCATTCTGGTTCAGCTCACGAATTAAAGTAAAAATCAGCTCCTTCATTGTACAAGCCGACAACATAGCTCGACTAAGCTGACCCTAAAACTGACTGATCTTCAAACCCTCATAATAGTTGGACACCCAACTAACGCATGCCAGTCTGTTTCTGAGTCTCCTTCACAATGGGGGCATTGCATATCAGTAATCACCTTTCGTCTCCAGAGTAGGTATCTTGTTGGAAGAAAGCCTCTGCACACCCTCTATATAAAATTGATTACCTTTGGAGGAGCTTTGATACGCCATAAGTCTCTCCAGTCGTCATTGTGCGTTCGAGGTTCGCGAACCAATGTATTCGCTAACGCATAAGCCGATTTCACGCTGTACTCCCCATCTCGAGAGAAATGCCATATCATTCTCTCCTCAAACCCAGGTGGAGGTATAGCCGTATGGATGATTGCTTCCGTATCGCCATTGGAAAAAAGTGTTTCTACCATTTCCACATCCCATCGTCTTTGGCCAGGAATAAATAATTTTGAGACTCGAATGTCCTGGAGACCATTTGGTATCGGAGATCGCACCCAAAAATCAAGATCGCTACGAATCCATGGATGGCCCCAAACCTTTATATGCTCTCTTGTGCCTATCTTCCATCTCGTTCCCCGTTGAACAATATCCTGTGACTCTCTAATACTCCGCCATGTATAGTTGGGGTTGTGGCCGAGCGGAGCAGATAAAAAATCTCCATTCGGAAAATATTTCGCCTTGAGAACTCGGTATACAAGGGTCTCAGGCTGAGTGAGGAGACGCCATCCCATTTTACCAAGCATAGCAACGTTGAATAAATACAAATCCCGGAACCCCATACCACCATCCGCCTTGTGTGAGCAAATGTTATGCCATGTCGTCCATTTCATACCAGCAGAATTGCCCCCGGAACCCCACCAATATGCATTGAGCATTTTCTGTAATTCATCAATGATCGACGGAGGGAGCAAAAATACCCCCATACAATACGCTGGAATGGCCTGAGCAGCAGATTTGATCAAAACTTCTTTCCCTGCCTTGGAAAGCTTCTTTTTTCTCCACCCCTGAATTTTATTCCACAACCTATCTTTAAGGTATCGAAAAATCTGTCTTTTCGAATGCCCCATCAAAGAAGGTAAGCCGAGGTACTTGCCAGTGTTAAGGGGTCGATGCACTCCCAAAACATTACCCACCAACTCCCTTTGCTCTACACTAACATTGTTGCTGAAAAACGTCCCAGATTTATCGTAATTTATGGCCTGTCCCGATATTGATTTGTAATCGTCAAGCAAGCTCTTTAGATTTGTGGTCTCCTCCACTGAAGCCCGACAAAATAGTATGCTATCATCCGCAAAAAGAAGATGTGAAATAGTGGGAGCCCCTCTACACACACGAAGACCATGAATTCTGCCCATATCTGAGGCTCTTCGGATTAAAAAAGATAGCCCCTCCGCACAAAGGATGAAAAGATACGGAGACAACAAATCCCCTTGTTGGAGGCCTCTTCCAGGAACTAACGGTCCCACCATATCATTGTTAACTTGGAACGAGTATCTCACTGTTCTAACACACAACATCATCCACCTTATCCAAGTGTCCGAGAAACCAAGTTTTCCCAAGATACATTTTAGGTAGCGCCAATCAATCCTATCATATGCTTTTGATATATCGATTTTCAGGGCTAACTCACCTACTCTGCCTCTACTTTTCTGCTTCATGGCATGGATCGTTTCAAAAGCAATGAGCACATTATCATGAATGCTTCGGCCACTAATGAACGCTGATTGTGCTTTATCAATAAGCATAGGTAATACACTTTTTAATCTATTGCAAAACACCTTTGAGATAATTTTATAAATAACATTGCACAATGAAATAGGCCGAATGTCTTTCATCGTACCTGGAGAGTCGCACTTTGGGATCAATACTACAAGGGTGTCATTCAAAGTATCTGGGAACTGACACTGTTGTAGCCATGATACAGCCGCCGAGAAAATATTGTGCCCTACCAAACCCCAGAATTTTTGGTAGAAAGCCGGATTAAACCCGTCTGGTCCCGGAGACTTATCCGGGTGCATCTGATTAATCGCTCTATGGAATTCTTCAATGGAAAATGGTGTTGTGAGATTTTGATTATGTTCGATCGTTATAACTGGCAACATGGGTTGCAACATTTCCTCAATAGCAGGAGCGTTGTCGCTTGCTTCAAAAATGGAGGAGAAATATTCATGTACTACGTGACACAAGCCTTCTTGCCCCTCATACACCACACCCTCTCCATCCACCAGTTTAAACAATTTGTTCGCCTTCTTCCTCTCTGTGGCAGATTGGTGGAAAAACCGGGTATTCATGTCACCACCCTTCAACCAGAAAATTTTGGCACGTTGTTTCCAGAAGACCTCTTCATCAATGAGGATCTTTGCAAGTTGGCTTCGACACTCGGAAGAACATCTAGCCGAGTCAACATCATTTCGGCTTTGTAGGAAATTTATCTCGTTCTCTAGATCCTTCTTGTTCTGTTTCATTGACATGGCTAAGTAGTTGCCCCATGTGTCCAGCGTCTCTGCCGTGACCTCGAGTCGTCGGAGAATATTGAAATCTTGAAAACCCTCCCACGCTCTCTTTATCACAGTCGGCAAGTCTCTCTCTGTGAGCCATTTGTTTTCAAATCGGAACCTTCGTCTTGAAAAGTGTGAAGGGTTAGTATCCGTGACCAAGAGGATAGGATTATGATCACTTACTGGCGCGACAAGATTGTGGAGTAAAGCATGTTTAATAGGAATGTCAAATAAAGGCTATAACTCTGGGACGGGTTATCCTATCCCTGAACATAAATTCACGGATTCGAAATTCGTACCGATCCGTCTAAATGTACATGATATTTTTATTTCGAAATTAAATAATTAAAATTAGGGAAAATACATTTTTTTTGTCCCTTAAGTTATATCAATTTTGATTTTTGAATTCGACAGGCATTTATATAAAATATATGTATAGTAAATCCGTAGACAAATTGACAGGGTGAATTCGATAAAAATTACGATATGTCCCATATTCTTTTAAGTAGATCCAAATCCAACTCATGCTTATTGATTCAATGCGAAACCCGCCCAATTGCCATACTGTCCATAAGTTTTTGAGCACGGAGATTAATAAATATGATAGAGTAACTAATTGTATTAGAGGTGATGTGATTGAGAGAAAAAATATAATCAAATGTAAAGGGAAGTAGTTTTTCAAAAGGAGATGGGTAACTTCGTTGGAATAGACGAAAAAAGAAAGTTGAGTAGATTTAAATGGGACGGAGAACGTAGCAAATAATATGAAGCTCCTGAAATATATATTCCATTGGCAAGAAGACCCCTACATAAACAAAAAAATTCCAAGTTGGTCCCTATATATAAATTCGAGCTTGTAAAATTAGGGCTCTGATTATCTGCATCACGCCCACCTGCCCTCCTCACTCGTCACTCACTCCCTTTGAATTTCGCTGCCATAATCAATAAGCAAAATTACGATAATCATTTTTCTGAATCATTAGATTCCGGTAAGTGCTTCAGTATCTTTAATTCATGCGAAATAAGCCCTGATGTTGTAATCCGTGCATTTTTGTTTTAATTACGCAAATCTTTAATGGTGTATGGCTTAAATTCTTGAATTTTTCCCTCTTGTGTTGAACCCGGCCGTACATATACGCCGGAGTTACTATTTTTTATCGGATTATTGTCGGAAGATCTCTTGGTGGTTGAATTTCCGTGTATAATCATGGAAAATGGGGTTATAGAATTTGATATTGGTTTAGGCGGGGGAGATGATGGTATTGAAATTGAACCCCCAAATGATGATGGAGAAATGCCTGATGGTTCATCTAATGATGCTAATTCCTTTGGAAGTGGTAGTGGCGACTCTGCTTTCACTCTTCAAGTTTATATTCCTGAGGGAGATCATGATCTTGAGCCTTATGAGGGCATGGAATTTGAGTCTGAAGAAGCTGCCAAGGCATTCTATAACTCTTATGCAAGGAGGGTTGGATTTAGTACTCGTGTGAGCTCCTCTCGTCGTTCTAGGAAAGATGGGGCCATCATACAGAGATCTTTTGTATGTGCAAAGGAAGGGTTTCGTAATTTGAATGAGAAGCGAACAAAGGATAGGGAGATCAAACGGCCAAGAACTGTGACCCGAGTGGGGTGTAAGGCTTTATTGTCCGTTAAGATACAAGAATCTGGGAAATGGATCGTTTCTGGTTTTATCAAAGAGCATAATCATGAGTTGGTTCCTCCTGATCAGGTGCATTGTCTTCGATCACATCGCCAAATCTCTGGGCCAGCTAAGACTTTGATTGATACTCTACAAGCTGCTGGAATGGGGCCTCGAAGAATTATGTCTGTGCTCATCAAAGAGTATGGTGGAATTAACAAAGTTGGCTTCACAGAGGTTGATTGTAGAAATTACATGAGAAACAATAGGCAGAGGAGCATGGAGGGCGATATTCAGCTGCTTTTAGATTATTTGAAGCAGAAGCAAGGTGAAAATCCAGCTTTTTTTTATGATGTTCAAGGAGACGAGGATCAGTACACAGGTAACGTGTTTTGGGCTGATCCTAAAGCCATAGCTGACTATAAATATTTTGGAGATACTGTTACATTTGATACTACATATAGGTCGAATAGATACCGATTGCCTTTTGCTCCCTTCACAGGATTGAATCATCATGGACAACCGGTTTTGTTTGGTTGTGCTTTCTTGATCAATGAATCAGAAGCATCGTTTGTATGGTTATTTAAAACTTGGTTGGCTGCTATGTTGGGTCGTTGTCCAGTATCAATAACTACTGAGCATGATTCTGTCATTCGATCTGGTGTGATGCAGGTTTTCCCAAATACTCGCCATCGTTTCTGTAAATGGCATATGTTTAAGCAATGTCAAGAGAAATTATCACACGTGTTGCTAAAACATCCTCATTTTGAAGGTGTGTTTCACAAGTGTGTGAATTTATCTGAGAGCGCTGAGGAATTCGAATCTTGCTGGCATTCCATAGCTGATAAGTATGATCTCGGGGATCATAAGTGGTTTCAAGAAATTTATGCTGATCGAAGACAGTGGGTCCCTTTGTATCTTCGTGATACTTTTTTCGCTGAAATGTCCATCACTCAGCGAAGCGACAGCATGAATTCATACTTCGACGGATATGTGAATGCATCGACCAATCTGAATCAGTTCTTTAAGCTGTACGAGAAAGCATTGGAGAGTCGTCATGAGAAGGAAGTTAAAGCAGATTTTGATACAATGAATACATCACCAGCTCTGAGAACTCCTTCTCCAATGGAGAAACAGGCATCTGAATTCTACACAAGAAAAATATTTACTAGATTTCAGGAGGAATTAGTCAGCACTCTCACATTTATGGCATCCACGGTGGAGGATGATGGAGAAGTAACCACTTATCAAGTATCGAAATTTGGGGAAGAACACAAAGCTTATCTTGTAAGGTTCAATGTTCTTGAAATGAGGGCTACTTGTAGTTGCCAGATGTTTGAATTTTCGGGTCTTCTTTGCAGACACGTATTGGCAGTTTTCAGAGTGACCAATGTTCTCACTCTTCCATCTCATTACATCTTGAAACGATGGACAAGAAATGCCAAAAGTAGTGTTATACTGGAAGAACGAGTTTCTGATCCATTCCACAGTTATTTGGAATCTCATACTGTTCGATATAATACCCTTAGGCATGAGGCCTTTAAATTTGTAGATGAAGGAGCAGAGTCTGTCGAATCCTATACTGTAGCTATGGCTGCTTTGGCTGAGGCTACAAATAAAGTTGCTCTTTCGATAAAGAATGAGGGAAAAGCATCTACAACCAATGGTCCTATGAGGGATGCCTCAGCAAGGGTCGGGATTCAATCGAATCAAGGGAGCTCAGCCCAACAACTATCTGAGGTTTGTTATTCTTATAGTTAAGCTCTATTATCTGGCTCTTTTTTGGTTGCATTGTTCATGAGATTGTAGATACTTTACTTCTGCAATATGTGAGTTTCCTATCTAGAGTCTGTTAAACTGTTCGAACTAGTGTTCTAAAATGACCAGCCTAGGCTCCTCGTTTTGCTGTTATTTTAATTTCCCAACTTCACATAATTTCTGTAGGATGACATGGATCAAACGATTAATGAACTTTCCATGGATTTGGAGCGTGCCAATCGCAAGAGTGAAGTTTACAGAACGAACCTCCTTTCGCTTTTAAAGGATATAGAAGACCACAAACAACGTTTATCCATTGAAGTTCAAAACATAAAGCTGAGCATGAAAGATGGCCTCTAAAGGTGCAGTTTTTTGTTATTAGCCTGTTTCTATGGAGATTTATCTGCAATTATTGTGCTAATAATGCATTTAAAAAGGAGCTTCTTCACTCTGCATTTAGGCTGGAAAAATCTTTAATCTACAACAAGAGTATTTACAACTCTGGCTGCTGTATTCTTTCTCAAGTTTACCATACTGTTTGTGTAGGTTTTCATTAGATGCTGTCCGATGTTAAAACGATAAATCAGCAGCTAATCGATCATTTATGCGGTTAGTGCAACAAATAATTAGATGTCAAGTTAGTGTAAATATAGTGTTTTTTCGCAGTTGAATGCTCCCACCTCTCAGTTGGTTTCTTCTAATCAATACAGTAGTCAAAATATTTGGTTTTTATCACGAGATGAGTATGATGAATTAGATTGCACCCAATTACACATGCATCAGCTTTACTATCATGTCTGTACATCCGAATCAAGAGGCGTTATTTGCGAACGTTCATAGCATACATACTTCTGAATATGTATTTTGACGTTCTTGTACATGGTAGTACTTTAACTGTATTTAGCAGGTTTAGATTAGACCACATTTTCTGTTTCAAAAGCACTTGTGTATAAGTCATCAGAACCCAAAAAGTTCTTGAGAGTTGGTATTCTTTTATTCCTGAGATGTTACTATGGCAGCTTAGTTCAAATATTACTACATTATATTTTGGCCTTGGATTGTTTTGTGGAAATAGAAAATATTCATCTACAGGCCCCACCAGTGCTCATAGGTCTCTCATCAAGAAAATTGTGATTTTCATGGTCTGAAATCTACAATCTACATGCACAAAAGATATGATACACATCGAAAGAATTGTGATTATCATGATTTAACATTATCTGTGTGTGATTTATCAACAATGCATACAGTGCTAGCAGTCCTATTTTTTGTTGTTGTTATATATATAGTAAAATCCATGTTTGGGGGTTTGTGCGTGTCATGGGAGATTGTTATTCAGAACAACACTTCAGGAAAAATAATGGTATGTGCGTGTCATGGGAGATTGTTATTCAGAACAACACTTCAGGAAAAATAATGATACCATTTAACTTGGCTGAAATCAATGGCCGAGTAAAAGCTTTATTTCACAGATGTGGGTACTGGTAGAAAACTAATACACATTCTTTAGAGGAACAAATACATACTAATTGCCAAACAAATGATGAAATTGTTACAAAGGGTGCAACTTTCATGCAGTTTTTTGCATATCATCTGTATTACAAAAACCAATGGGAGTAAAACCTGATTAAAAGGGGATTAAAAGATGAACGCTGAAGAAGAATAAAAGAGAGAAACAAGAATAGACCCCCTTCCTTACTCGAAAAATAGAAATATCTCACCAAAGCACAATCTAATTGTGCAAAAGAATACCAAAACTTCACAGCCAAACTCTAATGCTAAGCCGTGATTACATACAAAATTACAAATTCACCCTCGACTCCGCCAGCCCTTGCATAGTATCATTCGGGGCCCACCTTAAATCTGGGCAGGTAGCCTGTGCTGTATGAACATTGGTTGTACAATTTGTGAATAATCTTAAGAACATTTACCACTCAAAGCAAACCAGCAAGAAGAGATGCGGGGTCTGATATTGTTGTAGGTGGAGAAACGGGTTGAGGTTGAGGAGGCATAGGTGCAGGTACTCGAGAAGGAACCGGGATGAAGATTAATTGTTCTTTAATGAACTCCTTCAATCTGTAAATATATAGAGAGATAATATAGCAAACTCAATATCAGAGGCAACCTCAAAGTGCTCAATCAGGTCAGTGAGTCTGAGTATATGTACTTACTCAAATGTTAGGGTTGGATCTCCCGATGCAATTGTCATGCGTAATTGAGTTCTATCTGCTGGATCTGTTTCTATTCTTACCTGATAATGAGAAAAAGAAGTTTGATTAATGATGGCAAAATGGTTTCACAAGCAACCATTGATGCTAATCAAAGAGAAAATCTGTTATCATTTACAATGCAAAGTTTTCTATTTCAAACAAATAGACGTGATACGCCTAAGGCCAAAATCATGGTGTAGATCCACAGGATAATATTAATTTTGGTCCTCTTTCACTCTATCAAAATTTGGTCAATGAAAAAGTGCACCTTTACTCCCACATTTGGTCCCACTGTTACTTGACCGTTCGTTGACTGATGGAATCAACTATTTGGGGTGCTAAAACAAATATTACACTAACACCCCAACACCCCCCCCCCCCCCCCAATAGTTGATTCCGTCAGTCACTTGAGAGCAGGGCCAAAAGTGAACTTTCATGACCAATTTTGAGAATGCGTGAAACTGCTGGACCAAATCTGGAAAAAGGGTAACTATGATATTTCCCCTAGATCCTAGATTCACTATTAAAAGTTAAAATAGTAGACATTGTATATGAAGTGGTGTAAGCTTACCAAGCATAACATGGCTTGTGTGCTTTCAGAGTAGAAGGTTGTGCTAGCAACCAAATTATTAGGATTTGGGTCCTGGATGGGGAATTGAAAAGAAGAAAAAGTTCATATAGAGACAAAAATAATACCCAAGTATGGGATCAGTTGAAAGTTGTGAAGATGAGGAAGTACTTACAAGCCCAGGGCAAACAATCAAGTGAAAACTGTTAAATAAGTTGGCCATCTCTGAAAGTGGCATTGGTCTAACACCTCTAACCTGGTAAGTTGGTAAATATAAGGTGAGGACTCAGGTAATTATTCATTCGGAATAAGAAATTCGAAAGAGAATTTGAAAAGCACATACCACTTCTTGCAATTTCAGAGGGGGTCCTGAAAGTGATCTCCACTGAGGGAAAAATTCTTCAGCGGAAACTGAGATTGGCTGAAAAAACTTGCTCAACACAACGGGAAGGCGAAGTTTTACATTGACCTGCTCATGTAAGTATGTGTTAGCTCAACAGATGAGTAATAGTTCCTTTCTCTTGGCCCTCAATTTATTTCATGGTTGTTAAGTAGTACCACATGGGCTCCAAACTTGTATGAGAAGTCCAGCACAGCTGAATCTCTGCTCGGTTGGAGGTTGACTACGTCCAGCGGGCATTGAACCTAAGAAGAAAAGTAGGGTTTTTACTTATTTATTCCAATCATAATCCAATAACCAGAAAAATGGAAAGAATCACTTGAAATCCAACCTGTGCCCTTGGAGGAATAGTCTCGGGTACTAGGGACAGTTCCGTCTTTAGATGTGATGGGGGCAATAATAAAGCTTGAACTGATACAAGTGGAGCAGTATTTTTATTTCCCAAGAAGAGAACAACTCGCCCCTGGTGCGCTCGCCAATCGGCTTTTATGCCAATCTGGAATTATATCAACCAAATTTGAAGTTAACTATTGGCAAGTGGCAAACAATCATTTCAAGCTCATACAACAAGAACACTAGAACAGGTATTGAAAAGGAGAAGCATAAGAACAAACCTGGATATAGGCATCTTCATACAGCACACCACTATCCTTCAGGCATAAAGCCTGAAATCTTTCTGCAATATCACCAATCGGCTGCAAGCAAGAAAGGTGGAGAAAGAAGTCAGAAGCTTTAAACTGGAGGAAGAAATAAGCAACAGTGAAGTTTTTATGCACCAGCACTTCCTAAAAATATGAATTTCTATGGTACTCTGCGGCAATTATATCCAGAAGAAGTCAATAGAGCTAAGAACATTTCAAGAAAACTTTAAAAGTGCCTTCAGAAACCCCATACAACAAGAATTCAACAACCGGCGCAAAACTATCACTAACAAAGGTCCAGAGAATTCAAAACACCTATCTTTGCCATTAGCAAATCATACCTGAAACACAAGCAAACAAATATATATTCTGGGCTTCATTTGAATTTTCTGGCAATTCTTTTTAATTTTCATGGATTCAAAGTGCTCCGTAAAATTTTCCTTTTTAATTGATTGCAAGAGGAAAAATAAGATGCACAACAATTTTCCTTTTTAATTGATTGCAAGAGGAAAAATTGAGTTATGGAACATAGGACCTCCAACTGTATGAAGCTTAAAACCAAGAAAAGTATGCCTGGAAATGCAGAAACACAGGAAAAATCCACAAACACTATTTTCAAGAGCACAGTAGACCACAGTTCACAGGATTTGTTCAACAAGCATTCGGTTGATTTTGAATGAGTAAAACAGGTTAGTCAAACACCTTCTAGTCTGAATACAATTGATTTAGCAAAGTTATTCTGCATAAAAAACTCAGGAAGGACTTACTCCTATGATGAAAGTTGGATATTTGGACGTCAAAGTTAAAGAATGGAACTTGGTATCAAAACTCAAAACACATTACCAATCAACCATATGACCTAAGATTAGTGTTTCCACAGTCAATTCATGAGTTGAAATTTTAGGAATCTAACACGTTATGCAGCATGCTTTCAGTAGATGCATCTACATTGTCGAGCAAGTGTCTGATGGAGTAAAGGGAACAATCAAGTAAAACAAGAACAAAATCAATTAATGAAGAACAACAAGTTTACAGAACTGCATATGAAATCTGCCCAAGCTATAAGCCGTCTAAATCCCAGAAATCAAAAGTCTGATCCAACCCTAAGAAGAACGCAAAAAAAATAAACTCTGAGTTCCCAGCCCATTGGCTCAACGAATTAAACAGAAACAAATCCAAATGAATCTTAAAAGGCCCCAACTACAATAATAATAAGACTAATAAATTATATCAGTATCAACAAAGCACCTATAGATGAGCAGAAGAAACTGATACCTGGACAGACTGCTGTTCAACAAGTTCAATAGCTAATGCATCTGCATTTGCACCAACTTCCAAACCAGAAGAGACCCTTGGATCAGATTGGGGAGCAGCACCCGGTGGGCCCTCAATAGCTAATGGCCCTAAAAGATCTCCAAGGAGGTCAGGAGAAGGTGCACTAGTAGGTTGAGGATCCACTACAGTGAGCACCCCATTTTCATGTGTTAATGCTGGTTCGGAGCTCTGATTCATCCAACATATTTATATTTGAGAATTACCATCACATTAAATCCTTCAAAATCAGTATTATAGTCTGTGATAAGTTATGGAAGGACATCTCACCGCATTGCTCATGGTAGGCACCTTCACAAGACCTAGCTGGGCCCCAGGCGGTGTTCCATTTGCAGGTCGTTGATCCGTAAGTACTAAAGCATTAGATGTCTGCTGCTGCTGCGCCCGCAATTTGATTGCACTTTGCTCAGCAGTATCAGTCTCAGCATCTTCAGCTTTTCTTATCAGTGATGACTACAACCAAAGATTTGTCACGGTCAGCAATGCTATTAAATAATTAATCATCAACTAATACTGAATCAACACTGCAAATTGATATTTCAACCTGTCTCTCAGGGAACTTAGGCATTTCAGCCAGTATATCCATTAGAGCTGCACCTTTCATGCTCAAAGTAAGATACTCAACAGCCCGTTGCTGTATTTCAGCATCTATGCAACTTTCATATCTGAAATATATAATTTACCATCTTAATGGACAAGTGAGAACATGAAATTCATAATTGCAAACTGACTGAAACGTAATAAATGTTTGAAAAAATCACTTTCTGAATATCGCCCAGATTTGCTTCTGTAGCTCCTGGTCAGGAGGTTGAGTGTGCATCAATAGCTTTGCATATGTGGAAAGAAGGATAGGAATTGTAGATGTCCTGGTCATGTCTGATTTGGTTAGATATGGTGCATAAGCACGGAAACTATAGTCAAAGGAAGACATATAATGTGCCCTTACGAAACAGTAGGAAGCTTCTCATGTATGATGTGGAAAATTTCCTTTGGACTGCACCCTGGACGTCTAGCTAGAAGATGACCGTATTCTCCAAGAATATATGCACTCACCTGTTTCATTATGAATCCTATTTTAGTGTTGCAAATAAATTTACATTGAAGAGATTATTTTTCCCTGCCTCTTTAATAAGACGTGTACACAAAAGTAGAGCAAAATGAAAAGAGACCCTGCATGTCCAAATATATACTCCCTCTGTCCCTTACTTAAGAACCCATAACTTTTGGGCACAGGTTTTAATGTATGAATTGTTTATTAGTATTATGAGAGATAAAGTGAAGGTAGGAAAGACTTTTCAACTTTATAAGTAGCTAATAAAGTTGCTTTTTAGTGTAATAAAGTAATGACATTTGATGTAATATTATGATGTTTTGAGGGGATAGTTAAAATGTTGTTTTGCTATTTTAAGTAAAGGACACCAAAAATGGCAAAATGGGTCATTAAGTAGGGGACGGAGGGAGTATTAAACTTCTACTAATTGAAAACATTTTGATTGAACTGTTTTTATTCTAAAACTGATAGGTATCAGCTTATCCAGTACCTAATTAGGTTTACGCTAATGATATTGCATGAAAATTAAGAATCCAAGAACTTGAGCAATAAAATGCTCCCATGTTTCAAGGTGAATATTATAGGTATATAAAACTTGGAATACACATGCATTCTTCATGCAAGTAAAATGTAGGTCTTGATGCAGACAATCCGATATAGCCAGAGCCCATAACATAATTTATTAGAACAATCAAATGAGCTCAAACATACCTTCACCATGGTCTCATGTATAGCAGGCTTATCAAGATACTCTCTGGCTTTCAAAGCTGCATAAGGCTGACAAGATACAGAAATGAATACATACACAAGTTATGTGAAAGATCCTTTGTCATAATACAGAGACAAATGGACAAATTACATGAGAAACTGCTCCACTTACCTGTAAATCCTCGTTATTTGTTACAAACTGCACCACACGAAACCAAATATCATCACTGACGAAATCCCCTGCCTTGTCAATTAACTGAAGGATCACATCCACATACCTGCAACATGGAGTTGAAAACATAGAAATGCAGTATCATACTTGAAGCATAACATAGACCATCAAGAGATTCTGTCTGTATATTGTTCTGTTCTGCATTAAACTTGGAGATAAGTCCTATTAGCAGGGCATGGTTTCATGTGCAAATTCGAGATAACAATTAACTTCAATTTCTGTCCAACTTTACTTGTATCTATTTGTGGAACTAGTAAATTTTTTATTTTTCAACATAGTTTGTTTGAAATCAACTCAAACCTGACCTACAGTGTTAAGAAAGGGCTGGTTCCAAAACTGCTCTAAACCCAACCAGTAATAAAATAATCTACTCAATGTCAATAAAGGAAAAGGTAAAAGAACATTCATCAGATACTTCACATGAGTATAAGAACAAAACTGAAAATCTAATATCAGAGTTTGAGATCCAGTAGAATGACTTTCTAGAAGGTAAGCTTACCAAATGAACAGAATTAAAATTAGTGTTCTGGGAACTCAAATTAATCGAAAGAAGCAATTGAATGGTGTACTCAGTTAACAAACAAATATATAGCCAAGCTATGAAATGAAGGGCACAAAATAATCGCCATTAAACCAGGTCCAAAAGAGTACTAAAAAATATGAAATCAGAGTGACATCTTATTCAGTTATAATTAGTATCAGTCAAGGCAAAGGGACATTAAAAAACCATTCTTGCAAAATAAAAATATTAGGGCTGAAAGGAAATAGAGAACACTAGTATCCCATGAATGCATTATTACTGAATAAATCTCTCATGGGCATTCTAATTTATACGTTCGTTAAAACCACTGGCAGCACTTTCAACTACCAATTTGTTTGTCATTGCACAAGTACAAAGAAACACACTTTGATTAATCAATTTCATACCATGACAAGTCTGGGGCAAATTTCTCGGCAAGAATAGCAGCTTTAAGTGACAGTTCTTCCCGCATTGCGAAGTCGGCTGAGCTAAGATACTGAAACGAGATGAACCAATATCATTATCTTTGTTTACTTTAGCATGAAAAGTAAATAAATTATCGAGTGGATTCACAGGCACGCAAATTCATGAGCACCTGCAATATTTCTTCAACAATGTCCTTTGCATTTGAAACATCACACATTCCATATAGCAAATCAAGGGCACGTCTTCTGATACTGTTGAGATGATTAATCATGAGATGAATATAATGTATAAATTAAGGGTATGCCTCATGATACTGTTAAGATTGTTCATCAGAAATTTAAAAATTATAAGTTAACTTGAAGCACAATTTTTTAGATATGAAGCCAAAATAAAATACCACCTCATAGAAGGGTGGCCTTATCAAGAATCTTGAAAACATAACAAAAGATTCATTTCCATGACCAGGAAGTCAACTTTATTTTCATTTTCCTTGTTTCTTTTATTATTCTACATCCAAGGATTTCAAGATCTAAAAAATCATGAAATCCTCCATCCAAGAACCAAGTTGTTGAATCTAGCTTGATATCTTCAGTGAAGGGATACAGTTTTGTTTAATTCAAACAATTGACTTGTGCAAATATAACTTATTTATAATAAATCAAGTATAATTATTTAAATCTTTATTTATTTTTTTGTTCAAGAACTCAACTTTCTCGGTTTTTTTAATCCTGCAACCCTTGCATTCAAGAGTCAGATTCTTGGTTTAAATTTTTTAATAAGGACCAAGATTTGCTGCATCTAGATCAGCTTGATGCAAACATAATTTTTATCTGTGAATTTCATAAAACAATCTTGATGATGAAGCTTAAGTCTTAACACTGAGTAGACATGCTAAGAAGGAAAAAAAGAAAAATAATTTCCCTAACTAAACACTTCTTAACAATACTGAACTTGTAGAAGCCTAAGAATGGATCTTTTATCACATAGAAAGGCATGCTACATCAAACAGATAATGACAAATTCAAGTGTTTATGCCTACCATACAACAATTACAGTGCAGAGCAGTTGATTTAGTCTTGAAAGAGGATATAGTAGTAATGGTGAACCTGATATCAGGATCCTTCAGGGAAGTAATGATCTGAGCTTGATGCCTTTTAATAATATCCTGAACATCTGTGACCATCAGCATCCGTGTCATGTTCTCCTGGATTAAAGCAACAAATATATTTCAATCAGAAACTAGCAAATATATATGGTTCTTACTTCTGATTGTTGAATTGCTGACGACTTAAATGCCAAAAAAAAAAAAACGAGGATTAGATAGAGCATACATAATGCAGCCAGGTGAAAGAAAGCAGCATTGAAAACAACTTAAATTATGTAATGAACTACAACTCACCAAGCCAAGGTATCGTATATTAGGTTCACGAACCGCGATAAATTTTCCAAGCAATGCAACACACTGAGACATCATTTCTTTTTCGGCATCAAGATGCATGACCTGCACTCAGTGATGTGTATGTCCAAGAGTTAGTGAAAAATCGGAAAAAAAAAACTTCCAAGAGGAATGAAGTTCGCATAGTCTTTTTTTGTTTTGATGAAAAAAAAATAGTGTTTCAGTTGCAGACATTTATAGTGACGGATACATAAATGCCCATAACTTCATGAAAAAGGTCATGGTGGAATTATTATATTTTAAAAATAATGTAGTAAGTATTGAGTGGTTGAAAAAGGAGGAGATTTAAAACATGGGAGTTGGACGATTGTTTGTGTATTGGAATTTGTGTTTGAAAAAAGTAATATAGGTGTAATATATGTATTATATGGTAGGGTTTAGGAGGATTTGGAATCTTATACCGAAATCAGGTTTGGCAAACACGAATTTGAATTTGAAACCAAAATCATGGTTCGAAAACCCAAAACAAACACACCCTTAAGTCTTATCCCTATTTTATTTCACCCTAAAAGAACATGCATATATGCATTGCAATATCATACCTGCTAATAGTTCTAGGAGTATAGGGAAAATAAAAAATTCAAGGACTGGACCTTTATAACAGCACAAATTGAATCAGAGTTTTTATACAGTGGCTAAATGGAAGAATAATTAATCAATTTAAGAATTCAGGCAATATATTAGAGATTGCCATGCAACAAAAATAGTATGCAACCCAGCTTCCTAGAGTAAACCAAAACAAATTTTCAGTAAGATTGTATTACTAAGAGTCTAAGACCCCATTTTTTCACCCCCAGTGTTTTCAGAAAAGTTGTTACAGAATCTTCTGAGTTTACTCACGTATAGAGTTTTTATAGTAATTAGATTTAGCTTCCTGAAAATGATTCAGAACCAGCAAAAGAAAATCTCATTAATGTCAAAAGAATCAAATATTGCCTTTGTGTGACCTATCATAGATATATTTTCAACTGAAACAAAATGAGATGCACTACCAGGATTTGAAATCTTCAAATACATTATCTAAATTCAACTTAAAATCTACTGTTTTCTCTTCTCTTCTCTTCTCTGAACATAAACACAACTAGAAGGGTATAATAGAGAAAACTTACAAGAGCAAGTGCTTCAAAAAGAACAGCATGTGATGCATTATTCTTGTTCACATTTTTCACGACGTCAGTTCCCATGAGTATCCTTTGCAGGACCTGATCTCCAAAACACAAATCAGTCGAGGAAGTATAATAACATGCCACAATATCTACATAATACACGCAACACAGAAATACACAGGTGTTTAAGTATGATTTTTGATAAAATCTTAATACCCACAAAAGAAAACAGAACATCAGACCTCAAACAATGCTTTTCTTGTATTTGGATCCTCAACTGTTGGAAAATACTGAAGAGCCCTCATTGTTTTAACCTGTGGTGATTGTGTTAGCAAGAACATCATTATATGGTTAGAAAATGAAAAGTGAACCAAGAGGCAAAGATAAGTACAAACCTGAAGCCACGGAGATGGAATACCATAATAAGTGTATTCTTGAGGAATATCTTGATTTCTGGCTAGCCTTTCCAAAGTTTTAACACACTTAGGGAGACAACTCCAGTATGCCTCGTGGTTGTTGGACACCAAAGAAACAAGGAGGCTCATAGAAGAAGTCAAGACGCCCAAATCACGTTCATCTAATAATTGTGCCATCCGATCGGACCTGTTAATTTGGAGAAAGCATAATGCTCTCAGATTGATCAAGTTAATAAATAAAACTAGCACAAAGTTTAAGTAGACACTTTACCATCCATCTACATTCACCACATCAGGGTTTTTCCTAAAGAGGCGCAACAGACATAGTGCAGCCTTCTTCCTCACAAGTGGTCTGCAACTACTAGAAATCTGGAACAATAGGAAATTGTAGCATCATTTATTAAGTAAATTGACATGGTATCTTGGGAACTCTATACACTTACAAGTAATTTTTGAACATCAGGAGCCAGTGATTCAGCAAATTCTCTCCCACCAATATTTCCTACCTGGACAGATATGAAAAACTTGAATCAGGGGAAGGTAGCAACGACATTCAGATCATTATGTGGAGCAATATGTTTGTACCAAACTATCCATAAAGATTAGTGGGAGAAAAGGAGTTTGAAATTGTACCAAAGTCAGAGCAAGGCACTGAAAAGTTTCATTGCGACCAATAATGTCATTGCGGACAGTATTAATTGCTAATCTCAAGAAGTCGTGATTCTCGTTGAGAAGACATGATGTCACTATATAACCAACCTGCAGTCAGAGCGATATGAAGTCAATAGATAAGACAAAAAAAAAGTATTAGACTACAGTTTTTTTTTTTTTACAAACCATACCTGCTTTTCAGGATATTTTGGAGCAGATATTAAAGAAACAGCTTCCATGTGGCCAAAATCAACATCATAACCTAGCATGTAAATGTAAAGCATTTTCCAGACATATTTCTTCTTCTCATAAGGTGTTAAACCCTGTTCAATCACAAACACATGTAAAAATAGTAAGCAATATAGTCATGAAAACTTATACGAAAACGAAGGTGTAAGTTGAAACTCAGATAGATGGAGTGAAGTGTTTGAGAATCAGTCACTCAAAAAACGACATATCTAGCATGTAACTTTGGTCCTGAATTTAGAAGATGGAACAACCCAATTGAGACTGATGGTTGGAAAGTCGAGCATTTCATTATATAGGCTATTATCCAAAAGATTGGGGTTCAAGAAGATATAAACAATAGTAGTCTATCAAATAAAAGGGTGCGTGTGAGATAGATTCACAAGACTAATATTTGACTTATAGATCAAAGCATAGACCACTAAAGAGGAGACCATACATGATCCCATTCAAAAATCTTAGATTGCTAGGTTTGTTGCAAGCATAGAAGGAGGGGTAAGCCATCAAAAACTCTGACGAAGGTGAAATTCTTAGATTGGTTGATTAGTGGCAGGCGCAGCAGAAGGGGTGCGTCATCAAAACTTGGATGAAGGAGGGGTAAGCCATCACAATCTTAGATTGGTTGATTAGTGGCAGGCGCAGCAGGAGGGTTAGGTCATCAAACTTGGATGAAGGTTGTCAAGGAAGGCGTCCTAGACCTAGGTCATCAAAAAATGGATAATCGACCCAACAAGTAGCAGGAATGGACTTTGAAGATGATAATGATAATGATTTAGTTTTGGAAACTTATACTGGCTTTCCTATGTGCAAGTCAGGCTATTAATGAAAGTAAAAATAAACTCTCTAAGGTGAGTAAGGCTCAAACGTAGGAGTGCCAATTAACTAAGTTTACGTTTGATAGATGGACAACATAGAGAGATCATTAATTTTACATAATAATTTGATTTATAAGGAAGAAAAAAGAAATCGAGCCTCAATTCATATATTCATACTTATAAACTACTGCAAAATGCATGGGACAAGATTATCGTAAAGAAGTAAATAAGTAATATTTCTGGCATTTTATTCTGATATATTTTTGGCTGTAGTTTCTTGTATTCTCTTTCTTCACAGAACAGGAAAGGAAAAGGAAGGCGGAGAAGTTAGCATCAGTTTTTTGGTAGGTAAAGAAAATTTTCAAGCAATTTTGTTCTTCTTATCTCTGTTTATTTTCTAACAAACGCATTAAATTAATAAATTAGTGCAATGAGGCAATTGTTAGTAAGATTAAGGAACTACAAGAACTGAGACCCCCAAGTCCTAGAGTCTTAAGTATCACAGTAAAAGAACAAACTGATCAGTTCTACTCCATAACGTTATCAAGATATGGGTGACTATAGAGTGTATTGTGCTACAGGTGATATAAAAATTAAAAGGTATTAGTGATGAAAGGGGATTATCTAACCAACCAATATCCTCCAAAAGAAAGCAAAGACATAATAATCGTCTACCTATAAAGTGAAAAGGGAAGGAAGGGGGCATGACTGCAATACGAATGTCCAAGGACTCTCCTAACCCATTAGGATTGGACGAGATCACAGTGGCCCCTCCACTTCATTCTACAGAATATTTACTTTCTGCCAGTATTTATTGTCCAGTAGGACCATTTATCTGCAAGGAAAATACTTTTAAGCGTCAATTTCCCTATTCCCAGCTCTCATTACTTTTTCTAAGAAATCAATTTCCAATCGACCAGGTGGTCCTTCAATTTATGCTACAAGTCTTTCTATAGCAAATCAAACATAGAACAATTTATCACTAGGCCACCTTACTGAATGCATGTGACTGCTGTTTAAATTGCTTTTACTTAAGCTAACATTTAGACATACATTTATTAAATAGTTGGCCTGTGCCGATAGCAAACCCACCTGATGAGGTATTCCTGAAAGAAGTGAGTTTGTAATAACTATATTGTTATGCTCAGTAGTGATGTAAAAGTGATTCTGTCATTTAAGAGGGTGCTAGTCTGCTAAATGTACTAGGGCATAGCTCCCTATATCCTGCTGTCATAAATCTTTGCCTAAAGATAACTGCCAAATTCTTAGCAATAACAATTAACACCACAATTACCTATTTAAACAAAAGATAAAATAAAAAATGTAGCAAGAACATTGTATGATATCAACATTTCATTGAAAGTGAAGTAACAGCAACTCATGTTGGAACATTTAGTGGGTAGTGATTATTGATTAACTTCATAAGAAGTATGAAAGGCATCATATATTGTGCATCCTTATATCAGCAAATGTATCATATATCAAACACGTAGATGGATAGTTCTTGGACACTTTTCCACATACTCATTCTTGAAAACGCACTGTTCAGAACCATAATATTTGTTATCATATATCAAACGCTTCCAATTCTATGGATTCGATACTGGCACCCCAGTTTGAATACCCTAGATATCATGCAACAGAGGCCCACTAACTGGGCTAGCATCATACTTTTGTCACAATGAGCAACAATGTCAAAAAAGAAAAAGAAAAAATCATGAAAATCCTTCTGAATTTTCTACTTCCTCTTCGCACCTTTTTGTTTCTCAGATCATCATATTATTTCCAACTGAATTCAGTAGGACCATGGCAAAACTCTGCATCACAGCCGTAGAGCTCATATACTTATAGGGGACAAAAATGTCCGCGATTTTATTATTCCATCAAATCAAAGTTCACAGTGATGAACTCCATCCTACTTCATTAAAGTTTCTAGTTAAGCATGTGATGCAGGAAGAGTACCAGGACTCAGGCCCACTGAGGGCCATTCAACGATTAACACCATTGCATCAGAGTCAGCCAAAAGAATTCTCATATACACGAACTAGGGTTTCAGAACTATCTGCAACTACCGTGTCATTGCTTAATTATACAATTTTTCAAAAGATTTAAGAGGGACCAATTGATTGCATTCACAAAGTTTATTAACCACATTCAGGGAACTCAAATTCCCCAGGTAACTGCATAGCTAGCATTCTCCAAACCCCTAAAGCAAATTCAGTCAAGAGCACAGTTACGATACTCCAATTTAGTTCAAGGGAATGAATTCCCAAATTGATTCCCTAACCCCTGATTTGCATATGCTACAATTACATATTACAAGTAGAAACTTGAGAAGATATTGGCGAAGGAGAGGTAGCAATTACATATGAGCGAATGAATAGGTGAGAGAAATATAGGTAAAAGAGTTGCCTTTTCGTTCTTGAAGCGTGTGCGAATATTCCCAAGCTCTTTATCAACACGAAGGCGCTCCTGCTCTTTGTTCTGGCAATTCCTTACATCGCTAATGAAGACCGATAAGCCTCTCATACCGGAAAGCGCCATCTCCCTACGCCCTCAGATCTCCAGATCCAATTTACAGATCTTAATGAAATTGGGGAGTCGAAAAATATATGAATTGTATGCTTGACAGTGATAACCTGTCTGAAGGGGTAGGAGGAGGGTGTACGTATAGGAGGAGCGAGAGAGGGATAGACTGTGTTTGAGGTGCGATCTAGAGAGAGAAAGCCGTCTCACAGTGGAGGGAGACGACTTTTATTTTCCTTTTTATTTTTTTATTTAATTACTTGTTTTCAAATATTTGTTGAGCTTTTAATTAGAATTTAATATTATTTCTAGGATTCTATTACAGGTCTATTTCCGTTTTTTTTCCTCCTTGTGCCGGGTCAAGTATTGCGCTGAAAGTGGTCCCTAGCTTGAACCGAATGTCTTGTACGGGTAAGGATCAAAGACCCAAAAATCAAATTTTCAACCGAAGTTGAATTGTGTGTACGTGTGAACTTAAAAGTAAACAAAAATTATGAATATTGTGAAAGTGGAGTTTATGAAAAATTTTTAACTTAAGAGTATGAAGTTTATTGTAGGACGAACGAAAATAAAGAGTGTGAAGTTTATTTTTGAATAAGGGAGTAGTACTTTTATAAGAAATTCACTTTGACTTATTAAATCAGCATTTTTCGATTTTTGATTTGATTATGAATCAAATAACTATATTAACCGAAATGAAAAAAATATTATATAGTATTAATTTAATATATAGTACTATTAATTTATTTATGTTTTAATATGATTTTTTATATATTTATAAATGGAACTTTTGTTTTTTTTACACCAGTAGTTATATGTGTGCTTTTTCATTGGATTTCTTACATTTGATGGGCATATAAAAAAATAAGAATAAGAAAAAAGAAGCAGGAATTAACGATGTACAGAAAGCTCCTCCCCAACTCAAGTTCACTATTATTTCTCAGTAAACTTAAGACCATATTTATCTACGTCCGGACATGACCAGGGTTATCAAATATAAAATTTATTTCTTACTTACTCCTTCATCTACACATTTTACACCATAATTAAAACTCATTTTTTCACATTTTATTCATAACCGCCACAAGCATAACCAACATTTAATAAATTATTTCTTTTATAATATACTCCCTCCATTTTTAATTAAGTGTCACTTTGTCTTTTTTAATATTTTCAAAACAAGTGTCATTCTACACATTTTTCTTTAATTTTGACAATTTTATCCTTATACATTATACTCCCTCAATTTTCTTTACCTTGATTTAAGTTTTTTCCCTTTTGAATATAGTATAACATAAATCATGGATAAACCTTAATTATTGTATACCTGAATATCACCTACAATATTGACCACATTCATTACTAAACATAAATTTAATATTAAAATTAGTTATCATTAATGAAGGGTAAAATTGTCATGATTATATATCTTAATTTGTTGAAAATTGTTAGAATGACACTTATTTAAAAGTGGAGGGAGTAATAATTATATCTATTATTAATTTTTTTAATAATATTTACACAATATTTAAAAAATATATACAGTTATTTAATATTAAAAAATTCATAACTATAATAAAAAATTATCATACACTTAAAAAAAATTACAACATTCAATAATAAAATTAAAATTACAAAAATTGAAATACAACTGAAAATAAATAAACCGAACTACAAATAAATGCTTAATTACAACAAAGCAAAAACTGCAAATTACATACTTATCAATGCTGAATTTTTGTCATATATGTTCAATCAAGTCGTTCTTAAGAGCGGCATGGACTTCTCTATTACGAAGTTGTTCCCTACTAGTCATATAGGAGGATAAACTTGCAATGCGTTCAGTAGAGAACTTAAATGACTGATCATCATTTACGGGGCAATCCACTAAAAATTAAGTGGGATCATAATAATTTTGGTATGTGTCTCGTTCACCCTCCACAATCATATTGTGCATGATGATACAAGTCATCACTGTTTTTCCATCAAAAATTTATCCCATACAAGACATGGGCGTTTAAGAAATGCGAAACGAGCTTGTAGAACTTCAAATGCTCTCTCAGCATCTTTCCGTACAGCCTCCTAGTGTTGAGCGAACCATCTTGATCTAGGAGTGAAATCTCTTCTGGTCATATTGAGATTGCTTAAGACCATATCCTCGATCCTGCGATCATACTCAGCATTCCGTTCTTGCCATTCACCAAGATCATCCAAATTTGAATAATCAGAACTTGAGTTTGAATCTGAATCTACCGAGGGATTTTCATTGAGAGACATTTGTACAATGGAGGTAATACATATAGATAGTAATTTTATTTAAGAGGAATCATAAGAGCAAAGATAAGAATTTTGGTGTAGGTATGATGTTGTTTGAAGTGAGATTTATAGGAGCCTTAAGAGTGGTATAAGTTTTGCTTTAACCATGGAGATTCTCAATCATTCACATGGTAAGATAAGATAAAGAGGGGTATGAGTTGTCGTTGATTCCCCACTTGGTCATGCATATGAACAAATTTTGTTTTAATCATGGAGATTCTTTATCATTCACGTTGTAAGATAAGATAGTCTTGTTACTGCTGAAAACATACTCTTTAATAGTGAGAATTTCCAACATGATAATTTTAAACTTGAAAACTCACAGCAAATTGATTTTATAATTAATTGAGATTACATGAAATTAAAAAACATCACACAATTTTTTTTTTTAAATAACAACAACAAAAGCATAGGGTAGGTAGAAGAAAATAAATGACTAACTCATGAGTGTATGAAAGAAATCTGTGTGTGAGAGGTCATGGTTGGGAAAGTTTGGCCTAAAATTATTTTAAGTGATTATATTTTTTTAGTCCATTAAGTTACCATAATTTTGAATTTAGTCTACTAGGTTACCACTTTTTGAATTTAGTCCATTAAATTTCGATTTATTTTAATTTTGGTCCAGTTACCTGCTACAATAGGTTTAACATGTCATTTCTTAAAACACACCCCATAAAATGTTAAACACACCCCACTAAAAATTTAAAAATAATTTTTTATTAATATTCACACCCCCAACTCTTTCCTGTTTAATAAATTGCAAAAAATAATTAAATTAAAAAAATAAGAATTCAAATTAATATGAAAATATAAATAAAACTTATAAAAAATATGTTAACTTCAAAAAATTAAACAAAGCTAAAAAAAAATTAATTTAATTAGTTTTGAAGATTTAGTTGATTTTCTACTATTTTTAAATTTTATTTAGCCTTATTTTCGACTTTTTTTATAGAAGTTAGAATTTAAATAAAACATTAATAAAGTAAAGGAGTTTTAATTTTTTTTTTCTTTTAAATATTTCTTTTGTATTACATGAACCTACTAACACCCCATAAATTTTATATACACTCTAAACTTTAAACACAAAAATTCAAAAATCAAATATAGTTAAATAAAATCATAAACATATTTAATAAATTGTCAAAAATAATTTAATTAAAAAAGTAAAAATTCAAATTAATATGAAAAATATAAATAAAATCTATTAAAAATACATAAATTTTCAAAATTTTAATAAAGCTAAAAAATTAGTTAATTTAATTAGTTTTAAAATTTTAGTTGTTTTTTTAATACTTTTAAAGATTTTTTTTATTTAATAATTTTTTCAAGTTGATTTTTTTTAATCTATTAAAAATCTTAAAAAATAGTAAAAAAACAACTAAATCTTCAAAACTAATTAAATTAATTAATTCTTTTTAGCTTTGTTTAATTTTTGAAGACTTTGGTGATTTTTTTATAGATTTTATTTATATTTTTTATATTAATTTGAATTCTTACTTTTTTAAATTTAATTATTTTTAGCAATTTATTAAATATGTTTATGATTTTATTTAACTATATTTAATTTTTGAATTTTATGTTTAACGTTTGGAGTGTTTATAAAATTTTTGGGGTGTTAGTAGGTTCATGTAATATAAAAGAAATGTTTAAAAGAAAAAAAAAATTAAAACTCAATTGTTTTATTAATGTTTTATTTGCGGTCTAACTTCTATAAAAAACGTCGAAAATAAGGCTAAATAAAATTTAAAAATAGTAGAAAATCAACTAAATATTAAAAACTAATTAAATTAATTAATTTTTTTTTAGCTTTGTTTAATTTTTGAAGATAACATATTTTCTTATAGGTTTTATTTATATTTTTCATATTAATTTGAATTCTTATTTTTTTTAATTTAATTATTTTTGGAAATTTATTAAATAGGAAAGAGTTGGAGGTGTGTATAGTAATAAAAAAAATAATTTTTAACTTTTAGTGTGGTGTGTTTAACATTTGGGGTGTGTATAACATTTTATGGGGTGTGTTTTAAAAAATGACCCGTTAAACCTGCTGTAGCAGGTAATTGGACCAAAATCAAAATAAATCAAAACTTAATAGATTAAATTAAAAAAGTGGTAACCTCGTGGACTAAATTCAAAATTGTGGTAACTTAATGGACTAAAAAAAATATAATCTCTTATTTTAATCGCACTGAATTCATCGTTTTGAATATATAAATAATGACTAAGTTATCATATATAAATATGGAGTAAAATAATTTATTTATCCTCTAATTTTATTAACTTTAATTTTAGTTCTCTAAATTTTATTAATTTTTATTTTAGTTCTCTATATTTTAAAAAAAAAAATTAATCATTTTACCGTCAACAATAGCCAATAGGTCACCCAACAAATTTAGGCGACAAGGCATTTTTTGTCAATTTTTATTCACTTTAGAAATGGAAAGATAGTTGAAAAACCTTAAATAAATATAATTAAAATCTGATTTTTTTTAAAAAATCAACTAATTCTATAAAAAATAATTCTATAAAAATATTTTATATATAGATTTATTTAGTTTTTTCATATTCAATTTTTAATTTAATTTTTTTAGTTTATTTTAAATATATTTCGTATTTTTTATTTTGTTAACTAATTTTTTAATTTATAGCATAATCTATCCGTCCCGCCATAAGTTTTTCCTTTATTTTTTGTACGAAAATTAAATAATATAGTATAAAATGTGTAGTAGATAGTTAAAAGGTGTTAAAATATAATGCTTATGAAAGTGTGACAATTGTTGTAATAAAACTTTATGGGTAATAGACTAATGGTGTAAGTGTGTAGGGTCATAATTTACCATTTAAATAAATAAAAAGCTTATGATGAGACGTACACAATATGTAAGTGAGAAGTTTTTTTTTTTTTTTGAGGGGATGTAAGTGAGAAGTTTATGACGGGATAGAGGGAGTATTCTTCAAATTTAGTTGATTTGTTATAATATTTTTAAGAACACAAAATTTGAATTTAGTCATATGGAGTAGCAGCCTAGCAAGTCACCCAACATGTCCTTTTTCACGTGTATTTTTTTTTCCTTTTCTTTTATGTATTATATGATTTTAATTATATTTTTTTAGAATTGTATCAGTAAATAATTAAATCTTGTAAAATAGTTACAAAATCAGAATATAAAAATTTCAAATAATGATCTGTTGGGTGACTTGTTACTCCAGATCACATGACTAAAATTAAGATCAAAATTAAAAGGTTGAAAACGGTTTGGGTGAATTTAAAAAACATGTCAACCTTAACCCCAAATAAATAAATTGTTCTTTTTTAAAATGATGGGCATTTAATGAGAAGCGAGAAATGTGACAAAAATGATTTGTTTTTTTTTTTTTTGGGTCGGCAACGAATTTATTACCTCAATTTTTTTTTTTTTGAGTATACGGTACAAGGGGTACCCTATGCTCACATCACATTCAATAAATTCAGCAATTTGTGAAATAACAAAAGAAGATGAAAGAATGAGCCTATGAAAACAAAAATATTACAGAAGGTAGTTGTGAATGAAATAGACTTCTGTCCCATGCCTCAGGTTTAAAATTATTCTCCAATCCCCTGTGCACCTGCCGTCTCTAGAGCTGTCTGAGGGTCGGTAAGTCATTCTCTATATATTGAATTGGGTCTGATTAAGTTGCTTGCCGTTGTGCACCATGTAGCTCCACATTTTCCCTTTTATTTCGTCCACTTCTCCGTCGAGTTTCCAAATAGCATTCTCAAATATTTCTTTGTTTCTCCATATCCAGATCACCAATATCACACAAATCCAAATTCCGATAGCAATCAAATTTCTTTTTTTTTTCCAGGTAGAGTATTGGAGAATGGAAAGAAATGCTCTTAACATTATGGTGCAAAGCCATGGCCCATGGGAGATCTCAGCCACAATAAAATTCTAAGACCATACATGTTGTACATTAGTGCATGTCATGAACAAGTGTAGTGTGTCGCGGTTTCAGCCTCATTCCCACAATCCCACATACTATACATACCGCGTCGTCATCAGTATGAATAATATTTCTTCTTCTCATATTCATTCTAGTTGGTAGCCTGTCCCACAATAGTCGACATGCAGTCGTTGCCGCCTTGAAGGGTGTGAATTCATTTCATACCATCGTGAATTCGTTGTGTTCGTTTATATCCCTTTCCGATGAACTTGTTGCTGCGTGTAGCATCTGGTAAGCTGCCTTTGTTGTGTACACTCCGTCCGAACTCACTTTCCACCTCCATTTATCTCATTGCTATTCTTTGTTTTGGGAAATTAGGAAGGGTGTAATAGAAATTAAATGATGCGTGCTTAGGGAGTACATGTTAATTTGAAAATTTTATTGAGATGTGGTTCAAGGATTTTGAGGGGTAAGTAGTGTACTCTACCATAAAATTAACAAGCTGTGTATTTTGTGAAATATGAGGGGAAATATATCACTTTTAATTTCAAATGTATCACTTAAAAAAACAGTAGTATTACTTTTTAAATGTTGATTAAGTTTAATTGTAAAGTGATAATTTTTCAATTTAAAATTAATACTTAGGTGGAATCTCTCTATACTTGGATATATGTAAATTATATGGAGTTTCTCTTATAGAATTCATTTAATCGTATCATATAAGTGTTTGTTTATATAAATTAAATTTATATTTGGGTACATTTAATTGTATTATATAAATGATAAAATTGAGTAACAATTTAACTTAGTATTAATATAATGGATACAAAAATCAATTGAATGGTATGCATTAGGTTAAATTGAATTTGTCTATAAATTATTAAATATCAATTGCATATAAAAATAATAAAAGAATTTGTCTATAAATGCATATTAACAACAAATAATTAGAAGGAATCCTGACCAAGCTTTAACATTAAAATAATACTAATGGCTGTCTGAAATAAATGGATTTTAAAATAATAACTACTGTATGTGGCAGAAGTCCTATGATGATGATGGCCATTTGAATATTCTGATTTCTGACTATGTATTTGTCGGCGGACAAGTATCAACATATTCTCATTTTTTTTAAATTTGGGAAGAAATGTAGCTTGACGGATACTTGGATACTCCTGATTTATTCTAAATAAAAAATTATGATTATATTAATTAAAAATAATACTACTACTTCTATAGTGTAAAGATTGTCACATTTGTGCACCCAATGGTGTGATGCGATTGAACCACAATTTTAATTTAGTTATGTGAATCAAAAAATTAATCGAATAATTGAGAATATATTCAAATCACTTCAAATTCAATTGTTTATAAAAATCTATCAATTTTAAAAAATATTTCATAAAAATTAAAATTTCAATTGGAAAATAAATCAGTATGTTTATAAAGTTATTTTTACATCCAAAAGAAATAGTTTTCAATATAAATTTATATAGTGTGCATTTTCACACAGTAGAGGTCGCCGTTTTCAATTCCTACAGCCACTCCCGCCGCTCACCCTCATCTTCTCCAGCCGTCCACTCCGCCGCCACCCCTCCACCTCTCTTGGTCGCTCATGGTGGCTGCTAGGCCTCCGGCTACGCCACGCTACGCGGATGGAGGTCCCCGCTGTTCACGACGGCGACTCCCCTCCCTCAGCATCGCTCTCAGGCGCGGACTGGCCCGCGCTCGGGTCGACACGACCGACGCCCTAGGCAGCTGTCTGGCCGCCTCCCCCGAGCAGCCACGGCCCCTCCTTGGCCGCTGGTTCTGACCGCGACAGATCTTTTGCCATTGCGGCCAGCCACCCCCTCCCCCTTCTCCGGCGGATGCCTCCCCCCACCCTCGCACTCCTCTTGCTGCTCCCGTTCGGCCACCATCCCCGCGCGGACAGGTGCTAGCCTCTTTCTCCTCTAGCGATATTGCACTAGCAAAGCAGCTTATAGCTCAGTTTCTGGGTCTGGCTGTGTTTATGAACTCCCTGGACCAAACCGTCCCCATCGGTGTTCACCTCCCTTCATTGGAGAAATAATTTCCTGGATTTATGGCATTTCTCGAACCTTTCACTGGATATTTGCCTGCTCTGTTGTCTCCTACCTCGTCCGTGGCTGACTTGGTTGGGCAAAGCGATTCCGCACCAAGCTTCACTGAGGCGCCCGCCCTTCCGGATGACAACGCTCCCACGAGTCCATTGACTTTCCCAATTCACATTCGTCCGTTTAAGAAGGGAGATTTTGTCACGATTTCGATTGATAATGCAACGCTACAGGCCGGTGTGAATGAATTCAAAGATGCTCTGATTGGTCGCCTACTCACTCCGCGTGGCAAAGTCCCAATCCCGTATGCTGATTTGTCGAAGAGGCTCATTGAGACCTGGTCCCTCCAAGGGGCCATGTCCGTTATTCCAATCGGAAAAAGATTTGTTGTTCTTAAATTCCACTATCTGGAAGAGCATAACAAAATCTTTAGAAGAAGGGCTTGGCAGTTGGGCTCAAGTTCCATTCGGCTGCAAAAATGGTCTCTCGGTTTCAATCTAAATCAGGCTCCGACTTCGATGGCTAAGGTTTGGGTGCGCCTTATCGGCTTCCCGATTGAACTCTGGCAGCCAACGGTTCTCTCGGCTGCAGCCTCAGCGGTTGGCACGCTCATCAAGATGGACGCTCACACATCGGCTAAAACCGTGGCACAATATGCTAGAATCTTGATCGAGGTGGATATGAAACAACCTTTATTGGAGCGACTGATCCTAGAGTGCGAGGATCAATCTGTGACGGTAGAAGTGCTCTATGAACAGCTTCTGTAGTTTTGCAACCACTGTAAGGTGGTTGGACGCATGACTGCACGTTGCTCTAAGGGACATGCCCCACCACCCACGAACCCACAATCACCCTCTCGTGACGATCACCGTGGTAGGACTCGCCACAGAAGAAGGTCGAGGCCTTCCCCTTCGGATCTCCGACCTCGACCGTCCCCACAGGATCCCACCTCAGCTAGCGGAGTCGATCCGGTCCCAATTAGTAACTCCTTCTCTAGCCTCAACGATCCATGCATGGATGAGCACACCGACATTCTTCTGGAGCATGCGGTTGAGGCAGTCAACAACACTCAGGGTTTAGAGGCTGGTGCATCATTGAAGCTATCGACCAATGACGCTCCTGTCCCTGCTTAGGCGACCCAGAATCGCCCCACAGAGAAACTCAGACGTCGCAATGTGCCCGTGGGGAGCGTATCCTATCAACAAATCCCGGACAGCGCTATAGATGATTTCGAGGCTAGAGCCTGCGCGCACTACACTGTCAGATCTTCGATAGGGGTCGAGAATGATATGACCCGAGTCTCCATGTTCAAGGACAGATGTGGTGATACTTTTGACCCACCATAGATCCCTCAACCCGTCTCGAGTTCTCATTTGATCAGTTCTTTCAGAATTTTTAATCGTTTTACTTGGTAGTTGATTTTCAGGGGTGTACCAATTTTAATGCACCCCGGCCTCTGGTTCAGATTGTGAACTTATGACTTCTATCTTTTCTTTTTTCCTTTTAATTTAAAAAAACTTTTATTGTCTTAATAGAAATTTATAGTTTGAATATCATACTATTAAACAATTGTCCTATAGTATATGTACATATATAATAAATATGAAGAATGTATAAATCTTTATATCATAAATTTATAGTTTGAATATTATCCTTTTAATCTTATTTTCTAAATGCACACTTTCGATATCCTAAACGAAACATAATTTCAGACTGAATATTTGAAGGATTTAAAAAAATCCTAATAACAAATCCCAGTATATATATATATATATATATATATATATATATATATATGTTAGGTGAGTCTCTTGTGCACTCAACGGTCAAGCTTTGACTTTTTTTATTTTTTTTTTCTTTACATAAAATTTACATTTTTCAGCTATATTAATATACACTTTTCAGTTATAATATCATACATTTTTCAGTTATAATAACTTACACTTTTCATTAATAGAACATACATTTTTCATTTATAATAACATACACTTTTCATTAATAGATCATACACTTTTCAATTATAATAACATACACTTTTCAGTTATAATAATATACACTTTTCATTAATATATAACTTACACTTTTCATTAATAGATCATACACTTTTCAGTTATAATATCATACACTTTCAGTTATAATAACATACACTTTTCAGTTATAATAACATACATTTTTCATTAATATAACATACACTTTTCAGTTATAATAACATCAGTTATAACTTATAATAACATACACTTTTCATTAAAAACAATGTTTCACTTTTTAATATAGTAACATACATTTTCATTAAAAAACAAAGATGCACTTTTCAATATACTAATACACTTTAAAAAAATCAAAAAAGAAAAAGTCAAAGTTTGACTGTTGACCGGTCAACGGTTGACCAGTCAAGATCTACTCAAGTACACCGTGTACTTGAGTGCACATGAAATTTTGGCATATATGTCATGTTCTAAAAATATCCTATTAACAAATCCAATTTTCAATATTCAAATTTAATTAGATTATCATTAATTTTGCAAAATTTTATGTATAAAGTAAAGAAATGAGTTGATTTTTATGTATATGTGAAAAAAAAATAATGACATTTGTGTAAAATTGAGGATAATGTGAGAGTGAGTTTATAAAGGAGTTTTCAATTTAAGGATGTGAAAGTTATTGAAAAGAAAAATGTGCACTATAATGTTAAATCATTTTAATTTTATTATTAATCTTGAATTTAAATCTAAATTAGACATTCCAATAAAAAATAAATTTTGACCAGATCAAAAATATTTATTGCATCAATTATTAGTATAATTTAAAATTGTACTAATATTTCTTTAAATTTGTATATTAATTTTTTTTATAAATAAATTTTTAATTCTCTATTCTATTATTGTTATATATATATATATTGTTTCATTTTTTTTTTAATATAGTAACAAATTTATACATGTTTTAATTTTTTTTATTAATAAATTAAAATATATTATAAATTTATTTCAATTCCTACCCGATAATATTTAAAACGTGCTCGAGTCCGAGGTCAGAACAGACCGAAATGAGGCGTATTGAAAATGAAATTGACATCAAGTTTAGATTTAAACACTGCCTTAAAGAAAAAATATATAAACATCAAACTTCATTGCATGAGTTCAAAGCTTGAAAATCATCGACCGAGTCAACTAAGGGGGTTAATTTGCTTCAAATTTTATTGGGTTTAGAATAGTAATCTGTACGATCCTCAAATAACTGTGATGATTAATTAGAATAATACTATATATAATTACTATTTTACCTTCATTATATTTCGTATGATGTAATGAGTTTCAAAGAAAATTAATCAATAGCTCATTTTAATTAATTATTATTATTATTATTATTATATATAGTAATTCATTATTCGAAAATTTTGTAGCAAAACGTCACTTGAAGTGGATATACATACTGACGAGACCAAAACAAAATTGAAATCTATTATGATCCTCTGGGTTTAGAGCAAAAAAGAGATATCTACTCGTGTTAAAATAATACAGTATACAACATACTTCAATTTGGAATAAATTAAATATAATGATTATTACATTTTTTTCCGGATGGAAACAACCTGAATCGATAGATCACACTAACGCTCAAACAAGTAAATTTCTAATTCGAGTCTGAAGAATGATCGAATTTTGGCGAACTTAGTCAGATAGTATATCATAATATTCTTACTTCTTGGAATATATATGATCGACGATGCACAATGCATTCCGGTTGGAATTTATAGATACAAACACCATGTGGATACCATAGTAGAGGATATCGCATACGAATTACAATCAAAATTATTTAATGCTTTAATTATCCTTGAAATCTATTATCTATGTTATACAACCATATTTCCGTTGTTGGTGAATTTTTTAACTTCCACTGCTACAAGCATGGTGTTCGTATCTATAAATTTCAACAGTGGTATTAGAGCTTCAAGTTAACCATGTTGAAATTTACAGAAACAAACATCATGCTAGTAGCAGCACAAGTCATATTTTTTCACCAACAAGACCAACAACGAATTTGATATAGCTATCTAACATAACTTTCAAGGGTAATTCAAACATTAAATAATCCTTACAGTAATTCGTATGCGAGATCCTCTACTATGTTGTCCACATAATCCTCCTCGCAAACTCGTGATCCAGGTTGGAATTCTCTAAGAATTCGTTAGAAGAATTCTATAGAGAGAATTAGGAGAAATATTATGAGTGATAATTTTATGAATAAGAGCCTCTAACCATAGAGGTCTTTATATAATAAAACAAAAACATATATGTGTACATGGCTTGAGCCCATGTATATATTTTATTCAATATATATATAATAAAATATCATTTACCATATAATACATTAAATATATTAGGTAATTATTATATTTTAAATATATCATCTTATTTAATTACGTTTAATTTACTTAAACACCGTATAAGTATATCCAATTGAATTATTTTATATTTTTTTATAAATTAAATATGATCAAATCAAATAAGTCAAAGTTTCAAATAGACTCGAGTTGACCGGTCAATTTTTTTTCCACTGAAACGTGTATGTTAAAAAGTGCAAGTCGTTATAACTAAAAAGTGGAACACAATTTTTTTATTAAAAGTGTAAGTCACTATAATTGAAAAGTGCAAGTAATTATAACTAAAAAGTAGAACACAATATTACTGAAAAGTGCAACACAATACAATTAAAAAATGCAGCACAATATTACTAAAAAGTGTCAGTCAGTATAACTGAAAAGTGTAACACAATATAACTGGAAAATCTAAGTCAGTATAACTGAAAAATGCAACACAATATTACTGAAAAATACAAGTTCATATAACTAAAAAGTGCAATATAACATTACCAAAAAGTATACGTCAATATAACCGAAACTATTATTGAAAAGTGTAAGTCACTACAATTAAAAAGTTAAAAAAAAAAAGTAAAAAATCAACCATTGACTGGTCAACTCAAGTTCTTATATAGGCTTGAGTCCACACAAGACCAACTCATCAAATAATTAATTTAGCCAAATTTCATTCGTAAATTAAGACTACTTGTTGTGTAACCCATAAATCCTCACATATCAAGCGATTAGTCAAATTAACGATTTATGTTGAATCCTAAACAATGAACCAAACAATCTCAACAGAATTACGTTGCAAGGATATAGCAACAAATATATAATATGATGATGTGTTTACTCCAAATAATTTAATCATGTTATCTCATTATACTAATTTGAACACCATTTCAAATGTGACGTGCATTGATCAATGACCAACGATCCAATTAGTTATGAGAAGACGAGTATCCTCACCAAATCTATTTGAAGAATTAATCATATTTTTGGCTCAACTATTGCGCACATGTACTTTGTGGTGTGCCCAACGTATGTCTAATCTATCCCGTTAGAAATGTAAGTGTGAGTCATGGTTAAAACCCATCACCCTGCACATGCATATCGCGTGTATTGATCTCAAGTCAAAGGACATTACAATGTTCTACAAATTAATATTTCCGTATACATGTAAATATAATACACCAAACGGATTTCTGGATGAAAATAAATAATCATGCTCATATATATATTTTTTATTTTATTGAAAATAAATGAAACCACGAAATTCTCACAAGTGTATAAAATTGATTTGCCATGCTCTAGCCTCTAGATAATATGTTGTACTTACACTAATGATCTAATCTCTAAGTTCATAATTTTGCCATGTGTCCTAACACATGCCACTTTATTTTATTTTTTGGGAAATAACTACTTGATAATTACGGAATCACCATATACAATTATCAATAAATATTCAACTACTAGTAACACAACATTTTATTAAAGAAAATAAAATTTGCAGTGAGTACAAGCGGTCACTGCAGGAAGAGCGTTTTCAGTTCACGTTGAATACACAGTGACGTAGTCAAGCTAATCGCAGGCGGAGAAATTATCGTTCTCTTTGATTTCCGCCTACGCATTTCTGTTTTGCGAATCATCGATCGGAACGATGTCGTCTGTTTGTTCTCCAGTCGGTGGATTTACGACGGCGAAGTTTCACAATTCATCGCATCAGCCGCAGTTCAACGCTTTTGCGAGATTTGCGCCTTCGAGTCAGTCGTCCGTTAGAAGCAGGTCGCATAAATCGTTTAGGATTCAGTGCACTGAGCCGGAGTCTGTAACGGAAAAGATTGATCTATCGGAATATTTTGAGGAGCCGAAAATCGATGACAATGGCGGCGGCGGAGGAGATGGAGGGAATTGGCGATTACCTAATGGAGGCGGCGGTGACGAGGGAGACGAGGGTGAGGGTGATGGTGATGAGCTGGGACCAGTAATGAAGTACGATGACGTTTTGGCTGAGGTAGAAAGGCGAGGCGCGGTTCTACCAGCTGATATGCTTCAGGCGGCGAAATCGACGGGTCTTCCTAGATTGATTCTTACTCGGTACTTGGACTTACAGGTAAGAATGCATGTCAGGGATTCGTAACAATTGAAATAGTTTTTGCTTCAATTTCGGATTAGAGTAACGTTATTATTGTGGTGGCTTTGATTGATTTTCCAGAGTGCATCTTGGCCTTTAGGATTTTTGATGAGATATTGTGGGATGCTTCGGAACCGAATGCTGGCTGATCCCTCATTTTTGTTTAAAGTTGGAATAGAGGTAAGCTTGAGTTTATGCATATGCATAAGCATAATTTTTAAGCGCATGACAATGTATGAATTTGATTATTAGTGAACTAATGCTAAATAAGGAAATATATAGGGCAAGTTTGATGAAATCGCCAGTTGCATGACTATAGTTCTGGTGAATTATAGCTGCATAAAATTGTAAGGACTCAAATCACTTTATGAAATTATGTTACATGTATGCACATTAATCTCCTCTTGTATGTTTTTGATGCAATTAATCATTTAATTGTTTCTCAGGTTGTAATTGATACCTGTTGTACAACATTTGCTGAAGTTAAGGAAAGAGGAAAAAATTTCTGGTCTGAGTTTGAATTGTATACAGCAGATTTATTAGTGGGTCTTGTTGTTGACATTGCTTTGGTTGGTATGTTGGCCCCTTGTGCTCGTATAGGCAAGCAATCGGTATCTAGTGGCCTTCTTGGACGCCTACAGCATGCTACTGCATCTCTTCCAAGCAGGTGATTATGCATTTTAATAATTAAATTGAGAATCTTATGCTTGTTTTTTAGCATTTCAGAGTTCAGCCGTAATTCTGCAATATGTAGTCTAAATGCTTCAGAACTTCTTATTACAAGGAGTTTTTGAGCATGGTATGAATGTTTCGACTGCTAATTATAAATACAATAATGAGCTTGAACTTTGAATTTGTGTACATTGTTAGTTTACCGAACAAAGTTAAGGGTGGAAAAGTGTGTACTCAAGAGTAGAACTTAGATGAGGGAATTCCAATACTTGAAACTGTGGTACGCCTTTACCTTTATTTTCACATGTGAACAAATATTAGAAAAAAGACACGAGTTAGTTAGATTAAAAGAAACAAGCATGTATATTCTATGAGAAATACATGATAAAAGATTATTAGGAGGCCTTTTATGCATCATTACACTCATGCATTACAGAGAACCTGTAAGGAGAAGAAAGAAAACTCAGATGGTCTTCATTTGTTTACTATCTATCTTTGCTGGAACAAAAACAAAGTTGTGCTGTGTTCGCTTGTCCCCCCCCTCCAAATTTGGCCTTAGATCTTTTTCATTTGACTCTGTTCCATACATAATTGCTGCTTATCATGAGGTTTGTTCATTCTGGAAAGAATATGTAAAATCTAAAATACAGTAAAAGGCATTGTCACTTTTATATCTTGATAAAATGGGCTATAATTTTCAAGAAGAATTGTCTTGTGATTTTTTTTGCACTGGCTGTAGCCACCATCTAAGTGAAAAGTTTGAACTATCCGAAACTTAATGAGTAGCAGTTAATTTGCCAGTAGGCATTGCATCTGGTCTGTTGATAGCTGTTCCGACCTTCAGCGTTCATCTGCTCTAAAAAATATTGTTTCACATGCTGAAAGTGAAAAATTCATGATTCTAGATGTCATGATAATATAGTATAGTACTAACTTATTTAGATTGTAAATGAATTGGCCATACAGTGTTTTTGAAGCAGAGAGACCAGGAACCAGATTCTCATTGCAGCAGCGAATTGCCACATACTTCTACAAGGTAAGATATGTAAAATGGCCTTTAGCATGATCTTCATTATCAAGCATTTTAAAATACCCTCCCCCCCATCCCTAAACGGGGGGAGAGAGAGAGAGAGAGAGAGAGCATTTTTGCACTCCACTGGCTGACTGGCTTCATATCACGGTTAAAACTAAGCTGCACAATGTTGGTGTTATTAGTGTTATTATCTGTTGGTAAGTTGGTAACTGATGTTCTCTTCTGAATGTAGGGCTTATTATATGGTTCAGTTGGTTTTGGATGTGGCATTATCGGTCAAGGCATCGCAAATATGATCATGACTGCTAAAAGGTGCACTTTCGGATATGTCTAAATCTCCATACATCTATATGTTTTTAGAAATAATTGCCTTCCATTTCTTCTTTTTCATGCACCCATTGTGAGTTCATATTTCATGCTAGTAGAAGATTATAATTTGTTGACGTCAGGATGTCAAAGTCTAGTCAGGTTTGCTGAACCTAGGTATATTTCATCCATTTTGAATCAATTCAACTACCAAAAGTCTCAACTGACGTCCTGACCAAAACTGATTTAAAAAAGTGTAGTTTAGTGACTACTTTTGATGACCAAAACTGAAATTGAGGTAAAGTTCGGTGACCAAAACTGATATTATCCCGTTTTGGTCTTATAAAACTACAATTTTTTCCATGGGCTTTTGAGCCGTTTGTGTTAAATGTGTTAAACTTGGCTATCAAACCATTACTAGCTTCCATTATGGAGGTCACCTATTAATTGTTATGTTGTTCTGTACTACAGGAGCATCAAAAAGTCAGAAGACGATATACCTGTACCCCCCTTAGTGGAAAGCGCTGTCCTCTGGGGTATGTTATTTTTTCTCTAGTACCATATTCTTTGGTTCTCTTTTTTTGCTTTTGCCAGTTATATGAAAATTGGATGTATCCTCCTCTACAGTTTTATTATTTTAGAGGTTGTTCAGCTATGATGTAGATATCATTTAACTGTACTGCTTGCTTTGTTGAAGGCTTATTTATTTCCTTGGGAAACATTTATGAGGAGATATGCATCTGCCTTATTTCATTATTCGCTGCTTCTTTGAAGCTTGATCATATGTATATGTGTACGTTTCAGGTGTTTTTCTTGCGGTGTCCTCAAACACCCGTTACCAATCAATAAATGGGTTGGAACGTCTTGTTGAAGCCTCGCCTTTGGCTAAGCAAATCCCCCCTGTTGCCAGGGCTTTCACTGTGGGTGTTCGTTTTGCCAATAATATTTATGGTGGAATGCAGTTTGTCGACTGGGCTAAACGGAGCGGAATTCAATAGGTGACTCTTTTGTTTAATTTCATCCTCATTGATTCCTGTGGTTATTCCGAACAAAAGAAGATGTTAAGCACCCGGTGCCAACTGATAACAGAAAAATCCGGCATCAATATAGAAGATAAGTGAAATAGCTCTTTCTTAGCATCCAGATCATTCATCTATGGAATTAGGCTATTTACTATTTACTTGAAGCGGAGCGTTTTTGCGTAACATGAATTTATTCCTAAATTAAATACTTTATATCTTCGAATCTTCATCACTTGTAAATTTTATGATTCATGGTTTTACGACATTACTCTAACCATGTTTTGAGCATCACTCTCTCTCTCTCCTTCGTTCATGTCTTTTTAATATGGCATGGCAAGAAGTTGCCAGAGTCCGGGATGAGTAGATCAATAGCACTGGTCATCGACCTGCTAGAGCAACCTAGAGGAGGCTCTATATCTTCGAATCTTCATCACTTGTAAATTTTATGATTCATGGTTTTATGACATTACTCTAACCATGTTTTGAAGTAAAGTAAGTTGTAAATATTAAAGTGAAAGTATGTCTTGCTTGCTTGTAGGGATGGACTGCTGATGAGGGTCGTTAAATTGGGATGTATTTTAATTTTAAAAAATAATGCAAAATATGAAATTCCCATTTTCGGCTTTTATAAAAATCCTCGTGAAAAGTTGGAAAAACAGAGCCTATAAGCCTATAACCACCTACAGATGGCCAAATTGTTGCCACGCCTGCAATAGTGCCTATGCCGAGAATCAAACTATAACATCGGATAAGGCCCATTGCACCTTTTTGGCTTACCAAGAATTATAAATATCCAAGTAATCACGAAAAATGCGAGGAAATAGAAAAAAACACAATCTGAAAAGGGATTTAACAAAAAAGTAAACTACCAACGAGATCCCACGGGAGGAGACCAATTCTAAGCTTTTTCTTGTACAAATATCCAGGATATATCGTCTAAAGCCAAAATGACAGGCACATATTACACCAAAATTAATGGGGGTAGCTACTGGAACCAAAGATACTAGACCACACAATATCATCATTACAACCGTGACACTCAGGAGAAAGAATGTTGCGTGAGATGGAACCATATTGATTTACTGTAAAAAAAATTAAAAAAGAAAAACTGAAAATAGAACAGAAAAAGGCTTTAGAATAAGTGCACAAGGAAGCAAGGAACTAAACATCAACTTGCTTTGCTTTAACTTGCAATTGATTTTGAAGTTGCTGTCTTAACAGCTTCGGCGTACGTCTTGTGTTGGTAAGTAAGAGTGGATTCGAGCAAGTCCCAGAGCGATGTCTTTGGATTCCATCCTGAATATTTCGCAGTTCAAAAATGAATTACTGGGAGATGAAAATTTAACAGTGTATCATTTTGCTAAAGGTTAACAGACAAGAATTATTCATTACCAAGTTGTCTGTTAATTATGGTCATATCTGGTATTCTCTTGTCACTATCATCATATCCTTCACCATAAAACTCTTTCGAGCTTATATCAATGGTGGGTGAATCAATTGCAGCTTCTCCACTAACCTTCTCATAAACCTGAATTAACAAGAGATGAAAATTTAATGTTGAATAGAAATTAAATAAAATGTTGTCGGTATGGTTTGTGTGAACAAATACAGATGCTCAAATCACCTGTGTCATCATTTCAGCAAGCTGCCTGACTGTAACTTCATTATGGGGGTTGCCCACATTGAATATATGACCATTAGCCCTGGATGGATTTTCCTGCATAAAATCACGCACCACTTATATGGGACACTATTCAATAGATTGATGGGGAAGATGAGTATTCACAGGATAAATAAAACATTGAACCTACAATCATCAAAAGAACGGCATCAATAGCATCCTTAATATAAACAAATGTCCTCTGTGATTGGCCACCATCAACAAGCTTAAGTGGTTCACGCCTCAAGAGATTCTGCAAAAAACGAAGCAAATTTAGAATAAAAGACCGCGCTATATACAATTGTAACTGGCTGTTTCAAATAAGCAAATGGAATATACATACATTGCTAAAGCAAGCCAAAACTCTTGGAACACCTTCGCTCGGGCCATCAATACCTGGAATGAAATCCATTCTGGGACCAATCCAGTTGAAGGGTCTCACAATAGTAAATTCGAGACCGTTCTCAGCACCCTCGGCTGTAAAACAGGACAGTTAATGAAACATGTAATGCAAATTTAGACACTATAACTGGCTATCTAAGGGTAAGGGGCATGAATGCAAGATCCCTAACTCACCATAAACCAATCTCTCAATTAGCTGCTTGGCACATGCATATGACCACCTCTGTTTCTCAATGGAACCAAAGATGCAAGGAGAAGTATCCTCCTTAAGAACATAATAATTGGGGTCCTGATACAAGATGAAAATGATGATTCAGAATTATTTCATAAGGCATACTGATATTGTTAAGAATTGGCAATTGCCCGAGAGAAAGCCATAGTTGTACAAACAGAACAAAACCAAATGATCAGAGCAGCGAACACACAAACTATTAGACCCAGAAGTCAAACACATGAAACATGAATTTTTTTTAAGCCAAATTAAACAGAATAACTTGATGCCAAGAAAAGTACAAGACTTAAAAAGGAATATATTCTAAAAAGTGAAGAAAATGGCCACCTGCCGCAATGGGCTGTCTTTGGGTAAGTAGCTCCCAATCGTCTTTCCATAAACTTCACAAGTGGAGAAGTGTATGAGGCGCTTGCTATTTTCCGAACAGTATTTAACCTAAATCCACAAGAGACAGAGACTTCAAAATTCATGCACAAGTAAAATACAGACTGTAAGGGCAGATCAGCTAAAGGTATAAAATGAGCAACGATGTAAATCAAGACACTTACCACAGGGAGAGCATCGATGAAATTGCTGTAAATAGTGTCAAGAGGACGTGTGTTATAATCCGCAGGAGTGCATATAGCGGCAAGATTTATGGTCTGAAACAAGAAACATTCCAGGTTCAGTCCAAGTCAAAAAGTCATACGAATAATGCTTCAAGTATTATTAGAACCGCCAAGTTACTACCACAATATGATATTGACAATTCCACTAAGCAAGAGTTCAGGAGATTAAATATTAAATACTGACAGATAAAGAATAAGAATCCTACAACAGCACACTAAGCAATCGATAATATAAAATACAAAGTTTAGATCCAAAGAGATCCAGAACTTCCAACCAAGATCTACGTGAACTCAATATCAGGAAATGAGAACGGGAGAAGTAAATGTCCACATTCATTATTCAGTATAATCTCTCAAAAACCTTAAAACTCATAGAAGTGAAAGAAAAATTCAAATAACCACAAAAATCCAGATCCGAAGGCAACAGCCGCAATCCAAAACCAAAATAAACGAAAATGCAGAAGAAAGGGGGAGAGAAAATTACAAGATCTGCCATGCGGATGAGGCCTTCGAGGCGAGAGTCATTCTTGATGTTAATGCGGTGGAACTGGATGCGATCGGCCCAGGGCAGGGTGGAAGGCTCAAGAAGGTGTTTAATCTTGTCGTTGTAAACATCAACCGCCAAGACCTTGTGCGGCGTGTCGGCTATGAGCTTCTCGCAAAGATGCGAGCCAATGAAACCTCCGGCTCCGATCATGCATATCGTAATCGGCTTAATCGGATTTCCATCCAGATCTACTCTTGCACTCGACATTTGAAATGCGTATTATCAATCAGAGTATGTTGTTGAAGAATTTGGTTTTACTTGGTTATGAATTTTGGAGAAAAATTTCGAGAATGGGGAAAATTTGGGGGAAGGCATTAATTAGAGGGGAAATGTTGATGTATTTAAAGGTGGAAAAAGGAGGGAGGAGTATGGCCCCTCATTTCCCATCACTACTCGCTTACTCCCTTTACAAACTTATACTCGCTACATTTTTATTTTTTTTGACGGGTTATACTCGCTACATATAATTAACATATTAAAGCATTATGTGAGACAATTACATACATGAGACGAAACTTCATTTTAGAATTTAATTTATACATCTTTAAAACATGATTGAGTTGAGGCTCTCTATAAACTCATTGATCACATGGCATAATAAATGAGATTTGCATAAAATCGTTTGTAAAAGCTTTTGTTGTGTATTTGTATTTTTTATTGACATCTATTTTTTTTTTTTTTTGAAGTTAGTAGAATTACAGATAGGGGGGTTAAATTACATATTGCATTCTCTCACATATTCTCACCTATCCAAACAGTAAATTCTACCAAAAGATCACAAATTCCAGAGTCAATCGTGAGAGGGTGGAAGGATCAACGAACAACCGGCATACCTCGAAACTCCGCAATCTAAGAAGATAGCAACGGACGTGCTACAAACCTCCCAAACCATATAAATACGGACCCAAGGCCTACCAGCTCCAACAACAGGCACAACAAAGTGCCACCATGGAAAAACCCGAAAACGGGAAGAAAACCCATCATAACCAGCGGGGAAAGGAAAATACCACAGTGGGTACATGGAGAGTACCGAAATCAGAAAATAACAATACAGGAAGAAGAAATGAAAAACTGATCCTAAAAACACCAGATCTAAACAAAAAGTAGACTAAATTAACATACAGAAAGGAAAAAACGAAAATAAAATGGGATCAGATGGATGACTCACCCGATCGGTCACCGTGACTCCGACGGGGAGATCCACCCATTGATCCCAACTAAATTTCTAAAAAAAGACCCCTTCGCCCAACAGAAAGGCGGGACAGCGGCACTACAGGCGGCGCGGCAGACGGCGCCTCTGGAGGCGGTGCGTTGAACGGTGGCTTTGCAAGCGGCGCGGCGGCGGACGGCTGTGTATCAAGCGGCGCGGCGGCTTCTACCTTCTATACGGAATTAAATGCTGATTTTGGGAAGTAGAATTGGGGGAGAGGCGGTGGAGGGTAACACAGGCGGTGATAGACATCTTATTTTTTAAGCAAAGCTGTGGGTGTAGAGAGAAGGGAGAGGATATTTTGTGCAAGCATGGTTCAATTAATAAAAAGGAAATGAGGTCTTTATTGACATCTATTAGTATCATACAAATGTTTTTTCAAAAAATAGAAAATTCTTGTATGCAACATTTGCACCACATACACTTAAATTTTACTGGACTCACTTATATAATTGTTAGAACTCATTTGTACCATACGACTGGACTATTGTTATCGTAAACATCATTTTAGTTACTTGATTAGTGTTTAAAGAAAACAAAGAGCTTGCTATCTAAGCCCAAGCTGATTGAGACAATGAGTCTAGTGTTTTTTCGAGTATTCTGATAACACCAATTGAGTATAAGACCACTTTTATTGGTTATCTTTAAGGTAAAGACTATTGCACATCTAAAATAAATTGGATATTTTGTTCATATGTCAAAGGAATCAAATAATCAAGGCTAGTTGAAGACAATAGGAATTCAAAACATAAAGATGATAAAGACAAAAGTGAATTCCAGTCATCAGTATTTTAGTTGGACCATTCTAATTAACCAACTGATGTGAACTAATGAGAAGATGACAATTAAAACTTGATGTGACATAAAACAAAACCAATAAGAGCAACGGTGCAAAAGTACATGGAACAGATAAAATCTTACATAATTTGGTATGATCGAATTCGAGGTACAACTTACAAGGAAGATATGCATCGTACTTAGTAAATTTTCGAATTGACTCTCCAATGACTACTTTTGAATATCTACTATAAATACAGGGTTAAATCTTCAAAGTAAGGTTACTGATATACTTAGATAAGAACCAAGCTTACACACATTTAAGCAAATTTTGTCTATGTATTTTCAAGAATACTAAGCTTACACACATTTAAGCAAATTTTGTGTATGTATTTTAAAAAATACTATCAAGTCAATTTATTAAGTAGTCTACCTTATTTTTTTAGGCTATTAGATTAAAACCCTACAACTTAAAATAAATCTCTCAAGCCCAATTTATAAGAGAGATTTCACATAGTTAAAACTACTTTACAAACTCACACTATTATTGAAAGTTTGAGTGTTAGAATTTAGGGCTGAAACTCGTATAAATTACCAGAGACAAAATTTGCGGAGAATATATATAAATTTATAAGCACTTAAAATCCAAAAATTCTTTAGAAGAAATTAACTCACAATTAAGTTTGTAGGGTGGCTGTAGAAGCTACGCCTTTGATATATGTTATTCATTCATCTGATTTATCAAATTAACATAACACACAATTAAGATGCTGAGTATCGAACACATATGATATTGTTTTGATTGCATAAAAAAAACTACTCCCTCCGTCTTTGAAAAGTTTTCACACTTTCCTTTTTAGTTTGTCCCTGAAAAGTTTGCATACCCCAAAATAGAAATAATCATTACAATCTCCACCCTCACAATATACACATATTTACCCTCCATGCCATTACTTTTGGGGCCCACCATACACTCAATCTACCTACTTTATTTACTTTATATATAAAAATTTATAAAATTACCCCTCAACACTCCCACCATTACACTTTTTTCTTAAACAATGTGCTTAAAATTTCTTGTAAACTTTTCGTGGACGGAGGGAGTAATTAATAGTCTTTCTAAGTTTAAAAGACGAGTGCCCTCAATCAAAAAGTATGAAAAAGACTTTACATTTTTACACTCAAGAACAACCTGATTGACTTTCGTATAATCATTAGGTTAGTTATCAATTTAAGTTTAACAACATGAACAATCATTAAGTTATAAACAATAAACAAATTGATTTGTTTAGACAAGGTGGTGGACTACAGTACAGTGGACAGGAGTCAAACGGCGTCGGTGCGAGTGGGAAATGGAAATTAAGCATGCAGCATGAATGAGCTGTTATCTCTCATAAATCACGTGCCCCTTCTTAAATCTCATACGTTATAACAAATCATTTTTATATTCACTGCCATCTCAAATCCCCAAGCTGCATAAAATTCAGTGAACAAATATTTGCTCTAAAATAGTAACCCAAAATTAACTTTCCCAAACTCTATAAATTAATAATAACTGGACCATCCAAATTTATTAATTAAAAGAGTTATTAATTTATTTATTATTAATTTATACATTAATTAATATTTTATTAATTTATGGAGTAATAAAATATTCAATTTATAAAAATTCTCTCAAACTTCCACCTGTAAATAATTACTCAAATGAAGGGACTAATTTAAAAGAATCATTCAATCTTCCACATTAGTATGCTTCTTGTGTTCATTGTATCACTTTATGAATATTAAAAAATATTTTCTATATAAATATACAAGATCAAAATATGTTAACACAAACAAAATCATACACTAATTATGAGGCTACTAAATAAACAATCACGTTGAATAATTTTTTGTTGAGATATGAGAAAACGACACCAGAAGTTCTTACAATGATAAGGAAAATTAGAGATAAGATTCAAGGTGAAATTAATTTTAACAAAAACAAAAGACAATTTAGTCATTTTTCAATAAACCTTTCATAAATCATTCATGTAATATGTAATATATAAAGAATTATTAATTTATATTTTATATGGGATCTATATGAATTATAAAAAATGTATTATCTTATAATTTTAGCGAGTTTATTAATTTAGCACTCTATCCCCAAATCGACCAAAAATATTATTTTAGAGTTTATTAATTAATCGAATATCAATTTATAGAATTTCTACTCTATAATGATTTTTCAAATTATTGGTCACAAATTAAGGTATGCATTTTATGTGATCGAAAAAATAAAACTCAACACCTTTTATACGTACTACTCCCACAAAAGTCAAATTATTCTTATGTACTACACCATTTTGTATATCTCAAAATAAAAATAATCTTCACTTTTATATCATTACTTTGTAAAAGTTTACTATTAAAAAATTAATATAAATTAATTAATTTTTCATATTTCTATAAATTCATACTTATAAATAAGATGTCAAGACTTTCACCGGAGTATATTTTAGTTGATACTGCTAGTTGAAAACTTGAAAAAAAAATATTTAATATCAATGAGACATTATAAAAAGAGAGGGTGAAGATATCCCTTATTCCCTTTACCATTAACACAAGTCAAGAATTACATTTTATGCACGTAACCGGAAAAAAAAATTGACAAATAAAATTTATACTATATAGTTGATGCTTTTAATTTAAAGATACTAAATACAAATAGTTAACTTCAAAGAAACATGCTTTAAATTTACTCGTGGCGGATTGTTCATTAATTTATTCAACCTCTTCAAATCATTTTCGTGAGTTTGTGTCTTTAGGCAAAGATACAAATAGAATTACTAGAAAAGTTTGACAATGCGTTGTTTAAAATATTTAAAAAGATACGGAATGATTGGGATCAGTCCCAAAAAATTTAGAAGGCATTATTATCTTTTGTTTATGAAAGTGACTGAATTTTTATTTTATGCAGTGTATTTGTTTGATTTAATTAGGTCCTATGCTGAAACATTCATGTTCCTCTATTGTAATCCTCTATTATAATACCATCTTGACTTAAAAAATAAAAAAAATTGACCTTTGGTGTGATTGTCTTACTAATCTCATTTTATACTGTGTTGAGTGTTAACACGATGTAAAGAGTGATAATGTTTAAGTAAATAACTATAGTCATTTATGTTAAAATTATTATAACATTTTATTAATTTTTTTTTTTTTTATAAATATAAAATCGAAAAAAAAATAAAAAAATTGTCCAATCTAAAAATCTGGAATATGGGTTAAGAGGGTTCAATCAATTTTGTAAAGAAATAAAGAGAATTTTTACAAAAAAGGGTTATTCCTAGGATCATTACAAAAATAAAATATAGAGCGATATTTATGAATTTGATTAAATTACCAACCTCAAGTTACACATATTTTTTTGCAACGAAAGAGCACGATTTAATTATATTAATTAACCAGCTCAATTTTTTATTTTCTTTTTCGAAACCTTAACCAACTCAAGTTTAACATACTTTTTTGCATATAATATTAAATATTACGAATAATTTCACAATTTTTTGCACACTTATTTTATTAGTATGCTTTACAATTATTTACATACCTCTAAAAAAAAATTATTTCATAAACTTTAACATCACAATATTAACATATTTATACAATATGACATTACTTTTAAACTAAATTCAATCAATTTATTTATTTTTACAAAAGTTTACATTACCCTTCAACACTCTACTCACTAACCATTTTTTCTTAGTTTGTGTACTAAGAATAATTGGTACAAAAAAATGTGGAATGGAGACTATTTATTTTGAAAAAATATTTCACGTAACACTCCTTAAATGTCATCGCCATATATATTCCCTCCGTATTTTTTAAAGTTGTCCATTTATTTGTGATACAAATATTAAAAAATATAGTATCAGATGTGTAGTGGATTATTGAGGTAGAACTAATTAAGAAAAAAAAGATATAAGTAGAAAAGAGAAAGATTGAAGAAAGTATGAATTGAATTTATATATGAAGAAAAAAAATGTAAAAAAATATAGTGGAAATTAACAGAAAAAAAGAAGAATTAATTTTGATAAAATGCTTCAAATAATAAAATTGATAACTTTTCAATGTGGAGTGGAGGGAGACTATATTTTAATGACACGCCTCAGATTTTGGACAAATCTTCTCGTGTTAGATTTGCATATGCTCTACGCAATTTAGGAAATACTATATAACAAGAAATTAGAATATTTGACCAGTCTCCATTCCAGCTAGTGACAACTAGAGAGAGTTTGGCAACAAACATAAATTGCCCAATTCAATAATCAGACGCCTCAATCAAAATAAAGGAAGGATACTAATTTTCCTAATTTATTTGCGTATTATTTATACTCCACTTATTTAAAAAAATAAGAGTACTCATTTCTTTTTAAAAAAAATGATTGCGTGGTGTTTTACATAAATTAAGAGATACAATTTTTTTATATATAAATTTATCCTCAATTATCATTAAGTATGGAGAGAAAAATAAGGAAAAAAAGAAGAAAAATATAAGGAATAAGTAATAAATAAATGTTTGTATATAACTGGATGCACATGTAATTGAATTTAAGTAATTTAAATGTATATTTATTTGTTCAATTGAAGTTTTGACCATCACATTACGACAAAATTAAAATTATAGCTCAATTACTCTAATTATATCATATAATTAAGTGCATACAAGTGTCACTCTAAGTAATAACATGTACATGTGCTTCAATTATCAAGAAAGAGAGATTAAAAATAAATTAAATGAGAAACTAGAGGAATTTACATAGTGATAATTTTAAAAAAAAGTAAGATACAAATAACTAAAGTGACAAAATATATCTGGTTTTTGTTATTATTAGTTCGATTTTATTCAAAATTATATTTCTAATTATTTGCTACTTTATTATTATCAATTTTTTTTACTACATTTTTTTTACTAATGCCCCTAACATATGTTTCTCTTTGTTCCACTTTAATTGTTGTTTTTAAAGAAAAAAGGTATGTTTCAAAAAATACTAATGAACAATTTATATGTGTAGACGGATAAAATTGAACAAATAATGAAAAATGATAGTAGTACTTGTATAACTCATGAATTTATAAATTTTAAATGAAAATATACCCAAATAGTTGTGTTGATGAAACTTAATTTATTTTCGTTTGTCATTGAATGGTTTAGGTAAATAATGTGTGACATTTTTTAAATTAAAATGGTATTGTAAATTTGTAAGGAAATTTTTATTGTGTGTTGTTTTCACCGACACACAATCACAGCGCATGGGTCCTAACTAAAAGTCCAAAAGAACACATCATACATACTAATCACTCTATCAGCATCATATCATATGTCTTATCATTCACAATTCACAATTGAAAATATTTTAAATACTTACTAACTATCATTTGAAATATATATATATTTTAAGGGTGGTGCTAAACATTCAAATTCTGGATATCCAGAATCTGGTTTTTTGTAATTATGATGTTTTGTGTCAATGGAAATGTCCAATATACCCTCAAGCAATAAATAATTTAAACTCTCTCCTCTCTCTTCTCTCTCCTCTCTCCTCCCTCTTCTCTCTCCTCGGTCTCCTCCTTCTTCTCTCTCACATATTTCCAAATCCCAATACCTTTAAATAAACTTTTTCCACTTTTCCACTTTCGTATTCAATACTCTTCCCTATTTAAAAAAAAATCATTAATAAAAAATTTAAAAATCAATTTCATAAAAAAAATGTCATAAATTAATCACATAATAAATGTCACATATACTTTAAAAAAAAAGGCCTCATATTAATAATTTTAATATATTATACTGTATGAGTTTTGAATAAGTACATGTGTAACACACTTCAAATTTAATAAATTATAAAAAATTTAATTGATAAAAATTCAATTAAATTTTTTTTAATAAAAATATAAAAGCATGTCTCATATTTAATCCTCATATAAATTTAATAAATTATGAAAATATAATTTCACATAAAAATATGTTTCATGTTAATTATTTTAATTAAAACAATAAACATTAATGTCACAATTCAAATTTAGTAAATTATAAAAAATTAACATGTAAAAAATTAATTTTACACAAAAAATATATATGTCACATGTCATTTTAATTAAAATATTGAAAATTAATGTCTTTAAATTTAATCAGTTACGAGAACTTAATACGTTAAAAATTAATTTCACATAAAAATATACTCCGTATATCATAAGTTATTTTAAATAAAACTTTAAATTGAGTAATGTGGTATTTTTCTATTTATTTTCTATTATTAATTATTACAATATTTAGTAATATTGTACTATCACTTAATTATTTTACAATTATTGCTACTTGTTTCATTATAAAAATATTGTATTAATTAATGTTGCATGCACCCACGATGTTTACGGAGTATTATTTTTTATTACATATTAAAAAAATTGAAATTTTATTGAAATTTTATATTTTTATATTTAAAAATAATTATGTATTAGTAAGATCCGAATTATTCTTTGACTTTATACTTGAAAACTAAATTGTATTGATTATTTATATTTTTAGGTTTTATATTCGATCAAAAACTAAATCTAAAATTTATATTTTCAATACTTGTTTATATTATACTACTATAATTTAAATTTGATTCTTTATATATTAGTATACGCTTTATGATTAAATTTTAAATTACAAAAAAAAAAAAAAACCACTCTTAGGGGTTAGGGTCCAAGGTCTCGAATTTAGTGTTCAGAGTTCCTTATTCAATCACTGAATTTAAGTAACGAAATCAAGTATTTTTTTTATAAAAAAAACACCATTAATGCATTATGTATAGTTATGACAAATTTTATTGTTTGATTTTAAAACTTAAAATTTTCTCTCAGGGCTTAGGGTTAAGGGTATAGGATTGAGGTTTTAGGGTTTAGAATTGATGGTTTAGGGTTTAGGGTATAGGATTGAGGTTTTAGGGTAGGGGTGGACATTCGGTCGGTTCTGTTCGGTTTTGAGCTTTTTTCAATCGAATCGAAATAATCTAAATTTTAAAAATTGAAACTGAAATCGAATCGAAATTTGTTTGAATCGAACCGATTAAAAGTTCGATTGGTTCGGTTTAAACCGAAATTCTCGTATAAAATATTATTTTTCAACAATTATACATTTCAAGGATTTTTTACCCAAAAAATCAAATTCAAATTATAAGTTTAAGAGTTCACAATCCAAACTAACAAGTTCCTCAAAGTTTAAAATTACAAACCACAAAAATATCACGCAAAAAATTAATGGTTTTGTTGCATTTTCCACAATGAAATTCATCTTCAAGGAAGATAATTTTTTTTAGTGGAGCAAGAAGACGACAAATGTCGAATTAAAAATTTGAGATTGAAAATTAATAAAGTAACGTACTTCAAATAGAGTTTCTTTTTGTTAACGTATTGTTTCATATAATTTATTGATTAAATAAGTAATTTTTTAAATTTATATAAAGAAATTCGATTCAGTTCGCTTTATTCGATTTTGTAAAATATAAACCGACCCGAACCGAATAATCGAAATAATAATAAAAAAAATTCAACCGAACCGACAACTGAATAAAACAAACCAAATAAACCGAAAATTATTATTCTCATAAATTATGTAGCATTGACACGTAATAATAACTCATGTAAAAATTATTATTCTCATAAATTATTAAAGTTAACTTTTTAGAAAATTTAAATTATTTATTCGAATTATTTAATTTATTTTAAATAATTTCCATTGATGAAGTAAATGATTAAGGGTTTAGGGTATAGGGTAAAGGGTTTAGGGTTCAGGGTAAAGGGTTCGACTACTCCTTTCAACGTGTACATATAGGGTTCATTAATAAATAAATTTCAAATGTGTATTAGTATGAATTTTTATTCAATATGGTACAGTTATCTCCGATTACTCGTTTTTCAGCATATAGTGTTTACGGTTCAGGATTTAGGGTAAAGGGTTCGACTACTCATTTCAACGTGTATACTTAGACTTCACTAATAAATAAATTTCAAATTTGTATTATGAATTTATATTTAATATAGTACAGTTATCTCCGACTACTCGTTTCTCAGCATATATTGTTTACGGTTTAGGGTAAAGGGTTCAGGGTAAAGTGTCCGACTACTCCTTTCAACGTGTACACTTAGACTTTATTAATAAATAAATTTCAAATAGACTTTATTAATAAATAAATTTCAAATATGTATTATGAATTTATATTCAATATGGTAGACTTATCTTAGACTACTCGTTTCTCAGCATATAGTGTTTACGGTCCAGGGTTAGACATTTTTCTTATTTCATAATTTTAATTTTAATAAATATTATTAACCATTTAAATTTTTTAATTTGAAATGATTCATTGATAATCATTAAGATTATGGAAATAATAATTATTATTTAGATATATACAAATATATATTTTTTTAAATTTAAATCGATCCACACTTTAAATAATCTTACTTGTAATAATAATTAAGATTATGATATTAAAAGAGAAAGAGAAAGAGTGTGGAAGAAAAATTAATCATCACAATGCATTAAATGTGCCGTCAAAACAATTAATATCACAATGCATTAAATGCAGCCCCAATATTTAATTCTAATAATTCTGACACATGCTATTTTAATTAATTTATTAGTATTATGACTAAGTGAGGGTAAAATAGTAATATCGCAATTAATAAACAATTAATTAAATTAAAATTCAGATTCTGGATATCCAGAATGTGGATGCACAGCATTACCGTATTTTTAAATCATTTCTTTTAAAATACTTTTTCAAATCAAATCCCTTCATCCAAACACAACTTTAGATAATTTAGAATAACTATATAGTGTATCATTTTTTATATATTGTTTGATAATTTAAAATAAGAGTATATTATACTGTAAAATTTAGTATAAAGTTTAGATATTATTCTAATATTAGTTAATCTATCAAACATAACCTAAGAAATTATTAATTATATCCATTTTTTTTATATTTTACTACTTTTTCATCTCTATATATAAAACATAAGAATTTTTAAGCAAGAAGATATATTTGCATTATTTCTCATAATTTAACCGATTATACTTACCACACCAAGTGTGATCTGCCTGTATGCCATGTGCTGAAGATTTCGAATTAGTTACATAATTGATGGGTTAATTGCAAATAAAATTACGATCTTTACAACATACCTTTTTTTTTTCTTTCCAATTTGATAGATTACCTTTTCAAATTTTGTAATTCAATGCATTTGTTAATTTTCTAGCAAAAAATAAATTATGATATGATTGTCTGAGATGCCAAGATGCTACATAGATGTCACGAATAATGAATATATTTTTTTTTAATTTTTAAAATATTTTTAACTAAAAACAATACTAAAAAAATTATTTATAAAAATAAATCATAAACCAATTTAATTATTATCATTTTCCTCCAAACCTCAAAAGAATAGGACCGTGTCCTTCAAATCTCAGTCCACAAAAAATGATGTAAAAATTTGCATATATTTTTTTTACAAACGATTTTAAAATAAAAAATATTTTATTGACCAGTCATGACATTTACGTGGCACTTGTGTAGAACCTTAATGCTGCTTCCATATATACATCATTTCATGTGTTGTCGAAAAATAAATACATACATCAAATTACAAAACTTAAAAACATAATATATCAAATTTTTATCACGTATAATTATGACCTTGGACTTAAGATTCTACTCAGATCAAATAAGGTGCAAATGTTAAAGTAGAAATTTGACTTATACGTGAGATCGTCTCACTTAAAACTCTCTCAAAATATAATAGTAATGTGTAATATTCCTATTATTATTTGAATATTTATTAAAAATTTCCTACTACTTTAAAAAAAAATTCAAATTTTTATTATTTACACCACAAATCATTACTTTATACTCCCCCTATCCATCAAAAGTGTGCTCACTTTTTTTATACATGTTTTAAAAAAAATTATATTTTAATTATAAAAAAGATATGTCGGATAACAAGTAAAGAATATTATTTTTTTTGGAAACGGCAAAATATATTATTGGGTATCAGGAATACCCTAAAATAGAGCAATTACAGATAGTGAAAAACATAAGAAAAAATAGAGAATTAACTAATGCATAACAAGGGCTCTCTCTTCCAATCATCAAAGGAATTCCATGGGTTAATAGACTCCTTAACAAGTAAAGAATATTATTTTTTTTGGAAACGGCAAAATATATTATTGGGTATCAGGAATACCCTAAAATAGAGCAATTACAGATAGTGAAAAACATAAGAAAAAATAGAGAATTAACTAATGCATAACAAGGGCTCTCTCTTCCAATCATCAAAGGAATTTCATGGGTTAATAGACTCCTTAACAAGTAAAGAATATTATTTTTTTTGGAAACGACAAAATATATTATTGGGTATCAGGAATACCCTAAAATAGAGCAATTACAGATAGTGAAAAACATAAGAAAAAATAGAGAATTAACTAATGCATAACAAGGGCTCTCTCTTCCAATCATCAAAGGAATTCCATGGGTTAATAGACTCCTTAGTTTTTAACCATCTAAATGCCTCCAGTCTGATGCTGTCCATGATGATGCTCTCCTCAAAAGGTTCTCCATGAAAAGTTGATTTGTTCCTGTATCTCCAGATTATCCAAACAGAACAGTGCCACAAAACCTTCCAAGCTTCTTTCCTGCTGTGATGAGCCACCTTCATATGATTTTTAAAATGCTCGATGCATTCAGTAGAATCTTCCGTGTCCAACGCGAGCCATCCATACAATTTTTTCCATAAATTCTTGACGTGAATGCACCGCACGAATAAATGGGTCAAAGATTCCTCCTCTTGACCGCACCATTTGCAAAGGGAGGAGAAATTTTCGTTGAAGGCACCTCTCCGTTTAAGATTACTGATGGTGGGCACTCTGTCGAGAAGCAGTCTCCACGAAAAGGAGCAGGCCTTCAGCGGGGCTCCCTTCGTCCACACACTCAAGAGCGTGTCTTCGTTCAGCATATCCCCCGTTTGGTTCTCGAGCAGCCAGTTGTACGCAGATTTCACAGTGTAAGCACCCGACTTGTCGAGCTTCCACGTCCAGTAGTCGTCATGAGTAGATTCTGAAATAAACCTGCTAAACATCTCACAAACATTTTTAGAAGCACTCCTCTCCCTCTCAAATAAATCACGCTTCCATTTCCAATCAACACTCCATCCACCAGAAATCCAAATAACTCTATCAGATATGAGACACCCTTTTTCCTCTTCTAATCTATATAGCCTAGGGAATAAGGACTTAAGACTCGACCCCCCCACCCATTCATCCTCCCAAAACTTAGTAGACCTCCCGTTCCCCACCACCAAAGAGCAATTGTCCTTAAACCAACTTTTGGCCCCCACGGTTTTGATTAAGTTAGACCACCAAGGTGACCAAGACTTTTGACATTTACCAGTTTTAATGAACAGATTCACACAGTCCTTATACGAACCAAATTTAGACCTCACGACCTCCCCCCATAAATTATCACAATTGTTCAACAAATTCCAGCACCATTTTCCAAGTAGGGCAATATTAAACAAATCAAGATTTCTAACTCCCAAACCACCCCTATTCTTATCCCTACAAAGAACATCCCAACTCACCCAAGGAATACGCCTTACCTCCGGGTCTCCGCTGCTCCAAAGGAAACGACGTTGGATGGCATGAAATTTGTTGATGATGATTGAGGGTGCACGAAACAGGGACAGGGAATAGGATGGGAGGTAAGCAAGGGTAGATTTAATAAGGACCAGTTTGCCCCCAAATGAGATCGATTTTGCGGCCCAACTACTAAGCCCTTTCTTCAGTTTTTCCGTAGCCTCCTTCCAACTTGATGAAAGTCTAGTGTTTGCACCTATGTTCAGGCCCAAGTAAATAATATTATTGATAGATACTCAATCTTGTTAATAAAGTAGAAAAAATACTTAAAAATTAACTATTTATATAGAATAAGCATGTTTTTTTGTGGTCCAAAAAAAAAAAAAAGTACACTTTTAATGGACGGAGGGAGTATATACTAACACGAATTTCTATATTCATTAAAGTGGAAATATCCATATTATTCCTCTTAAAAAGTAATTTTATTACCTTTAATATTAATAAATAATTACTGTATTACATTAAAACATGTACAAACAGTAATTGTTCAAATAAAAATGGGACGATAGAGTCATTTGAAGTGATATTTCTTTTGTATCTTGTGTTTGCCTTCGTGATATTTCTTAGCCCTGGTGTTTTGTTTGAAGTGGGTCGTTTGTTAAAGTCTAATATTTTTTTAAGCTTGTGCATATATCGTGGATAGTGAACAACATATTAGTTTGTTTTATTTTCTTCTACTCCTCTTTGGCCTATTTTTTTAGGTAGACTTTTTGATATTTTTTAGTAGATGTGTTTAGCTTTAAGATCACATTTTAAAAGTAAATATGATTTAATACATAACTCTCGAGTTTAATATTACACTGTATATTTTGATTTCTTAATCAATGAAGTTATTTCATATTAATAAAAAAACAAAAAAAATCTAATCAACTTACAAATAGTGCTGCAATCAGTTGAGAAGTCCAGCCTTTAATGAATGCGCCTATATGTCTTTTTTAAGAGATTGAGTTAATAAAATTCCCTATCCCCTTCTATTTTTTTTATTGAAAGGGTCAATTTCACATTAATTTAATTTATATATTATTTTAAAAATAATTTAAATATACATATTATTTTATTAGATTAACTCATTCTCTTAAAAAAGACATGTGCCTGCACATGGACCCAAATCTGCTCGGCCCATACGACTGTCAGCCCAACAGCCCCATTCGGCAAGAATAATGATTAATTATTGCGTTTATTTTCTATTATTTATGAAATTAATGTGTTTGAAAAACAATGTTTTAAAATATAAATATTAGAAAAATATTTTATACAGAAACTCATAAAGTAGTGTCTCTGGAGCTCGGTCTCTTATGTTTTAAAGTGATTGTAATTTTGTAATCTTGTTTCCAAAATGTACCTAGTAAGTTGTAAACTGTCATTTAAAATACAGAGTTTTGTACCATTATTTCCCAATTGTCTATATCTCCATTCTATATTCTTTTAAATTAGATTAACTTATGTTTGTACTTGTAATATTAACAATTTAACACAAATAAAGAAATTTTCTTATGGGCTGAGCTAGGTAGACAATTGTTTGTCAAAGAAGTGAACAAAACAAACACGCATGGTTAAGAAAAAATGCGTAGAAACGCAAGAGGGGAGATCAATTCCGACGTTGAATAGAAACGTGTAACAAAAGATGAAAACATATTAAAGAAAAACATTTTTTTTTTGGAAACTTTCAGAAAATCAGAGTGCCCTGATTCATGGGTTACTACATGAACAAAAAGTTTTACTACAAGAATAAATTAGTAACACACTTTTATTTATATAGTAACACAATTTTCTATATGAAAAAATATTTTTTTTGGCGGTGAAAAACCACGTCTAAAAAACAGAGACGAAAAGGGAAAAATTTTGGACACTAAAAAAATATGGAAAATAAAAAAATAAGGAAACGCAAGAAGAAAAGATGAAAAAAGAAACATGCGAAAATGAGGAAAAAGAAAAGAACGATTGAAAACAGACGAGGGCAATATTGCACAAATCTTAGAACCATACAATATTGCATATACATTTTTCCCCTTTTAAATGGTTTCATATTTTTAGTTGTTCTTAGAGTCAAGATTTAAAAAAAAATCATTTTTTTTTTCAAAAACTGCAAAGGATTTACCGTCATTGTTTAAAGATGTTCATATTGAAAGAACACCACTCTCATATAACAAGCCAACGTGGTCAAACATCACACTCAGGGACGGATCCAAAATTCGAGTTTAAGGGGTCTAAAAAAAATATTTACGATCCAAAATACTAACATGTGTATAATTAGGTTCAAAATCCCTAAAGTATAAACAATTTCTATGGGGCAATGTCCATACAACGCGTAAAGCTCTGGCTTTAAACGGGCCCCCCGCAAGTAGACAGTGTGATTGGTTCCCTCAAATTAGTCATTCCTTCAACTGGATACCGTGACAAAAAAAATAAAAAAACTAACATATGTATAATTATAGTTTTTATCTATATACATACTCCATATTTATATCAAAATATATCAATATTAATTATTAGATTTCTCAAATATATTAATAATTTGAGTTAAATGTTGAGTCAAATATTAAATTGAACATTAAAATTTATCATTAATTTTAAAAAAATAATATATAAAATATTAGGGAGGGGGGCAGGGGCCCTCTACATTATAGGATAGTTCCGTCACTGATCACACCAAACAGTTTTTTTTTTAAATTCAATCCCTAGAAGTAGACTAATATCACAATTTTATCAACGAACTTCACTATCAACTAGTACTACTAAGCGAACTGATCATGAGATGTTCATGAGCTCGTTTCAACCTCTGCTCGACTTGTTAGATTCGTTATCTTAAATCTTTCGATTTCATTAAACTTGTTAAACTCAACTTGATAGACTCACTTACGAGTTGATTCGAGCTCATTTTTGCACTCGTCAATATCAACTTTGTTGATGTTGGAATAGGTGTTGTATTTTATTATCCAACATTTCAGTTACATGTTGTACTGAATGTGCCAACACCTACCACAACATCAGAATTTGCCCTTTCTCCCTTTACTAACTCTTACTTAACTTGTGTTGCTTAGTGATGTCCCAAATGCAGGTAGAAGACGTGGGCAACACCCAGGTCAAGCAGTTGCATGGGAGTGAGAAGTTACTAAGCCTCAATGTGCAAGTTCCTACATTAATGGAGTGTGAAGGGAAGTTACAAGAAACTACCTTTGATCCAATGGCCAAGATTGATCAAGGGAGTTGTAGGAGTTGCAAGGCAGTTCGAATTGAAGCCTATAAATAGACCACACTGCCTTCATTCCAAAGTACAACAAGAGAGAAAGCTAAACTACATTACTATATATGGAATGCGTGACGCTTCTAGATTAGAAAAACACTTTGTTCTTTCTTGTAGATTAGTGCACACTTATAAGCCCGAATATTTGTGTACTCAATCATAGTCGTTTATTAGGAAAATATGTTAGATCTATAAGAGAGATAGTTTCGTATTTTTTCTAGTAACTTTTCGAACTCAATTAGAGTTGTTATTGTTCAAAACCTTACAAGGTTGTTGATTTTGTTTCACTGATATTAAGAGATAATATAAGTGATTCGTGTAGATTAATTATTTAATCTACACAATTTTTGAAATACTCTTTGCAAAGTGTTTGTTTAATTTCCGCTGCTCATTGTTGTCCCGTTTGTGCCAACACTAAGGACAACATCTCTGTATATCGCACGCACGCACACTTTCAGTTGGTATCAGAGCCAACTACTTGATACACTAAGTAGAGATTCTGCTTAGAGTGTGTGTTTATTTGCAATGGAGTATCCACTTTCGCCCGCACTAAAACCTCTAATTCTGGACGGCACAAATTATGCCTTCTGGAAACCTAAAATGAGGATGTACATCAAATCTATTGATGAAAGAGCATGGAGGAGTGTTCTTGCTGGCTGGACTCAACCAAGAAATGCTGCGGATGAAGACAATGAAGCCCGAATCAAGAGAGAGCTCGACTGGACAACCGAAGAAATCACAACAGCTAGTTACAATTCAAAGGCATTGAATGCAATTTTCACCTCAACTGATGCATCAATGTTCAAAATCATTTCAAGCTGCATTTCATCCAAAGATGCATGGGATCGATTACAAGAACATTGTGAAGGATCGGACAGTGTACGAAGGACCAGACTTCGTATGCTTGGAACAAAATTCGAAAATTTGAGGATGAAAGAAGATGAGACCATCTCATCTTACAATGAAAAGCTGACTGAGATTTCAAATGAAGCTCATTCTCTTGGTGATCCAATCTCTAATACAAGGTTAGTACATAAAATTCTTAGATTAGTTCCTAAACGTTTTGAGCCTAAGATATGTGCTATAGAGGAAGCTAAAGATACAGATGTGCTAAGTCAAAATGAATTAATTGGTATTTTGAAAACTTATGAGATGAACATATCTGAAAAGGCTGATAATGAAAAGAAAGTACTTGTTTTCAAAGGTGATGCATCATTATCTGCAACATCCAGTTGTGGAAAATCCCCTTATGTTACTGAAATTGATTCTGATGAAGAAAACTTTGAGGAATACTATAATGATCCTGATTACATGGCTTTTATGACTAGACAGTTTAAAACCTTCATGAAGAATAAAAAGTTCAAAGACAACTTTCAACCTAAGGTTCAGATTACTAATAATCAACAATTGCCTATTAGGAAAAACACCTTTAATCCTTCTAGACAATTAGAAAGAGGAAACAGGTTTAAGTCTGACCAAGATTATAGGAAGAATGTTAAATGTGATGCATGTTCTGGATTTGGTCATTATGCTAATGAATGTGCTAACACTATTCTGAAAAAGAAACGAAATTTCAGTGCTACTTTAAGTGATGAATCTGATGTTGAGCATGATCCTGAAAAAGACATTGAACAAGCTTTTTCTGCTAGAATTATTTATGATGATACCTTTGATGATGATCTGGGTGATTTTTATTATGATGTGAAGACAAATGAGCCATCATTTGAGAAATCACTGAGTAATAAAATTCCAGAATTTAATTGTTTCACAAGTTCTGTTACAGAGACAGGTACATCCAGAAAAGCTGCTGATATTCAAGACTTATCTAACACTGTGTTCAAACTGGAAAGTCTTTTAACAAAGAAAGATAAAGAAATTTCTAATCTAAAAGATAGACTAGAAGTATCTGTTCTTGATTTTAGAAAATATTCTTATGAAAATCCTTTGGCAAATGAAGAACAACACATTTCATATTCTGAAACTGAAAAATTAAATCGTATTATCAAATCTTTAACATTTGAAAATGATGATTTAAGAAATTATGTTTTAAAACTTGAGAGTGTTCTAACCAAGAAGGATTGTGAGATTGAAAAACTTGAAGAAAAGATGAAGGAAGTGTCTTTAAGCTTCAAGAAATTCTCTGAAGGACAAGCAAAATTGGATGAATCACTGCTGCTCAACAATAAAAGGAAAGCATGTATTGGTTATAAAGGTAAAACAGTTCTTAAATCTCAAAGTAATGGATCTACTGTTTCAAAGAAAAATCTTGTCAATATGAAAGAACTTGTGTGTAACTACTGTTTTAAAAAGGGACATAAAGCCTATTATTGTTTAAAAAGACAAAAAAATTTAAATGCTTCTGGATTGTCTAAAATGACACCACACACAAAGCAACATTCACAGAAAACAGAATGGATTTCTAAAAATACTATATGTAATGTTGTGCATATGTCTTTGAAAGCATGTGTTCCTGGTTTATGGTATTTTGACAGTGGCTGCTCAAAACATATGACAGGTCAAATTGATTATCTATCTGATTACAAAGCTTATAATGGTGGTAATGTTACTTATGGAGGTGGATCTAAAGGGAAGATCATTGGTAAAGGAACCTTAAATGTTCCTGGATTTTCTAGATTACCAAATGTTTTACATGTTGATGGATTACTTGCCAACCTTATTAGTATAAGCCAATTATGTGATGATGACTTGCATGTAAAGTTTGATAAAAATTCATGCTATGTGCTAGATGAAAATTCTGATTGCATTATGATGGGTAATAGATCTGCTGATAATTGCTATTTAATTGAATCCAAAGTGAGCTGCAATAATGCGAAAACTGATGAAAGTACACTATGGCATCATAGACTTGGGCATGTTAATCATATACAGATTGATAGGTTAATTAGACTCAAAGCTGTTACAGGTTTACCAATGCTGAAATTTTCAGACAATCACATCTGTGGACCATGTCAAAAGGGCAAACAGGTAAGAGCTCCTCACAAACTATTAGGTCAGTGTTCTACAAAACATTGCTTTGAATTGCTTCATATGGATCTTATGGGTCCTATGGAAATTGATAGTATAGGTGGAAAAAGGTATTCTTTTGTCATTGTTGATGATTATTCTAGATTCACATGGATAGAATTCCTAAAAGAAAAATCAAAAACCTTTTCTGTCTTTAAAACTTTATGCAAAAGATTCAAGACTGTCTATAATTCTAAAGTGTGTAGAATTAGATCAGACCATGGAAGAGAGTTTGATAACAGTGCTTTCACTGAGTTTTGTGAATCTAAAGGCATATTACAGGAGTTCTCATCACCTAAAACACCTCAGCAGAATGGGATAGCAGAAAGGAAAAATAGAACTCTTCAAGAGATGGCTAGAGTTATGCTATGTTCAAAAAATTTAGCCAAAAGGTTTTGGGCTGAAGCTCTAAATACAGCTTGTCATATTTCTAATAGAGTCTTGATTAGAACAGATTCTAATAGTACACCATATGAAATACTGAATAATAAAAAGCCTAATCTTAAGTATTTTCATGTATTTGGCTGTGTTTGCTACATCTTAAATGATAGAGAACAATTGCATAAATTTGATTCTAAGAGTGACAAAGGTTTTTTCCTTGGTTATTCAAGGAATAGTAAATCATATAGGATCTATAATCTCAGAACAAATACTGTTCAAGAATCTGTAAATGTGGTTTTTGATGATAACTTAAGTATTACAGGAAATAGTATTGAAGAGGATGTTTCAGACCTTGCTGATAGTCCAATAATTACTGACAGAACAGATCAGATCAAAGATGATGAACAGAATGAGGGAACACTCACAGACACATCTGCTGAAGTTACAGAAAATTCAGAAAATCTGTACAATCTGCATAAAACCCCTTCAAGGAGAGTGCAAAAGAATCATCCACAGGAGCTGATTATAGGTGATCAATCTACTGGAATTCAGACCAGAAGAAGGTTGGGTATAAATCCAAAAGATATGGTAAGATCTATTTGCATGACTTCTGTGTGTAACAAGGTAAATCATGAGTGTTATCATTCTGCTATTGAACCTAAAACAGTAAAAGAAGCATTAAATGATGAACATTGGGTAGAAGCTATGCATGAAGAGTTGAATCAATTTGTTAGGAATGATGTATGGACCTTAGTACCTAGACCAGATCATACAAATGTTATTGGTACTAAATGGATTTTCAAAAACAAAACTGATGAAATAGACAATATTATCAGAAACAAAGCAAGACTTGTTGCTCAAGGATATTGATGCCGAACAAACTGCCTTAGCATAACTAAATCAAACAGCTGTATTAGCAAGGGCTAACTTGTCTTTTAGGCCCTTTTTAGTTGAAGTTAGTTGCATTGATATGTATAAATAGGCAGATGTACAGTGTGATTACGATTGATAGAGTTTTGATAAAATTTGGGAATCATTTCCTTGCGTAATCCTTGACGGTATTCTCTTGCGAATCAACGTCTCATTACGAGTTCTTTGTGTCTTGCATATTCCGCTGCATCAGTTGGTATCTAGAGACCAGCCTACGCTCCTTCATGCCGCCCCGTCGTGCTATTCCCGGCGATGCCGGCATTGCCCAGCGCCTTGACGATCTGACGACCCAATTAGCGAATATCGTTCAACTTCTCACCGCCCAATCAACCCATCCTACTGCTCCACCCCCTCCTCCGCAACGTAACCACCCTGAACCGGCACAGTCCTACGCGTCGTCGGACGACGAGGTCACGTTGGATAACCCGTTCGCCCCTCTCGGCAATCAAGATAACCGCCGTGTTCCTGACGGTCGTTCTTGGGAGAACGCCTTTAAATTGGATCTCCCTGAGTTTTCTGGCACTTTGGAACCAGAAGCGTTCTTTGATTGGTTGATCGTGGTAGAGGATCTGTTAGACTTCAAGAATGTCCCACACGACCGCCGTGCGCTTCTTGTCGCCACGAAATTCCGCGATCGCGCAGCCGCCTGGTGGCACCAAACGAGAGCTCTTCGTGTTCGCCGAGGAAAGTTCCCTTTTGTTTCTTGGGATCGTTTCAAGTCGCTTCTCAGAGAGGAATTCTTACCCTTCAACTACTCACGTGTTCTCTACCAACGTCTACAGAACCTTCGTCAAGGTACTCGTTCGGTTGATGCCTACGCCACCGATTTCTATCAGCTTCTCTCTCGGGTAGAGATCAACGATTCAGATGACCAACTTGTTTCCCGTTTCATTGGAGGCCTCCGAATGCAGTTCCAAGATGTTCTAAATCTGTTCGCCCCATTGACCGTTTCAGATGCTCATCAGCGTGTGATCTTGATCGAGAAACAGCTCAATCGGCGACAATATACCCCATTCCCACCACCCAACCCCCCACCCACGGCGTCTTCAGCAGATATTCTCCCTACGCCAGCTAGGATTGGCCCACCGCCCCCGATGCACGCACGCCCGACTCCGTCTCAACCACCCTTCCGTTCGGGACAGTGTTTTTCGTGTGGCGAACACGGGCATCGTATGACAAATTGCCCTAAGGCCCAACAGTCCCGGAGCCTGTACTTTGACGATATGACGCCATCGGATTATTCGGGACCCCCCATTTATGACGAGGACCCCAGCGATACTCCCAACGAAGAGTTCTTGGCCGGCGACCAAGGCTCGACACTAATCCTTCGTCGCGCATGCCTCACGCCGCGTGCCCCACCTCAGGACGAGCAACGCCATAATTTGTTCGAATCTACATGCACGATCAAAGGCCGGATTTGCAAATTTATTATCGATTCTGGCGCATGTGAAAACGTCATCGCCGCCGAGGCCATGGAAAAATTATCCTTACCCGTGGAGCCTCATCCCACACCGTATAGCCTCTCCTGGCTCCAACAAGGCAATAAACTTGCTGTGGATAAGCGCGTTTCAGTCCAATTTTCGATCGGCGCGAAGTATATTGACTCTATTTGGTGCGACATCGTCCCAATGGATGCGTGCCACCTCTTATTGGGCCGACCTTGGCAGTACGATAGGAGTGTCATACACGATGGGCGCCAAAACACATATTCGTTCCACTTCGAGGACATGAAGATTACACTACTGCCATCTCTTCCTCACCCTTTTCCCAAGCCTGTTTCCCCACGTACACCCAACATCCTCCACGAATGAAATGAAGAAATGAAGACAGCCCCGTTCACTTTATTGCTGCTCCCCCACGAATCTCAAACCGCCACTTCCGCCCCTGCGGTGATTGACCCTCTTCTGCTGGAGTTCGCTGATTTATTTCCAAGCGACCTTCCCCCTGGCCTACCCCCGTTAAGGGATATACAACACCACATTGATCTCATTCCCGGGGCATCGCTTCCAAATCGCCCACACTATCGAATGAGCCCTTCCGAGCACGAGGAGTTGCGTCGGCAGGTTGAAGATTTATTAAGCAAAGGCCATGTTCGCGAAAGTTTAAGCCCGTGTGCAGTCCCCGCCTTGCTTATCCCCAAGAAAACAGGCGAGTGGCGCATGTGCGTCGACAGCCGCGCCATCAACAAAATCACGATTCGGTATCGCTTTCCGATTCCGCGCTTGGACGACCTATTGGATCAATTATGTGGAGCCACCATATTCAGCAAACTAGATTTGAAGAGCGGCTACCATCAAATCCGCATTCGTCCGGGGGATGAATGGAAAACGGCTTTCAAGACAAGGGAAGGCCTCTTCGAATGGTTGGTGATGCCTTTTGGGCTATCCAACGCACCAAGCACATTTATGCGCATCATGAACCAAGCCTTACGCCCGCTGATCGGCTCCTGCGTTGTTGTCTATTTCGACGACATCCTCATCTACAGTAAAAACGAGGCCGAACACTTAAACCATCTTCGTTCAGTCTTTTTAATCCTACGGCAAGAAAATTTTTTTGCCTCCATTTCTAAATGTTCCTTTTGTACTGCTTCAGTTTTATTTCTGGGCTATGTTATCTCATCTGCAGGTATACGCGTTGACACGGCCAAAATTTCAGCCATCCAAGATTGGCCCACTCCGACGACGGTCACTGCCGTACGAAGCTTTCACGGCCTTGCGTCCTTCTACCGCCGATTCATTCAAAATTTCAGCACTATCATGGCCCCTCTCACCGATGTCATACACGAGCGATCTTTCGTCTGGACTCCGTCCGCTGAGGAGGCATTCCAGATTATTAAGGCCAAACTGACCAACGCTCCTGTACTACGCTTACCGGACTTCACGGTCCCGTTTGAACTGCATTGCGACGCCTCCAAAGTGGGGATAGGGGCCGTTTTAAGCCAAACCTCTCGGCCGGTTGCTTTCTTCAGCGAGAAGTTAACAGGCCCCCAAACTAAATACAACACCTATGATATCGAGTTTTACGCGGTCGTGCGCGCTGTCCAACACTGGCGACACTACCTGTTTCATCAAGAATTCGTCCTTTATACCGACCATGAGGCCTTGAAACACCTAGCAACGCAAGCGTCTCTTTCGACTCGCCATGCGAAGTGGTCCTCCTACCTACAACAATTCACTTTTGTCGTAAAACATCAATCCGGAATTACAAACCGCGTCGCGGACGCCCTTAGCCGTCGTCATTGCCTCTTATCGGATATGCGTATTTCTATTGAGGGTTTTGATTCTTTTCGAGCCTTATATGTCACTGATGCCTTTTTTTCCTCAATTTTTCTTGCAGCATCGGACGGTCTCCATGAGCAATATGTGCTTGCTGATGGGTTTCTCTTTAAGGGTACCCGCCTATGTGTGTCGACCTGCAGCCTCCGCCTGAAAATCATTGCGGAAACCCATTCTTTAGGACATGTGGGGCGCGACCGTTCTACGGAGCTCGTGGCCCGCCGTTTCTTTTGGCCGACACTCCGCCGAGATGTGGAACGCTTTGTTGCGCGTTGCCGGGTCTGTCAAACCTCTAAGGGAACGACGTCAAACGCAGGCTTATATCGCCCTCTCCCTGTTCCAAATGCGCCGTGGACGGCAATTAGCATGGATTTTGTGCTAGGGCTTCCTCGTACTCAACGGGGAAACGATTCGATTTTTGTCGTTGTTGATAGATTTTCCAAAATGGTCCACTTTATACCATGTAAGCGTACGACGGATACTGTAAACGTTGCTAATTTGTTTTTTCGTGACATTTTCAGATTACATGGCCTCCCCTCTTCCATTGTCTCGGACCGGGATACGCGTTTTCTTAGCCACTTTTGGCGAACACTTTGGCGTTTGGCAAACACCCAGCTGAATTTTAGCACCGCATATCACCCGCAGACTGACGGCCAGACCGAGGTAGTTAATCGGTCGTTGGGAAATTTGCTTCGTTGTCTCGTGGGTGATCATGTCAAGTCATGGGACTCGAAGCTGGCTCAAGCTGAGTTTGCACATAATGTGGCTCTCAACAGGAGTACTGGTTACTGCCCCTTTCAAGTGGTTTATGGCCTCATACCGCGTTCACCGATCGACCTAGTCTCCTTACCTATGTTATCCCCACCTGATCGCCGGGCTAAGGAGCTGATAGCAGATCTCCAAGATATCCATGCGCGTACACAGCAGCACCTGGATGCCGCAAATGAGCGATATAAGGAACGGGTTGATTCTCGTCGGCGTGACGTGCAATTTGTTGTTGGAGATTTTGTGTGGGCTATATTGACGAAAGATAGATTTTCCCCTCGAGAGTACAATAAACTTGCATCGCGGAAGATTGGGCCCCTCGAAATCATAGAGCGGATAAATCCGAACGCATATCGCCTCCGCCTTCCTGCCCATATTCGCACGAGTGACGTCTTCAACGTCAAGCACCTCGTCCCCTTCGCAGGAGACAATTCTGATGCCGAACAAACTAGTGGCGACGATTCGAGGGCGAATCGTTTTGACCCCGGAGAGAATGATGCCGAACAAACTGCCTTAGCATAACTAAATCAAACAGCTGTATTAGCAAGGGCTAACTTGTCTTTTAGGCCCTTTTTAGTTGAAGTTAGTTGCATTGATATGTATAAATAGGCAGATGTACAGTGTGATTACGATTGATAGAGTTTTGATAAAATTTGGGAATCATTTCCTTGCGTAATCCTTGACGGTATTCTCTTGCGAATCAACGTCTCATTACGAGTTCTTTGTGTCTTGCATATTCCGCTGCATCAGATATACTCAAGTAGAGGGAGTAGATTTTGATGAAACATTTGCTCCAGTTGCTAGAATAGAATCCATTAGACTTTTACTTGCTATTGCATGCTTTATCAACATTAAACTATATCAAATGGATGTTAAAGCAGCCTTTCTAAATGGAATCTTAATGGAAGAAGCTTATGTTGAGCAACCAAAAGGCTTTGAAAATCCAGAATTTCCTGACCATGTGTTTAAGTTAAAAAAGGCTATTTATGGCTTGAAGCAAGCACCTAGAGCTTGGTATGAAAGATTAACTGATTTTCTGATTGAATTTGGTTTTACTAGAGGAGAAGATGATAGAACTCTATTCATTAAGCATGAAAGAAATGATATTATGGTAGCTCAAATTTATGTTGATGATATAGTGTTTGGCTCTACTTGTGATGATATGCTAAAACTGTTTGTGAATGAAATGACATCAACCTTTGAAATGTCCATGGTTGGTGACTTAAATTATTTCCTAGGCTTGCAAATCAAACAGCAAAATGATGGTATCTTTATATCACAGAGTAAATATGCTAAAAATCTTGTTAAAAGGTTTGGTTTAGAGAATGCTAAACATATGAAAACACCTATGGGATCAACTCAGAAACTGAGTAAAGACAGTGTTGGCCAAAATGTTGACCCAACATTGTACAGATCAATGATAGGTAGTCTTCTTTACTTGAGCTCTACAAGGCCTGATATTATGTTTAGTGTATGTTTATGTGCTAGATATCAGTCTGACCCAAAAGAATCTCATATGCATGCTGTAAAAAGGATAATTAGATATGTTGCAGGAACTTGTGACTTAGGCTTATGGTACAACAAAGACACAAATTGTTCCTTAATTGGCTACAGTGATGCTGACTGGGCAGGAGATGCTGATGATAGAAAGAGCACCAGTGGTGGCTGCTTCTACATGGGAAATAATCTCATATCTTGGCATAGCAGGAAACAGAACTGTGTATCAAAATCCACAGCCGAATCTGAATATATTGCAGCAGGGAGTTGCTGTACACAATTACTTTGGTTACAGAAAATGTTGTGTGATTATGGTTTACCCTGTGATACTCTAACTGTTTTTTGTGATAACACTAGTGCCATAAATATATCAAAGAATCCAGTGCGACATTCTTTAACTAAGCACATAAGTATAAGGCATCATTTCATAAGAGATCTAGTTGAAAAAGAGGTGGTAAAGTTGGAATACATTTCTACAGAAAAACAACTTGCTGATATTTTCACAAAAGCTTTAGATGATAAGAGATTTTCCTCTCTAAGGAAGTCTCTTGGATTATGCAATATCTGAACACTGTATCAAAAGTGTTGTACCAAATGCGGCAGCATTTGGGACAACACCAGAATTGTTCATTTAATTATTTCTTTGTATAAATTTTGTAAGTGTCGGATTTAACATAATTCTTTATAATCTTAGTTTAAAAGTCTTAAATTGAGTCATGTGGAATATGAGAAAAGCTTGTACAATCTCTCAAATGCAAAGGAAATCACAAATTAGATGTTTTAAAAATCACTGAGTAACTAGGGACACGGAGCTCGCTACTACGATGTTCTCTTTTCTAAAGGTGATATATACTGCATCAAATTAAACACAAATCCATTGAGTAACTATGGGGCACGGAGTTCGCTGCTACGATGCACTCTTTTGAAAAGATGGATCAATGTGTAAATGTGATAAAAATTAAAGTGCAACACATATGAAGCAAATTCATGAAAAAACTGTGTTGAGATGTACAAAATGCCAACAATCTATTCAACACCTGACTCAGACTTATGATTTTGATTATTTATAGAATTAATTAATTTCTGATATTTATTATTTTTATTATCTGCAAATATTTATTTGAATTTAATTATTTTATCTGTTCAGTTATTTTTTAATCCATTTTTTTTAATTATCAGTAATTATTCTCCACAACAACACGAACTTTTATGGAGAGAAGTTAATTCTTCCACTCTCTCCATTTCTTCACATACAGAATCGTGCTTCAACTCCCGCCTGGAATCCTCTATAAATAGATCTCATATGAATGCTATTTTATACCATCGAGCTTACTTCTGTTTATGCAACACTCATTCCAGATTATAATTTTTGGCATAAGTGTTTCTTCAAAAAATTGGTATAATTGGTTGAATTTTTTATAATTATCCTTCCATTCCAGAATTCGAAGAGGTCTAATCAAATTAACTTCTACTTTTGCAGGTACTTATCACTTTGGTCGAACAGCACCTGGCTTTTCGCTATTCAAAATTCAAAATCAAACAAGCCATTCTCAACTACCCTGCAATTTCGTCTCTGAAACTCAAAATTAAACCAAAAATGGTGACTATCACTGAACTTCCAAGCTCTCCCGCACCTGGTTCGCCATCCTTTGTTGTTGGAACCATGATTGTTCCGCTTGAACCAGAAACCTCTGCACTTCCACTCGTTGTGTACAATCCCTTCGATATCCGCTCAGAAATGGAACATGCAAACATCCTTGAGTCAAAGAGTGCTGCTGCTGATAATCGCTCACCTCCTCCATCACCAACCGCACAAAAATCATTCCCTCTTGGAACCCCTTTCGAGAAACTGAAACTGGCATACGATGCCCTAGCTCGCAGAACAACCTCTCCAAAAATTACCTTGGGTGGAGAAACTCTTGACAATGCAGTGTTTAGAGAAGATGTGCACATGGAAGACGCCTCCTCATCTGATGGGGAGATTTTAGCAGCAAAGATAGCAAGGTTACGGCAAAAGAGGAAATTCCCCACTAAAACGGCAAAAGGAAAGGCAAAAGCCCCTGCTCCCGTCACTCGCAGATGGCCTGGTGGCCGTCGTGTTTCGTACAGAACACTTGGGAGACGAGTCGACTACTTTGGGAGGAAAAAACCCAGAACGGACGGCGGCATAGCTCAACCGATTATTGTATCCAACTCAGATTCTGAGGGGGAGCCTCAAAATATCGATGATATCATCGATAACTTTCCCGAAGCTGTGTCCGTGGAGCATGCAGATGAAGACAACCCCATTCCTCAGTCCGCACCCAAAAAGGCTCGAAAAACTCCACCAGTTGTCTCTCTAGTGGCTACATCCAAAAGCTCTTCTTCAGATTCGAGTTCATACGCCTCTGCTCCCGAAGAAGAGGTACCTTTTTCGTCTGACTCCGATTTTAGTGATAATGAGGTTGAGTATAATGATCACAAGAGCACCCGTTATAAAACTATTCGTAATAGGACAATTATGAGCGAACGTATCCTGAAAATTTCTGATTTTGAAGCTGCAAATTTCTTGGATTGGTTTAAAGAACGATCTATTTTGGATGCCTTACTGTTTGCTGTAACGTATGTTGTTGATTGAATTCATGAATTTTATGCGAATGTAAGTTCCAAAACCGGTGATACAAACTCTAGGAGATATGGTTGTGTTCCTTTTCGGGGTCTTGAAATTATTGTTACTCCGAGGAAGATCAATATGCTGCTGAAAACGAAAATTATGGAAGATCCAGTGGTCACTGACTTTGATTTCATGATTAGTATACTTACAGGAGGTAAGATTACACATTGGGTACCAAAACTACTTGCATCTAGATTAACCAGCCTATACTCTGTTCTGCATAAAATTGTGTGTTGTAATTGGTTACCATCAACTAATAACACCACTTTAACCTTGGAACAAGCTGTCCTCATGTTTAATATTGGACACCTGAAGCAATTCAATCTAGGCCATGTCATATTTCAAAATATGATGAATTTCACTTGTAATATGACTGGTAAAGGTCTTCTCCCGTATCCATGTTTGGTGTATAAGCTGCTGGCAGATAAGAAATTCAACAAATTGGACACTGAGGTGATAAGTGGCTATGTTCCTAGTTTCTCCATCTCACCACAGCTCCTACTTCGTGGTAGTGATCGAATTGTGGACCTACCTATACCGAAGCCTAATGCTCACAGCAGTGCTGATCCGAATATGCCATCAACTTCCAGATCACATCCTTCCACAGGTTGTGTCGCCTCGGTTTATTTGTCCTCACACTTTATCCTAAGGCAAGTGGACATTCTTCAAGGCACAATCACCAACCTTCAAAGTACGGTTGAAGACTTGCTCATCCAAAAACGTTTTTGGGAGGACCTACTTTCTACCTCAACAGGGGGAGTAAGGCCAAATGTTCACAATGCAGGTGTTGTTCCTATTCCAGGTCAAGATAATGCTATTCCAGGTCAACAAGAGAGTGCTATTCCGATTCCAAACCAAGAAGATGCTGATGCTCAAGATGCTCAAGACATTGAAGATCTCTATGGAGATCTCAATGCAGCTTTTTGAAGGCTTGAAGAATGAGGAAGTCTAGAGTATGGGGGAGTTCGTGCAGACTCCTGAAGATGCAGCTGATTCTATCAGCCCAATCCTCCCCTTTACTGCTTTCATTTATTTCCTCAATTTGTAAAAGCCTTACTTATGTTGCTTACTTTTCTGTCCCACATATATTGCCCTACATTTACTGTTTTTTATTGTTTTTTTAAATCTAAGTACTTTGTTTTTTGACTTAGATGCTGTGTTTATATTTGGTTAAATACTGATATTGGTTTGTTTTGAATATCATGAGTATTGTTTTCTTTATCAAAATTCTGAATGTTGTGAACATTAGGAGTGTTGATGTAGAAAGGCCAAATTGGGGGAGATTGTTGATGTTGGAATAGGTGTTGTATTTTATTATCCAACATTTCAGTTACATGTTGTACTGAATGTGCCAACACCTACCACAACATCAGAATTTGCCCTTTCTCCCTTTACTAACTCTTACTTAACTTGTGTTGCTTAGTGATGTCCCAAATGCAGGTAGAAGACGTGGGCAACACCCAGGTCAAGCAGTTGCATGGGAGTGAGAAGTTACTAAGCCTCAATGTGCAAGTTCCTACATTAATGGAGTGTGAAGGGAAGTTACAAGAAACTACCTTTGATCCAATGGCCAAGATTGATCAAGGGAGTTGTAGGAGTTGCAAGGCAGTTCGAATTGAAGCCTATAAATAGACCACACTGCCTTCATTCCAAAGTACAACAAGAGAGAAAGCTAAACTACATTACTATCTATGGAATGCGTGACGCTTCTAGATTAGAAAAACACTTTGTTCTTTCTTGTAGATTAGTGCACACTTATAAGCCCGAATATTTGTGTACTCAATCATAGTCGTTTATTAGGAAAATATGTTAGATCTATAAGGGAGATAGTTTCGTATTTTTTCTAGTAACTTTTCGAACTCAATTAGAGTTGTTATTGTTCAAAACCTTACAAGGTTGTTGATTTTGTTTCACTGATATTAAGAGATAATATAAGTGATTCGTGTAGATTAATTATTTAATCTACACAATTTTTGAAATACTCTTTGCAAAGTGTTTGTTTAATTTCCGCTGCTCATTGTTGTCCCGTTTGTGCCAACACTAAGGACAACATCTCTGTATATCGCACGCACGCACACTTTCAAACTTGGCTCGAAAAGAGCTCAAATCTAACTTAAACTTCAAATATTCAACCCCAATAACTACTATACTAGCCAACCCATCTAAATAAGGAATTTATAATAAGACAATAAAAAAAGTTTATAGTTGTTGCAAAAATGTACAACTGCATGTACACATTATATATTTTTATATAAACAAAACAATGTAGTACTTAGGATTAAACCACTACACCGTACCAGTGTACACTAACCGGAAAGCTACAAAGCTCGCTTCGAAGGTTTTCCCTGCCCTTAATAACTGGACTTTCGCCTGCGTTATGCCGTCTTCGATCGTTAGTTGATTAGACCACCCACCTAAGGTTAGTTACACATATATGGAAAGTTTATAGCTGTTGTTCCAGGCAAAAGATATTGTATCAACCATTACATAAAAATATCGTATCAACCAAGAATATTTTTGCAGGCTAAAGTTATGTTATTTTTATTAATTGCAATTTTTTACACAAATAAGAAAAGTTTATAGCTGTTGCAAAAATGTACAGCTGCATGTACACATTATATATTTTTATATAAACAAAACAACGTAGTACTTAGGGCGAAACCACTACACCGTACCAGTATACACTAACCGGAAAGCTACAAAGCTCGCTCTGAAGGTTTTTCCAGCCCTTAATAACATGACTTTCACCTGCGTTATGCCGCCTTAGATCGTTAGCTGCTTAGACCACTCACCTAAACTTACTTATGAGTTGGTATGCAGGTAGAAGATTTTTTTTCTTTGGTAAGAAAAGAACAATACAAAAATCTAACTTTCCCCTAGCTTCTTACACAAATAGGGAAATTTTATAGCTGTTGTTGCAGGCTAAAGATATGGTATCAACCATGACATAAAAATATCGTATCAACCAAAAATATTTTTGGAGGCTAAAGTTAAGTTTTTTTATTAATTGCATTTTTTATATAAACAAATGTACAGTTGCATGTACACATTATATATTTTTATATAAACAAAACAACGTAGTACTTAGGGTGAAACGACTATACCGTACCGGTATACACTAAGCGGAAAGCTACAAAGTTCCCTTCGAAGGTTTTCCCTACCCTTAATAACTGGACTTTCGCTCGCGTCATGCGGCCTTCGATGTTCGATCGTTAGCTGCTTAGACCACTCACCTGCGCTTACTTAGGAGTTGGTATGTAGGTAAAAGATTTTTTTCTTTGGTAAGAAAAGAACAATATAAAAGTCCAACTTTCCCCCAACTTCTTAAACAAATAGGGAAAGTTTATAACTGTTGTTGCAGGCTAAAGATATTGTATAAACCAATAATATTTTTGCAGGCTAAAGTTAATTTTTTATTAATTACAGCTTTTTACACAAATAGGAAAAGATTATAGTTGTTGCAAAAATGTACAACTGAATGTACACATTATATATTTTTATATAAACAAAACAATGTAGTACTTAGGGTGAAACCACTACACCGTACCAGTATACAGTAACATGAAAACTACAAAGCTCGCTTCGATGGTTTTCCCTGCATTTAATAATAGGACTTTCGACCGCGTTATGCCACCTTCGATCATTAGCTGCTTAGACCACTCACCTAAGCTTACTTAGGAGTTGGTATGCAGGTATAATATTTTTTTTTTGGTAATAAAAGAACAATGCAAAAGTCCAACTTTCCCCCATCTTCTTATACAAATAGGGAAAGTTTATAGCTGTTGTTGCAGATTAAATATATTCTATCAACCATGACATAAAAATATCGTATCAACCAAGAATATTTTTTTAGGCTAAAGTTAAGTTTTTTATTAATTGCAATTTTTTACACAAATAGGAAAAGTATATAGTTGTTGAAAAAATGTACAGCTGCATGTACACATTATATATTTTTCAGTGTTGCAGAAATCGGTCCTAGTCGGCGCCTAGTCGCTAGGCGGGATGCTTCTGAGGGGATTTCATATATGTCGGCCAACAAAGTCGGCTGGGCCACTAGTCGCCGCCTAAGCGGCCTAGTCGTTGCCTAGGCTGCTGTTCCCGACTAATTGAACATTTTTTTCTAATTTTTTTTAAAAAATTTAAATCACAAAACGACGTCGTTTTATACTCAGTAAATAAAATAAAAAATTACCATTACATTTTAATTTACCTACAACAAATTGTGAAACATAAAAATAAAGCTAGGGCTAAAAAATTGTGAAACAAAGCGGCCCAACCTACACTCCCCGTTGCCGGCAAGCCTCGTCGCTGGCCAGCGTCCAGCCTCCCTCCGTTGTAGTCCTTGCGCGCGCTTTACTCCGCTCCTTGCGCACGCTCTGCTCCCAGCGACCACTCTGCTCCGAACGCCGCCGTCTACACTCTACATGTAATTATTCCATCTATATTCTATTGTTAGTTTGTTACTTGTTATTCTGTATTTTAATTGTTTTCTAATAATGAACTTGATTTTGCCTTTTTGGTAACTAGCAGAATTATTTTCATGGTTTACCGTTTATTAAAGTAATAAAGTTTATTTAGTATCTAACTTCAGTAACTTGTAGTCTTGTAATAAAGTTATTTAGTTCCATTTTGTAGTGTAGCTTTGAATGATACAGTAACTTCATTTGTTTATACTTTATACTTTGTATTGTAGTTACATTAACTTTGTCTATTCTTTGTATTTGTCTAATTGATATTGCCTACTGCAGTACTGCATAAATTATTATATTGATTGGTAACTTAATTTATTATATTACTAACTTGGTATATTGCATAAATTATGTTAGGAATTTAGGATGGAAGTTTCCTCAGATTCTGTGACGCGTGAAACACAATCAACACTTAAAAGGAAATCGGAAGATGTAGGTTGGCAATATGCTGAGATAATAAATCCAAGCATTAGTTTGGATAGGGTGAAATTCTTACTGTGCAACAAACCAATGTGTGGAAGGATTTTCAGACTAAAGAAACACATTGCGGGTATAAAGGGAAATGTTGCATCTTGTACAAAGTCCAAGGCAGAAGATATTGAGAAGTGCAAGAAGGCAATAGAAGAAGCTCACATGAAGAAAATGGAAAAAAAACAAAGCAATGAATTGTTAATATCGCAAGTGAAGATTGGCAATGACGTTGATGACATGAATATGAATGAAGGTGAGTTTTCAATGCAAGAGTCTTTGAGTACTAAAACCATTGGACCTATGGATAGATTTACAAATCAAATCAATCCCGAGGAAAGCCTAAATCTTAACAAGAAGATGCGCGATCAAAACATAAAAGATGTGATTTGCAAAGAAAAGCTTGACAAAGTAAAAGAGTATGTTTGCAGATTTGCATACGAAGCTGGGATTCCTTTCAATGTTTTTGAGCTAGATAGTTGCAAGATGATGTTTGAGGCTATTGGTCAATATGGAGTAGGGTGTAGGCCTCCTACAAGATACGAGTTGAGTGAGCCGTTCTTGAGAAAGGAGATCACAAGAATAAAAGAAGCACTAAAACCACAAGAAGAAGAGTGGAAAATAAATGGGTGTTCGATTATGACCGATGCTTGGAGTGATAGAAAGAGAAGAAGCATCATGAATTTGTGTGTGAATTGTAAATTAGGCACTGCTTTTATTTCCTCCAAGGACTTCTCGAAAATTTCACATACGGGCCAAGTAATTCACGATTACGTCGAAGAGTGCATTCAAGAGGTTTGTGTTTAATCTTTAATGTTCATTTTTGCTATTCAATAATTAATATTCAATTATTCATTTATGGTTTAATTTACTGGAATCTTTTTAATTATCCCTTGATGAAAAATAGATTGGTCCAGAAAACGTGGTTCAAGTTGTAACCGACAATGCCACGAACAATATGGCAGCTGCAAAGTTGTTGAAGCGGAGTAGGCCTCACATTTTCTGGACCTCGTGTGCTGCCCACTCGATCAATCTTATGCTTGAAAGCATTGCAAATCTTCCCAAGTTCAAGAAGTCAATTGATCAAGCTAAGACGTTGACCATCTTCATTTATGCTCATCACAAAACATTAGCAATGATGAGGTCGTACACAAAGAAGAGAGACATAGTGAGACCGGGAGTCACTAGATTTGCATCATCATTTCTATCTTTGTAGAGCATATCCGAGAAAAGAGAACAATTAAAGGTAATGTTTGAGAGCAATGAATGGGAACATTGCAAATTTGCAAAGACCGGTAAAGGAAAAACAGCTTACGAGACTGTGATGAGTATGGGATTTTGGAATGGCATTTCCTCATGTTTGCAAGTTTTTGGCCCATTGGTGAAGGTGCTTCGACTTGTTGATGGAGATAAAAAGCCATCAATGGGCTTTGTATACGACGAGATTCTCAAGGCAAATGAGGAGATTAAAGCATCCTTACACAACATCGCTAAGAACTACCAGCCGATCATTGATATTATTGATGCAAATATGAAACATAGACTCAACAGTCCACTTCATTTGATGGCTTACCTCTTAAATCCATTCTACCATTATCGTGATCCTTTACTTCATTTGGATGAGGAAGTTACAATTGGAGTCATTGATTGTGTGGATGTTCTATTTCGCGGGAATCTCGAAATGCAAATGAAAATTATGCAAGAGGAGCTACCACTGTATAAGAGTAAGCAATCTCTTTTTGGTATAGAGTTGGCGATTATTTCGTGCACGAAGGATGAAAACTTTGAAAAGTTTGATCCAGGTAACTAATTCTTTTATTTTGTATTTTTAAAATTTTGATTAATTAAGTTTGTGTAAATATTAAATAACGAATCTTATATTCATTTTTTGTGTAGTGGATTGGTGGGCAAATTATGGAAGCAACACTCCTAATTTGCGAATGCTTGCCATGAGAATACTTTCTTTGACTACTAGTTCATCGGGTTGTGAAAGGAATTGGAGTGCATTTGAAGGGGTTAGTAATATTTATTTATATCTCTTTATCTTTAATCTTATTTCTCATATAGTTTTTTAAATATTGTTAATTTTTAATTTACTATGAATTGTTTTGTGTTTATCACTTTTCTAGATACACACGAAGAAGAGAAATAGACTTCTAACCGAACGATTAAACAATCTTGTGTATGTCAATTTCAATGCAAACTTGATGAACAAACACAAGAAGTTAATGGAGAAAAAATTGGAAGTTTTATTAGCAAGAGATGATTCAAGTTGTGCTCAAGATTGGATTGTTGATGGGGTTGGATCGGTTGATGATGATGTTGTGGAGGGAGGCCAACTTAGAGAACTTGATGATGATGATTTCTCATCCGATGAGGAAGAAGTGGAGGTTGACGTAGAGTATGAGTCCGAAAATGAAGAGATTACTACCGAAAATCAACCAAATGCCTAACTTAATTAGTTTAGTTAATTGAATATTTTGATCATTTCATGTGAAACATTGAAACATGATTTTTTTGTGATGTGAATTTGGGATGTTAATTTGAAACATGTGGGAATTAGTTGTTTTATATTTATTATGAACTGTTTTTTTAGTATTAATTATTCAGTGTTTTTAATTTTTCACTTTATTATGAACTGTTTTTTTAGTATTAAATATTCTGTGTTTTAAATTTTTTTTAATTTACAAAAAAAAAAAAAAATAGAATTTCCTAGTCGGCGCCTAGGCGGCCTAGGCGCTAGGCGGGCAGAAAACGCTCGACTAGCGATTTCTGATTTCTACAACCTTGATATTTTTATATAAATAAAACAACGTAGTACTTAGGGTGAAACCACTACACCGTACCAGTATACACTAAGCGGAAAGCTACAAAGTTTGCTTCGAAGGTTTTCCCTACCCTTAATAACTGGATTTTCGCCCGCGTTATGCGACCTTCGATGTTCGATCGTTAGTTGCTTAGATTACTCACCTACGCTTACTTAGGAGTTGGTATGCAAGTAAAATATTTTTTTCTTTGGTAAGAAAAGAACAATACAAAAGTCCAACTTTCCCGGAGCTTCTTACACAAATAGGGAAAGTTTATAGTTGTTGTTGCAGGCTAAAGATACTGTATAAACCAAGGATATTTTTGCAGGCTAAAATTAAATTTTTATCAATTACAGTTTTTTACACAAATAGGAAAAGATTATAGTTGTTGCAAAAATGTACAACTGCATGTACACAATATATATTTTTATATAAACAAAACAATGTAGTACTTAGGGTGAAACCACTACACCCTACTAGTATACACTAACATGAAAACTACTGTACAAAGCTCGCTTCGATGGTTTTCCCTGCCCTTAATAACAGGACTTTCGACCGCGTTATGCCGCCTTCGATCGTTAGCTCCTTAGACCACTCACCTAAGCTTACTTAGGAGTTGGTATGTAGGTAGAATAATTTTTTCTTTGGTAAGAAAAGAACAATACAAAAGTCCAACTTTCCCCCATCTTCTTATACAAATAGGGAAAGTTTATAGTTATTGTTGCAGGTTAAATATATTGTATCAACCATGACATAAAAATATCGTATCAACCAAGAATATTTTTGCACGCTAAAGTTAAGTTTTTTCGGCGCGGATTCCCTATTCCAGAATGGTATTCCATCTACTATTCCAATTAACATATGATCGACACGTGCCCAAAGTTAGATTAAAAGAAAACATCGTTAGTTACACTGTTAACACATACTCTATATGGAAACTTGGCAAGAAAGGAAATATGCACAAAAATTCTGAAGATTTGAGAAAAGGAAACCCGAGAGTGATTCTTTTGAGAAAATCTTACCAAAATAACGTAGAAGATTCGATGGAGAGATACCGTTTGTATTTCAAAAATTCAAAAGGTGTATTTGGAATCACAACAACACTTAATTGGTTTTCCTCCATTGACAACAACAAGAAGACGATATTTCAGAGACTACGAGTGATATTTTCTGGTAACAATAACATACTTCTCATTTCTCATGTTTATGTAGACAAAGTGTTTGACGAAATTCATGAAAGAAAATTCTAATTTCTTGTTTGTAAAACAGATACGAGTTTATGTAGATAATGTGTTTGACAAAATTCCTGAATGAATATTCTGATTTTTTCATGTGTAAAATAGTTATGTGTTTATGTGGACGAGTTATTTGGCAATATTCCTGAATGTTAAGGAACTCTGTATTCTTTAGAGCTGATATTTATAATTGGTACTGTTGAATTGTGATTATCTCTTCATTATTGATACCTACTAGAAAAATTAATCTAACAAGGACTTGGAAATTGTTAGAGGAAGTAAATAATTTCAATATGTATATAAACTTACTTGTTGCCGTTGGACCTCCTCTCGGTGCACCATCATATTGATTGTTGGCCTTTTCCTGTCCATCTTTAGGAATGAAGTTGTTTGGATAAGGTCCTTCAAATACTAGTGGTTTAATTAGTTGTTGCTGCATAGTAAAAATAAATAAGTTATTAGGTAAGACCAACACCATTAATAATGGCAATTACATAATTTAAAAAAACATGTGTTATCACCTGTAGTAACTGCATCATGCTCATTCCACTTTGGTGTTCTTCTCTTGAATGAGAGGCATCAACATCATATTGATAAGTATTGGGTTAATTGCAAATTAAATCACCACCTTTCTCTGAATTGCAATTTAATTTAAACTTTTGAATAATTGCAAATAAAATCATCACCTTTCAATTTTGTTGCAATTTAAACTTCTAGACAATACCATTTGTGTCCGAATTTAACGTTTCGAGATTAGATCGAAATAAAAAACAATGTTGTATCATTAAGGAGGTGTCACATAATCTAGATACGTTAGATTAGGGCACAAATGAAACTATCAAGAAGTTTAAATTGCAACAAAATTGAAAGGTGGTGATTTTATTTGCAATTATTCAAAAGTTTAGATTAAATTGCAATTCAGAGAAAGGTGGTGATTTAATTTGCAATTAACCCATAAGTATTTTAGTTGAAGATCTACATTAAAAAAAAATCATCATATTTAAACAAATATACCCCACCAATAGATTTTTATGGAAAGTCAATAAACAAAATACTAGACTATATATATACTTGAGAATATTGTGATGGTTTTACATATGATGATGAAGATCCTCTTGCAGGATAAACCAGACTTGAATTAGTCCTACCAACTTCACACCCCTAATTTATTCCAATTGAAAGTATAAGAAACGTTGCAATTGGAAATATAAATAAACATAAGACTTATATAATTTTTATTATATGAACAATGAAAAACGAAAAGTATAGAAGATCGAATACCTTGTTATTGTTTTCTATTTGTATAACAATTTTATTTTGCTTCTTCTTTCGTTGAGTCTTCTTCTCCAAACTACTTTTGAGTCTTTTTTCGGATTTTACCGGGTGTTTTTTTCTTTCTTCTTCAACCCTTTTACCGTGATTTCAACAAATGCTTGTACATCTTCATCCAATACTTCAGATGCATAATCATGTCTTGATAAACTAACTTCTTGTGCAATTGATTTTATTCCAAGTGGCATAGAAGTTTGACTATCTGAACTTGCATCAATTTCTTTGATCAACCTAAGAAGACCCTCTTTTATAATCCCAAAAGTTTTGGTGGTAAGAGCGGCTCTAGTTGTTAAAATACTGCTCAAGCTTCACAATTCTTTGTAATGAAGTGCAATCAATTTTTTTTCATCATTTTCATTAGCAACTTCAGAATATCCTACGGTAGTTATAGGAGATCGGGAGCCAAAAATATCTTTTTTTGCTCTCTTGGTCCATCTCTTTTTAACATACAACTCGGGAATCTCCATAATATTTCTCAAACTGAATACTTTGAGAACATGTGAGCATAAAATCCCTCCAAACTCAAACCTTTTACAATTGCATGAGACTTTAAATTCAGAAGAGTGAAACATTACCTTATGTGAATAGCACCCTCTATAATGGATAACTTTATACTCAGAAATCTCTTTAGTTTCACCACAAAACTCCAACTTAGTGTCATAAGCCTTACGCACCTCCTCTTGAAATAACTCAAAAACCTCCTGAGTATATATGTTAGATGCATGACTCAATATTTGAAGTGGAAAAGTGGCTACAGGTGTACTACGACTACTTCTTAAATCTGCCTTTGACTCTTCATACTGGCGGTCATTGATCAATCTATCAAAGTGACTGAAAAATTGCAACAAATTATGCTTGTAATTCACGTATTTTTTAAGAACATTGTGCATGCTTTCACTTCGTTGAGTACTTGTCATATCCGCCCCAAATGATTGCCTCCCATATACTAGTGCCCATTTTTCTCTTATTGTGAACAACCTTCCCAACCACTCATTAGCTTGAAGTTCATATTTTTCCAACATCTCATGTCATGCATTAAACAAGTTTTCTTCCTCTTCATAATCATAAACACAAGATTTGAAGTCCTTCATAAAACTCGAAAACTTGCAAACACATTACTTAAATGGGTGGATGCATTTTGATATATATGCCAAATACATAAACGATGATATGCTCCAGGCCATTGTGTTGCTAAAGCTTTTGCCATTGCAGCATCTTGATCTGTAAGAACAATTTGAGGTATTTTTCCGGACATGGCTCTAGCAAATGTGTCAAATAACCACATAAATGTCAATGCAGTTTCGTCATACAATAATGTCGCACCAAAAATAGTTGTTTGTCTATGATGATTAACACCAACAAAGAGGGAAAATGGGCGCCCTTCTTTATTTTTCTTATGTGTCGTATCAAAACTAATCACATTACCGAAACAAGCATAATCCGTCTTCTTCATCTGAGCATCAATCCAAAGAATGTTAGCTATTAAGTCATCCTCATTGTTGGGTTTCGGTGCCGCCGGCCGCCAATACGTGCTCGCGGGTTATACGAACGGGCTCAAACTCGTGTGGGATTCTATCGGGATGTAAGGGGATAACTAAACACAAAGATGGGTAGTACTTCACCTTTACTGTTCTCCACTCTCCAATCTCACGTCTACGTCACGCGTCTTATCTCATTACAATAGAGAGGGTGACTCAGTATAAATGGGAAGACTGCCAAGTAGAATTAGGGCAACAATAAGTTGGGCCCTTGTGTGTAGGCCCAATGACCAAAACAACACTTGGGCTAAATCCCAACATTTCTCCACCTTTTTTGGCCATCCCCAACTACAATCCACAATCCACAAACAATTTTGTCATCATCGCCCAACCTACTTCCACGTACCTGCAAAAGACAACACACAAAGATTGTCTACGTACGTAAAAGTTAGTCCACAAAGAAAACACAAATAGTGCTCTACCTCAATTGGAGCAATCACAGAGATTCACAAAGAGAAACACAAAGACAAGCCCACAAAGATTCACACAAAGGCACAAAGACATGATATCATAAAGTATACATAACTCACAAATACGAAATCACTCCACCTTACTTGGAATGATCTTCAAACACAAAGAAGCAATCAATCATTCATAATCACACAACGAGAAGAATGCATTGAATAAGCACAAAGAATGCCACAAAGCTCAATAAACATGCTCAAAATACTAACATGCAACTAGATGAAAATGGGGTAGGGGGAAAAACATGAAACCACAATGTATGAAGTTATGCATAACACACATACATATAAAAACATACTCATAATTCCCACAGAACTCACAAGTATAATCATGCAACCATTCCCCCACCTTCCCACTGGCCCATCATCTACTCATGCATCACAAAAAAAATCACATAACAACACAAAGAGATTGCAGGAAGCAAATAACATGCACCAAACAATTAACCACCAAGACATTTAATAAAAATTGCACAAAGAAACCTCACAAAGATAAATACACAAAGACACTAAACACAAAGAAAAATATCATAGAGAACAAGCGGAGGCAATAACATTTACGATGCTCGTAAACGTAAATAAAATCACAAAGAGACAGGACTCACAAGGATATTTAAACATGTAAAATAATTTAAGAAACTCAATTAACTCAAACTAAACCACCACACAATAATCAGAGTAGACACATAAACTATAGCCCAAATTAATTCGAACTAATAAGCAGAGATTAACAAAAGCCAAACTCATTTAAATGCAACTACCCCAAACATAGCCCATGGCAAAAATAATCTCAACCCCAAATCAATTCAATTAGTAAATTATAGCTACACGAGGGAATAAACAATTGAGGCTACAAGTCAAATAAATTATAAAAACAATAAACCCCCTGACCCTACAGCAGAAAACAAAATAAAATTAATTTACTCTCTCCACATACATGTCGTCGGCAGAAACAAAAACTAGGAAGAAAAATTTTACCTCTCCTACCTGTTGCAGCAACACGCGGCCCAAGCAAAAGGAAGGAAGCACACCTTTCTTACCAACAGCGGGTGGAACCGCCGAAGCCATCGGCGCGGACAGCAACAACAAGGCGGCGCAGAGGGGATCTTCTCACGGCGGCAGCTTTAGGCGAGCAGGGGCAGCGCGACGTGACACGCGACTCAACGACGCTGCTAAAGGTGACGAGCGGCGACGGTGGGGGGCTGCACGCGGAGGGGATTCGATGCGGCGGACGAGGATGAGCAGCGGATGTGGTGGAGGCACGATCTATTTCTGGGCAGAGGTGGTGGCGCAATGGGGACGGCGCTCGATCTGAAACGAGCGCGAACAAGGACGCCAACACACAGAGATCTGAAATTGGAGAACACAAAGGCAATAACTCGACGCCAACACACATAGATCTGAAATTGGAGAACACAAAGGCAATAACTCGATAAAGGGCGTAGGCAGGCGGCCGACGGCGTAACGAGGCTCTGATACCACTGTTGGGTTTCGGTGCCGCCGACCGCCAATACGTGCTCGCGGGTTATACGAACGGGCTTAGACTCGTGTGGGATTATATCGGGATGTAAGGGGATAACTAAACACAAAGATGGGTAGCACTTCACCCTTACTGTTCTCCACTCTCCAATCTCACGTCTACGTCACGCGTCTTATTTCATTACAATAGAGAGGGTGACTCAGTATAAATGGGAAGGCTGCCAAGTAGAATTAGGGCAACAATAAGTTGGGCCCTTGTGTGTAGGCCCAATGGCCAAAACAACACTTGGGCTAAATCCCAACACTCATCAACCTGTATAACATAAAAAAAAAATTGGATCATCTAGTTGCCTCTTTTGTAAGTATTCCAATACTCCTCTAGTATCACTAGATTTCATTTGCATAGTTCTCTTTGAATGCAAATATTTCTTATAATCTTCAAACATAAATCTAACATTTTCACAACCACCCACTTGCTTTGACATTAAGGTAAAACTTTCCCTTGGTGCTATTCCCGAATAATCTAAATCATTTGCTTGAGAAGCTTGAACATGCGTTATTTTTCTATGAGATTTTAACATGTGGGCTTTTCTAGGACTCACAAGATCATGACCTTTATGTTCAACAACAAAACGAACAACCTTATATTTGGCACCATATCTAGCATTAATCTTCATTAGTGCACCACAATATGTTCTTGTTGTCGGACGTTTAGTTTTATAGCTCACATCTCTTTTATCTTTTGGTCTATGCCCTTGACATTCACAGCAAAATACCCTATCAAGTATCCTTCCGCTATCATCTTTATGACCTGTATGTCTTCTAAGGCTAAATCTAGTTTCCTTAGAATATTCATTAAAAAAGTTATATGCTGCTTCTTCACTATCAAATTCCATACCAATTTTTAGGACTATCTCTTCTGAACTAGTAAGAGGGTGATCAATTGAAAGCTCTTCAACATTCTTACTATCACGTGGCTCTATTTCATTACGTGGTTCATCAAATACTCACTCTTTTCTCGGAGTAACTTTAACACAAGTATCCATGTCCATTCTAAGAATGATAGAACACGAATAAACAAAATTACTAATATTCATATTTTTATATAATAATGTAAAAAAATAACTTCAACACAAGTATCCATGTTCATTCTAAGTGAGAAAAGAATAAAATTAATACATATTAACATGAAGTATTCATTCAGCCAATATGTATATATCACAAAATTTAAAATTATCCAAGAAAATTATTTAAAAGTTGTGTTGATTTTCAAATCAAGTGATATATGCATATTATAATTATCAGAAGATGATCCTCCTAAGTACTTAGCTTAAAACATAATATTGAATTTTGTAATGGCTGGAAAAGACACAACAGCCAACAACAACACTTTCCTGGTTTTTATACATGATGTGCAAGTACACTATTTTATAGAAAAAAGTGGTGCAAGATATTATATGGGCAGCAAATAAGTCTATATACATATTGAAATTATTTACTTCCTTTATCAATTTCCAAGTCCTTGTTAGATTAATTTTTCTAGTACGTATCAATAATGAAGAGATAATCACAGTTCAATAGTACCAATTATAAATATCAGCTCTAAAGAATACAAAGTTCCTTAAGATTCAGTAATATTGCCAAATAGCTCGTCCACATAAACACATAACTATTTTACACATGAAAAATCAGAATATTCATTCAGGAATTCTGTCAAACACATTTTCTACATAAACTCGTATCTGTTTTACACACAAGAAATCAGAATTTTCTTTTAGGAATTTTGTCAAACACTTTGTCTACATAAACATGAGAAGTGAAAAGTATGCTATTGTTACCCGAAAATATCACTCGTAGTCTCTGAAATACCGTATTCTTGTTGTTGTCAATGAAGGAAAACCAATAAGTGTTGTTGTGATTCCAAATACACCTTTTGAATTTCTAAAATACAAACGGGATCTCTCCATCGAATCTTCTACGTTATTTTGGTAAGATTTGCTCAAAAGAATTTCACTCTCGGGTTTCCTTTTCTCCAATCTTCAGAATTCTTGCGTATATTTCCTTTGTTGCCAAGTTTCCATATAGAGTAGGTGTTAACAGTGTAACTAACGGTGTGTTCTTTTAATCTAACTTCGGACATGTGTCGATCATCTGTTAATTGGAATAGTAGATGGAATACCATTCTGGAATAGGTAATCCACGCCGAATTTTTTAATAATTGCATCTTTTTACACAAATAGGAAAAGTTTATAGTTGTTGCAAAAATGTACAGTTGCATGTACACATTATATATTTTTATATAAACAAAACAACGAAGTACTTAGGGTGAAACCACTACACCGTACCAGTATATACTAACCGGAAAGCTACAAAGCTCGCTTCGAAGGTTTTCCCTGCCTTTAATAACTGGACTATCGCCCACGTTATGCGGCCTTCGATGTTCGATCGTTAGCTGCTTAGACCACTCACATACGCTTACTTAGGAGTTGGTATGCAGGTAGAAGATTTTTTTCTTTGGTAAGAAAATAACAATACAAAAGTCCAACTTTCCCCCAACTTCTTATACAAATAGGGAAAGTTTATAGCTGTTGTTGCAGGCTAAAGACATTGTATCAACCATGAATATTTTGCAGGTTAAAGTTAAGTTTTTTATTAATTACAACTTTTTACAAAAATAGGAAAAATTTATAGCTTTTGCAAAAATATACAGCTGCATGTACACATTATATATTTTTATATAAACAAAACAATATAGTACTTAGGGTGAAACCACTACACTGTACCAGTATACACTAACCGGAAAACAACAAAGCTCGCTTCGAAGGTTTTCCCTGCCTTAATAATAGGACTTTCGCCTGCGTTATGCCGCCTTCGATCGTTAGCTGCTTAGACCACTCACCTAAGTTTACTTAGGAGTTGGTATGCATGTAGAATATTTTTTTCTTTGGTAAGAAAAGAACAATACAAAAGTCCAACTTTCCCCCATCTTCTTATACAAATAGGGAAAGTTTATAGCTGTTGTTGTAGGTTAAATATATTGTATCAACCAGGACATAAAAATATCGTATCAACCAAGAATATTTTTAAGTTTTTTATTAATTGCAGCTTTTTACACAAGTAGGAAAAGTTTATAGTTTTTGCAAAAATGTATAGTTGCATGTATACATTATATATTTTTATATAAACAAAACAACTTAGTACTACTTAGGGTGAAACCACTAGACCGTACCAGTATACACTAAGCGGAAAGCTACAAAGCTCGCTTCGAAGGTTTTTCCTACCCTTAATAACTGGACTTTCGCCCGCGTTATGTGGCCTTCGATGTTCGATCGTTAGCTGCTTAGACCACTTACATACGCTTACTGAGGAGTTGGTATGCAGGTAGAAGATTTTTTTCTTTGGTAAGAAAATAACAATACAAAAGTCCAACTTTCCCCCAACTTCTTACACAAATAGGGAAAGTTTATACCTGTTGTTGCAGGCTAAAGACATTGTATCAACCATGAATATTTTGCAAGTTAAAGTTAAGTTTTTTATTAATTACAACTTTTTACAAAAATAGGAAAAATTTATAGCTTTTGCAAAAATGTACAACTGCATGTACACATTATATATTTTTATATAAACAAAACAACGTAGTACTTAGGGTGAAGTCATTACACTGTACCAGTCCAACCAATATACACTAACCGAAAATCTACAAAGTTTGCTTCGAAGGTTTTCCCTGCCTTTAATAACCGGACTTTCGCCCGCGTTATGCCGTCTTTGTTCGTTAGCTGCTTAGACCACTCACCTAAGCTTACTTAGGAGTTGGTTTGCAGGTAAGAAAAGAACAATACAAAAGTCCAAATTTCCCCCCAACTTCTTACACAAATAGGGAAAGTTTATAGCTGTTGTTGCAGGCTAAAGATATTGTATCAACCATGACATAAAAAAATCGTATCAACCAAGAATATTTTTGGAGGCTAAAGTTAAGTTTTTTTATTAATTGCAGCTTTTTACACAAATAGAAAAAAAAGTTTATAGTTATTGCAAAAATGTACCATTGCATGTATACATTATTTATTTTTGTATAAATAAACCAATGTAGTACTTATGGTGAAACCACTACACCGTAGTAGTATACACTGACCGGAAATCTACAAAGCTCGCTTCGAAGGTTTTCCCTGCCCTTCGATCGTTAGCTGCTTAAACCACTCACGTAAGCTTACTTAGGAGATGGTATGCACATATAATTTTTTTTTTCTTTGGTAAGAAAAGAACAATACAAAAGTCCAACTTTCCCCCACCTTCTTTCTTTCTCTTCCCCATTATTCATCTTTTCCTTCCTCATGGCAACCAACCTAAAGTACAAGGGGAAAGAAACTCGAATTAAATATAAATACGATCCTCCCGACAAGAATCTTAATGAATATTTAATTAGGGGAAATACTCCATGTTGATTCTCTTCACTAAGCACTTCAACTTAAGCATCAAAATTATCTTGACTTACAAATGGTACATGAAAATGAAAATCCTCCTAAAAAGAAAGGAGGTAAATATGATCCGAATCCCCAGACGATTGCACGAGCGGCCGAAGATGACGTACCGAGAGCATGCCCAGAAGCTTTACAAAGATTTAATTGATCCCGTCATGGAATATCAATTTTCCGCGGATAAAATTTCGTATGATTATGTTCCGGATGAGTTCCGCATGTTTATAAGGGAGACAGTCAACTTGATTGCCAAGGTACATTTGGATAGTTAATGCCTCGATCCTCACTAAGGATTCCTTGACCTGGATAATCTGTATTTTGGGCATGGAGAATTGATCATGTGTGGAATAGATTTTGAGTTGGTCTCGGGTTCCAACAAGGTACACCGCTTCGAAGAGGATTGCCTGTGCCTCTACCATCTCATCCTCGAAATGTTTAAGGATTACTTAAACATCATTCCAAAAAATTTAAACATTCTTCTTCGTCACATGGAAAGCTATCAAAGGTATTTTTTCTTTTCAATTTAAATTTAATAGTTAGAGTGGACTGGAGAGGGAGTAGGAGTTTATCACTGTCGTGAGAAAAACATATTATTAATATTTATTGAATTTTTTTTAATTCTTAATTTCATTTCTAATTATTTTAATAAATATTCTGAAGATATTGGAGTATGAAAGTCATATCTTTGATAATATTTGATATTGATATTTAATATCTTTACTGATAATATTTGATATTGATATTTAATATCTTTACTGTTAGTTAGTTCCGCCTTATTTATGCATAGGCCCATTAGTTGGTTAGGCCTTCTCCTGTATATATACACATTGATGTACACAACGGTTTTCTTTGATGATATAGAATTTATATTCATGATCACTTCTTTAGTTTTAACATGGTACCAAAGCCTAACTCCTGGTAAACCAATTAAAGCTACAAACCCTAAAACAGTTTCTCACCAAAATTGATACATGGCGGACGATAAGAGCAAAGAAGTGAATGGCAGTGGAATGAAGACGTCGGTCATCACTATAGATGTTATGTCGCCTTATTACCTCCATCCATCGGATAAACCGGGAGATGTGTTCGTTGGGGTATTACTCAAAGATGGGAATTATGGAGATTGGGTCGATGATATGACCAACTCCTTATATGCGAAAAAACAAGTTTGGTTTTGTCGATGGTGAGATTTCAATGCCGATTCTCACCGATCCGTATCTTCCACACTGGAAGCGCGCCAATGCTATGGTAAAGGGATGGCTATTAAATAGTATGGAACCGGAGATACGTAAGAGCGTTAAATTTTTTGGAACAACTCGTGAGATATGGCTCGATCTTGAAGAGCGTTTTGGGAAAGAAAGTGCCCCACGTGCGTATGAGCTTCGCCGAGCATTGGGGCTGATTCGTCAAGATGGTCAATCGGTATCCGCGTATTATGGAAAATTGAGATGTATATGGGACGAGGCATCGTCAATATCACCTGCACCTGCGTGTTCTTGTAGCGGATGTACCTGCAACTTGACGAAGAAATTGAATGAGGCAAGGGATCGCGATCGTTTGTATGATTTCTTGATGGGTCTTGATGACGTGCACACCCATATTCGCACTCAAATCTTGAGCACGCGTCCTGTACCGACGCTAGGAACTGCATACCATTTAGTCTCTGAGGATGAGCAACATAGGTCAATTTCTTCGACAAGAAAATCTATAATTGAAGCCCGGATTCAATTTCCAGATTCAAACTAAGAAAAGCTCGGATTTCTCGCGACGAACGAATACGAAAGAGGGGCGACACTACAGCCATTGCGGTAAGACGAATCACACGTACGATACATGTTTTGAACGGATTGGTTATCCGCCAAATTGGAACCGCCGAGGAATTTACCGGAAAACTGGTGCTGCTCGAGATGGGAATTTCATGGGAGAACAGGCCAAGAGACAATCTGGTCGCGATAACTATACAAAACCAAATGGGAAACAATTAGTGCAGCCCCGTGCTAGTCAAGTTGGAGGTAACAATTGTTCAGTTCCAGGCCTCACGACGAAGCAATTGCAAAGACTTACCGAATTTATGCGCCTCGAGCGAGACGATGGTGAGAATTCTGCTAGTGGACCTACGACAAATATGGCAGGTACAACGCGATTCTTATCTCAGCCTTGGGTGATTGACTCGGGGGCAACCGAGCACATCACTTATCGAGATAACGAACTACTTGATATGACACACACTGGTTACGAACCATCTGTGAAGATACCAAATGGGGACACTGTCCCTGTACATGGCATTGGCCGAATTGATATGGGGAATGGGCTATGTCTTAATCATGTTCTTTATATACCAAAGTTCCATTGTAACCTCCTATCTGTGAGTCGAATCACGAAAGAACTAAATTGTGTTTTCACATTCTTTTCGGATTTTTGCATATTACATGCCTTACCCTCGAGGACGCTGATTGGAGTGGGTAGGCATTGCAATGGACTTTACTATATGGAGACTTCAAAGACTGAAGGCGCTGTCCTAGCTGTTGTTGGAAAATCAAATTTGTGGCATCAACGATTAGGCCATGCTTCAGATGGAAAGTTGCAGAATTTTTCTTCTTTAAAAGGTTTTAAAAACAATTTAGCATTTTGTGATTCTTGTATTCGAGCTAAACAAACTCGATTACCTTTTCCCATTAGTACTACTGTTACTTCGCATTGCTTTGAATTGATACATTGTGATATTTGGGGGCCTTATAAATGTGACACATTTTCTGGAGCAAGGTATTTTCTATCAATTGTAGACGATCACAGTAGAGGAGTTTGGGTTTTCCTTGTTCGTCGAAAATCTGAAATTACAGCCTCCTTATTAAACTTCTTTAATATGGTGCACACTCAATTCAATGCAAATATCAAGAGAGTACGCTCAGATAATGGTTTGGAATTTCAAACACATGCCTTACTCGACTACTATGTTAAACATGGGATTCTATTAGAGACGTCCCGCACAGATACACCACAAAAAAATGGTGTTGTTGAGCGCAAACACCGTCATATCTTGGAAGTAGCACGAGCTCTTCGATTTGAATCTGGGCTCCCGATTGAATTTTGGGGAGAATACATACTTACAGCAGTACATATTATCAATCGCATGCCGTCTCCCATAATCGAGAATAAAACCCCCTTTGAGGTCCTATTCAAGAAACCACCATCCTATGATGAGCTTAGAGTTTTTGGATGCTTAGCATATGCTCACGAGAATCGACGCAAGGACAAATTTGGAGAACGAGGAAGTGCGTGTATATTTGTAGGATATCCGAGTGGACAAAAGGCCTATAAGATGTTTGATCTCCAAACGCAAAAATTCTTTACCTCCCGTGACGTCACTTTTGTTGAAGACATGTTCCCCTTTCATGGCACTGCCGAACTTGATTTCTCGGATGTTGTTCGTGCCGCGCAAGGTCGTGTACGGATTCCCTCACCTAGCACTTCTCCAGTCCAGATTTCTGCTCGTCCCCACATCCGACGAGCAGCCCCTGAGCCTATGCAGCCCATTACGCAGGCTGGAGAAATTGTGGACAACACACCTCAGACTGTTGTCAATCCCATTGTACTCGCACCAGCCGCCGAGCCTCGTGTCAGCCACCGAGTACGGACACGTCCCAAGCATTTGAACATTTATGAAACAGATTTGCCACCATCAATTGACAATACGGTTGCGTCAACAGTACATCCTTTATCCCATTTTGTCACATATGATCAATTCTTCCCTGCTCACAAAGCATTCTTGGCGGCTATCACGGCTCGTGATGAGCCAAAGTTCTTCTCACAGGCTGTTAAAGACCCGTTATGTCGAGAAGCCATGGAAAGGGAGATTCAAGCTTTAGAAACAAATGGAACATGGACTTTGGTAGATTTACCACATGGAAAGAAAGCCGTGGGATCCAAGTGGGTCTACAAAATCAAGTATAAGCCCAACGGTGACATAGAACGGTACAAAGCTCAATTGGTTGCAAAAGGATATACCCAAATTGAAGGAATTGACTTTCATGAAACATTTGCCCCGATGGCTAAACTCGTTACCGTTCGTTGCTTGTTAAGTATTGCTGCACGAAGAAATTGGGAGGTCCACCAATTGGATGTAAACAATGCATTTCTCCATGGAGACCTACATGAGAATGTATATATGACAATTCCGCAAGGGTTTGCAAAGGAGGGTGAAACACGGGTTTGCAAGCTCCAAAAAATCACTCTACGGCCTTCGTCAAGCCTCTCATAATTGGTACGACAAGTTTACAAATGCTCTAATCAAAATTGGTTTTCGCTAATCACTCGCCGATCACTCTTTTTTCATCTTTAGAAAAGGGGCCACCTTTGTTTCCGCACTTATCTACGTCGACGATGTTTTGTTGGCTAGAAATGATACAAATCAGATTGCCTATGTTAAACGATACCTAGATGACAAGTTTAGCATTAAAGATTTGGGAAAGTTGAAATATTTCCTTGGCATCGAGGTTGCTCGATCCCCGGATGGTTTTGTGTTAAGCCAACGCAAATATGCCCTTGATATTTTGGAGGAAAGTGGTTTGCAAGGCTGCCGCCCTAGTACTTTTCCCATGGAACAAAACCTTAAATTACGACCTGACGATAACACACCTCTTGTTGATGCAACTCAATATCGCCGCCTAGTTGGACGTCTCCTGTACCTCACCGTTACTCGGCCAGATATTGTATTTACAGTGAGTCAATTAAGTCAATTCCTTGGACAGCCCCGTCAAAGTCACTTGGCTGCTGTTCATCGCGTTTTGCGATACTTGAAGGCCACAGTTGGTCAAGGCATTCTATTATCGGCACAAGGCAGCGTAGACCTCCAAGCTTTTTGCGACGCGGATTGGGCTGGCTGTCCATTTACAAGACGCTCATCAACAGGTTATTTCATCACACTTGGAGGCTCTCCCATTTCATGGAGAACAGAGAAACAATCAGTTGTGTCTCGATCTTCGGCGGAGGTAGAATATCGGGCCATGGCAACCACAGTTTGTGAAATTATTTGGTTGCGATGGTTGTTAAGAGACTTTGGTGTTCATCAACGCGAGGCCACGCCACTCTATTGTGATAATCAAGCCGCTCGACACATTGTAGTGAATCCGGTCTTCCATGAACGTACTAAGCATGTTGAGATGGATTGTTACTTCGTTAGAGAACGAGTTACTAATGGTGACATCAAGCCTTGCAAGATATCTACGGAAGATCAAGTGGCGGATATTTTTACAAAACCTCTTGGAGCTGTTCGTTTTGAGTTTCTTCGAAGCAAGTTGATCGTTCGAGACTTACACGCGCCAACTTGAGGAGGAGTATTGGAGTATTAAAGTCATATCTTTGATAATATTTGATATTGATATTTAATATCTTTACTGTTAGTTAGTTACGCCTTATTTATGCATAGGCCCATTAGTTGGTTAGGCCTTCTCCTGTATATATACACATTGATGTACACGACGGTTTTCTTTGATGATATAGAATTTATATTCATGGTCACTTCTTTAGTTTTAACAGAAGATTACTTTGAAAACCATTTGGCCCTTATGGCGAGACGTGAACGGGTTGCCTATTTCAAAAAATGTTATGACCATGAAGGTTCACGGTGTCAATGAGATACTCCTCTCATTATAAAAAGTCACTTCAAGCGATGGGAAATAATCTTGATTGGTAAAATACGATTATACACAATCCATCAAAACCCATTTACAAAGAAGTTAAAACATGTTTCCGTGGTGGACATGGTCGTCGTGCACCAACGTATGATGATGTGGGTAGTGACATGATTCATGTGAATCTTGATTTAATAAGATGTGTTCATAACATAGGGACACATCTTAGTGATGTATTAAGGGCTAGCAACGATCCTTTGAAGATAAAGACATTGATTTAATGTTAACGCTCGTATTCGATATACCGATGATTGCATTTCACAAAGGCCTCAGAATGAATCACATACTAAAGCTAATGATTACATATCCAGCCAGGTTTGTTAATATTCATATTCGTATTATTATTTTATTTGATATTTATATACTATATATATATATATATATATATTTTTTTTTTTTATTTATATAGTTCTATAAAAGTGTTTCTCTTGGTTTGACAATTTAAATTTTCTTGTCTCAGGAGGACTTTCGAGATATGACATATATTGACACCTTAATTATGATTATCTATGTTGATCGATTACTATTCATTTCTTACCACAAAATGGAGGAGCCGGCTGTGTGTGGTATTGAAATTAAGTTTATTTAACTTATTTGAATACATTAGGATTAATGTACATTTGTTGATGTAGTAAATAGTTATTTTCTTTTCTCGTTAGCTGCTTAGACCACTCACCTAAGCTTACTTAGGAGTTGGTATGCAGGTAGAATTTTTTTTTTTTTTTTGTAAGAAAAGAACAATACAAAAATCCAACCTTTTTAATTTCCAGCTTGTTCCTTTCTCTTCCCCTACTATTCATCTTCTCTTTCCCATTATTCATCTTTTCCTTCCTCATGGCAACCAACCCTATGTAAATTTGCACAAATTTAAATTAGTACCAATCACCTAAATAATTGTAGATTAAAAAGAACTTCAGTCTCATTAAACATGGGATCCAATTATTTTTTTCAATCACATGTTTACCAATTAGAAACGTTAATATTATGGGGTGAAATTATTCAATTATACAACAGTCTTTCTTCCCAACAAATTTTAACACTGAAGTGTATAGAAATATATTCAATATTTCTTTTAAAAAATATGTATTTTTTTAAAAAAAAAAAGGTGAAAGAAAGATTGAGCTCGAAGAGAGAAGGCGAGTCAAGCCACCGGCCAACCTATTACCAATTATAAATTGATTAATATATCACGATAATATTTAATTAATTATTACAAAATAGTTATTCTCTTATTTCACTAAGAATAATATCACCATTGTATAACTTTATCTACCAATGTAACACAATACTAAGTTTATGTTTGTTTAATTGTTCTCAATATCAAATGTTTGGAAATGATAGAGGCTAATGTAATCGAAATCGATCGAAGATAAATCTTGCCCTCTCATGTAATAATTAGTTTATTAATTGTAAAAAAATCATTCAAGAAAAAAAGATATTACTATAGTAAGGTAAGAACGATTCACAAAAAACATTATAATCAACATGCTATGATGATTTTGTCAAAAAAAATAAAAAAAAATGCTATGATGATATAAATAAATTAATACTACTATAAAATATCTAAAGTGCTCGATGAGTTTTATATGTACGCGTCTAATAAATACTAGGAGTAGTTCAAAATGTGGGGGCAAGCATAATTAGTCAAAGCTTCACACTCGAGAACAATTAAATTTATACTACTATTATTTATACTTAAAGAAAGAAAAAAATCCAAGCCAATTTTCCATTTCAATCCTTTCTGTCCTTCGCAATCTGGCAAGTTTACTTAGAATTATTAAATTAATTCATTTATTATAAATTTCCTACCATATAATAAAATTTATATGCATGCTTTGATCATTTTTTTTTTGAAAATGTGTTCCTATATCATTGATAATTCTCACATTTCTGTATTTGAGAATATGTTTTTATTCCGTGCAGAAATTCCGTGGAGAATTTCTGCATTTTTTTTATGCAGATCAATGAGCGTTGAATTATTTGAAAGCTTTGACACGAAAAATATAATTGAGGATTCTGCTCTAAGTCTTGATTTATTATGCTCCAATTATGTAATTTATTTCCTTATTTTGTTAATTCATTTCCTTATTTCCTTATCTACAGTTTTATTTTAGTTATTTTTTTATTTTTTTTTGGGGGGGGGGGGTTGTTGACATTCCATCAGTCATATGAGAATGTAGAGCCTATGCCAACTAACGACTACTCCATTTTAATCTCGTAAAATGGTAGAGCCTGCGCTGTATTGTGCTAATCTGTGCGCTTCCTTTAATTCACTTTTGGGCCTGTAATTGAATTTGCACACTACAAATTCCTGGGAGAGCGAAAGGATCTCCCTCACTATGCACGCTTCGGGCCCACAAGTCTTATTATAACGGAGGCAAAGGGAAATCGCTTGCTGCGAATCTGATTGTATTTCCAACCGGCCTTTCGTCCAGACAAGAGCCTCCCGAATCCCCTTGTAAATAGCCATCAATTCAGCTCCTAACGCATTCCTCTGGGGTCGGATTTTTTCCGCAAAAGTTTTAACAATTTCCTTGTTAGCATTTAGGATACGTCCTCCAACTCCATACCGTCTTTCTTCACCTTTGTAAGCTCCATCAACTTCAAGGAAAAAAGCCTCCCTATTCTCTCCATCTTCGTGTGTATCCTTGTCATTGTTTTGGTTGTTGTGGGCACGTCTATTCGTTGTTTGTGATTGAAAGGCCATTAGATACCTCAGCACCCTTTCTCATGTGTTCTTGTCAACCTTTTTAATCACCTTGCCCTCTTGATGTAAACTTTTGCATCTCTCCCTCCATATTCCCCAAGCTATCATCATTAATTTTTCAAATTCATCACTTTCCAACTGGATCCTCAAATACTCCAGTATCTCCATTGTATTCACCCCTATTATTTCTTTAGTTACCTATTCAAACCCACTCCTGATCCATACCCCTTTCACTTTTGGGCACTGAAAAAGCGTATGAGGTGTGCTTGGTGCAAATCCGCCACAAAGACCGCAAATAGATCGGATCGGAATATGTCTATTAGCCAAGTTTCCTTCCGTTTGTATAAAATCATGACACATTTTCCAGCTGAAAATTCTAACCTTTGGAGGAATTCTCATTTTACAAATCCTTTTCCACCAAAGTGAGGCCCATTCATTACTGGACGGTGACGCAATGTCGGTTTCATTACGACTTTCTTTTAAACCCCTATGATATCCGGAGCTAACCGTATATTCCCCCATTACCTCGTCCATCCAAAAGCGTTTGTCTTCTTCATCCCTGCTTCCAACCTGTGTTCTGAGAATACCTTCAGCCTCGTGATGATTGAATGCCATTCTGACAAGTTCCTCTTTCCACTCCCTCTTATCACCGATGAAGAGGTTGACGTTTGGCATGGCGGCAATGTTAGATCTAACGATACCTGAGGCAATTCCTTGAACCCAAGCATGTTTCTGGATTTTTATTTTGTTTCCATTGCCAATTATCCACCTGATTCCATGTTCCAGAATATACCGACTTTTGCACATCGATCTCCATGTATATGACGGATTGTTGCCAGTGTCAGAATCCATTATGTCTTCATGTTTGTAATATCTAGCCTTCATTACTCTGTTAATCATCGAACTGGGTCTACTAATGCATCTCCACACCTGTTTAGCAAGCAATGCATCATTGAAAATATGCATTCGTCTGAATCCCATACCGCCTTCCTCTTTCAGTTTACATAGATCCTCCCATTTTTGCCAATGCATCTTCCTTTTTCCTTCCTTCTTCCCCTACCAAAAATCAGTCATCAACATCTCCATTTACTTACATATTTGTTGTGGAATTTTAAAGCACATCATAGCGTATGTTGGTATTGCTTGCAAGACTGACTTGATCAACACTTCTTTGCCCCCTTCTGAAAGCTCCTTATTTTTCCAGTTATCAATATGATCTTTCATTCTATCCACCAAATATGCAAATTGCATCCGTTTTACACGAACTGAAAAGGTGGGTAGGCCAAGATATATCTGGTGTCCTTGGGTAATTCGAATACCAAGCTCTCGTTGTATCCTCCTTTTTGATCTATCACTGGTATTTGGGCTAAATAGTATAGTTGATTTTTCAAAGTTGACCAACTGTCCCGAGGCCTTTTCATAGTCTACCAAAATCTTCTTTAGTGCCTCACCACTATTATCTTTTGCTTTGAAGAATATCACACTGTCATCCGCAAACAAAAGATGTGATATCATCGGAGCTTCTCTCGCCACTCGAATTCCTTCCAACTCTGCCTTGTTAACCGCATTGTTGATGTACGATGATAATCCTTGGGCACAAATTACAAATAGAAAGGGGGATAGAGGATCCCCTTGTCTAATTCCACGAGAGGGCATCACTTTTCCTACTACCTTATTATTGATCTTGAAGGAATACCTGATTGTGTCAACGCATTTAAGAATAAGCTCCACTAATTTCGAGGGAAAGCCCATCTTATATAATTGTTTCTTGAGAAAAGGCCATTCAATCCTGTCGTATGTCTTACTCATATCCAACTTAACTGCCGCATATCCTGTTTTGCTTTTGTTGTTCATCAGCCAATGCATGCATTCATATCCTAGAAGCACATTATCCGTAATATGACGGTTTTGGACAAATGCACTCTGGTGTTCATCAATAACTTCTGGCATGACAACTCTCAACCGATTAGCAATCACCTTTGCCACAATCCTGTAGCTTACATTGCATAAACTGATTGGCCTAAACTCCTTGATGTTCTTTGGGTCTTTTGTCTTTGGGATCAATGTAATCCAAGTCTTATTCTAATTCCTAACATCTCCTTCATTGTTCAAGCTATCAATGACTTTATCTATAACATCCTCCCCAACCACATGCCACATTTCTTGAAAAAATTTGGCGTTAAATCCATCAGGGCCCAGAGCTTTATTATGACTGAGATCGAAGACCGCCTTCTTAACCTCCATTCTACTAAACGGTCTATCCAGAAAAGAGTTCATCTCCTTTGTAAGTGTTTGAGTTGAGCAATCAAGAATTTGATTAAGGTGGTCTTCAAAAGGCTGGATTGTAGTGAAAAGTTTTTGATAATGAGAGTTGATGATTTCCGTGATCCCTGCTTCTGTGTGTACCCACAACCCATTCTCCCCTTGTATCTTATAAATGGCATTGCGATTTCTCATCTCAGAGGCACGTCGATGGAAATAAGTTGTATTTCGGTCCCCCATTAATCATCCAAGTCGTTCTTGCCCTTTGTTTCCAATATTCTTCCTGTTGTGTCAGTAACTTCTCCAATTCTTCTTCTACAACCGAGTTCCTGGCTATTTCACTCACATTCTGGCTCTCCATATCTTGGTTTAGAACTTGGTTTGACAATTGTTTCACTCTCCTTTCCAAATCTCCAACATTAAGCTTTGCCCAAACCTTAAGATTACTTGCACATTGCTCCAGAATGTTCGGCAATGAGGCACCTTGAACCGTCGATTGCCAAATTCTTTGTATTTCCTTTTCAAACGATGGTTCGATGAACCATGCATTTTCGAATCTAAAGCTTCCCAAACGATTATTTTTCCAACCCCATCTCTCTATATCAGTTTGTAGAACAATTGCTCTATGGTCTGAGCCGAACCAGTGTGAATGATTAACCGTCGTCGCCTTCCATAATTTAATCCAATCTTCATTGGCCGTAAATCTATCCAGCCTCTCTAAAATCTGGAACGCCCCTTTTCTTTTATTATTCCAAGTATACTTAGGTCCTTTAAATCCTAAATCGAATAGATCCAAATTTTCAAGCATTGTTCTAAACCTTTCCATATTATTAAAGGTTCTGTCGTTCTGGTTCCCACCCTTCTTTTCATTCCATCTCAAAATTTCATTGAAATCTCCCCCTACTAACCAGGTTTTAGTAGCTGTATGTGTATTTTTAATTCTGTTGAAAAGTTCTAAGGATTTATGTCTAAGATTTTGATTTGGTTGACCATGGTATCCTGTGAACCACCAATTAACATCATCTTTACTAACATGAGCATCAATATGAGAAGAAGAGTAAGAGCAAATAGAAATCTTGATATCATTAGTTGCATACATAATCAACCCTCCACTAGTGCCCACTGGTTCGACAACAAAACAAAAGGAGAACTTCAACAGTGGCATCCAACTACGTGATAAACTAAAGGGTATTTTTTATTCCATAATAAACAAAAGAGAAGGTTTTTTTAGAGGCGAGCAGTCGCCGGATTTTCTGGAACGCGTTGGGACCCTTCAACTCTCTCGCGTTCCAGCAAGTAGTGATCACGGATAAGGGCGGGGAGGAGTATCACCCTCCGCTGCCATGTTCGAGCTGGATTCTTCGTCTTCACTCTTAAGCCGCTTGGTTCCCCCACTCTCTTTTTCCCTGTGTATCTCGCGTCGTCTTCACTCTTATTTTAGTTATTTATTATTGTAATAAAGCCCACAAATACTTATGGGTCTTTTTAGGGTTTTGAGATTTTGAACCTTATTTATAGTTGGTATTTTTGCATTGTAAGAGAGTTGATTTGATTAATGAAAAAAATGAGAGTTTATCTCAATATCTCTTTTACGGTATTCTTTGTGAATCGATGTATGCATCAATTGGTATTCAGAGTCTAGTCAATGCTCCAAATATATTGATTCACGTGGATAAAACCATTATGGATGTCAATATCACCCAGAGTTTATTTTATGATAGTTTTTCAGTTACATATGATGATGTCAATGTGGGCTATGAGGGTCCACCGATTTTTTATGAAGATGTGGATGCTTTTTTTCGTGAAAAGTGGTATTTTTGAAGATTTGATATCTACGGTTGAAGACTATGATGGTCCTCCAAAATTTGATGAAGATGTGTCATTATTCACTATGACGACTCTTCATTTTTTAACGATGATGCAATGCTTGTGTCTCATGAAAATTTTGTCTCGATAAATTTTGAACCCCTGAAAGTGTCTTTTGTCATGGTTACTTGGTGGATGTGTGTCCAACACCACAACTCTCTTTGATGTTTGTGCCTTCTAAGAAGCAATATTTTAATTATATGAGGAGAGATACACCAATACACCAACTAAATATTGTTTATTCTAAGAATGTTGTTGCAGATCGATCCCGACGTGCTCTTCACACTTTCAATTCGAGGACGAATCTTTCCTACGCAGATTAATGGGCGTTGAATTATTTGAAAGCTTTGACCCGAAAAACATAATTGAGGATTCTGCTCTATGTCTTGATTTATTATGCTTCAATTATGTGATTTATTTCCATATTTTGTTAATTCATTTCTTTATTTACTGTTCTATTTTAGTTCTTTATTATTGTAATAAAACCTCCAGATACTTATGAGAGGATTTTGAGATTTTGAACCTTATTTATAGTTGATATTTTTACATTGAGAGTTGATTTGATTAATTAATGAAAAAAAGAGAGTTTATCTCAATATCTCTTTTACGATATTCTTCGTGTTCTTGTCATTTTTCTGGGTATTCGTAGAATTAATGGATAGTGTGTCTTCGTATTTATCTTTCAAATATTGATATAGAATTAACAATTTACTGGCTTTCAAATATTTTCAAAAATACTAAAACTTATTAAAATACCACACTTATTCCTAAAACTTATCGAAAGTAAAACATACAATATTGTCAAGTTATCTGCACGATTAAACGTCTCCAACCAATACAGAAAACAAGTACCTCAAACAATCCAACAAAAATAGCAATTTACAATTATAAACAGACGAGAATGAAAAAACAGAGCACACAAAGATTTAAGTAGTTCGATCAATTAAATCTACATCCACTAGACACACGACTTCAATCTTTATTGATAAAAGAGATGTTTACACACTCATTCACTCGGAAGAGATTTATCCTCACTTCACTCATAAACTCACAACTCAAGAACGAATGCTCGTACGCGTCAAACTTTATAGTTACAAGCTATGGACTATTTAAACTAATTAATCAAGGTTGATCGCAGCGTGTGTTGATTGCGTGCTCCTGCCAGGATGTTGTAACCGCCTAACAATTAAGCTCACGTTTCCAACATTGACCCAATCTGATTTGACAGCTATGCCCTTCACTTGTTCTCGTAATAGATGAAAACGATCAGAAGACAACCAGAAGACCTCCCCCTTCTGTTTACTCTTCTGATACTCAACACTTAGTCAAAAGACTAACCCTGCTATTAGACAACTACTCAACTGATAAAACTTCTTCTGGTCACCTCATCTGATGAGACTCTAAGCATCACCTTCTTCATCTGACTGGAAGACTCCAACTCATCTGATTCAGATCTAGATTAGCTTGTCTGACTCCATCACTAGTTGATACGCCCAACAGCTGAGTTCATCAGCAGACTAATACTCTGCTGATTTGAGATAAACCTCACAAATATAAATTCAGTAAGCGTCCAAGTATGTATGTGCAGATTGATGGGTAAAACATTGATCCACAATAAACGGATAATTAAACTCAGGATAGAAGTAATTTAATTTGGACTTAATTAAAATTTCTATCAAAACTTACAAAAACAGTACTCAATTATAAGCATACAAAAAAATTAGAAGATACATTATTTGATTTATTTCCGCTTTAATCTGGACTTAGTATTTACCAATGCAGAAGTGTTGACATTAGCTGATAATATTAGCCTCGAAAATTATTAATGTTGGAATTAATTAAATAAAAAACAAGCACTAGTCTCCATAATTATGTTTCCTATTTTCTACTATTTTGAAAACTACATCAGAGATAAATTAGTAAAATTGTATGTAAATAAATACTTGAATTTTTTAATCATATATAGTGTCGTTTTCCAAATGGAGGTGGGTTATTCAAACTAGCATTCTTCCCAATTATAGTATTTTAGAGAGTTTTGTCGGAAAATAAGTTACAAATATTGTGTGGGTAATAGAAACAGCATTGGGGCATGCACCTAAAACTTCATCGGCCATGATAAAATCCAAGCTAAGCCTCATCTTATCGGGCTTTGTTTGCCATTAACACTTAAAATACATAATGAGTACTTCCATAAATTTAAGAAAAAGAGTATAAACATAGAATATATTGATAGTATACTACTACGACCCACATATTTTTATATTAATATATATAAGTAAGTTGATTTCACACATATTTTTATAAGTTCGAACATTTATATGAGACATAATTATTTTATGGTGTCAGAGTCTTAGACCCACGCTCACACGTCTTGACCTTCTGAATTCAAATCTGGTGGAAAACAACACAATTCATATTAAATTGTATTCATTCAAAGAGTAGAGACGATAATCAGGTCCGCGAGTGAGGGTTGGTATTAGACAATATATTTACATAAATGAATTGATTTCACAATTCACAACTCTGTACAAGTTCAAATTTTTAGATGAAATAAAAAACAAAATTAATTGTGACTCGATCGTATGATTTTTTATCCATAAATAATGAATAACATGACTTTGACTATATTTTAAACATTTTAATGGATCATATGACTCATAAAAAATTAAAATGAGGAATATTAATTAATAAATAAAAATAATAATTTATAATCAATATAAATAAAAGAATGAGTTGTGATCTTGTATGTTTAATAATAATACGGAGTAGTATTTTTTTTTTCAATATACAAACTCCTTTAGCAAAAAAAGTAAAATGTTTGTTTGGTTGAAATTTTATGTGTAAAATGTTACTCTTAAAATGAATAATCACGTGTATATATTTACATTATTATACTAATCTAGTATCGCTCTATAGAAATTATTGTATCTAATTATTTAGAATGTTTATACGTTCCAATTAAATGAATTAAGATATCAAATTCATATATTGTAAATATTTATATCATTTAAAAAAAAATTAATTAATAACTCCAATATATATTGCTTCTAATTATTTTTATCAAAAATATTTTTAGTACCCTCGCGTCACAATACAGTACGAGACTTTATTAAAGCTGAAGAAGTACATTATATAAATAAAAATGAAAGAGGAGTAACGGAGTTGCAACTTGCATTTAAAGAAAATATTATTCTTAAATAGAACATATTATTTCTCATACACAACCTATCATAGAGCCGTTCACTCTTTGAATTTAAGTTCAAGTTACTAGTATACGTCTCGTCATAATTTTATTTTATTTTTTTCATTTTACACATATTAATTATTTAAATAGTACTGTAAAATGTAGAGCCAAAAAAAAAAAGTCACAATAGATTTTATTTCGCCATTTTGTCAGTGTGTAATATTTTTGGAGAGGAATTCTGACAAATTTGGCCAATTAGATATTTTTCGAAGCGCGTGCTACAGCTATGGAGTAGTATAGATATGAGTTTTCCGATAATTGGATTCTGTTTCTCATGCATAACACAACAGTATTACAGTACATAATTGAATTGAATAAGAAAAGGAAGACTAACAAATTAAAAATCGTATTCGTACACGATATACACCCCACCCCATACCCCTCACCTTTTTCAGACACACCATCATAATTTCCTCCACTTGCATGTAATTTTCACATCCCATATTATTCTCTCACATGATTATATCATATCCATGTGAAAAGGAAAAATAAAATTAATATATATATATATAAAAATAGGTGGAGAGCTCGTTTAGATCGTGAGCTCAAACAAACAAAGTAAGAAATGGTCCTTACACACACATGTATATTGCTATTCATTCCTTACCAAATTTTAAACAAAGAAACTCTTAAATTAAATCAAACAAATAAGAACAACGTACAAAAATTTTACGTGAATTGATTTACGTCCACGTCCACGGAAGGGTCAAAACACTTTTCACTAAAATTAAATAAGATAATAAAATTACAAACTCTCATGTTCCAAGAATTAAACAATAGCCTAACTCTCTAAGGCAGTTCTCCTCTCTGTTTTTTTTTTTTTTCTTTCTCTCAATCTCTCAAAATAAAGCTTCGATTACTCAATACTATATGTTACAATGATGTAACTGCATGTGGTATACAGCGACGGACCCAAAAAATTTGGATTGGGGGATCCAATTTGCATTACTATAAATAAAAAATAATATTATAAAATTTTATACCTACAAATAAAAATTTATTATAAAATTTTCAATAAACCTCATTTTATTAATTTAAATTTAACGACTTTTGTTATGTTTCAAAGAAAATTAATTTTAACTGTTTCAACTCATAATAAGTGGAACGGTGTTAAAATTTAACGTGCATTCTCGTTGAGACATTAGTCAACAAATGTAGAAATTAAAATATACCCCACTATTCCGTGATGAGTGATGACTTGCAAATCTTAACAAGTTCACTTTTGAATTTTTTGTGATGTGTGAGGTCAAATAAATGAGGAGTATTTTGAGTGATTTAGTGAGATTTAAAGAGAATTTAGTGAGGTTAAATAAATGAGAAGTATTTTGGTTGATTTAGTGCGGTTTAAATGTGATTAGTGAGGTGTACGGAAGAATGTGTACCCAAAATGAGTGACAATTTTAAAAATAAATAATGTAGGGAAGTATATTTTTTGGTGATTTAGTGAGGTTTAAATGTAATTTAGTGAGGTGTAAAAAATAATTTAGTGAGGTGTATGAAAAAATGTGGATCCAAAATGAGTGACAATTTTGAAAATAAAATAATGTAGTAAGAGTATTAATTTTGTAGATTATTTATGTATTATAAGTGTACAAAAAATCTTGAGACGTCTCGATAAAAAAATATACGAATAATCACGTGATGGAATAAACATATATATATAAAAATCAGTGGGGGTCCCATGAGCCCCCTGGACCCTACATGGGTCCGTCACTAGTGATATATATATGAGATCAGGAGCGGACCCAGAATTAATGGTTAGGGGGGTCGAAAAAAAAATAGTGATCAGATTTCTCAAATGTATTTCATGTTGGAATTAATGGGAATTAATTGGGTTTTGACACCCTGATCTAATTTAATTAATTAGACGGACTAAACGTTAATTAAGAAATAATTGAACGTGACATGGTCGTTCTACTCGCGGAGTAGATGAACGTGGTATATTTAATATCTCAAAACCGAGTTAAGGTGAGTGAGAAATTAATTGTTGAAGTTGAAGAGGTTCAACTTGGAAAGTTTGAGAAAGTGGGAATTTGTCCCACATAGGAAACCTACAAAACATTTATGATGTATAAAGGTATTGAAGTAACTTGGTAGTTCAACTATCTAAAAGAGGGACACTCCTCTAAGAGCCACACGCGCGCGCGCGCGCCCGCCCGGTCGGCTTCGGATTTGGCAATTGGTCTTTGGGGCCCACCTATCTTTTTGCAGACCCAAAAACTCCGAAAGCCCAACTCAGGAATGGGCTCGGCCCAATTCGAACTACTTCAGTCTCAAACTCAGTCTTCAAGATTCGGTCTTAGACTTATCCACGTGTGAGATATTATCTCAACCGCTGCAATATTTTGCAATATATTCCCACGATTTTCTCAACAACCTCCTAGGGTTTCTTGTGCCTATAAATACAGACTCTTCCCTCATTCCAAATTTACGCTGAAATTCGCCCCTCTACCTTTCTCTCTCCTCTCGTCCCTACGCAGTGTATTGAGCTACCGAAAGCCTTACACTGTTCTTTCTTGTGCCGGATTTATTTCCGAGAGTGTTCAGTTCGTACTACGTACGTTCGTCGATACTTCTTATACAGTGGTGCTACTGTGTATTAAGTGAAAGTCGTTTTACCTTTGGGAACGGAACGCCGTAACAGTCGAGCACTATCCTGGGCGTATTCTGTTCTGCGGGAAAAGGGTTTCCCTTGACTCGACTTATTTGTGGAATTTACTTGTTATTCTGATATTTTTGATATTGCAGTTTACACGGCGTAGACCAGTTTCCAAGAATCGCATAACAGAATATTTAATTAGTATTTTCGGACTTAATTAATTGAATTAATATTTTCGAAACTAATTAATTTAATTAAAATTTACTGCAGTATCAAAGATGAATGATAACATGGATGTCGATCCCGTTAATTCGGAAGCAGTGCGTGGCACTGAAAATATTGGCAACAATGCTAATAACGGGGCATCTCCCAATCGCTCGGAGTCGCACAGTTCCGACTTGAGATCACAAGGAAAACAAAGTGATCATGCGGAAAGAGTCAAAAACAGAAGCAATCCGCATGAACCACTCTCTGCCTTCCACAATCCCGTAAGGGATCCCGTGTTTACCTTCTCCGCACCAGGGCCGAGGCCAATGGTCGTACAAGGAGAAAAGCCGGAAAAATTTTCCGGAACTGAATTCAAGCGATGGCAAAGTAAGATGCGATTTTACTTGACCATGCTTGGAATGGATAGGTTTCTAACCGAAACAAAACCTACACAGCCTGAGGCAAATGCTAGCCAACAAGAAAGGATCTTCTATGATCAATGGCTAAGTGGTGATTATCTATGCAGAAATCACATTATTGGAGGACTTTCTGATGCCCTCTACAGTGTCTACTGTGACATTCAATCTGCCAAGGAACTGTGGGAATCCTTGGAGAAGAAATACAGAACTGAAGGCGCCGGATTAAAGAAATTCGTCGTTTCACAACTGTACGATTTTAAGATGGATGACAATAAGTCTGTAGTGGATCAAGTCCAGAAACTGCAGATTATTTTCCACAAGATTGCTGCTGAGGATATGATGTTACCTGATGCATTTCAAGTAGCGACCGTGGTCGAGAAACTGCCTTCATCGTGGAAGGATTTCAAATCATATCTAAAGCACAAACGAAAGCTGATGAGCTTGGAGGACCTGATTATCCGTCTCAGGATTGAGGAGGACAATCGGAAGAGAGAAGGCAAGGGATCTGCCCCCCAGATTGAAGCCAAAGCTAACTTGATGGAACAAGAGGGTCCGTCAAGGAAAAGGAGACGTCCAAACGAATCTGCTGCCCCCACAACGAAGAATGTGAAGGGGAAGGGTCCAGCCACAAAGCAGAAATTCACTGGAAACTGCTACAACTGTGGGAAACCAAACCATAGGTCCAGTGAGTGTCGTCAACCTCGTCGTGACGATAAGGGAAAGGGCAAACAGAAAGCAAAAGATTTTGTGAACCTTACAGATTTGGACATGTCCGCAGTGGTGACGGAGGTCAACATGGTGGATAACAAGAAAGAGTGGTTTGTGGACACTGGTGCCACCTGCCACGTCTGCTCGGAGAGATCTGCATTCACAGACTACTCTCCATCTGATGGGAGAAAATTGTTCATGGGCAATCAAGCCTCATCTGAAGTGGCTGGAATTGGGTCAGTGGTGCTTAAACTGACATCTGGAAAGGAGCTAACATTGAAGAACGTGCTGCATGTCCCAGACATCCGGAAGAATCTGATTTCGGGATCTCTTCTAGTTAGCAACAAATTTAGACTAGTCTTTGAAGCTGATAAGATAGTTCTAAGTAAGTTTGGTCAATTTCTCGGGAAGGGTTATCTCGAGAATGGTTTGTTTAAATTAAGCACAATGGTTGTAAGCCCCAAAGGCAAACAAGTTATTAATGAAATTGCTTCCACTTCTGCTTATATCGTTGAGTGTTCCTCTTTATGGCATTCTAGATTAGGACATGTGAATCTAAAATCCTTAAAGCGATTAGTAAATCTCGATTTACTTAAAATTGACAACGTTGATACATCCAAACGATGTGAAATATGCACGGAAGCAAAAATGACCAAACTACCGTTTAAAACTGTTGAAAGGAACACTGCTGCTCCTCTAGACTTAATTCACACGGATGTATGTGATTTGAAGTTTGTACAAACTAGAGGAGGGAAAAAGTATTTTATTACTTTTATAGACGATTGTACAAGATTCTGCTACATTTACCTCTTAAAGAGTAAAGACGAAGCTATTGAAGCTTTTAAACGTTACAAAACTGGAGTAGAGAATCAATTGGACACTCGAATTAAATCAATTTGTAGTGATAGAGGAGGAGAGTACGTAGCTCCGTTTGAACAATTATGTATTGAATCAGGGATTATACATCAAACGACAGCCCCTTACTCACCTCAGTCTAATGGTGTGGCGGAAAGGAAAAACCGAACACTAAAGGAGATGATGAACGCAATGTTAATCAGCTCTGGTCTACCTCAGAACTTGTGGGGGGAAGCTATCCTGTCGGCTAACCACATTCTGAATAAGATTCCTCATAAAATTAAGGATCAAACTCCTTATGAAGTATGGAGGAAACGAAAACCTTCATACAACTACCTCAAAGTGTGGGGGTGTTTGGCTAAGGTTGAAGTACCGCTTCCTAAACAAGTTAAAATCGGACCTAAAACCGTCGATTGTATCTTTATAGGATATGCTTCAAATAGTAGTGCCTATCGATTTCTGATTCACAAATCCGAAGTACCGGATATGACAGAAGGCACTACAATTGAGTCAAGCAACGCAGTATTCTTTGAAAACATTTTTCCTCTTAAGGAAAGAGAGGAAGACTGTTCGAGTAAAAGAACTCTCGAAGCAACGGACGGCACTGTTAGTCCTTCCACTCAAGAGAGTGAAGAACCGAGACGCAGTAAGAGAGCTAGAATTGATAAAGACTTTGGTTCAGACTTCATTACTTATGTTTTGGAGGAAGAAGAACCTAAAACTATCAAGGAAGCAATGGCAAGACCAGATGCACACCTCTGGAAAGAAGCCATAAAAAGTGAATACGAGTCTATTCTCTTAAACCACACGTGGGAGTTGGTTGACCTCCCTAAAGGTTGTAAGCCCTTAGGATGCAAGTGGATCCTTAGAAGAAAGTACAAAGCAGATGGATCTGTTGATAAGTACAAAGCTCGTCTAGTTGCAAAGGGTTTTAAACAAAAGGAAGGGTATGATTTCTTCGATACATACTCACCAGTGACAAGGATCACCTCCATTCGGGTGTTGGTCGCTATTGCTGCATTGCACAATCTCGAAATACACCAAATGGACGTTAAGACGGCATTTCTTAATGGTGAGATGGATGCTGAAATATACATGGATCAACCTGAAGGATATGTTGCTCCTGGGAACGAGAAAAAGGTGTGCAAACTCGTTCGATCACTGTATGGACTTAAGCAAGCTCCTAAACAGTGGCACTTGAAATTTGACAATACTATGTTGTCAAATGGGTTTCGAATTAATGAATGTGATAAGTGTGTATACGTGAAGGACACACCAAATGGATATGTTATTGTGTGCTTATATGTCGATGACATGTTAATCATGAGTAACAATCACGATATCATAGTTAATACGAAGAACATGTTAAGTAGAAACTTCGACATGAAAGACATGGGATTAGCAGATGTGATTCTTGGAATCAAGATAGAGAAAACGTCCAATGGAATTTCCTTGACACAATCTCACTATGTGGAGAAGGTACTAAAGCAATTTAAGGCCTTTGACGATCCACCTGCTAAGACACCTTTGGAACTCAATGTTCACTTGAAAAAGAACAGAGGAGAACCAGTGGCTCAATTAGAATACGCAAGGATCATTGGAAGTGTGATGTACATCACGAACTGTACACGCCCTGATCTTGCCTGTTCGGTAAACAAGTTGAGTCAATACACGAACAATCCAAGTCATGAGCACTGGAAAGCGTTGAAAAGGGTATTAAGATACTTGAAGTACACCATAGATTATGGGCTTCACTACACAAGACATCCAGCTGTAGTCGAAGGATACAGTGATGCAAATTGGATATCAGACACCAAAGACTCGTTGTCCACTAGTGGATATGTATTCACTATTGGAGGAGCCGCAGTGTCGTGGAGGTCCAAGAAACAAACATGTATTGCTCGTTCCACAATGGAATCAGAATTTATAGCGTTAGACCTAGCCGCTGCAGAGGCTGAATGGTTGCGTAATTTTCTGGAAGACATTCCTTGTTGGAAAAAGCCTGTACCTGCGGTGACGGTACACTGTGACAGTCAAGCTGCCATTGGGAGAGCTACGAATGTCATGTACAACGGAAAGTCGAGACACATACGTCGTCGACACAACTCCGTTAGAGAATTGATCTCCACTGGAGTAATGTCCATTGATTATGTCAATACGAAGGACAATATAGCGGATCCGCTCACGAAGAGCATAAACCGAGATCAATTGAACAAGCTGGTAGAAGGAATGGGTCTAAAACCCACAATAAAAACCAAAGCAGTGGTAACCCAACCATGATGAATGGAGATCCCAAGAACTTGGTTCAATGGGAAAACGAAGCTGTGGAGGTTAGTGATAAAACACTTAAAAATTACGACTATTCCGGACAGCACTATCTCAAGTGTTAACGACCCGTAAGATGTGGTAAAGGTTGAGTCTTCGACTCTTAATGATTCCTAGAGTATAACGGGATACTCGAAAGGAAGTCACCTATATAAATGAGAAGTGAGGGCCGCTTCGACCAAACATTTATGAACACAAAGGACGTCCATGGCCAAAACGGACAAAAACGTGAGAACGTTACAAAGACGAGATTGAAGTGTGCTGCCACTGTTGTCTAGGTATACACTTTGGAGGAATAGTTCAAGGCATCGCGTCCACTAAGCCGCCAGTATATCCGATAGTGTTTGGCTACGGAAAGTTCAAGGCCAAAAACCACTTATCCGGAAGCACGGAGATCTCACTCGAACTGAACACTGAGTCTGATGTTGTATAGATACGATTTTCACTCATGTGGGGGATTGTTGGAATTAATGGGAATTAATTGGGTTTTGACACCCTGATCTAATTTAATTAATTAGACGGACTAAACGTTAATTAAGAAATAATTGAACGTGACATGGTCGTTCTACTCGCGGAGTAGATGAACGTGGTATATTTAATATCTCAAAACCGAGTTAATGTGAGTGAGAAATTAATTGTTGAAGTTGAAGAGGTTCAACTTGGAAAGTTTGAGAAAGTGGGAATTTGTCCCACATAGGAAACCTACAAAACATTTATGATGTATAAAGGTATTGAAGTAACTTGGTAGTTCAACTATCTAAAAGAGGGACACTCCTCTAAGAGCCACACGCGCGCGCCCGCCCGGCCGGCCGGCTCGGCTTCGGCTTCGGATTTGGCAATTGGTCTTTGGGGCCCACCTATCTTTTTGCAGACCCAAAAACTCCGAAAGCCCAACTCAGGAATGGGCTCGGCCCAATTCGAACTACTTCAGTCTCAAACTCAGTCTTCAAGATTCGGTCTTAGACTTATCCACGTGTGAGATATTATCTCAACCGCTGCAATATTTTGCAATATATTCCCACGATTTTCTCAACAACCTCCTAGGGCGTCCCTACGCAGTGTATTGAGCTACCGAAAGCCTTACACTGTTCTTTCTTGTGCCGGATTTATTTCCGAGAGTGTTCAGTTCGTACTACGTACGTTCGTCGATACTTCTTATACAGTGGTGCTACTGTGTATTAAGTGAAAGTCGTTTTACCTTTGGGAACGGAACGCCGTAACAGTCGAGCACTATCCTGGGCGTATTCTGTTCTGCGGGAAAAGGGTTTCCCTTGACTCGACTTATTTGTGGAATTTACTTGTTATTCTGATATTTTTGATATTGCAGTTTACACGGCGTAGACCAGTTTCCAAGATTTCATTATATCCTTAATTTATTAGACTAACAATGCTGCAGGTAATATGCACACTTTTTTTATTTATCTGAAAATAATTACTCCATACTTTATATTTACCTCGTAACAATTTCACAACATTTTTATTTTATTATTTTTTTTATAATTTATACTCACAAGTATATATAATCATATTTTTGATGGATAAGGGAGTAATTTCTATATGCCAATTCTCTTTAACTAACCAACTCGACTTTTCCTCCTCTGAATTAACTATTTTGCATATATTTAACTATATATCATACTCATATATATCATATTTGATCGATATTTACAAAAAGTTAATAGCAACAAGTATTTGGATGGGAGTGTCTGATGAATTTGGAGGAGCATGAACAAGTTTATCTTAAATGGTGTTGTTCCAGAGACGGAGTTAACTGATAAAAATTAAGACTAGATTTCGGTCATAATTATCCTTGAAAGCACAAAATTTTAGACCTCAAAAATCGTGTGTTTTTCACAAGTAGAAAAAAAGAATTAAATATAAAAATTATCGTGTTATTATTGTGTTTGTAACTTTGTATCATGTCAATACCAAATAGGAGTAATAGGTTATTAACATGTTAATGTACTAATTATGTGTTAATTTTATCGTGTTTAACGGATCGACACGAAATTTTCATGTCATTATTGTATCAACATGATAATGAGACAAACCCAATATACTAACTTGTAATTCGTGTGGTGCTATCATACATGTCGTGTTCGTAATTGATACCCTCATACCCTACCAAATTTGCAAAGGGTGTCGGTTCGATTGGATAACTAATTTCAGAATATATATGTTTAAAAATATGTGATTTGCATTGTGTGAGAAAGTATGAAACAATAAAGGGTCAAACAAATAGCTCTAGCCTCTAGTACTCTTTATATAATTTACTTTTATTTTTACCTAAAAAAGAAGTCGTGCAAATTTCTGTTAGATCGATAAATATAGAAAGTAGAGTAATAATTAGATGAATATAATAAGTATTCTTTTACCGGTTAGTTTTATATTGAGGTGAGAATCGTGGTATTTCATGTGTTGTTTTTTTAATCTAATAATTATACGTGCCAGTTGTTTTCACATTAATTAAGGTGGTATTTCATGTTTTGTTTTGTTATAAAGTGATTTTTGCACTCAATCATCTTCCAAAATATATAGGACTCTTGTTTAATTTCTTGAAATGGCTTCTTCAATTCAGCTCTGTGATGACAACAAAACAGAATTAGCTGAAAAACAAAAGATGAAAAAAAAGAAAAAGGTTAAAGGAAAAGGAAAAGGATGGAGGTGCATAGATTCGTGCTGCTGGACGATCGGATGCTTGTGCACAACATGGTGGCTGCTCTTGTTTGTGTACAAATCTTTGCCGCCGAATTTGGCCGGAGTTGAACCACCGGAAGCGCCGGGGGCGAGGCTGAATCGCCAGGGCCTCACCGCCAACCACCCTGTTGTTCTCGTTCCGGGCATTATCACCGGCGGACTGGAGCTTTGGGAGGGCCGGCCTTGCTCTAAAGGCCTTTTCCGGAAGCGCCTCTGGATCGGTTCCTTTGGAGAAATGTTAAGAAGGTTTAGTTCACATTTTTTTTAAATAAATTTTACCTTTAAATTAAAATTCTTACTTATTTACTATTACATGTTATTAACTAAATCAATTTTGACAGTGACTAAATGTGGGTGACCAATTTTGATAGTCAGTGACACAGATTAACTAACAAAGTGATCAATTTTGATAGAATATAATAACTGGGTGACCAATTATAAATTTGGGTGACTAAAATTGATATTTTCCCTACTTTAATAAAGTTTGAAAAAAAAAAAGAAGCTTAATATCAAAATTAGTGAAAACAGATAAAAAAACGAAAGGAGTGATTATATTGTTTTGGTTTAGTTGATTAAGTGGTTGATGAAATTTGGGAATGGCAGGCCTATGTGTTGGTTAGAGCATCTTTCATTGGACAATGAAACAGGGTTGGATCCGCCAGGAATTCGGGTCCGACCCGTCCCGGGGCTAGTTGCAGCTGATTATTTCACTCCGGGTTATTTCGTTTGGGCTATTCTTATTGAGAATTTGGCGCACATTGGCTACGAGGACAAAAATATGTACATGGCTTCTTATGATTGGAGATTATCCTTCCAAAACACAGAGGTATGAATATTTTTTTTATTGAAGCATGTGATTATTATCATTGTATGTAGTAAGAAATGTGTTGATGATATTTATATATAGGTGAGGGACCAATCTCTAAGTAGATTGAAGAACAAAATTGAGGCTATGTACGTGATGAACGGGTTCAAGAAAGTGGTGGTGGTGCCGCATTCAATGGGTGTATTATATTTTCTCCATTTCTTGAAATGGGTGGAAGCTCCTCCGCCCATGGGCGGAGGTGGCGGCCCTAGTTGGTGTGCCAAGCACATAAAATCAATCGTCAATATTGGTCCCACGTTTCTTGGTGTTGCGAAATCTGTTGGTACTTTATTGTCGTCTGAGAGCAAAGATGTTGCTTCTATCAGGTTAGTCTTACCAGCATATATATATTATCATTGAGTAGTTGTATGTTTTGTAAATGATGATTGAATTATGCAGAGCTATGGGTGCGGGTCTCTTAGATTCAGAGATGCTTGGCCTTCAGGCTACGGAGCATATGATGCGTGTATCTCGAACATGGGACTCTATCGTCTCATTGGTACCTAAAGGAGGGGAAATCGTTTGGGGTAACTTGGATTGGTCTCCAGAAGAAGATCATGTATGTCGTCCACTTCCACCTCCAGCTACCACAAACGACACTGATGGTATTAAAGGTTTTCGAGTTCAAGAATCGACAAAGTATGGATCTATAGTCTCTTTCACAAACAAGGTATTACTATTGATTAATGCATTCAATCTCATATGTATTAATTGTGTAGGCTGCAGGATTAATTCACACTTCTCTTTACAGGAATATGCTTCTTTGGCCAATGCGACTTCTCCACAGTCGTGTGGGAAACCTTGGACAGAGTACGAAGAAGCGAGCCATGAGATGATCAACGGAATTGCTGAAACCAAAGCCTACACTGCCACTACCTTGTTAGATCTTCTGCGATCCGTCGCCCCAAAGATGATGAAAAGGGCTGAAGCTCACTTCTCACATGGAATAGCGGGCAATCTTGATGATCCAAAATATAACCATTACAAGTACTGGTCAAATCCACTTGAAACCAAGTATGCATCCACTCGACTAACATTGCTCAGTTATATTAGTCTACACGTTTCTCATTCATGTATCGTTTTATGTATTCAGGTTACCTGATGCCCCAGAAATGGAGATATTCTGCTTATACGGAACTGGAATTCCAACAGAAAGATCATACGTGTACAAACAGTCGCCTCCCGGGAAGTGCAGAAGCATCCCTATCCAAATCGACACTTCAGCTGATGGAGGCCAAAATGGGTGCTTAAAGGGAGGAGTGTACTTTGTGGATGGAGATGAAAGTGTACCGACTTTAAGTGCTGGTTTCATGTGTGCTAAAGGATGGAGAGGGAAAACACGCTTTAATCCTTCAGGAATTGCTACCTACATCAGAGAGTACAAGCATAAACCACCAACTAAGTTTCTAGAAGGAAGGGGTCTAGAAAGCAGTAGTCATGTTGATATATTGGGCAATGCTGGCTTGATTGAGGATGTACTGCGTATGGCCGCGGGCGCATCTGGTGCGGAGCTGGGAGGAGATATAATCTTTTCCGATATTATGAAAATGTCGGAAAAAATAAATATCCAGCTCTGATTTTCGTTGTACAATGAAGGCCAAACAAGATGTTTTCAGCATCAGCAAAAAGAGAAGGACATAGTTCTTTCTGATGTGTTCTGATGTCTAAGGGGCGGGGACGAGGGAAAGTCCCCACCCATTTTCCCGCGAAGTGAGCATGGAAAAAAAATTCACCATCCCTATTCCCTCAGTGTTTTTTTCTAATTGCATAAGAGAAGAGGAAATAGTGATAGTTATTTGAACAAAAAATATGATAAATCAACTTGTTCGCAACTCTTAAGTAATTAAACAAGATGCAAGTCAATTGAGAAATTGAAAGTTGAAGATAAAGAACAACGATCATAACTTTAAATGCAAGAGAGATGAATTTTTTTTCTCTAGCATTAAATAATTTCACTACACACGTATATAATTGTGTGATTTCTATTACAATAATAAAAATATATTAGTAATAATTTCTACCTTCCACACTTATCACAGTATATGCATTTACAATGTCAAGTGAACATTTTTTAATTTAAAATTATAGAAATTTCACCACGTCTCTTTGAAGATTAAATGCAAAGTAGTGTCTAATAATTATATTACGCCCCCTCTAGATCTTTCCCGCACGTATTTTGAAAAGGAATTTCAAGTAGTATATATATATTTGTTCTCATCTTAAGAAAAAAGATTATGATACTAAAAACAAAAATTATACTCTCTCCATACCATACTTGAAGACCTGAACCAATTGGGCGTCGATTTTAATAAATGAATTATTTATTAATATTGTGTAAGATAAAGTGGGGGTAGTAAAGATTTTTCAACTTTATAAATAGTAATAAAGTTATTTTTTAGTGTAATAAAGTAGTGGCATTTGTTGTAATATTTTGATGTTTTAAGGAGATTGTTTAAAATTGTTTTTTTCTATTTTAGGTAAGTGTCTTCAAGTATGGAACACCTACAATGGTAAAATAGGTCTTTCAAGTATGGGACAGAGGGAGTACCAATTTAAACAAGAATGACATATAATATTCTCCATGACAATATTGGTTTCAAAGCTAATAAGAAATAAGAGAAACTTTTGTGTAAGATGGTAGAAATCTAATGCTTCAATTTATTTAGAAATTCCATCTAAAAGTTTCAATTCCTCAAACTCTATTACGGAGTATTATTGTAATCACAAAAATTTCATTTTATGGTTTGGGAAATTTGGCATATCAGAAATATGATGAGGTTTGAAAATGGGTTATTTGATAAAAAGAAAACAATGGAGACAATCAAAATAAATTTGTGGTCTTGGCTTGGCGAGAGGAATCTGATATACCCGAATGCATCATCTTCGGCTTGGTGCTACGATCCAAATCTTTGTCTTAGATAGGAGTGTCTTATAAATTGCTCGGTTGTGAATCCATAGTGAGAGTATGATCATTCACAGTATAATTTGTATGGAAATTCATGTAATCTGCATGAGCGATCAAAAATGGTGTTCACATAGTTGCGTTTGATTTTCTCTTTATTTGTTTCGTATTACTCATTCAGTAAAATGACAAATGTAAAATGCAATTTGTTATACCTAGTCAAAGAGGTCAATCTTTGACAAGTCAATCCTAGTCACCAGCTTACGTGGCGAGGACCAGTCAACAAAGTCGTGTGACGACTAGTCAACAAGACCAAGGAAATGTAATAGTTTTAATGTATTTAATATATTCAAGTGCTCGTCCAAAGATGTTGGCGAGCACGTGTCTTATTTAGCTGCTCGCCCAAATGTGTGGCGAGCACATGCCTATTCTTAGTAAGAGAAGTTTAAGTATTGAAGTCTTGGGAGAGAGCATGGAGCGTGGCGACCACACTCCTCGAAGGTCCTCCGGCGACCACCATGGCCCAGCTCCTCGGCATCTCGGCGAGGACGAGCACCTAAGGCGGTTTAGCATTAAATGCGCCATCAAATCACCTTTTCGGGCAGAATGAAGGTCCAATCTGGAGGCTCCACGTGTAAAGGGCGGGCAGCCCCTAAAAAACAGTATATAATGCCCATATGGGCTCATTTGTAACACAAGTTGAACATTCCACACAATCACCCAAACCTAAAGCTATAAACACTTCCAAAGCTCTCAAGCTTTTAGCTTCTCCAAGAAGCTATATCTTTGTTCTTGATCTTTCTTGCTTTGTTCTTCATTAAGATCATCAAGATCATCATAAATACTCCCTAAACGCGTAATAACCCCCATTTAATTATACATGTTTGTATCGTACTAAGAACAGTCCACATCCGAGTCAACCCGATTATAGTGCATACAACATTTGGCGCTAGAAGGAGGGGACCTTTTACGTGTTTATCATCAAAGTTTCGTCCGATCATCGAGCGATCGTTTAGCAAACTCCCTGTTTCAAGCTTTAATCGGTATATCTACCGTTTAGAGTATCATCTACGATCTTTAGTGTTCTTCGTGTTCTTGAACATTTTCAGTTTTCGTAGAATATTTTGGAGTTTGATCTCCTTGTATTTGTGTTTTCGAGCTTCTTTTGTTGTTACTTTGCTAAAACTAGTAGTTGTAATAGCACGTTCTTCTGCGTAAGAACTTTAATCTTTCGTTTTTTAGATCATTACCTTGTAATCTAAGAAGAGACACTCTTTAAACGATGTCTCAAAATACGAATCTTAACGGAATCCCACCGCACGGAGGGAACGAGCACCCTCCGCCGCCGGTGGTTCCGATGGCAAACCCATTTGCCAACTTGAATATGGGGGATATTCTGAATGATCCTCAGCACTTGAAAGACCTTTCGGACTACCTCCTGGAGAAGAGGAGGCAGAACGAGAAGGAAGAGCTTGAGAAGGCCAAAGATCGGGCTTTCGTCGAAGCTCGCAAAAACAGGGGGCAAGAGGATGACCGCTCCTATCACTCACACTCTGCTCGCCCCCGAGATAAAGGCAAAAACAAAGTCGACGAACACTCCCACAATAGCCACACTCTTCTCGCTCCTATCACTCACACTATGTAGTAAGAAATGTGTTGATGATATTTATATATAGGTGAGGGACCAATCTCTAAGTAGATTGAAGAACAAAATTGAGGCTATGTACGTGATGAACGGGTTCAAGAAAGTGGTGGTGGTGCCGCATTCAATGGGTGTATTATATTTTCTCCATTTCTTGAAATGGGTGGAAGCTCCTCCGCCCATGGGCGGAGGTGGCGGCCCTAGTTGGTGTGCCAAGCACATAAAATCAATCGTCAATATTGGTCCCACGTTTCTTGGTGTTGCGAAATCTGTTGGTACTTTATTGTCGTCTGAGAGCAAAGATGTTGCTTCTATCAGGTTAGTCTTACCAGCATATATATATTATCATTGAGTAGTTGTATGTTTTGTAAATGATGATTGAATTATGCAGAGCTATGGGTGCGGGTCTCTTAGATTCAGAGATGCTTGGCCTTCAGGCTACGGAGCATATGATGCGTGTATCTCGAACATGGGACTCTATCGTCTCATTGGTACCTAAAGGAGGGGAAATCGTTTGGGGTAACTTGGATTGGTCTCCAGAAGAAGATCATGTATGTCGTCCACTTCCACCTCCAGCTACCACAAACGACACTGATGGTATTAAAGATTTTCGAGTTCAAGAATCGACAAAGTATGGATCTATAGTCTCTTTCACAAACAAGGTATTACTATTGATTAATGCATTCAATCTCATATGTATTAATTGTGTAGGCTGCAGGATTAATTCACACTTCTCTTTACAGGAATATGCTTCTTTGGCCAATGCGACTTCTCCACAGTCGTGTGGGAAACCTTGGACAGAGTACGAAGAAGCGAGCCATGAGATGATCAACGGAATTGCTGAAACCAAAGCCTACACTGCCACTACCTTGTTAGATCTTCTGCGATCCGTCGCCCCAAAGATGATGAAAAGGGCTGAAGCTCACTTCTCACATGGAATAGCGGGCAATCTTGATGATCCAAAATATAACCATTACAAGTACTGGTCAAATCCACTTGAAACCAAGTATGCATCCACTCGACTAACATTGCTCAGTTATATTAGTCTACACGTTTCTCATTCATGTATCTTTTTATGTATTCAGGTTACCTGATGCCCCAGAAATGGAGATATTCTGCTTATACGGAACTGGAATTCCAACAGAAAAATCATACGTGTACAAACAGTCGCCTCCCGGGAAGTGCAGAAGCATCCCTATCCAAATCGACACTTCAGCTGATGGAGGCCAAAATGGGTGCTTAAAGGGAGGAGTGTACTTTGTGGATGGAGATGAAAGTGTACCGACTTTAAGTGCTGGTTTCATGTGTGCTAAAGGATGGAGAGGGAAAACACGCTTTAATCCTTCAGGAATTGCTACCTACATCAGAGAGTACAAGCATAAACCACCAACTAAGTTTCTAGAAGGAAGGGGTCTAGAAAGCAGTAGTCATGTTGATATATTGGGCAATGCTGGCTTGATTGAGGATGTACTGCGTATGGCCGCGGGCGCATCTGGTGCGGAGCTGGGAGGAGATATAATCTTTTCCGATATTATGAAAATGTCGGAAAAAATAAATATCCAGCTCTGATTTTCGTTGTACAATGAAGGCCAAACAAGATGTTTTCAGCATCAGCAAAAAGAGAAGGACATAGTTCTTTCTGATGTGTTCTGATGTCTAAGGGGCGGGGACGAGGGAAAGTCCCCACCCATTTTCCCGCGAAGTGAGCATGGAAAAAAAATTCACCATCCCTATTCCCTCAGTGTTTTTTTCTAATTGCATAAGAGAAGAGGAAATAGTGATAGTTATTTGAACAAAAAATATGATAAATCAACTTGTTCGCAACTCTTAAGTAATTAAACAAGATGCAAGTCAATTGAGAAATTGAAAGTTGAAGATAAAGAACAACGATCATAACTTTAAATGCAAGAGAGATGAATTTTTTTTCTCTAGCATTAAATAATTTCACTACACACGTATATAATTGTGTGATTTCTATTACAATAATAAAAATATATTAGTAATAATTTCTACCTTCCACACTTATCACAGTATATGCATTTACAATGTCAAGTGAACATTTTTTAATTTAAAATTATAGAAATTTCACCACGTCTCTTTGAAGATTAAATGCAAAGTAGTGTCTAATAATTATATTACGCCCCCTCTAGATCTTTCCCGCACGTATTTTGAAAAGGAATTTCAAGTAGTATATATTTGTTCTCGTTCTCATCTTAAGAAAAAAGATTATGATACTAAAAACAAAAATTATACTTCCTCCATCCCATACTTGATGACACGGGTTTTAATAAATGAATTATTTATTAATATTGTGTAAGATAAAGTTGAGTAGTAAAGATTTTTCAACTTTATAAATAGTAATAAAGTTATTTTTTAGTGTAATAAAGTAGTGGCATTTGTTGTAATATTGTGATGTTTTAAGGAGATTGGTTAAAAGTGTTTTTTGCTATTTTAGATAAGTGTCCTCAAGTATGGAACACCTAAAATGGTAAAATGGGTCTTTCAAGTATGGGAGGGAGTACCAATTTAAACAAGAATGACATATAATTTTCTCCATGACAATATTGGTTTCAAAGCTAATAAGAAATAAGAGAAACTTTTGTGTAGGATGGTAGAAATCTAATGCTTCAATTTATTTAGAAATTCCATCTAAAAGTTTCAATTCCTCAAACTCTATTATTATTGTAATAACAAAATTTTCATTTTATAATTTTTATGGACCGGAGTAGTTTGGGAAATTTGGCATATCAGAATTAGGATGAGGTTTGAAAATGGGTTATTTGATAAAAAGAAAACAATGGAGACAAATGACAAATGGCATATCATTTTCAGTTTTATTTTGTATGGAAATTCATGTAATCTGCATGAGCGATCAAAAACGGTGTTCACATAGTTGCGTTTGATTTTCTCTTTATTTATTTCGTATTACTCATTCAGTAAAATGATAAATGTAAAATGCAATTTAAATTTAAATAAACAAATGAAAGAGGAGTTGCAATATTTAAACAAAATACTAGTAGTAGTATTGTTTAATCAATGCAAGATTTTATTCTTATGATAGATCGTCGTTCACTCAATGAATTCAAGTTGGAGTATAAGTTAATATGCCTTTTTGTCTCTCTCATAAATTTGGCAGTAATTGGAAACAAGCAAGCAGACGATTTGCATTTTTCGAAGCGAGTGCCACTGTCATGTCATGTTTTTTCCAATCATTTTGGATTTCCTTTCTCACCTACAACATTATGTTTCTCTTCAATGAAACCATCCCTGGTTCTTTTAGGGCATGTTTACTTTTGGTTTTAAAAATCAGGTTTTGGATTTCAAGATCTAAAACCCGTTTTACTTCGGGATTTAAAAATCGGTTTTCAAAATCCACTCAAAACCACCCCTATCAAACATATTGATTTGACATAAAGTTATATCTATATAATATTACTTCAATCATTATATTCTTTCTCAACAATAATATAATAATACTATAATAATATAATAATACAATAATATACAATAATATAATAATACTATAATAATAAATTTAATCATTACACAATTAACTAATCATTATAATCGTACGAAACAATAATATAATAATACAAACTCATTCAATCTTACAACTTGATTTGACATAAAGTTAAATCCTCCACTATTCCAAAACTCAAAAGAAACACTCATATTACTATTTATCGTGATTTCAAAAACCAGGATTTTAAAAACTCAGTTTTTAAAACCACTCAAAGCCCAAAGTAAACACCCCCTTAAGGAAAAAAATAATTTATAATCCAAGTATAAGAGTTGCTCCGAATTCTTATAAAAAATTGTTTATTTAATTTGTAGGAATACAATACAATAAATATATTATTTTACCCTAGCTGGAATTGATCAACAAATAAGTTCGAATAACTTGCATATACACAGACAGTTCGTTCTAGAGATGATTATTCGGGTCGGGCTAATCGGACTGACTCATATAACTCTGAAAATGTAGGGTTAGGGTTCACGAATCATAGACCCATTTAACTTTGAGCTTTTTTGACCCTGACTGATTAGCCCGCGGGCTAAATCGAGTCAGCCCGAGTTGTTACATTTTTTTTTTTTTAAATAAATAACCTTAAAACAAATTTTGAGTCATTTGGCCCATAGTCATAACTATAAACATTAAGTAGTTCATTACCATTCATTAGTTTTTATTACTATTTTTTTTATTAGATTATGATATTTGTTTAGCTTTATTTGGCTATATTAAGGATCAACGAGTTCTAGAATTGTGTTTAAATTATACTTTTATTTTCTCATTTATCGATCATTAGCTAATTATATATTTTTCTATTTTATTTGCTTGCTGGACGTGTCAATTGAGACTTTTAATTTTAAAAGAAAAAAAATTATTGTAGTCCGTTAGTGGCCCGTTTAACCCGTGGCCCACTAGGGTTAGGGTTAGGTCCCAACAATTGTAGGACTGTTAAATATGAACCGGATAAGACCCTAGCCCGTTAAGCCGTAGCTCTGTAGAGCTGGCCCTATAGGGTTAGGGCTAGCCCGATAGACATCCCTAATTCGTTCCAAACTTCATCAAAACGTTCCAAAATAGTTTGAGAATCAGAGAAACTTCACCTCATCAAAATATTTTAAAGCCACAAAATAATAAATCGAAAATAAAAAAAATATTCACAAAAGAGTTGGTCTCTGGTGCGTAGTGTGCACCGTGCACACTATGCCACCAGTCAACCAATATTATCTACAAACGCGGGAGACTCAACCAAAGGAACTGCTGTCGAGACGGTTACAATATTTTGAAGTGGGTATGAGGTCACGGGTTCAAATCCTGTGACCTTTTTTTTCTTTATTATTTAATAGGAGTACTTTTAATAGTAATAATAAACACCACATTACACTAATGGAGTAACATACACCTCTTTTAAGTAATAACAAACACCACTTTTCACTATTTTGAATCACCACTTTTCACTATTTTGAATAAAACTTTTAAGTATTAACAGTCACCACATTACACTAATAACATACACCACTTTTTAGTAATAACAGACACCACTTTTCACTATTTTTTTATTTAATAGAAGTACTTTTAACAATAATAATAAACACCACATTACACTAATAACATACACCACTTTTAAGTAATAACAGATACCACTTTTCACTATTTTGAATCACCACTTTTCACTATTTAGAATCACCACTTTTCAGTATTTTGAATAAAAATTTTAAGTATTAACCGTAATAATAAACACCACATTACACATTTACACTAATAACATACACCATTTTTAAGTAATAACAGACACCACTTTTCACTTTTCAGTAAGTAATAACAGACACCATTTTTTTCAATAATAACAAGTATCACTTTTTGTTAAGATAATTTCGATCGGTTAGACGTCTCCAACCAAGTAGAACACTTGAATATAGAAGAAATAACTGCTCTAGGATAGTAATTCTGAAAAGTAAGCAACGAGACAAACAACACACAAGAATTTAAGTGGTTCGATCAATGTGATCTACATCCACTGGACCAGATTAGTACTTCTTTGATTGATAAAGAATGTTTACACACTCATTCACTCGGAATAGGATATTTCCTCACTTCACTCGTGAACTCACACAACTTAAAGAATACAATAACGTACTAAATCTCTCAATCCAAAATCAACCTTTACAATGTACACAAACAAGAGTTTATAAAGACCAAAGGTAGTTGTTGTTGTTATGAATTGTTTGAGTAGTTATCAACCGTTTGTAACAACCCATGTGCTTTGTTATTGCCCAACTGAAATGGTAGTTATGCCCTCAAGTAGTTGTAACTGTAAAACTGTTAGTTAAACTAACTAACTTCGAACCAGAAGACTTGTCCATAAAGATCAGATCACTTCTATTGTTCTGATACCCAACTCTTCTGTTCTGATGATCAAAAGCTAACTCTGCTGATAGGCTTCATACTGTGCTGAACAACTCTGCCTGACCAACTATGCTGACCAACTTTGCTGACCAACTCTGCCTGACCAACTCTGCTGGACAACTCTGCTGGAGTCTAAGCATCACCTCCTCAGCTGATTGAAACCATTCCACTCGTCAGATTTCGGCCTAAGTTATCTTATCTGATCCTATCAACTCACTACTCACTTTAGTGTGCTGATTATGAGATTATGAGATAACACTCACAATTCTCCACCTTTAGCTAATAATCGAACTAATCTCCACCAAAAAATACCAACACTATTCTCCTCAAAGAATAGCCTCCACTACTGATCTTCTGCCACAAGAACAGTAGCCTTCTCCTTAGAGGAATTAATGCAGTCCAATAAGTCTAAGACACAAGCCAAACTTCTCTTTTGGCAATGCCTTAGTGAACGCATCAGCAGGATTCTCCTCTGTAGCAATCTTCACTACCTGGACTACCCCCTTCTCTACAATATCTCTTACAAAGTACAGCTTCACATCTATGTGCTTAGTTCTCTCATGATACCCCTGATGCTTTGCAAGATGTATTGCACTTTGGTTATCACAGAAGACAGTCACACTTCTTTGTAATATACCAAACTCCTTCAAGATCCCCCTAAGCCACATGCTCTCCTTTACTGCTTCAGTCAAGGCTACATATTCTGATTCTGTAGTAGATAATGCAACTACGGACTGATGTATTGACCTCCATGATATAGTTGTACCAAATAAGGTAAATACATACCCTGTTAAGGACTTTCTTGTGTCTACATTGGCTGCATAGTCGGCATCAACATATCCCACAAGTGCTTCTCCCTCATCTGATATCTTCTGAAATTTCAGACATTTCTCAGCTGATCCTAGAACATATCTCATGACCCACTTAACTGTCTCCCAATAACTTGAACCTGGATCACTCATGTATCTGCTGATTACACTCATTGCATGAGTTAAATCTGGTCTACAACACACCATAGCATACATTAAACTCCCTACTGCACTGGCATAAGGAACCTTACTCATCTGAGCTCTTTCTTGGTTGTTCTTGGGACACATCTGATTTGTAGCTTCTGATGCTGACCAATTGGTGTAGAAACTGACTTAGCTTGATTCATCCTGAATCTCTCTAACACCTTCCTCAGATATGTAGGCTGACTAAGCTGAATTGCTCCCTCAACTCTACTGATCTCCATCCCAAGAATCACTTTAGCTTCACCAAGATCTCTCATCTCAAACTCCCTTTTGAGAATCTCCTTAACTTGATTGATATTGTTAATAGACTCTCCAGCTATTAACATATCATCTACATACAGCAGAAGATAGGTAACTGAACTCCCAACCCTCCTGAAGTAAACACAGCTGTCATACAAGCTTCTTGCAAAACCAGCTGAGCAAATGTACTCATCAAACCTTAAGTACCATTGTCTAGGGCTTTGTTTGAGTCCATAGAGTGATTTTCTGAGTAAGCACACTTTGTCTTCTCCATCTTCTATGTCCAACCCTTCTAGTATTTTCATGTAGATCTTCTCATCTAAGGTCCCATGAAGAAATGTTGTGGTCACATCCATTTGATGCAGCTCCAATTCATATTGAGCAACCATAGCCAACAAGATTCTGATGCTACAATGCTTTACAACAGGTGAGAAGATTTCATTAAAGTCAATACCTTCTTTCTGTGTAAATCCTTTAGCTACAAGTCTTGCCTTGTACCTAATCTTGCCACCTCTCTGAGCCTCCACCTTTTTCTTGTAGATCCACTTACACCCAACAATTTTCTTGTTCTTAGGCCTCTCAACAATCTCCCAAGTCTGGTTCTTGTTCAGAGATAACAGTTCTTCCTCCATAGCAACTGACCACTTCTCTTTGTCATGGCAGTGTATGGCTTCTGTGTAAGTTTTAGGCTCCAAAGACTCCACCTCAAGAGCTACACATAATGCAAATGATACTATGTCAGCTTGACCATACCTCTGAGGTGGGTGGACTTCTCTTCTTGATCTGTCCCTAGTCAGCTGATAGTCATGAAGCTCAGTATCACTATGAGTAGTTTCCTCCTCATCTGGATCAATCTGCTCTTCAGTTAGTGTTCTGATGTCATCATGCTCCACCTCCACCTGTGTCTCATCTGGTTTGTTGTGTGATGTACTGGAGCTTGCCTCCTCTTTCAATGGCATTCTATTCTCATCAAAAGTTACATCTCTGCTGATAATACACTTCTGCATTCCAGCTTCTAGGCACCACAATCTGTATCCTTTCACACCTAAAGGATATCCAATGAACACACATTTCAAGGCTCGAGGCTCAAGCTTATCTTGCTTGACATGGGCATATGCTGAACAACCATACACCTTCAAATTACTGTACTCAGCTGCATGGCCAGACCATAACTCTTCTGGGGTTTTAAATTGCACAGTTGAGGAAGGGCTTCTGTTTATCAAATAGGCTGTTGTTGACACTGCTTCTCCCCAAAATACTTTAGGCAATCCAGAGCTGCTCAACATGCATCTAACTCTCTCAAGTAAAGTCTGGTTCATTCTCTCAGCTACTCCATTCTGCTGAGGTGTACCTGGTACTGTTCTATGCCTCACTATACCCTTCTTCTTGCAGAAAACATTGAACTCTTCTGATATGAACTCCAGCCCATTATCAGTTCTCAAATGCTTGAGATTCTTTCCAGAAATGTTCTCCACCTCAGTGAGCCATTCCTTAAATTTTTCAAATGCTTCTGACTTGGATTTCAGGATAGTGATCCATACCTTCCTTGAGTAGTCATCTATGATAGACATGAAGTATCTCCCACCACTTCTGATCTGATTCCTAGCTGGCCCCCATAAATCTGAATGGACATAGTCCAAAATTCCTTTGGTAGAGTATGAACTCTTCCCAAACTTCAATCTCTTGGATTTCCCAAGAATGCAGTGCTCACACAAATCAAGCTTTGTGATCTTGTCACTACCTAGCAATCCTTGCTTACTTAGCTCAAGTAGGCCCTTCTCTCCTACATGACCTAATCTTTTGTGCCACAACATTGAGTTGTCTTGCACCCTTGCCACATCTGATCTGCCAATAAATGTTCCCCCCTTAAGAAAGTAGAGATCATTTATTCTCTCACCTTTAAGAACAGTAAGCTTGCCCTTTGAAACTCTGAGCTCTCCATCTTCTGACTGGAATTTATAGCCCAATGAATCCAGCATACCAAGAGATATCAAATTTCTCTTGAGTTCAGGAACATACCTGACCCTCTTGAGAATCCTCGCTACTCCATCATACATCTTCAAGTGTACTGTACCTTCACCTCTGACTTTGCAAGTGTGATCATTCCCTAACAACACAGAACCTCCATTCTGATGCTTAAAATCATGAAACCATTCTCTTCTTGGAGTCATGTGGAAAGAACACCCTGAATCTAAAATCCAATCTTGCTGCTCTTTAGTAGAAGTGATGGATAGGGACTGAGCTGACTCATAGCCTTTATGCTCCTTATCATCTTGGGTTTGATTTGCTTGATTCTTATCAACAGGGTTCTTAGGACCAGATTTTCTCATAAGCTGTTTGTACTTGTAACAAGTACTCTTAAAGTGCCCAGGTTTGTTGCAGTGGTGGCACACTACTTCCCCTTGATTTGAATCTGCTGATTTTCCCTTATCAGCTCCCTTGGGTTGACTAGACCCCTTCTTGGAGGCAGATTTCTTCTGACCTCCCTTGATTGTCAATCCTTCCCCACTGCTACTTTTATTGCAACAACTTGGACTTGACAGCCAAGATCACATCCTCCAATGTGATTGCTTCCTTTCTACCATACAAGATGGTGTCCTTTAGGATTTCAAAGGACTTAGGCAGAGCACTCAACAAGATCAGAGTTTTATCCTCTTCCTCTAACCTGACATCCAAATTCTCCAGATCATCAAGAATCTTGTTGAACTCATCTAGCTGCTCCGTAATGGGTTTGTCATCTCACATTCTAAAGGCATACAGCTTCTATTTCGAATAGAGTCGGTTAGCAAGAGTTTTCACCATATATAGCTTCTCAAGCTTATCCCAAACCTCCTTCGCTGACTTCTCTTTAGCAACCTCCCTCAAGACCTTATCTCCAAGGCAGAGTAGGATCGTGCTTCGAGCTTTTCTGAGCAACTTGCTCATTTTAGTCGCAGCTGTTGCAGATTCTTCTGCAATCTCTTCGGATTCTTCGAGAGCCTCGAATAATCCTTGCTGTTCAAGGAGGGCCTGCATTTTGACCTTCCACAGCCCAAAATCTCCAGTGCCTGTAAACTTCTCTATGTTGTACTTGGTAGAATTCCCCATCTTTAGATCTGCAGCTACTTCGGTTTCCCACAGACGGCGCCAATTGTTAAGATAATTCCGATCGGTTAGACGTCTCCAACCAAGTAGAACACTTGAATATAGAAGAAATAACTGCTCTAGGATAGTAATTCTGAAAAGTAAGCAACGAGACAAACAGCACACAAGAATTTAAGTGGTTCGATCAATGTGATCTACATCCACTGGACCAGATTAGTACTTCTTTGATTGATAAAGAATGTTTACACACTCATTCACTCAGAATAGGATATTTCCTCACTTCACTCGTGAACTCACACAACTCAAAGAATACAATAACGTACTAAATCTCTCAATCCAAAATCAACCTTTACAGTGTACACAAACAAGAGTTTATAAAGACCAAAGGTAGTTGCTGTTGTTAGGAACTGTTTGAGTAGTTATCAACCGTTTGCAACCACTTGTAACAACCCATGTGCTCTGTTATTGCCCAACTGAAATGGTAGTTATTCCCTCAAGTAGTTGTAACTGTAAAACTGTTAGTTAAACTAACTAACTTCGAACCAGAAGACTTGTTCATAAAGATTAGATCACTTCTATTGTTCTGATACCCAACTCTTCTGTTCTGATGATCAAAAGCTAACTCTGCTGATAGACTTCATACTGTGCTGAACAACTCTGCCTGACCAACTATGCTGACCAACTCTGCTGACCAACTCTGCTGGACAACTCTGCTGACCAACTCTGTCTGACCAACTCTGCCTGACCAACTCTGCTGGAGTCTAAGCATCACCTCCTCAGCTGATTGAAACCATTCCACTCATCAGATTTCGGCCTAAGTTATCTTATCTGATCCTATCAGCTCACTGCTCACTTAGTGTGCTGATTATGAGATTATGAGATAACACTCACAGTTTTCAATAAGAAAGAACTACACTTTTCAATAACAACATTACCACTTTTCAATTAAAAAAAATACATTTTTCAATAACAAAATTACCACTCTACTTTTTTAAGGGAGAATTACACCTTTTGTAAACCTGCAGTCAAGAAACACCAAGAATCAAAATATGTTGATATCAACGGTTTAAATTCAATCACATCTCTCTGTTTGATTACATCTTTGGCAGGGGTTGGAGCAGGGGGATTGTTTCCCCTTTCATTTGGGATTCCATTTTCTCTTTATGGAATTGGGATGAATTTCGCTGCGATCTGCTCGGAAATTGAAGGATTCTCCCTTGAATCGCCATTTTCAGGCGTTGAAGATCTGGAGAATCGCTCCAATTTCGAACTTCCGTCCCAATTTTCTTCAACTAAAACCCTATAAATCTTACCTGAATCCGATTTGAGGGGAATTTCAGTGAAATCCTTGTTCGCAAAGCAAGAGAATCTGGCAGCACGTTTGACGAAGGATGGATCATTAGTTGCGAAATTTGGAAATTGAGCCCTAATTTGATGATTCTCCATGATTGAGAGGTTGAGCTTTTCAACCAAAATATTTCAAAGTTTTTTCTGGTTCTGGTCTAGGCTTAAGCGTATGCGAGGAGAAAAAAAAAAAAAAAAAAAAGGAGAAAAGGACGGCGGTTACAAAATATAGTGCACCAAATCTTATTTGGTGTGTAGGGTATATATAAGACTTTCCCTACACAAAATAATCAATTAAAACACAAAAATTATATGATAATCTCGACTTATTAGCTCGGACTCATTTACAAGACCACGCTTTGATGCCATCTATAGTTGTCTCTAATTTCAGCTTGACGTTAAAAAAACTGCATCATTCCGACATTTCTATAAGTTTCAATACACACATTGTCAAATAATGTTCATTTAAATGTTATTGCTTGTATATATAATTTTAGAGTTCCACTTTATGCTAGGAGTACTATTTAGGTGTGTGATACAGGACGTCTAAATATTATTCCATATTCACTAAAAGTGTGCTCACTTGTTTTTGTCCACTAAAAGTGTACTGACTTGTTTTTTTAGGTCCACAAAAAATACGTTTATTTTATTTAAATAGTTCACTTTTGAATTTTTTTTTTACTTTAATAACAAGATTGAGTATCTCCAAAATATATTCTTTATTCATTATCTCAAATATATTCTTTATAAATAAAATATATTTTTTTTAAAAACATGTATAAAAAAAAGTATGCATACTTCTGATGGACATAGGGAGTAGTTGTATATAATAATACGAATGAGTGGAACATGCAATACAATATCAAAAGCCACTTAAAGAAATCGAATTGTTTCTTTTCCTCGTAATTTCGTAAGAAAATGAATGGTTTGAAAATTTTGAACTTTTGACACATTTTATGCAGGTGAAATCTTGCCACGAGAGAGCTCGATCGATTGAGATTGAAGAAGTCGACAGAATGTATTCATGACGAAGTCTATGTATTCCCTCTTAAGCAAAGTGTTGTGAAATGGTGCAAAGATGTTCCTAGTAAGATTTCTATTTTTGTTTGGTAGGCTTTGTGAAATCTTCCAGTCACTAAAGATAATTTGAAGAACATGCACGTGATCCTTAGCTTGCACACTTTTCTTATTTGGGTTGGTCTGCTATGGACTCGAGTACATGTTGTGCACCCTAGTCCATATTGTATTTTTCAGTTTACTGACTTACTTTTTTGGTAAATGGTGTTGCACTTTTCAATTATTAAACTGTATAATAATATTTTTAGTAATAATTGAAAAGTGCAACACCATTTACCAAAAAGTGTAAGTCAGTAAACTGAAAAGTGCAATGGACTAGGGTGCACAACATGCACTCGAGTGCATACTAGACTTTACCTTCTTATTTAGACATTTCAAAATTACTTACACACTTCTTTTATTTGAATATTTCAAGATTACCTACATACTCTAAGTAATGTATATACTTAAAAAAAAATTAATACCCTCACAACATTATTTTATTTTTCAAAATTGTCACCCCTTTTTTTACCTCACTAAATTCACTTTACACCTTACCAAATCACCTTAAAATATCATTAAATCCTATTTCACCAACCACTAAATTCGTTTTTTTTTTTAAATTGTGTCGATCAAACGGTGCAAGTCATATTAGGATGGAGTAAGATAAAGTTTTTGAATGCGTATGAATAATAGAAAATTTTATTGAATGCGTATGATAAAGTTTATGTTTTGCAATGAATAATAGAAAATGCCTCTTCATGTATTTTGTATGTACCCTTTCGTGGAATGTGTTATAAATAGCTTGGATGTATTAGTAATAACAATTAGTGGGAATGATTCAATTTTAAAATATAAAAGAGAATATAAATAGTCACGTAAAAAATTCAGATTGTTTCTTTTCTCATAATTTCATAAGAAAATGATTTGTAAATTTGGAACTTTAACATATTCTATATAAGTACATTAATCTTGTCACGAGAGCGCTCGAAGAATACAACAGAAGAAGATGTAATCTAATGTATTTTCATTATAATAATAAAAAGAAGAAGAAAATGAACCGTAACAAATTCAACAGTTGTACATTTAGCGGTCTCTCTGTCTACCCATACCTCACCTTTTCAGACACATCATAATTTTCTCCATTTCATGTAATTTTCACGCCCCATATTCTCCCTCACCATTGAAGATTTTTCGAGAGAAAAAGGAACCGATACATGACAAATAAAAAAAAAGTGCCCACCAGCTGGTTAGGACAGGTGTACCGTCTGAGGGCTTCTTTGTTTTAAAAACTTTAATGTAAAGCAATTATTACATCCTCTCTCTGTACGACAATTACAAGAAGTCTCTAGGGAAATCAAATTTTTCGTTTTACAATTTTAGAAAATTAATACAGTATTGATTTAGATGAATACTACAATTTTGCCGGTAGATTGAGGTCAGAATCGTGGTTTTTTCTCGTGCTATTTTTATAATCGTCTTCTTCACCACGTGGTTTTTGTCACTCTGCTGCCACTACTCTATATATTCTCTGTTTCATTCGTATGTTTTAAGCCCCTTCTTCCTCTCCTTTTCTTTCATCCCAATCCCAATTCGATTTTCCATGGAAGTTGAATTATGATTAGCAGAGATTCTTGAGTTTAATTATTGGGTGCAAGCAATGGCTTCAATTCATAGGTTCCTCAAGTTGTGTTTTGTGGAGGCCTCAAAAGAGACTGAAGTGCATGCTGATTCAAATGATGAAAACAAAACAAAAGCTGTAAAAGAGCAAGTGTTTGAGGCCCAAAAAACTAATTATTCTGCTCAAAAGAAGAAAGTTGTTAAGGAATGGAGGTGCATAGATACCTGCTGCTGGACGGTTGGATGCTTGTGCACAACATGGTGGCTGCTGCTGTTCCTGTACCAGTGTCTTCCGGCGAATTTCGAGGCACCGGAGCCGCCTGGGGCGAGGCTGAAACGCCAGGGCCTCACCGCCCACCACCCTATAGTCATCGTCCCCGGCATTATCACCGGCGGACTGGAGCTTTGGGAGGGCCGCCCTTGCTCTGAAGGCCTTTTCCGGAAGCGCCTCTGGGGCGGCACCTTTGGTGAAATGTTTAGGAGGTATGTATCACTCACTTCAATCATATTTTTCTCTATAAATATACTTAGTTTATATATGAAATATGGGAATGCAGGCCCATGTGTTGGTTGGAGCATCTTTCGTTGGATAACGAAACAGGGCTGGATCCACCTGGAATTCGGGTCCGGGCTATCCCGGGGCTAGTTTCAGCTGATTATTTCACTCCGGGATACTTCGTTTGGGCTATTCTTATTGAGAATTTGGCGCACATTGGCTACGAGGACAAGAATATGTATATGGCTGCTTATGATTGGAGATTGTCCTTTCAGAACACTGAGGTATGGAATGGAAAACCTTATTTGTATTCCTTATCAGTGTTATAGTATTATAGCAATTGATGATAGATAGTAAGAAATGTGTTGAGCAGTTGAGGGACCAAACCCTGACTAGATTGAAGAGCAAAATCGAGCTTATGTACGTGACGAGTGACTACAAGAAAGTGGTGGTGGTGCCTCATTCAATGGGGGTGCTCTATTTTCTCCATTTCCTGAAATGGGTGGAAGCCCCTCCGCCGATGGGGGGAGGTGGCGGCCCGGGTTGGTGTGCCAAGCACATAAAATCAATCGTCAATATTGGTCCCACGTTCCTTGGTGTTGCAAAGTCTGTTGCTACTTTATTGTCCTCTGAGAGCAAAGATGTTGCTTCTATCAGGTTAGTCCGATGCTCTACAAGAAATCATCACTGAGTTGTATGTTTTGTAAATGGATCTTATTGATTTTCGATGATGATTGAATTATGCAGAGCTATGGGTGCGGGTCTCTTAGATTCGGAGATGCTTGGCCTTCAGGCTACGGAGCATATGATGCGTGTATCTCGAACATGGGACTCTATCGTCTCATTGGTACCTAAAGGAGGGGAAACCGTTTGGGGTAACTTGGATTGGTCTCCAGAAGAAGATCATGTATGTGATGCAGCTACCCCAAAGTATGAGGGCAACAACACTGATGGTGGTATTACAAGTTTTCAACTACATGAATCGACAAAGTATGGGTCGATGGTCTCTTTCGAAAACAAGGTATCAGAATTGCATTCTATGCCTGATTCACATGTACCTTTTAAGGACCCTCGAAATGCTTAATTATGGCAGTCCCCACACAAAAGTGTAGATAACCATTAAGATTCTAATCGTAATCGAACTCAATTTGGTACAGGATCATGCTTCTTTGGCCAATGCTAATTCTCCACAGTCCCTTGCATCCTGTGGAAAACCTTGGACAGAATACGATGAAGCCAGTCACGATATGATCAAGAGAATTTCTGAAACCAAAGCATACACTGCGGCTACCTTGCTAGATCTTCTCCGGTCTGTTGCCCCAAAGATGATGAAAAGGGCCGAAGCTCACTTTTCACATGGAATAGCAGACAATCTTGATGATCCCAAATATAACCATTACAAGTACTGGTCAAATCCACTCGAAACCAAGTAAGCATCAACTCTCATGTTGGGTCTATAAGAAACCACTGTATGGGTGGGTCTCATATCAAAACACTCTTTATTCTCTCATTCCTGTATCTTTTTATGTGTTCATTTTCAGATTACCTAAGGCCCCTGAAATGGAGATCTACAGCCTATACGGAACTGGAATTCCTACAGAAAGATCATATGTGTACAAACCGTCACCTCCTGGGAAGTGCAGAAGCATCCCTATCCAAATCGACAATTCGGCTGATGGTGGCCAAAATGGGTGCTTAAAGGGAGGAGTGTACTTTGTGGATGGAGATGAAAGTGTACCGATTTTAAGTGCTGGTTTCATGTGTGCCAGAGGATGGAGAGGGAAAACACGCTTCAATCCTTCAGGAATTGCTACCTACATCAGAGAGTACAAGCATAAAGCACCAGCAAATTTTCTAGAGGGAAGGGGTTTACAAAGTGGAGGCCACGTTGATATATTGGGAAATTTTGGCTTGATCGAGGATGTATTGCGTGTGGCTGCTGGTGCATCTGGTGCAGAACTGGGAGGAGATAGAATCTTTTCAGATATCATGAAAATGTCGGAAAAGATAAATATTCAACTGTGATTTTGGGTTTTGTTGAACAGTGAGGACCATCAGAGAAATTAGAAAGCAAAATCCTAAAGGCCAAACAAGACATTTTCAGCATTAGCAGAAAGGGAAAGGCTTTAGTCCGAGTAAGAGCAGTGGATTTCTAATTCATTAGTTTAACAGTGTCACTTGAAATCAAATGAATAAAGTTAACACATCATGTAATCTGAGAGAATAAAATATCCCCTCAATTTTGTCAATTTGATTTCTTGACGGTATGCAACAAAGCACAGAGTATGAAAGGAAGATGCAGAAATTCTTACAATTTTGAGATCCTATGAAGTACTTAAAAGCACAGAGAGGAGAAAAAAATAAATATTCTTGATTCTTGTTTCATTAGACACAGAAGCTAATACATTACCCTTGTTTCAGATGTGCCAACTATAAGTCCATAAGCTGGTTATACAAATCCGGCGCTAGATGTCGACACTCACTCATGGCAGAAATATTAACCTGCTTGGTATCTAAAGAGAAAAAATAGTGTAGAAAGTAAGTCCATGCTAATGTAACAACATTACAGCACAAGTAGAATCAAAATGCCAAACGCTCATTCTGTGAATACAAACACAAGTAGGATCCAGATAAGTTACTTGCAAAACTTTCATTGGGTTCACAAGGATCAGATCCATCCAGGAAATAATAGAAAAATTGAAAGAATAGGCACAAAGGGAAGCAACAAACTAGGAAAGAGGGTTAGCATTTGCAGACGTCACATTGTTCGCCCTTCCAACCTATCCACGTATGAATTTAAATAACTACAAGCATAATTTTTCGAAAAGCCTTTGCTTAAGTTTTGCCTCTAGTCCAACTCGCTACTAATGCACTTTGATACCATGGCTAGAATCAAAGGAACTGCCACAGGGTGAGCTCATATATATTGAAAGTGTCACTTAAATCAATTTGTTCAATCTATGTGTTAGAAGCGAGCAACTTTAAGTTCTCATATAGACGCAGCAATTGTTTTATGACAGATTTTGCTTCTACATTTTTTTAAATACTTAGATATGCGTCCAACGCAGTAAGTGGCCTCATATTGGAGCTACAAATAAAAGGCATTGCATAGAAACGACGTGAGAAAGTCATATTTCAAATCTATCACAGATAAAGAACTCAAAACTAGTAAAGAATGTATAAGTGCACACACACACACATCTGAAACATGGACGCAGGGGCCCTACTATCAATGACATGTGAAAGGTGGAAAAAAAGGAAAGAAAAAAGTATTTTCTACCTGGAAGCATTGCAACAGTGATCCAACAGTTTATCAACATCTTCTTCACTAATGCGGTAGTCTTCGGTGGATTTAGTGTTCTTTACACTATCGTCCAATGATTTCCAATGGGTCAAAATATTGGAAATTCTTTTCATCTATGAAGGAAGTTAAGGGAACAATGTGATAGGTAAAATTAAAATTAATAAGGGGGTGTTTGCAAACTCAACTGGAGGGGGCATATCACTTTTTTTTAAAGCTTCCCCTCACAGCTTAGCTTTTAAGTACTCCTAAGTTGTGAGTCGAATTGCAAACACCCCCTAATTTATTGGAATACACATACATTGAAGGATACAGCAATAAGTCTAGCATCAGTTTGTGTTCCCAAAGTATCCCCAGTTTTGTGTACTAAATGATCCAGCGGGCGGGCAAGGAATTCATCTTCAATCAGGTCCAATTTGCTAGCAAGTATTGAGACGAGAAACTGAAAGCTCAATGGGCTCATCTCCCTCTCCTGAATCCGAGTCAATATTCTTGCTATAGTGCTCCAAATTGCACTCTGAGCTTCAGTGTCGTCAGAAGCAAATGGGAACACATCAAAAAGACCCTGCAAGAAATTCAGATCTGACACAAACCAAGTTGTCTCAGCTGATGCTTTTAACTAATGGAGGAAAACAAGAAAACTGCACAGAAGTAGCAGGAAAGTTTTCAAGTACTAAGAAGTATGGATAGTTTTACCTTGTGATAACTCAGAAGCCAAATTTGTTGCATCGGAAAGAATGTTTGCCATCAGCACAACAGCTGTTACACAAGAACTAGCAATCTGCAGGGATAGATGCCAATTTGAGGTGAGAGAATGTTTTGTAAAAACAAAACAGAAAGGTATTCTAGGAGTCTCCAATTGCTTTAGAAATGTATTCCAAATCAACAAAAGCAAGAAATATATCAGTTAGCCCAGTACTGCTTATTTATTACGGTAAAGGAAACAACTTCTGATGAGAACAAACTGAATAACCTTTGGTAAAACCAAACACCGGTGCAATTCAATGTAGATCTAAAAATGAAGCATATAATTTTGTCAAAGCACATAGTGTAATGATGCAGAGAGATTTCAGAATATTCTGGCAGAAAAGGGATGGTGACATTTTGTTCCGAATTCAGAATGGTCAGTTAGCTGTACATCAATTTCACAAGTGTTCCTGGATAAGAATGGATGACTAGTTGCATGTAAACAATAACACATAAAACTATATTGTCTAGTAATGTGGAGCAGAAATGCACACTGCAATACTACACAACATACATGGAATTACATGATTGTATAGTCTACCAGGTATCAGCACGATTAAGTACCGAGAGGGACACAGTAGGCCAGACAATTGCATGAAGTGTTTTGGCAAGAATAGCAAACCTCAAATTTGTCAGGAAGTTCGATCAGCTCTTTCACTAGTTGTACGAGCTCATTATTTAGACATATTTCTTCTGAATAGTCGTCCATAGTTGAGAGAGCTTCAATTGCCCGAAGAATCAAATCCAACACACTATACCTGATGCAGTTTCATTCAAGTAACAAATAAAAATCAACTTGAGTTGGATGTTAGATTAAAATAAAATAACCAAAACACTTGTATGAAGTTAGCATCTATATGCTCCTCTAAGACAAAATATTAGAAGGGTAAGTGTATGATTAATTTTAAAAAAAATTCAAAGAAAACTGAATTCTTTAATTCTATTAATGTCCCACGTATGATATAAACCGTATAATTCTTAATATAAGAGACAAACATTCCCTTTTAGAATTGCTTATAGTTCATTAATTTTCTGGAAACTTGGTAGAGAGCAAAGGGATAAGTTATAACTGACATTGCATAGAGAAAAATGTGTCAAGGGGTGAGCCCGAAAACAATAGAGGTACTGAGCATCAAACAGAACTTTCACGGGGAAAGTTGACAGTGTACAACTTTATACTCATTTTTAAAAGTGCAAATGTCACAAAAGGTTGAAGAAAACCTTCTAGAAGTTCTTTTGTCATCAGATTCATCGTACCCTTATAGGGCTTAAAACAATTGTAACATCGCCGAAAACAATGTATCACCTGCTCTAGCTAATAGCACAAGAAATTCCAAAATATTCACACGATTTCAGAGCATCTGAATATAAAACTCGGGTACTCAACTCTCATTAGGCAAAAATAGATATACCTCTCGGGATTTCTTTCTCCTTTTAATTTGCTCATTTCGAAAGCCAAGAGTTTGATCAAGATGCTTGAAAGACCCAACCTCAATAAAGGTGGAAGAAGAATAGCTGCTACTTCCTGTTGACTTTCTAAAACAGCCAAGAGTAAACCTACACTCTGAAAAGAGAATAAGATTTTATGCATTGGTAGAGTCAGTTCTCAATAAAACTGCCAGCAAAAGTACACAAAAAAAGACTTCAAAAATTATTAAAATAATGTATCTAAGCTTGTCAGCCCATAACTTATTTGGGAGATTCTTCCCCCATGAGTGATTCTCTCACTTGAGCTTCATAAAATCAAATTAAACATGCCAAAATGACAACAGTATTCTTGTTTCCATTTTTCTTGACTAATACTAGAGAGAATCATATGCATCTCCAAAACAGATTTTTGAGTGTTTCCCTCTGTGGATTCCAAAGCCGGCTGAATTAGAGGGGGAAAACAATAGTAAGATAGTATTATTTTATTTTTTGCGTTGTGGACAAGTAGTAATTCTAGTAACTAACTATGTGAAACTATAGTCTTTGATTTTTATCAAACACCCTATATAATTCCTTTTGATCTTCAACCATCTTATTATCAAACCTTCAAGATATATTAATCCCAACTAAGATAAATTAGAGCATGTGCTAGTTTGTGCTCAAACCTGAATATAGGAACATCACATGATAAACCATTATGGCACACGTTACTAGTTATTTTCAAATTAGCTACTGTTAAATGGAGATTGAACCGTGGAACTGTCATTTTACCCTTTCAATGAGCAATGGATTTAGAGCATTTTCAACAATCCAGAGAATACGGGAGAGAATCTGCTCAGACTGCAATGCTTCTGCCCATGTAACACCTTCATCACTTTGAAGACACAAGCTTAACACCCTACCTTGACAAATTACCGCAGCCAGCTTAGTGCACTTTTAAATCACCTTTAATCAATCAAATATTATAGTGACACTGCTGAGTGAATATGCACGATGTAAATTAACAGATCTGATTCACTGTAAATTAACAGATCTGATTCATAAGTGAAGGAAACAGAAGCATTTAGACTCTCATTTAACTTGCATATGTCTGCATTATTGCATCAGGCAAATACAATTCTCCAAATTGAAAAAATATATCCATTCCGTCCCATCATAAGCTTCTCACTTTATCTATTTTGGACTTCCCGTCATAAGCTTCTCGTTTCCTTAAATGGAAAAATTCACTATCTCTCTCTACCTTTTCTCTTTACTACCTCTCTCTACTTTTTCTTCTTCCTACCTCTCTCTACCTCAACTACCCACTACACATTTTATACTATATTTCTTAATCATCGTGCAAAAAGCAAAGTGGAAGTTTATAGCGGGACGGAGGGAGTATATAAGTAATATAACTAAAGCTACATAGATACGCAAATGGATATTTATAAACTCACATCATTAAGAATGTATTTACATTGTGTATGTTTTATAAATGCACCCTCCGACTGAAAGACATGGTAATATATCAAAGAAAATCATCTTGACTACATTTGTTGAATATATTAGGTTTAGAGTGATAAGCGTATCCAGAAAAATAAACTACATTTTCACCAAACACAGGCCTCCCAAGATAGTACGCTAGTTCGCATATGATATACACTTCTTAAGAAATCCGGATAAGGCCATTGTTTGTTTACTGATTGAAGAATTCATTATGCATTCATAAACTTTGGAGCTAATCAGCACAAAAGATCAATTAAGCTGATCACACTGAACAGAAGTATTAACCCTAATTGCAAAGAGAAAGGAAGTACAGCACCATGCTAGAATTTCATATTCTTATGTGTGGCATTATAACTATAAATCACCTGCAGGCTTCACAAAGGCAAGGTACATCATCAAGAAGCAATTGGTCCACTATCGCTGCAACCAATCCATTGACAGAAGTTATTTGTCTCCGTTGGCTTTCATGGCAAGCAAGGTTTCCAATAATTCCTAGACCAATCTCCTGTAACATAGAAAGTACCTTCAAAAGGTGATCCGGTTGACTTCCAGCAAAGTGATGTATATTTCAATAAGAATTAAATTATCAAAGTAACTGTAAAGATCGCGTATGCTAATCAAAGAGGGACTTACAGTAGTACGTGTGGGTTGAGAAACCACAAGATTAGCCAAAAGCACGTCAAGAATAAAATTTTGAACCTACATATATATTCAAATAATCTTACATCATTAGTTTAAACCATGTGAGAATCTTCAAAACATAAATGAAAAGTTCAAATTACAGCCTTAACAGATAGATGTCACATTCATTTTTTTCATTAGCTTTGAGGGTAATATGTCCTTTTTTTTTTGTTATGTTATCTCAATCTTCAAGTAGCTGCACCATCATCATCATCATAATAATAACACAAGCACAACCACCTCTGGGCTGTAGACTGGTGCTTTGTGCAACAGACATCCAAGAAAATTAGAATGAACAGCTGATTTTGATGGTATTTATAGACCAACATTTAAGCAAAGAAATAAAAAGGCTAAACAAGTCTATAGACATTTAATAAAGATGACAAGTACCATGAATTGGGCATGCTCTTCACTTGCGGCAAGGTCCCATAAAATGCATCCACACTCCTCCCATGTTTGTTCTCCTGTTGATTCACCTTCAATTTGATCAGTTTTTGGTTCTTTCCCGTCCAGTTTACCATCAGAAGATTCTGTTTCTTCAGCTCCTCCTCCATTCTCAATTGACTTTGTGTTGTCCTCATTTTTGCCTTCACTTTTTAGTTCTTCATGAACCAAACCACTTCCAGTATCAAGCTCACCACCTTTTGCATCCGAAGGCAGAAGTTTCCTTATCAACGATATCACATAACTGGGATCCACCGTGGTTGATATGTCGAATGACTGCACAATAAAATTTCAGCAATATATCAACAGTTAATTGATAAAATGACCATAGAACATCGAGTGGCACAATCTACAACACAACAAGAAGTCAGATAACACTTGAACAATAGTATAGATCTCTAATCAAAAACCAAAACCTACACGTTGGACCAAAAAATAGCAACCGACTCTTTTCAACCCAAACAAATTATCTCCAACCTACTCATTGGTGTTTAACGCCATATGACTTAACCAAACACATAATATTCAAGTTTCTTTAAAAAAGAAAAATTGAGTAAACCAAATCTCTCTTAGCCCATTCATCAAACACTTGAAATGCATAACATCAAAATCAGAATGGAGAATACCTTCTGTGCAATTACGAATAAACAATTATCAGACGATATATAATGGCTGAAACTAAACTAGAACAGGTGCAAATGGAATGGATAAAATGTATAGATTATAGAAAGATAAACAGAAAAAATAGTATAAAAGCATGGATATACGGGTGGCCTGGGTGGATAATAATCCTACCTCATGAGGAGGGGCGGAAGGGTGATGGGAAGGCGGCTGCTGCAATTCTTGTTCGTCTTCTTCATTCTCTTCGGGAAAGGAATTCGACATTTTTGCAATTAGCTTTAGGATTTTGTTATGCTTCTTCCCTAGTTTCTATTCAAAGTTTCGCGCTGCTTTTTCTACTACTGGAACTGGAAAAGGTAGTATATATAAAAAAACAAAAAAATATATAATTTGGGGGTACTGTTTTCGTATGGATATTGAGATATAATCTACCGTAGTTTAAATCTTTTAATTGTTTGTTTTCTTAATTTACGTTTAGAGGGTACAATTTACATTTTTAAAACTTGCAAGAAATAAAGGAACAAATTATAATTCCGATCAAATTGTTAAATTTACGTTCTTTAAATTTAAAAAATAATTTGTTTTTAAATCTCATTAAAATTAGTTTGGAGAAGGCGTTGGCTGGAGCATTTTTGTGCATTAGAAAAAATGGAAGAAAGGGGGCGGGGGAGGGGGGAACATGTGGTGGGATGACGGGAAAATGGGTGTATCAATCAACGACGAAGGTGCAGATAACCCAACCCAGTTGGCCGGCCTTATAATTAAATTGCATCGGCCCATATTCAGTTGCAATATTTTTTTTATGGGTTTGACTATATGCACATCATTTCAGAGAGATGCATGCCCCCGATAGATGCACCCCTAAAATTTGTCAAAATAAATGCACCCTCCCCTCGAATTGTCCAAAATACCCTTTTCTCCCTTTTATCTATAAAATACACATTTACTACACACTCTCCCCAAACCCTAATTCATCTCCCTCACCCTTCTTCTTCCTCCCATTCCACCCGTCGCCCCCCTTCGTCGGCGGCCTCCCCTCCCTCGAGTTCACCGGCCCTCCCCTCCCACCATTTCCCCCCACCCCCGTCCATCTTAAATATATATATATATATATATATATATATATATTTATTGTAGCGGCCGCCCCCTCTCTCTTCTCTCCCTCTCTTAATCGGCGCGGCTCCCACCCCACCCCGATTCGCCGTCGACGCCGGGCCACCCCGATCTGATTTTGTGAAATATATATATATATTGCAGCGGTCGCCCCCTCTCTTAATCGGCGTGGCCCCCACCCCACCCAGGTTTATCTATTTGCCCCAAATTTATTTATTTTTTACCAATCTTTTCGACCATATATATTCTCGTTGACAACAACGTGTCGACGAGAGTGAATATGGTCGACACTGATTGGTCGAAATTTATAAAAAAAAAATTGTGATTTTTTTAAGTATATTTTGGAATTTATGGATTTTTTTTTTGGTTTGATAGTCGTCGAAAATGATGTCGGCGGCGATCAGAAGTAGTGGTTTAGGTGGAAGGTGAAAGAAATGACAGTAGGGAGGGTGCGTTCAGTAGGGGGTGCATTTAGTATGTTGTATTTTAATGAAGGATATTTTTTATTTTTTACCCTATTATTTTATTAATATACTAAAAGAGGGAGTGCATTTCTCCGAGATGGAGGTCCATATAGTCAAACCCTTATTTTATTTTATTTTAGCAGAGTTGCAATATTGATTTGGCCAAATGTTTGCTAAAGGGGTCCGGTTATCTGTACCTCCAACCTATAAATGCACACCCTCGATACTCCCCCCCCCCCCCCCCCTAAATTTGACTGGGATAGAAGCACTCCCTCGAATTGTTCTAAATACCATTTTTTTATAAAATGAATTTACTAACAACACTCCTTTTCTCAAAATCTAATTTATAACTCTAAAACTCATTTCTCTCATTTCCCTCACCAGACGTCGTTCCTGACCCCGACCCCTCTCTTCTCTCTTCCCTCTGCGTTTTTTTGTTTCTCTACCTTCTCTCTTCCCTCCCCCACCCACCCACTCACCGGCGTCGCTCCCCACCCACCACTCACTGGTGTCGCGCCCCACCCCGCCGTCATCGCCTGCCTTTTTTTTCTATGGTTTTCTTTGGGTTTTTTTTTGTGCAAATTGTCGCCGCCTGCTCAAAGATGTTGGCCGCCCCACCCGGGTTTATACAACATTTTAGTTTTTAGGGTTTTTGATTTTCTGGGTTTTTTTGCATTCTGCAGAAAACGCGATGGTTTTTTCCCTTTTTTTCGACAATTTTAGATCGACCATATACACTTTCATCGATTAATTGTTGTCGACAAGAGTGTATATGATCGACCTAAAATTGTCGATTTTTTTTCGACACACCATGATCGACTATATACACTTTCGTCGATAAATTGTTGTCGACGGTAGTGTATATAGTCGAATCTGTTATGTCAAAACTTATTTTAAAAAAAATATGAGATTTCGAAGATTTTTTTTTTTTGAATTTCTGGAAAAAAAATTTGTTTGGATGATGTTACGGCCGGAAGTGGTGGTGGCGGCAGCTACAATTAGGATTAGAGTTTAAATGTTGAAAGGAGAGTGTAGTTAGTAGTGGGGGTGCATTTAGTACTGACATTTTACTTAAGACAAATTCTTCTATGCAATTGAGTGTATAGATACACTTAGATTTTAATGTTCAATTTAGTCTTTCACCTTAACATTTGACCTAATTTATTGAAGTCCAATTTTAATTGTATAGGTGCAATTAATTTCACTCAAGTAAACTCTTTATTTAAAGGGGTATTTAAATTTTTTACATCATTATTAAATTAATGAATAGAAAGGGTGTCCTTAACAAAGATGGGGTATATAACCCACGCCTTAAATAACCATACCCAGTTGGCAGGCCTTATAATTAAATTGCAGTTGCAGCGGCCCATATTCAGTTGCAATATTGATTTGGCCGAATCTCATTTATTTTTAAATTTTACTCCGTAATGGCTAATTAAGTCTACATTCTCTGTTTTTATTTTTATTATTTTTTATTTATTTTTCAATCATTCTTTCATTTTCTTCTTCCATAACATAAATAAAATTTCACTCATATACATTTGAGTTTGAGCCTACTTTCAAAGGTTAGCATTCTTAAATTCCTCAAATTCTATTATTTTTAATTAAAAAATTTTTTTTCTCTCCTCTCTTATCTCTACTTTTTTAACAGATATTTTCAAATTTTAATGACTAATTAATTATACATTCCCTATTTTTATTTTAATTATTTTCTCTTTCTTTTTAAACCCTTCTTTCAACACACATCTACATTTTATAGAAAAAAATAAAATTAATTAAAAAAATATTAGTAATATTTTTTCACAATTGAGTTTTACACTAATGTTTGCTAAAGAAATGAAACAGCCGTTATATAACGAAGTCCTCATTACCACGAGAAATGGACGCTGGACCTGGAACTAAAAAACAGAAGCAGCTGGGTCCCACGCTGGGAGGATTTTTTGGTCGATAGCAACAGAAAAAGGACAGATGTTTTGCAGCAACAATTCGGAAGAGGATAGTGCAGAACCGATTTTTTAAAAAGAAATTAAAACCCACACACTCACACCTACTGGAACGTGTTTTACATTGTAAATAACTTTTAATGGTGATTAATTTGAGATTATATAAGAACACTTTTGATTCTATGATTATATTTATGTAAATATTTTAAATAATGTTTATGAATTATTTTTTATGATATTTGTGTGGATTACTCTTATTTATGTGTTTAATCTCATTTGAGAGAATATTAGTATTGATTGTGATAATGTGTACTATTATTTAGAGTTTATTTAAATAGATTGAATTGGGACAGATTGAATAATTATTTCATTAATAAAACTTGAGCACACCAACTAATTTATTGTGAACTTAAGAAAGTGATTAATTAATAGTGGATTTGCTAGGTATAAATACATAATTATATATATTATGCTTTCTTTAGATTGATTATTGGATTGAAAAATTAATTAATTCTACTTTAGAATAGTGACCAACCCTATAAAATTAAACACAATACCATTTAAACAAGATGTTAGTTATAAATTGATTTCTAAATATGCATATTCCAAACAATTCTCATTGATTAATTTTTTTTGTTAAATCATACTCTTGTTACCTTAATTTTATTAGCTCGTTGTTGATTTGTATTAAACTAATTTTATTTACTCATTTGGTGATATTTATAGACGCTTCTATCGACATTTATAATTAGTCTTGATTTTTAAATCCTCTTTAAAAATGAATCACTTCTAAATAAAATTGTGACAATAAATATCACTTCATCATACCCATGTAGTTAATTGACTATTTTAGGTGATGAGAAAAAAAAGGACATATAGTAATATTTAATGTCATGTCATTTAAAATGGTATATTGTCTTTAAATTCATCTAATTGAATAGTTACAAATAGCATACTTTTAAACTCAATTCAAGCTCTATAATTCTATGACCGGTCAAAATGCCTCCGTACAAATCTTTTCCATATAAAGTTGCACATTTTTAATTAAAATTTGAAATTTGAATTTGAAAAACCTGTTTAATATTGTTCTAAAACTTGTATTTATATGGTCGAAGTAGGATTTAAAAAAAGAAAAGAAAAAAGGCTTCCATGGGACATAATTGTCTAACCTTTGGGTATAAATACATTCTTAAGATTTTATTATGAGAAAACCCCCTACATATTTAATTAGGGGTGTATATTGACTTACTAGTATGTTATTTTCCAAAATTTTAAAACCCTAAAGTGCAATAAAACAATTTTTGAGATATACCAATTTATACATAATTTTATTATGACTTCAAATTGAAATTTAGGATTAATACCTCAAATTAATTGATCTAGTGGAATATGGAATAAATAAAGTATGGACATTGCGTGTGCTAATTTCTTATGACCATATTTGTTCCAACATGACGTCTGACGCCAAGTTTTATATACTAAAATAATAGTAATAAAGTTTTAAATTTGTTATTTAATGGACTTTATCACATTCCTTAATTCGGAGGGAAATAATAGAGTGGACCACTGTCACTGTAAATACAAATTGACGATTTAATACATTAACTGATTTTGCCTATTATACTAAAATAGTAAAATCATTGATACCTTGGTCAAAAAATTGAGAAAAAGAAAAAGAAAAAAAGGTCCAATCAATGAAAGCAACCCCTACCCTAAGGAAAAAAAGAAAAATCTAATCTAATTCAAATCTTTAAATAATTATAAATAAATTATTAACTTTAAATATTATTGTAATTTAAATTTTTTGAATGACTCATATTTGTGCTTGAACCTAACATAATTTAATTTTTTTGCTGACATGACACATTCTTAATAAAATAACATTATTTTTACAATTTAATTTAATTTCAAAGCGTCTCATTCGCATATAAATTTGATGGAAGTTAAATACTCATCCCTTTTTCCCCTCCCCATTTCTCGAACCCAAGGTCTGATTCGCATATAAATGAGGCTGTCAAAAAATTCAATTTATAAAAATATTTAAAGCTGATAATTTATAGATTGCAAATGTGTGAAAAATGATAATTTAATTTGTACTCCATTAACCCAAAAAAAAAAAAAAAAAAGTTAAAATAAAATCTATATTTATACCCTTTGGGGCTAATATATTTAAACATTATGTTTTTCAGTTTTTTTTTTTTAAGAACTTTTATAAAATTAAGCATGAGCATATGTATGCATATACATTGCTTGCATCCAAACATGTGCGTTCGACAAAAAAGATGCTCACTTGGAGTGCACTTCCAAGGCACACTCGTTAGAATATTAAACCTAATCCATATGTACTAGTAATACACTTAGGAGGCCTTGTTTGTTTTTGCTTATGAGTTAAGAGTTAGTTTGATGTGTAAACACACCTCCTTCCATGTTTGGTAACATTTATATTCATGTGTGGAAAAGTGAACAAATATGAAACGAGTTCATAAACCTAAGGTCTACACATCTCAACCTAACTCACCAAGCAAAAAAAGTCATAATTGTAATGTTAGTATAAGAGAGAATGAGATTTAAAAAAATATAGTGATGTGATTGCATAAAAATAGGTGTGTACGTAGATTTATCATAAAGATAAATTGATACTCCCTCTGTCCACTAAAAGTGTGCTCACTTTTTTTTATACATGTTTTTAAAAAAATCATATTTTATTTATAAAGAATATATTTGGGATAACGAGTAAAGAATATATTTGGTAGATATTCAATCTTGTTATTAAAGTAAAAAAAATATTCAAAATTGAACTATTTAAATAGAATAAACGGAGTATATATTTGTATTACTATTTGAATTTAAAGGAATGAAGAAAAATTGAATTGGAAATAGTCAATGTCAATCCAAGCATGAACTTAATATTTTTCCCTTGTTTTTGTGCAATGCCTCTCATCTTAACGAGTTCGTCAATTAAGTTGTACTAAATAATTATATTAATTAACAATTACTTAACATGTCAGCAGGTACAATTAGTCTGGACTAAATGTCCCAAAATCTCTCAAATTAGAAGTTTTGCTATCTTAATTTTAAAATTAACTTTTATTTTCCAACAATAATAATATTAACAAGTCTTATTATTGAATATAAAATGTTTACTGTATATTATAAATATTTATTTTTATTATTAATGATGTTTTAATTATTGATTGTCAAATTATTACTATAGATGATATATTATAATTTATTCAATTATTAATAACGATTATTTTGACAATCTACAAAGTGTCGTGCAATATGCGAGTTATGAATACATTTTAGAGAAAAATATGACTTAAATATAAAAAAAATTGAAGCTGAGTCTCGTGCAACAAATATTAACACTAAACTACATTTTCAATATGGATGTTATACCCATAATATAATATTATAAAAACAAATATTTATGTGTATCAGTTACATGTATGTAACTGGATCCAATTTGCTATTTACTATCTTTTTTTAATAAGTCCACACTTATATGTACAAGTTACATAAATGTAACTAAATCCAATTTTTTACCCGACCCTCCTTTTTATTAACTTCACCTCCAATTTTTTTTTAAATACATGTAAAAAACTATATTATCATTTTATCAATTAAATTAAAATACAACTCATTAAAATTATAATTGTACATCGACTATCGAGTCACCAATGAATCACCACGAAGTCAAATATTATTCTATTTTTTAACTTTAAAAAATAAATATAAAAAAAAAAACAACGAATATAAAAAAAAATATTAAAAAAATATGAAACTCAAAATAAAATTATGTAATTTCAAAAAAAATTTCAAAAAAAAAAAAAAGACCAAAATTTAGGAAAAAAATCGAAAAAAAATTAAACTAAAAAAAATCATTTTTTTAATCTAATTTGGATATAAATGTATGAATATGACATGTTCACTTTCTAACTTTTTATTTCTACAATGATATTTGATTTGTTACAAGTTTTTTAAAGTTGTAGATTATTGTTTAAAACTAATTAATAACATAATCTAATTGAAAAACAAAATTTATATTTAGAAACTGAAATGAGGGGAGAATTGGGAAGAAACCCGCATAATATTGTATCAGCTTTATTATTTTCTTTGTGGTCATCGCCGTGTTGATGCATTCATATGTTTATTGGGTGTGATCGTATTTATTAATTGAATTTTGTGTTTAGTGTGTTCATTCTCACTTTTGTTCTTCTTACTAGTTAGTTAATGTCAATCTTTTAATATTGATGTATTAATTTACATGATATGCCTGGAATTATGAATGTGTTAAGTTATATATTTTTTTTTATGCATAATATTAGTTTAAATACGATATAGTATTAGTACGCTTATGATATGGTACTATTTAATATATTGTATAGTACTAGAAATTAATGTGGGTATAAAAATATTATTTAATATATGAACTAATATTATACAATATGTGAATTAATATTATACTATATTTGAACTAGTATCATAGAGTATGTGAACAAATACTATACAATATGTGAACTAATACTATACTATATTTGAACTAGTACCATAAAGTATGTGAACTCGAAACTCAAAAACATTAGAATTTGTATCAATATAAACTAATACTCCGTATTATACTGTATATGAACTAATACGTACAATATTGTATATTAAATAATAATATATCATAATACTTATCAACTGTTATCATAACACTTAGGGTTAATTGCAAAAAAAATCACGATCTTTAGTGTATTTATCAATTACAACATATTCTTTTTTTCTTTGCAATTTGATACACCACCTTTTTATGTTTTGCAATTCGATGCACCAATATATTTTTCGGCCAATTTTGATTTAACTTGGCGCCGAAAATAGCGAACTAACCACGTTGTTGACACATAAACTATCAACTAATAATTTTTTTTAATGAATGACACATTTTTTAAAATATTTTTACATAAATTGCACACTAATCCATCAATATATATTTTCTTTGATTTTCGATAAAATTCTCCATCATTACGCTTTGATATTATAGGTATTGATTGAGTGTTTTCCATCTCAAACTCTTATCCTCCATACAAATGTGATATCTATATAATTTTATTAAAAAAAATATATTTATCAATCAAGAAGTTATAATTATATTTATTCCTTTCATGTGCATTAAAGTATTATTTGGAAAGAAAAATAAATTTAAAACATAATATTAAAAAGAGAAATATAAATATCAATTGGAGTAAAATAAAAAAATAAAAATTTAAAAAATTAATGGAGTATTATTTTTTAATGAAAAAAAAAATTAAAGTAAAATAAAGGCCCATGAAAAAATCTATGTGTTAAATTCATATAGTAGATGAGTAATGTGTTAGTTGTAATGGGTTATTGGATTGAATATAATAAATAAGTATGTGTAATAGATTATTAGATCCAGTTACATGTATGTAAATGGTATACAAGAGTCCAACCCTATTATAAAACATACAAACATAAAAAAAAAAAAGATTGTTAGTTTTTTTGTTTTTATTTATATTCACTAATTTAAAACGTAAAATTTGTCCAAACTCAGTCTAACTCAAAACAAAAATACCAAATTATTTTACACTTTGTAAAGTATACAGTATAAAAGATAAGTTAATGAAATGAGATAATTTAAGAACATCATCAATTTAGACCAATTTGATCATGTGTGATGTGTTTGAGTAGCTTGAGAACAAAGTGAATGGGACTATAAAAAAAAAGCTTTAAATTATCACTACAAAAAAAAATTGTATATCGATGAATTTTTCGTTTGAAACTGTGCTTACCAATGGATTTATCGATGGAAAATTATGTCGACAGCAACCGCGTTGCTAATTTTTACCGACAGAATTTGACCTAATTACCGACGAAATATTATTTATTTTATTTTTTTAATTACCGACGGAATTACCTACGGAATATTCCGTCGGTAAACCAAATTTAAATTAAAAACATAATTTGACCTTACGTCGGTAATTACCGACAAAATATTATTTATTTTATTTTTTAACTACTGTCGGAATTACCAACGAAATATTTCGTCGGTAAACCAAATTTAAATTTAAAAAAAGGCGGTCTGAAACCGGGCTCAACCCGACGGACTGGCTCGACCCAGCCCAGTACAAACCTGACCCGCGTCCAAGCCCGCGAGGGCCCTTGTGCATAATTGGCCGAATTTTAGGCCTTCGTGGGACTCGAACACCCTATTGTTGGCCTATGTGTGGTTGTCTATTTTTACAACATCTTGGTTTATAGCAAGTCGGGAGCCGAGCATTTAAAGCATTTACATAATGTTTTTATGATATTACGAGCATAAAAATTTTATGCTTCAGCAAAATGCTTTTTTTTTTTTTTTTCAGATTCTGTTTTATTTATGGGATTTCAGATTTCTTTTTCGGGCATTAGTGTCGATTCCCAAAAAGTAGCAGCAATCTGTGAATGGCCTACCCCAAAACAACTTTGACTGAGGCTCAAAGTTTTCACGGGTTGGTGTCCTTTTACAAAAGATTCATTCTGGATTTTAGCTCGGCCATGGCCCCCATAACGGATACTATGCACGACAAGTGCTTCTTATGGTCTGCGGATGCCGAGTTTGGGTTTCAGTTGATAAAACAGAAGTTAACCACGACTCCGTTACTTGCTCTCTCAGATTTTGCCACCCCTTTGAGCTTCTCTATGATGTATCCAAGGCCGGGGCCGAGGTTGTCTTAAGTCAAGATGGTCGCCCGATTGCATACTTTAGAGAGAAGGTGAATGGGGCACGTGCTCGTATAGCACATACGATCTTAAATTTTATGCAATTGTTCTGGCTATTCGCCATTACGACATTACCTGTTTCAGAAGGAGTTTGTCTTATTTACGGACCATGAGTCCTTGAAACATTTGACATCACAAGATATTCTCTCCGTTCGTCACGCAAAATTGTCTTCATTTTTACAACAATTCACGCTTGTTGTCAAACACCAATCATGCGCATCCAATCACGTCGCTGACGCACTTAGTCGTCACCACTGCCTTCTCGGCGACTTATAGGTCATCGTGCCTGGTTTTTTGAACTAAACCGCCTCTATGAGACAGATAAATTCTTTGGCCCTATTTATCTCGTCTGGCTAAAAAACGGGTTGATGATTATGCTATTCACGACGGGTTCCTTTTTAAATGGGTACACTTCATGCGCAAACCAAAATCGGACGAACCAGTCGGTTTAGTCGAACTGAAACCGTAAAACGGCGGTTTGGTTTCGGTTATGAATTTTCAAAACCGTCGATTTCGGAAGCAGCCCTTTCTACCATTGTATAAATACAACATCCCTCCCACAAAACTCATTCATTCTCCCATTTCATCTTATTTTCCAATTTCAACAAAACCCTAGCCTCTCCTATTTCTTGTAAAATCGAAGCAGCCCCATCCCTACGCCCGTCGCCGCCCAAACCCAGATGAAGCAGCCCCTTGGCCGCACGCCGCCGACGTCGAAGAAACCCGTCGGCCGTCGTCGCCCTCTCTTGCAACCGACCCCCATCTCCTATTTCTTGCAAAATCGAAGCACCCCCTCCCCACGACCGTCGCCGCCCAAACCCAGACGAAGCAGTCCCTCGGCTGCCGCCACCCTCTCTTGTAACTGACCCCCCGTCGATTTGGGCGTTGCACCATGGCCGCCGCCCACCAACACGATCGTCGCCGCCCAAACCAAGACGAAGCAGCACCTTAACCGCCGCCGTTGCTTTGCAGCCGCACTGACCGGGGAAGACAAAGTGGCTGAAGAAGAAAGCCTCGTGGCCACTGCCGCCTGGTCGTCGAGGACGAAGTAGCCGCTGATCTATCGGCCGCAAGCCATCGCCGCCTAGCCGAAGGCTTACGATCTGTTCGTGGAAGATGTCCGTCGCCGTGGCCTGAGATATGGCCTTCATATTTCCGGCCTAGGACCTGTTCGTATTTCCAAATCGGAGTTGTGCATGAAGATCTACATAGTTTTCTTCTTAAACAAAAAGAAAAAAGTTTGTTGCTCTGTTTTTACTTCTGTTGCCCTGTTCCGATTTCCTTTTCAAAAAAAAAAAAAAAACCTTCTCAAACAAGAAGAATACGTGACTTTTAAAATAATTAATGGAGTATACTTAGTTGATTTTTTTGTTTGTTTTTCAATCATAGATCCAATTTTTTTTTCTTCCTTAAATCTATTTTTTTTTCTTTTTTCTTGGTTTTTTGGGTTTGTTTTCCAATTCAACAATATTAAACGTCCCATCAGGCCATCACCATATTTCAAATTCATCTCCATTACACTTTCTCACTCTCTTAGGGGATGTTTACTTTTGGTTTTAAAAACCAAATTTTGGATTTCAAGATCCAAAACCCGTTTTACTTCGAGATTTAAAAGCCGGTTTTCAAAATCCACTCAAAACCACCCCTATCAAACATATTGTTTTGACATAAAGTTATATCTATATAATATTACTTCAATCATTATATTCTTTTTCAACAATAATATAATACATTTAATCTTTACACAATCAACTAATCATTATAATCTCACCAAACAATAATATAATAATACAAACTCATTCAATCTTACAACTTGATTTGTCATAAAGTTAAATCCTCCACTATTCCAAAACTCAAAAGAAACACTCATATTACTATTTATCCGAATTTAAAAAACCCGGTTTTTAAAACCACCTAAAGCCCAAAGTAAACACCCCCTACATCTTTTTTGCAACTGTAAGTAATATTAAAAATGAAAGGGTAGAGAGCTCCCATTTGGTGATTTTTTTTTGGATTGATAAAAATGTTCAGGGATGAACATTGTCGGAATATTCCACTGTACATGTATGCTTGTTGTACATTTGATTTTAATGTAAATTTGTTAATTTTATATTATTGAATTGGTTTTGGCAGCCTGCCATTTTTGCATTATCTTCCTTTTACTTGAGAATCAAGAAAGTGGTAGATAAAATTTATTAAAAAGTCATCTTCGGAGGATTATTTACCATTTTAGAAATGGTGACTCAATCATGGTTTTGTAATCTGTGGACAATCGACATGCAAAAAATACTTGAGAATTGTGAATATGCTTATGCATAATAAGCATAATGTGATATATATAATAGCAGTGACGGACCCAGAAATTACAGATTGGGGGGCCCAATTTACATTAATACAAAGATAAAATATTTATATATACAAAAAAATTATTATAAATTTTTCAATACATCTCATTTCATTAATTTAAATTTAACGATTTTTGTTATATTTTGAAATAAAACAATTTTGATTGTTCTAGCTTTGAAAAAGTATACACAACTCCGATCGTTGTTGAGACTTTAGTCACTATTAGTCAAATGTAGAACTTAAAATATACTCCCCCGTTCATAGTGATTTTTATATTTTAATTGACTCACTTTTTAAAAAATGTAAATTTAGTGGAGTGTGAGATCAAATAAGTAAGAATCAGTTTGCGTGATTTAATAAAGTATAAAATAGATTTTGTGAGGTCTAAAAAAAAATTAGTGAGGTGTATTAATAAGAGAAAATGTGGATATAAAATTAATAATAATTTTAAAAATAAAATGATATAGTAAATGTATCTATTTTGTGAATTATTTTTATATTTGAAGTGTACAAAGTAATTTTAAAACATAAAACATAATATAAATAATTACTAAAAATATATATATAATATATATATAAAAAAAAAAAAAAAAATTGGTGGGGGGCCCAGTGACCCCCCTGGGCACTTCCTCGGTCCGTCACTGTATAATAGTGATCATGTTTTAATCTAATTTTAGGAAATGATTTGAATTATGTATACTCGTGATATGCAAAATAGTCATCATATTTCAATCTAATTTTAGGAAATAATTTGAATTATGCATAATGTGATATGCAAAATAGTCATCATATTTCAATCGAATGTATTATACATAACGTGATATGCAACATTTAATTAAATGCAGATAAATAACTTAATTAATTAAAAAAGTTTCAAATTATAAAATAATACTCTCTCCGTCCCACTATAAGTTTCCCCTTTCTTTTTTGGTGTTTTTATTAAGGAATATGAAAAATAATAGATACTCGTATAATACAAGTGATGTGATGGTGAGAGAGAAAATAATACTCCCTCCGTCCTGTAAAATTTTGCTCAAACATATTTTTGGGTCCACAAAGTATATGTTTCTTCTATTTAAATAGTTAACTTTTGAGTATTTTTTCTACTTTATTAACAAGATTGAGTATGTACCAACAACATTGTTTACTCGTTATTTCACATATATTTTTTATAATTAAAATATGTTTTTTTTTTTTTAAAACATGTATAAAAAGAAGTGAGCAAAATTTTACTAGACAGAGGGAGTAGATGAGTATGAGATACAATATGATAAAATAATACATAAAATATAAGTCATGTGATTGGGAGAGAGAAAAAAATATGCAAAAAATGGAAAAAAAAAATGAAATGAGAAACTTATTGTGGGACATCTGTAAAGGAAAGTGAGAAACTTATAATGAGATGGAGGGAATATTAATTAATGTGATTTTAGGTGAATTATAATATAATGATTTAATTGAGAATATCTTCTTTTTAGGAATGATTTGAAATTTGGAAGGTGATTTTGATAATCTGCATTTATTAGATGATTAGTTGTTAATGTTGACTAAAATATATGAATTCAAAAATTTTTAAATTAAAAAAGGGTAGATTTGACTTATTAAGTCCAATTTAAACCTATTAGAAAAAAAAAAACTAGTTTCTATTTGTAAAAAGTAGGAGTGAAATGAAGCTAATATCAATTTTCCCTTTCATTAAATATTGTGTTTCACTTTTAAGTTATACTGACTTGCACTTTTAATAATATTGTGTTGCACTTTTTAATTATACTGACTTACACTTTTCATTAAAAACGGTGTTGCACTTTTTAATTATAGTGACTTACACTTTTTAATAAAAAATTGTGTTACACTTTTTAGTAATATTGTGTTACACTTTTTAGTTATAATAACTTACATTTTTTAATACATATCTGGAATTTTTTTTATAAAAAAATAAAATTACAAAATAAAATATTGACCAAGTCAACAGTCAACATTTTGATCAAGTCAAATCAATTTCTTGTATAGAATCAATTCTATATAAAAACCCATCCTTAGGTTAAATACCTAAGAGTGATTCTTATGAGGGTACGTAGTACCAAAAAAATCATCTCTTCTATTCATCCTTTGTGTTTTTTTTTTTTTTTTTTTTTTGACGGGGTTCTTTTCTTTGTTGTTGCTGCATCAATTATACACTATAATTTTATAAAAAATAAAAACATGCACACACATTTTTGTTAATTCTCATATTTAATTTAAAGCTTGGAAGGGCAAAAATGTTCCTTAAATACTAATTCTGAATTTTCATCATCTAAAAGTCTTTAAGAAAAAAACTTTTAATTCATGTAATTTTAATTTTTTAAATGATTTACTCTTTTCTTTCCATTCTCTCTTCTTCCCAACTTTTAATTTTTAAAATTATTTTTTCTTTCTTATTGATTCTCCCTCTTCTTCACTTTGATTTACATTTCTTTGTTATAATTATAATTTTATTTATAATATCAATTATGCATTTTTTAAATTATCTTTCTACCATTCTCTCATTTTCTTCTCCATATATAAAATTAAATATATATACATTTAAAAAATATATATTAATTGTTATTAAATACTTCCTCCGTCCCCAAAAAGTTTGCGGAGAATCTTGGGCACCCGAAAAGTTTGCGAGAATCTTGGGCACATAATTTAAGAAAAAAGTGTAATGATGAGAATGTTGAGGGGTAATTTTGTAAACTTTTATATATAAAGTAAATAAAGTAGGTGGGTTGAGTGTATGTGTATATTGTGAGAGTAGAGATTGTGATGATTATTTCTATTTTAGAGTATGCAAACTTTCTTTTGGGGGACAAACAAAAAAGAAAAGTATGAAAACTTTTTAGGGATGGAGGGAGTAATTTTTTTTATGATCTCACACAATATGCTGATCTTATATGTCATAATAAATTACTCATTCCATTCAATTTTATAATTTTCATTTGAGTTGAATACATGTTTTAAGAAAAAATGATTGTTTATATAAAAAGTGAAAGATGGGGTGGAGATGAAATATAAATAAAGTAGTGAGTGAGGGTAAAAAATTTATTTTTGGGACATAAGAACTATAAAATTGGAGTGATAAAAAAAAAGTGAAAATTATAAAATTGGATGGAGTAGTATTATTTTTTACCTCAAGGGCAAAAATGTCCATAAAAACTGCTTTTCTTGCACTCTGTCACTTTTTTGCATAGTAACTTTAAAATAAATCCAAATTTATATTTATTTGCCAGTTATTCGTTTTGCCTTTTCATTTTCCCCTAGTCCTCACCCACTTCGCAAAAAGAAAACATTCTTGGTTCTCCACAGTTCCGCTTATGTCAATAGATTAAACTTTATGATGTAACTGTACGAACCGTATTAAATAAAACTACACACTCGGCCCAAGTCTCCACAAAGTCTTCAGTGTCTCCTCGTATTCATCTATATAAATACACGTAACCCCCCTCCCCAGTCCCCACACGACTTCCATTTCTTTTGTGCTCTGTTGGTGGTTACTCACTCTAAAAACAATCGGTGAAAATGTCAGGAAGAGGGAGAGGACGTGCAGGCGGAAGGGCCGCTCAACCGTCGCCTAATGCCGGTAGAGGCCCGAATCCTTCTCGCGGCGGCGGTTCTGGCCGTGGTCGAGGCGGCGGAAATAATGTTCCGCCATCTTCTTCCGCTCCTTACCAGCCAACTCCACCGTCGTCTCAGTCGGTGGCTTCTGTCAGTCACGGAGTGGAGAAACTCTCGATCGGTGCCTCGTCTTCTTCAAGTCAGGCTCCGCCACTGGTGGCGGCAAATCCTCCCCAACCGGAGGCGGTTAGGCCGAACCCTCCCCAGGGAGGACAACCGCAGGCCATTACGCCCAATCCTGCGGGAATGATATCGGCACCGGCAGCCTCTTCGAAGGCGGTTAGAAATCCTCCTAGACCTGGATTTGGTAAAGTTGGACAGAAAATCATTGTGAAGGCTAACCACTTTTTAGTGACGGTTGCTGATCGGGATCTACACCACTATGATGTGAGTTTTTTTTATCTCTTTTATAATGTGTAATTTTCGGTGTGTATATATATGTATATTTGGGGCTTTGCATGTATATGTTCTCTTTATATACTATATGTTTAGATATTCTAAATTACAGACGTACTTGGTTGTGTGTTGGTGTGATTATGTTATTGTGTACAGGATGTGTGTATGTACTCTTGTGTGCCCTAGGATGATTTTTGTCACATGTGTATGTACTCTTGCGTGTAGGGCTCCGTAGTATGTGTATTTGGCTTTGACTTGTAACTCATGATTTATCTTGGTTTCCACCAATAGGTTTCAATTTCACCAGAGGTGTCAAGCAAGAAAGTTTGTAGAGATATAATGAATGAATTTGTGAAATGCTACCAAGTTTCGCACTTAGGTAAGCGCATGTTAGCATATGATGGAAGGAAGAGTTGCTACAGTGCTGGGGAGTTGCCTTTTACTTCGAAGGAATTTAGTGTCAAACTTGTTGACAAAGACGGTGCAAGGTAAAGTGTCTTAAAAGTTTGGTTGAACTATCTGAAGTTTACTATCATTTAAACAAGTGATTAATATCTAAACTTACAAATACTATACAATATTGGTTGTTTGTTTTTGGTGGAATGGATTTGTTTTCTTTAGTTAATATGAAAATACTTGTGTTTATGTATATACAGGAGAGAGCGAGAATTCAAGGTCTCAATTAAGTTTGCTTCCAAAGCAGATCTACATCATTTATCTGAATTCTTGAAGGGTAGACAACATGATGTGCCTCAAGAAACTCTTCAGTTTCTTGATGTTGTTCTTAGAGAGAAACCATCGAAAAAGTTCGTTTTTCTCATCACTTTTTATGTGAATTATTTACTCACCACATTTCTATTCTATGTTTCAATCACAGCTATTATGTTGTGTTTTAATTTCAGTTATGAAGTGGTTGGAAGATCCTTTTTTCATCCCAATTTGGGTAGTAAAGGAGAGCTTGGTAATGGATTAGAGTATTGGAAAGGATTTTACCAGAGTCTTCGTCCTACACAGATGGGCCTCTCTCTCAATATAGGTATCAATTGATTAATATATGATTTGTTGCTGCTTAATTCAGCTCTAGCACATGTCTATTTCATTTATGTGCTGTTAATTGGGCTTAATTGCATCTTACTTGCTTGCAAATTTTCATGTATTCTGAAACTCTTCATTTATATTTTCCAATGATATGTTGCAGATATGTCTGCGAGAGCTTTTTTTGAACCTATTCTAGTCTCTGAATATGTTGCTAAGTACTTTAACAAAGATCTAAGTAGGCCATTGTCTGATCAAGATCGTATTAAGGTATGGTTATTATTTCTTATTTGACTGTTTTGCTTCAAGTGTTCAGTCAGAAAGAAAATAGTCTCTGTGTTATTTGTTATTGGTAAAAAAATTACACTGTTAAAGGATTGAACCTGTGTTAACCTTGTTATATTTTGGGTTGAAAATTGTTGCTAAATTTTCAGATAAAAAAAGGTTTAAAAGGTGTTAGGGTTGAGGTCAGTCACCCAGGCCACATCCGGCGACACAAGATCTTGGGCTTAACAACCAATCCAGCAAATAGAGAGATGTAAGTAATATGATGGTTCCAATGGCGTTTGGTTCTGTTTGCTGCTCCCTTATTAACTTTAATTATGTTTATTAACATTATCATTTTTATAATATATCAGGTTTACTTTGGATGATTTGGGTACTCAGACGTCTGTTGCTCAGTACTTTAAGAAACAGTACGACATTGTTCTCAAGTATCCAAATTTGCCTGCAATTCAGGCAGGCAACGCTGCAAAACCAATTAGTCTTCCAATGGAGGTAAGTTGTATTTTTTAAATTATTTTAATTCTTTTCTTAAATTTTGTTTCTTTTATTCTTAGTAAACCCCCTTAATTATTCTCTTTTGTCTAGGTTTGTACAATTGTGCCTGGTCAACGATATTCTAAAAGATTAAACGAAAGACAGGTCACTGCGTTGCTGAGAGCTACCTGCCAACGACCACATGATAGGGAAAAGAGCATAACAGATGTATGCTTATGAAATTAATAAATGTTTAACTGTTATCTTCTATTGTTATCATATGGTTTTATATGTTTGTTCTCCCTAAAATGTTTCTTCAGATGCAACAATACAATAATTACAACAATGATGAACTGGTGAACAAGGAATTTGGTATCACTGTTAAGCCTGAGCTCACTTCCATTGAGGCACGTGTGCTGCCTCCACCCATGGTAGGTTTCCAACTAGTGTATTTTTTCACTGTATACCATATTCTATTATTTCCGTCTTTATGGTTGTTTTGCATTGCTAGTTAAAATATCATGAATCTGGACGGGAGTCTCGTGTTCAACCAAATGTCGGACAATGGAACATGATAGACAAGGTGAACTTTCATTTGTTTATTCGAGCACGTATATGTACATGTTCTTCAATATTTTTATGTTTTTGAGCTGTGTTAACTGTTTTTCTTATTTGTTCTAGAAAATGGTGAATGGTGGAAAAGTAGATGTATGGGGTTGCATAAGCTTCTCAAGGTCTCAACTAGATGTGGATAGGTTCCTCCATGAATTGATTGGGATGTGCTGTAGTAAGGGGATGGTATGTGTTAAATCTTCTATATAACTTGGAGTTTAAATTGACTATTGCCCTAATTTCTCATTTTGTCCAGGAATTTAATCCCGAGCCTCTGTTTCCTATTCGTTATGCTCCAAGTCACCAAATTGAGAAGGCTTTGTCTGATATTGGGGTGGAGTCCGGGCTTCAGTTACTGATTATTATCTTGCCTGACATCACTGGTTCTTATGGTTAGTCATGTTCTTAGAGTCTAAAATCTAAATATTTTATCTTGTCATATTTACATGCATTTTCTTTTATTTTACAGGAACAATTAAGAGGATATGTGAGACAGAATTGGGCATTGTCTCACAGTGTTGTCAGCCTAAGCAGGCATTAAAGTACAGCAAACAATACATGGAGAATGTGTCACTTAAGATCAATGTCAAGGTTTGATATTTTTTTAGCGCAAATTTTGATTTTTTTTCCTAACTTTTTAATTCTTTTGTTCAATTTTGGACTAGGTTGGAGGCCGAAATTCTGTTTTGGAGCAGGCTCTGTATGGAAAAATGCCTTACCTGACTGAGCAACCCACTATTATCTTTGGTGCAGACGTTACTCATCCTCAACCAGGAGAGGATAGCAGCCCTTCAATTGCTGCGGTATGCTAACCCCCTGTTCCCTTACAATTGCAATTTAACTTTTGTTGAGTTCCTACCTATATTGAGTAGTTAATATCTTGCAGGTTGTTGCTTCTATGGATTGGCCTGAAGTTACCAAGTACAGAGGTCTTGTTTCTGCACAGGGACACAGGGATGAAATTATTAAAGATCTCTATAGCGTAAAGACTGATTCTAAAAGAGGGGTGGTTCCTGGAGGGATGATAAGGTTAGGTTAATTCGCACAAAGCTGTTTTCCTGTTTTTGTTCCATCTATTTTTTAGTTCTGCTTACAATTTTTAGTTTTCAGAGATCAAATTGTGGCCTTCTACAAGTCCACTGGCCGGAAACCACACAGGATAATATTTTACAGGTTAGCTTTAAGAACAATGTTTCTTTATGTTTGTTATGTTGTCCCTATGGTAAATTGATACTTGCCGGATTTTGGAATGGCAGGGATGGAGTCAGCGAAGGCCAGTTTAATCAAGTTCTTCTCTATGAAGTTGATGCTATACGAAAGGCATACTGTTTTTTATTTATTTTTATTCTGTCTTTACCTTTCGAAAGAAATTATGTATTTTCAAGAAGCAAATTGGTGATTTTCAGGCCTGCAATTCAATAGAGGAAAATTATTTGCCTAGAATCACATTTATTGTGGTGCAAAAGAGACATCACACTCGTCTCTTTCCTGCGCAACACGGGGACCGCCGGACTACTGACAGGAGTGGCAATATTTTGCCTGGTATAAATTTTGATTTCAGGTGACTAGTTCTTTTTAATGACCTGTTCTTTTTTTCTCACTCGAGTTTTTTTGCGTTTGTATGTTAGGCACGGTGGTCGATACAAAGATATGTCACCCAACTGAGTTCGATTTTTACCTGTGTAGTCATGCTGGCATACAGGTAGATTTTGTATGATCTTGCTGTAGATACAAACTGATTTATATATTTGTATCGCACATTTGTTTTTTTTTTTTTTAATTTGTTTATTCATTCTCGAGTAGGGAACAAGCAGGCCTGCTCACTATCATGTACTGTACGATGAGAATCGTTTCACTGCCGATGGCCTGCAAGTCCTAACAAATAGTCTCTGTTATACGTACGTATTTACTGTCTCCATTCTTGTTGATATTCATTTTTTCTTTGGACTTATTATTATCTGTATAAAAACATTCCACTTGGGACTTTTTTTTCAGGTTTGCTAGGTGCACACGTTCTGTCTCCGTTGGTAAGGAATCCTTTTTATCTGATGATTATAATAAATCTTCCTACAAATAATCTTGTAACTGTATTTAAATTGTTTCCTTCATTATTTGGCAGTGCCTCCTGCGTACTATGCTCACTTAGCAGCATTTCGTGCTCGATACTATGTTGAAGGTCTTGATTCCTCGGACAGTGGGTCTGCTGCACCTGGTGGCGGAACGAGGGATCGCAATCAAGAGGTTCGTCCTCTGCCTGTGATTAAAGACAGTGTCAAGAAAGTGATGTTCTACTGCTGACCATATTAAGCTAATATCTTTTGGGATTAGCTTACATATCAATTTTTGGAATTGGTGGAAATTTTACTGAAATCGCAATCGAACTCTATGTGATGTATATTTTGTGGGATTTACTCTGCCAATATTTTGTTTTGGATGTTTTGGATGTGGAAGTTAAACTCTGCCAATTTAAATCAAATCTTTACGTTGGTTGTAGTTGTGGTTATAACCATTTCGGGGATTTAAAAATTTTCTGGTATTTATATTTCCTGCCTATTAAATTAAATCTTTTTAACATTTTTTGTCGCTCGTTTTCTGGTGAGTGTGGCATGTCTATTTTCTAACAAGTGGGGCGACATTTAATGGGTTGGTTATGGTTTCAAATTCATTTGCTGGTAATTAATTTCTTAATATTGATATATATATATATTATAAGGTTACACAATGTATTTTTTAAGCCGTCACATAAAATGTGTTTATTGTTTATTTTTTGAAAAAGAAATTCGTATCCTTATTTATTTATTTTTTCTACTTTTTTTACTTTTATTTGTGAATAAAAATTACTTATTAAGATCTCTTTAAAAAGAAATAGAAACACTTTAAGTGGATTTGTAAGGATAAACATTTTTAGTACCCTAAAAAAAGGATATACTATTTTAACATTTGGAATGAATTTGCTGTATAATAAGAACTACCCCTGTCCCGCTCACATATTTACACTTAGGGCATAATTAGTTTAATAATTAGTTTATTAGATTAGATAGGATATATTATTTTATCCCTATAATTTTCATATTTGATTTACTTGAATTTAGCTCGTGATTATAATTAACCCAAGAATGTTTTTTTTGATAATCATGCATTTTGGTGTTTATTAGTCCCAAAGAGAAGTTAGGATAATAAATTTTATAATTTAATCAATCTAAACGCAAACGAGCCCTTAATGTCATTACTTTTATTCTCTTTCCAATCACTTTTTTACTTTATTCATATATCTTTATAAAATTATCCTTCAATACTCCACAGTCTCCACTCATTACACTCTTTTCTTAAAAAGTGTATCCATTTCGTAGTGCAAACACTTATGGAATGGAGGGAGTATATAATTTATAATTGTTGTACAATATCTTAGAAATTCACATATTAATAAAAAGATATTAAATTTGTAGCTGGACAAATACATTTAATTTGCTTGTCAATCACAGTCCTTTTAATATTCTCAAGTACTACTCCCTAGTCCCATAGAAACTTGCACACTTGGGTGTACACACAATTTAAGAAATGTGTAAGAAAATACGTAATGAGTGATGTTTTGAAGGGTAGTTTTGTAAAGTTTTATTATGGGTAAATAAGAGTATATTTTGAAGGTGGAGATTATGAAGATATTTCCTTTTATGAAGTGTGCAAATTGGTATGAGACATCTATTTATAAAAAGTGTGCAAATTCATATGGGACGGAGGGAGTATCATTTAACGTAATTGTTTAGTTCCGTACATTTATGATATGGGTTTTCTACGTGGGAATTGTCAAATATGGCCGAATAACCCGTTGCATATTTATTTTTGGCCTCATCTCCTTTGATCAAGTTCAATTAAAAAAAAAAAATCTGAAAACAAAAAACCCATTTCTTTCTTTCTTCTTCTTCACGCACATATTGAAAAGAAAAACCTTTCTTCGAATCTCAATTCTTCTTCTTTGTAAGAAATTTAATCAATCGTGTGAGAAAAAATTATCACTGTGCGGTGGTGGTGGTGTTCGTGTTCTTCTTCATCCTGGACTCAAGAGGATTGAAGGTTCCCACAAAAAAAATGGTCCTCTTCTTCCTTCAAAATTCCTTCAAAAAATAAATAAAAAATGCACGGGTAAAACAACCACTCGACCGTTATGTGAAAAAACGTTGGTTCAATTACAGTTAGACTGTCGAATTTCGTCTCGTATCTAGACTCTGAACTTGTTTATTCAAATGTGAGTTTATTTAGATCATTATTTCATTTTGCCCACCTTGTGTTTGTGTTTTTGCTTATTGGTTGAAGATATGTTTGTTTTACTTGATTCTTTTAATTTATCAAAATCATAGTTTATGGAGTTGGATTTCTGAGCTTTATGTGGATGAAAGTTAACCACAATGTTGTTGATAACATTTTAAAGATAACCCCTTCTTCAAATTTTGCATTATAAATTCAAATCTTTTTGTAAGGTGGATTTTTTATTTTAGTATGGAAGAATTTTATTTGGGAATATCAGCTGTGTGGAATGCTTAGTTTTGGGGGTTAATTTAGCTAATATCATTGTTAATTTTGTGTAACAGTTCTTACCTATTAATTTAATTTTGTGTAACAGTTCTTACCTATTAATTTTGTGTAAATGTTCATCCAAATAATTTTGTGTAACCAATGGAGTATGCTAGAAATGATGGGCATTAGAAAAGAAATGATAATCCAATTTCTCAGATTATTCAAAGAGTATTTTAGCATGTCTTCGAATTCTAGCATGGTAAAGAAGGCACCTTACAGGCTTACATCAATAACTTAATTTATTTTCCTTTTCACTTTATAAATAGTTATACAAGGATAATTATTAATATATATATATATATATATATTTATTTGGATGCTCAGGGTTAACAAAAGGGGTTTGTGAGATATTTTAAAGAATTGTATTTGAAATATTTTAAATTGTGAGAAAAATTGAAGAATTGTGTTTGAAATATTTTAAATTGTAAGAAAACTTGAGAAATTATGTTTTGAAATTACGTTTGAAATATTTTAAAACAAAAATACACAACTCTAAACAACCTTACACAATTAGATATAAAACAAAACTACACAACTCTAAACCACTCTAAACAACCTTACACAATTAGATAAAATAAGACTACACGACTCTAAACAACGCTAAACAATTATAAACAATCTTACACAATTAGATATAAAACAAGACTACATAACTCTAAACAACGCTAAACAACTCTAAATAACGCTAAACAACCTTACACAACTAGATATAAAATAAGACTACACAACTTTAAACAACGTTAAACAACTCTAAACAACATTTCACAACTAGATATAAACAAGACTACACAGCTCTAAACAACCTTACACAACACAACCTTAAACAACTAGATATAAAACAAGACTACAGAACTCTAAACAACGCTAAACAACTCTAAACAACCTTACACAACTAGATATAAAACAAGACTACGCAACTCTAAACAACGCTAAACAATGCTACACAACTTTAAACAACATTAAAGTGTGTTTGCAAACAATAGTGATTGATTCAAAATGATTACAATTGATTTAAAAATGATTCTATTTTAAAAAAAAAAGTTTTTAAGCACCTACTAGTGCAAACACTCACCAAGCAATTCATATTAAACAATATTGTTGATCACACATAAGATGAGACAAAATGTGAATTACTTATTTTTAAGTGAATAAACTCTAAATTTGATACTTTAATCTTGTGTAGGGTTGTTTACAGTTGTTTAAAATTGTTTAGTGCTACTAAGAGTTGTTTACAGTTGTACAAAGTTGTTTAGTGTTATTACGAGATTTTTTTAGAGTTGTGTATGGTTGTTTAGAGTTGTTTACAGTTGTACAATGTTGTTTAGAGTTGTTTACAGTTGTACAAGGTTATTTAGATTGGGACAAAACAACCTAATATAAATTTGTTTGTTGAGACCCACCAACCATTGCAAATGTCTATCTAAAGTGATTTGAACTGAAACTTGAAATTCTTTTTTTTTTTTTTTTCAGTGAGAAGAAATCGCATTTCCACATCATGCATCGAAGAATCAACATTGCACAAGTTTAGTACTTCAGAATGAAGTTCTTTATATGTCATGTTCGAAGATATTGGAAGCCCTTCTACATTATTGCCATGATCACCCTCACTTCTTTTCCGTTTTCATTGATAAACTCGCCAAAATAAATTATGTTGACCCAAAATTGAGGCAACTTCATATCTACAATTCAATAAGAAAATTATAATTGTTAATAGTATAATATTTAATAAAAAAACAATCGAAACAACTTAAACAACCATAAAAAATCAACTTAAACAACCACCATAGACAATATTAAACAGCTCTAAACAACCACATTACACAACTCTAAACAACCCTAAACAATCACATTACACAACCCTAAACAACTACATTAAACAATCCAAAAGGGAATTTTGGGGAGAAAAAAACTATTTACGTCCCGTAACTTTTACATTTTTTGAAAAACGTTCCAAAATAGTTAAAATTCTAATTTACGTCCCATAACTTTTTTAATTGCTTAATTTACGTCCAATTTCGCCGGAGTTAAAAAAATTCGCCAAAATAAATTATATTGACCCAAAATTGAGGCAACTCCATATCTACAATTCAATAAGAAAATTATAATTATTAATAGTAGAATATTTAATAAAAAAAACAATCTAAACAACCATAAACAACCAACATATACAACATTAAACAGCTCTAAACAACCATAAACAACCACATTAAACAACCTTAAACAACCACATTACACAACCCTAAACAATTACATTACGCAACCCTAAACAACCACATTAAACAATCCAAAAGGGAATTTTGGGTGTAAATCTAAAAAAAAGTTCACTTGAATTTACTATGATAAAACATCAAACAATAAATATAATGGAAATATATTTCTTACCTTCAATCCAATTTTTAATTACATTATGAGAAAAAATTGAAGAATTTAAGTGTAGAAAATAAATAAAATGGAAGAAAATGAGAGAAGAGAGAAGAGGGATTTGTTTCAGCTTCTCACGGTCCCAGGCCAGGCTCCCAACTTTATTTTTGTATTCTATTTTTTTTTAATTAATTTAATTAAAAGTAGGCCATTTTTGATAAAACATACTTTGACTAGGCCATTGTTGTATTTCCCCCGGTTTTCTACAGTAAGACAGGGGGTTCGCCCTGTCTTATAAAAGGCGTCCAATGAAAAATTGACACATAATTTAACTTCGTCTTGAGCGATCGCACTGTCGCCATTAGATAAAATATTTAATTTTAATAAAGGAAAATATAAAATTACTAAATTGTCCTTATAGTATTAAAAATAAAAACATACTTATTCTGATTTTCAATAATTTAATAAATCCCCAAAACCTTTCTCACCCTTCCCGACGCAACTCTCTTTCTTCATCGTCAAAGCATCACTACAATGGCACTTACCAGCATGGGGTTCGCCTCGGGATTTGATGAGAACACCATCATGGTCCTGGTGGTTATACCGCTGCTATCAAGGTGACGCAATGATCAGACCTTGGGAGGTAACTTCCTCAACGTTGGCTGCATCCCGTCTAAGGTCGGTTTATATTTTTACTCCCGCGCTAATCGCCTCTGGATATGAGAATATTCATCGCGTGTCTTCAGATCTTTTGTATTTACCTGTTATGCTAATTTCTTTAGATTAAATTCACTTTTTCTTCTTTCTTATTTTCAATTGAGATGCATGTGGTGCTTTGCTATAAACCAGTCAAAGGTAGTGCTAATTAGTGGTATAACAGGAATGAGATGCTGTTGTGGATAAGCTTGTTGAGTACTCAATTGATTATGAATAAACGTGTGAAAATTGTTAAGGGGGTGAATGTTAGTATACATGGTGTAATCGTTCTTCAGAAGCAAAATCTAACACTTGATAATTGTTTGTTGCAGTTGTACAAGACTTAGCTTCAGGAACGCCTCAATAGAAACCTTATTCAATTGAGTATTCAGAATTAAATGGAATTGGATTGTTTATGTTTCATTATGTAAGACAAGTTTATAGAGTTCATTGATTCTTTTGTGTGTAGTGGTTGATTTTGGAGCGTTGAATTGTGTATTGGGTAAACTAGTTTTCTTTCATGTCACATTTAGGCTTGACATTATCGTCTCACCTTCTTTCATGTAATTCATAACAATCGGCCATGTGAATTTTTTTTTTTAGCTTTAGGTTAAATTTGAGTATTGTATATATTGGTTGATCGAAATTAGGCTGTGAAAATTAGGTAAATATGTTAGGACTGTGAAAATTGGAATTTTATGGACTGTGAAATTAGAATTTAGGGCTGAAACGAAGGTTGGTTGTTTGGTTTGGTGCGAAAATTTCAGTTTATTTGATACATAAATTTCACAAGTAAAGAATGCAATCCCAGTTTGATGACTGCATCTTCAGTTTATTTGATACATTTTTTTTTTTTTTTTTCATTTTGACATTCATTTCACTCTTGAAATCCTACATCATTAGGGCTGTGAATTTGAGATTTTAGGACTGTGAAATTTGGATTTTAGGGCTGTCAAATTGAATGTATATTGTGTTTGCAATGTAGAATGTGGTGATTAACAAATTTTTCTTTGCTATGCAGTTTTGATGACTGCAAATATTATGAGTGATTAGATGATGAACTTCCTTCTCAGTTTAAGATTGTTGCAGCTAGAGTGGCTCTTAAGAAAAATATTCTTGAAGGCTAGCAGGAGAATTGAAAGGGAGACCATGTTGGAAGACAGAGTGAAAATGTTGGATGATCTTTTGTACAACTTTTGTTATCATATGGTCCAAATTGAAAATGCTTTAGTGTTATTAGCTTTCGAATGTATTTTCTCTCAACCTATGAATTTGTCAAAGTCATGAATTATCGTAAAAGTTGTATGATCAAATATAATAAAAATATAGTTTTAATTATATTGGATACATACAGGGGTAAGTTTGGTTATACTACATTCATTTGGAATGGTCATTGAAGTGAATGATTTATATACAATCTGATTTTAGCATAAAATTTTTGGAAAATATTTTTTAGAGGTGCAAAAGTGGTTTCACGCTAGGGAGACTGTTCATTATGTATACAATACTACTCCATTGCTTACTATGTCAATATTATTACAGTAAATAAGAATCTGCAGTTACTTTCTATCATTACTTCTTTGAAAGACATAGTCCCTCAAAATTAATAAATGAAAGAATGGTTTTTCTCAAAAATCAAGTCATATGGTCTTCTTGTTTGCCCACGAAAGATCCCAATCTCCATATGCGTATGATATTTTCCGCTTCAAGCTAATTAACTCACTCCAAAAGCTTCATACCAGTAGAGATATCCATTCTAATACTCCAGTACCTCGATGCATGTGGAATATACTAAACATCAGTTTCTTTCGAATCAGAATTATGAACCTCTTCTTTCATGTGCAATCCCAGCATATCTACAGCCTCATAAACCCATTCAATATGTGAACCCAACTTATCTCCTGCAACAAAATTATACACCTCACCCTTCACCTCTATCCAACTTCTCCCAGCCTCTTTCTTACTACCTATGCATTTTTCTCAATAGCTAGCTTTCTTATCCTAGCGAAATATCCCCACTTCCCATCGGTTGCATATATATATATTCGCCAGCGCCAGATACGTCCCTTGGCTGCAGCTCTCATTGCTAACTTCCCCAATTCTCCAAACTTATGTGCTTTGCAATGCCCTCATACAGATTCGCCAGTCAACCGCTGCGGATTCCGTAGCTATACCTGCCGGAAATAAAATTCTTGAATTCAAAATTCTAGAAACCCACGTTTGGGTTATTGGAATGGGCATGTGATTCATTAATTTAAAAGATTTAAATTTGATTAATTTTGTGTAGTAATACATTAGTAATTGATTTAGATGATGAGGATATTTATGTAATTTTATAATTAAATATTTTTATTTATTATAAATTAAAAGGATATTTTTGTCATTTTATATATATTAGTTTAATTTGTTAGTAGAGCGAAGCAGCATAGAGCAAACGCACTAATGCGAAGTGCATTCATATAAAATAAATTATATACGTCAGATCAACGATCTAATGGTATTAGAAGTATGACCTTTTGTAAGATAGTGCCGTAGAAAGACCCGAATGATATTTATACTATCTCGGTTTGTAATGTCCTATCTGTTTCTAATTAATTTTGTGACTTTGCTAATATTAACAAAATTATTGTACTCTTAATTAATTGTCAAGACGATTACAATTTAAATTATTTTAAAGGTATTTTAAAAATATAATTAATTTATATTAAAAAGAGCAAACCTTGCAAAAAAATTTTTTAGACTAAAAGAGGTTCCCAGAAGAAAACTCGACAGCATTCTAAGGATAAAAAAATCATATGCTTCGGCTTCTCCCCTCTTCAAGAAAAAACTTCTCCATTTCAATCGTGAGAAATGGTAGAGTTCACTGCTTTCTGGGCCAATTTGTGAGCTTTGTTGTTCATTGTCCTAGGGATGTATTTGAAGTGAGAGTTGGTATATTTTATTTGCAATCATATTTTCCGGCCCAACTCCCTCACATCCCCCTCGTATCAGGTGGATAGCTTGTGTTGAATCTGATCGTACCTCCACTACATCACCGCCCAGCCGTCTAACTTCTGAAAGTCCCTTAAGTATAGCTTTTAGTTCCACTCCAAAGGGCTTCTTTGAGGCATAGTTTTTTCAGCAAAGCATGCAATGCTATTTCCACTTGTGTCATAGATGATTCCTCCAATCCCATATTTTCTCTCCTCCATGTTAAAAGCCCCATCAGTTTCCAAAATCAGACCGTTCCCCCTGCTATCTCCCTCTTCAATCGACCCTTCCTCTTTTCTACATCTTGCAATTTTTCTCCCATCTCTATCCGTACTCTGAAAGGTACGTTTGAAGATAATTAATAACTCGTACTCCTATTTTAGAATCTGTCATCTTGACTCTTGTTAGGGGATCATGGAGAATCGAACATCTTTCACGCCATATTCCCCATGCAATCATCATTATATCCTCAATCTGGTTTTCTTCCTTTCTATCCGTAATTAGTAGTAAAAAATCCATGGTTGAGAGATCTCTACAACTTTTGATAAGGCTCTCCCAATTTAGAGTGTTCCAAACTCTCTTAACGCTTGTGCATTGAAAAATCGCTTGATTTACATTTGGCATAAAAAAGTCGCATAAATCATAAAGAGGAAGGGTCGGAATTTGGCGCCTTGCCAGGTTTCCTTCTGTTACAAGAAATTCTTGGTATTCTTTCCATGCAAAGATTTTTACCTTTGGTGGAACCCTTAAATCCCAAATTCTTTTCCACCACTGCTTATGTTTAGAAGAATCAGATGTGGCTGGGAGATCATAATTTGTATCTTCATCTTCTGAGCCTCCTTGTATCCTGATTTCACTTTGTATTTCCCATTAGCATCATGAATCCAGAATCTTGTGTCACAATTCTTCGCATCTCCAACTCCCGTACGTAAAATAGCTTCCATTTCAAATGGAGGAAATGCTTGTCGAACATGTTCCTCATTCCATGTTCTATCATTGTTCAGATAGAATAAGATGTTGTTTCCGGAAGCAATATTCGAGCGAATGTATCCCTCATTCAGGTCGTGCACCCAAGCGTGTTTCTTCAAAGAGACTGTTTTTCCATCTCCTATAATCCATCGAGTTCCATTGTTCAAAACTTCTCTGCTTGCATAGAGGGATCTCCACACGAAAGAAGAATTATTCCCAACCTCCGCGTCCAAAACATCAACGTGTTTAAAATACCTGGCTTTAAACAACCTTGTTACGGGGGAATATGGTCTGTCAATAAACCTCCATACTTGCTTAGCCAGAAGAGCAAGATTGAAAGCATGCATCTGTCCAAAGCCCATACCACCTTCATCTTTTGGTTTGCACATGTCGTCCACTTCTTCCAATGGATTTTTCTGCTTATCTCTTTTCCACCCCACCAGAAATTTGCTATTATGAATCAAATTGAGTGCATATCTGTATTGGCACCCTAAAGCATGACATGACGTAGGTATGAATTGCTTGTAAGATTGATTTAATCAAAACCTCTCTACCACCTTCCGAGAACTCTTTGTTCTTCCAATTATCAATCCTTTTTTTGAGTCTGTCGATCAGATATGCGAATTGAATTTTCTTACCTCTTAAAGAAAAGGTAGAAGGTCCCAAATACACTTGGTGCCCCTATGTCATTCGAAAATTCACTATTTCTTAAAACTCATGTATGCTTGCATGTGCCGTTTTAGGACTAAAGCAAATTATCGATTTGTCAAAATTCACTTTTTGTCCTGTTGCTTTCTCATAGTCAGTGAGGCAATTCTTCAATTCTTTTGCATTTTCCTTCTTTGCTTTACAAAAGATGACACTATCGTCCGTAAATAGGAGGTGTGTGATCACTAGAGCTTCCCTAGCTATTTGGATGCCTTCTATTTTGTTTTGCCTGACTTTGTTATTAATGCACTTTGAGTGCCCTTCTGCACAAAGAACAAACAGAAAGGGTGACAACGGGTCCCCTTTTCTTGGTAGAATTTTGCATTAAATCCATCTGGTCCCGGAGCTTTGTTTGGATGCATTTCAAAGACTGCATTTTCAACTTCTCTAGCACAGAAGTCAGCGTTTAAATATACATTCATTTGATCGGTAATTACCTTCTGTGTAAGGTCCGTAACCTTCTCAATCTGTGCCTTGCTTGGATTTGAAGTTTTGAATAATTCCCCAAAAAAATCCTCGATCAGTTGAGAAATCCCTTGTTTAGAGTCCACCCAAACTTTACTAGCATTCTGAATCCTCATGATGTTGTTTGTCCTTCTTCTTTCAGAGGCTCTTCTATGGAAGCAAGTGGTATTTCGATCTCCATTTTTTATCCACGTTGTCCTAGCTCTCTGTTGCCACAAAGTCTCTTGTTGGGACTGTAACTTTTCCAATTCCAATTCCAAATAAGCATAATCATGAATCCTCATTCTGTTCTAGTCGTGAGAGGGTTCTCATGACCCTCTTTATTTTCTTTTCAACATTTCCTACCTCTTTTTTTGCCCACTGAGTGAGCATTCTACCACAAGATTCAAGGCAATCTGGTAATGTCATATGGTTAGAGTGATTAATCCAGAATGTGTTCACAACCTCTTTCAAATTCTCTTCTTGTAACAAAAATTTTTCAAACTTGAACATTTTGCCATCCCCACTGTCCCAAGGCCGATCCTGCTCCTGAGTTTGGAGACAAATAGCTCTATGATCAGAGCCAAACAAGTGGAGATGATCAACTGAATGTCCTTCCGACATATCCATCCATTCCGAATTTGCAATAAATCTATCCAACCTTTCTTGAATATTATGATTTCCCTTTCTTTTATTTGTCCAAGTGTACTTTGGTCCTTTGAAACCTAAGTCATGAAGATTTAAATAATTTAAAGTATCTCTGAAGTTGTTCATGATGTGGTTTACATACATTTCCACAAAGCTTGCCCCCTTTATTTTCTGAGGAGTTAAGAAACATGTTGAAATCACCTCCCACTATCCATGGTTTATATGGGAGGTGAGTGTTTCGAATTCTTCTCAAGAGTTCTTAAGAAGAAAATCTGAGATTTGCAACAGGATTTCCATAAAAACCAATGAAGTTCCATTCAAAATCTTGTCTAGTCACTGCCACATCAATGTGTCCACTTGAATAAGAGTTCAAACACATCTTCACATCATCATTTGCAAAAAGTATCAAGCCACCCATAGTGCCTATTGGGTTTACAACAAAGCAAAATTCAAAATGTAGCAAACTTTGCCATCTCTTAGCAATTCTAACTGGCACTCTAGATTCCAAAAAAAATAAAAAATAGAAAGACGATACAGGGTAGTAATATGTCTGAGCCTATTGAATGCATTCGGTCCCCCTAAACCTCTTGCATTCCAGCATATGGTGATCATTTACGATGGCGGAGCTGGTAGTCTCCAGACCCCGCCTTGCTTGAGCTTATTGAGTCATCATCACTTTTATGACACTTCGTGCCACTGGATCGTGTGCCATCTTCGCTCTGGCGGTTCTCCTCCTTTGCAGCTTCAAGTCTAAGTTGTGCATTGCTAGGTCGCCCTCTTTTTTTCTGGCTTTTGTAGTGTTGTTGCTGCATGACCAGTTTTGGGATATGGATATCTGCACTGATCAGTGTTGGAACCTCTGTGTCCTTCATCTTGACTTGAAAAATCGGCCCCTTCCCTGCTCGTAGACCTTCTCCACTCTGGTTCTGTCGATTTGGCCCATAAAGGCTGGTTTCAGTGATGTGTTGTATTTGGACTTCATGTTCGACCTCATCCATAGCCCTGTTCATCTCGTAAGTGAGGTACTTGTTCTCTTCGGCTACTTGTCTTTCTGCTTCCGTAAACACCTCATTAACAAAGTAGTTGGTTGCAGTATTTTCCACCCTTGTGTTATCAGTCCATTGTTCCACTACTGCCTCTATACCTCTGATTAGTGTGAAAATTGCTTGAAATTTATGTGTTTATTTTACATAATTTTGATGGTTTTGTTGCATTATTCACATTAAATTGACTAATTGCACCTGAAATGAGAAAGGTATGTGTTTTGCTATTTTTTAAGGTAAATTAAACTTATTTGGAAGCAAAATACGTATCTGAGAATTTATGAAAATAATAATATAATTGCACCATTGGACGCGTCTCGAAAAAATGAGTGGAATGAAAAAAAGAATCAAGTCAATCGGAGGTCGGGAGCTCAAGATATGATCGAAACAAGAAACTGTGAAACTGTAACAGATTCCACTCGGGCTGCCGAGTCAACCCACTCGGTTGACCGAGTGAAATCTGCTTCCAGATCAGTTTCTGGACTTCCAACTCACTCGGTTGGCCGAGTCAAACCACTCGGTTGACCGAGTCAACTTGCTGATGCGCGAAAATTCGAAAATTTTAAAGGATTTCAAGGGCTTAAGTGCAAATTTCGTCTCAACCATTCTTCCAAGCTATAAATAGCTCCCCAAATCAGATTATTGGGAGGTTTTGCCTCACTTTTACCCACTCAAACCCTAACTCATATTTTCACACACAACATGGGATAGCTTAGGTTTGAGGAGCTTCTCTCCTCAAACACCATTAGATAGTTTTTATGCTTTTTAGTTTAGGATCATTTGGGTATTTCATTTTCATGTAAGAATGGAGGAATTACAAGACTCTCAAGGTGATATTTTTCTTTTATTTAAGCTTTGTTTGATAAATTTCTTGTTTATTTCTATTTATTTTGTTGTTTTAGCCATGGGTGTTTCCTCAAACACCATGGGCTAAGGTTTTTATGCTTTGGGTGTTTGAAACCATGTGAATATTTAGTGTTAAAATTGTTTATGCTTTGATTATTGTTGATTTTAGGATTATTGCTTCTTTTATTGGGTTTTATTGGTGCTTTGTCTATTAGCTTCTATTAATCCATATTTTGAGGCATGTTTAGCGTAGACGGGAGTTACATGGACATGTTTAAATTTATGGTGTGAGTTGTTGGTATACAAATGCGTTTATTATACTTTTAATTCGTCGAGAGAGAGTTAATTGTATTAGAACCCCATTAGGAGACATTAATTACTTGAATGGTTGTTTGAATAGTTGGTGAGGATTAGGAAGAAGTCTTATTACCGGGTTTGGGAACACCTTAGACGTAAGGCTATAGTACCCGAAGGAAAACGATTTTTATCCTAGCATCTTGATGCTCTTAGCAATTCCAAATTGAAGCATAAAAACGGTATAAACAATCCCACTCGATTTCACTAGGTAGAGAACACCCGAAGCATTCTCACACTTGCACTTCTCCGAATTTAGATTCGTAGTTGTTCTTTTATTTTTAATTGTCATTTTCTTATTTTCTTGGTTAGTAGTTAATTTTACTTATTAGGATTGTGTTTAGTTTAATGTATTGTCTTTAGATTATAATTTAGCCTTAATTTTGCATCAAACTCCCGAAATCGTAGCTACATTAGTTATGACAACGTACAACTCTAGGGATCCATTGCACTAGCCCACCTCCCATGGTTCGATACTACTTGGTCGAAATACTTACGTGTATACTACTACGATCCCTTATGCTTGAGGGGAAGTAGTTAGTCAAAATTATAGTGACCAAAATTCGTTCAAGTCAACCTCCTTCATTGGTTACCTGAAATATAGCCCTCGAAGAGCCCCCTTCCTCTTGTTCAGTTCGGACCTCATTCATTGGGTTAGCCTGTCCTTGAGATTTTGATCTGACTCTTAGAAACTTATATTGTTCTGCTGTAGGTCCCTTTTGCCCCTTTGATCTGAGCCACATCGGGTACTCTTTCCCATCGTTCAACCTCTGTCCATTCTCATTGTACTTTTTCGGACAGTCCTTTTCAACGTGTGACATATACCCACAAATATAACAGAAATCACCCATTTTTTTCGTACCTTAGTGGAAGCAGAATGTTCTTCCTTTTGATGGTGATGTATGTGTTTCTGTGCAATGGCTGATTCAAGTCAAAGAAAATTCTTACGCGAAGACACCTTCCCCAAGCAGTCTCTCCTTCAGGGCAATCTAACTCAATCACGCTTCCGAGTCTCTTTGCCAGCTTGTAAGCTATTTGCAAATAGTGTGAATGCCAAAACGTTATAAAATTACTTTTACATTCCTATTATACATGTATTTAATGTTAATTATTAATATAATTAACTAATTTCAACAATTATTAAATATTGAAATAAAATGAATAATTGACTATTTTTTTTTGACAAAGAGAGTATAAGGAAGATATGTTGTGAATATGTATTGTGAAATCCATTTACGTATAAAATTGTAAACAAATAATAAAGTAATAGTAATAAAATAATAGCCTTTTTAATGGCGAGAATTGAATTGTGTGAACTGATAAAATCATGGGTGCAATAATTTAAAATTATACTTATAATATTGAATATATTAACTAGTATTTCATGATAAAATATAGAAATAAGTCGGAATTATTAGGTTTATTAGTAATATTTGTTATTGTTAATACTCTCTTTATTTAAAATAAATTTCAATTTTAGAAATATTAAATATGTGCATTTGAAATTCTTAATTGTGATTTTTTGTTCAACAAATTGAACCAAAAGTGAATTCATTTTGTTTTAAACTCGAAATTACAAGCATTTAAAATTCCCAATTAGTTAATTGTGATTTTTTGTCCAACATAGTCGCTTGCATAACTTCTTTGCAAATTATATGTCGTTTTACACATTTCAATGCAAATTAATTGCATTTCTTTTAAATTTAACCTTGATTATTAAATATTTACATAAATGTGTTATTTTTTTATGAGATGTACAACCATTAATTAAGGGTAATATGAGAAATAATTTATTTTATTAATATGTGTGCATGAGCTTAGAATGACATATATTTGAATAGGAGAGTATTAATTTTGCTTTATCATTTCATGCGTTAATTTGCTCTTAAGTGGACACCTCCATACCATTAGGTGCTATCTTTTTAAATAATTTCAAATAAGTGTCAAATTCTGCCGGTCAAAGAAGACGCTCGTCATCGTCGACGACTTTCTTGACCCTTTTTTTTTTTTAATTTCTAGTTTTATTTTCCGACTTTGTTTTTCATTTTTTTCGGCTATGGTGGGAGGCTGCGCTACAGAAATTTCTGCAAGGTTGTGGTGATCGAGCGGCGGCGGCTCCGTCTACGATGATGGGGGCGGCGTCTGTAAGAAAGATTAGGGTTTGTTTTGATTAGAGTTTCTTTTATGTATTTATGTTGGAGACCCGTTGGTACAAAATATTTTGTAATTGATGTAAATATTTTATTCCTTGATGCATACATTTGTGTTCGTTGAGGCAAATCTTTCCTTAGTTGATGTAAATTAATTTTTTCTTATCGATGCAAATTTTATTTTCGTTTTTTTTTTGTGATTTTGTGAGTTTTATATTAATTTCTGTATTTTTTGTGCATTTATTTTCGTATTTTTTGTTAATTAAAATTATTTGTTAGAAAAAAATGAAAAATGGGAAGGTTGAAAAATAAATTGTGATTTTGTATTAATATCTGTATTTTTTGTAAATTTATTTTCGTGTGAATTTGTTGATTTTATGAATTTATATTTATTTTGGTATTTTTTATAAATTTATTTTTAGTGTTTTTTGTTAATTAAAATTGGTTGGCTAGAATTTTTTTTTTACTGGAGTATGAGATAATGAAAATTAAAATAATTGTGAATTTGTTGATTTCGTATATATATTTTTTTGGGTTAGTTATTAATAGAGTCATTTTACTACTAGTTTAATCTAATTGAACCTTCAACATATTTTCTTGTCTAATATAGTCAAATTGAAAAATGTAAGACAATTATACCCTTTCATTAATTTGAAACAATTCAAAATTCTGAATTTAAATTAACATGTCAATTAAATCCCCTAATTAGATATAAACAGAGGATCTCGAAAATTGTGTAATTTAAGGAGCTTCCAAAAATTTAAAAATTTCCTAAAGAGTAGGTATCCTCATTATTCATTAATTCGTTTAACTTGTTTGAGCTTTGAGTTTTTTGCAGTCTGCATTTACTTTCAGCGATTGTTTCATCTTTCTCTGCATTTTCGGACGACGAGTTTGACGATTCGCCACATCAGGTAATCCGATCATATATGTGTAAAGGCAAAATATGAATTAAGTACTGCAAATATATGTCGTAACATGATTATATATGTGTTAGTGCATATAGAGATGTGTAGACTAAAAAATATGAAAGCATACGAGCAGAGAAATTTGAACTAATAATTCTTTAATTCAAATAAGGAGCATAAAAGTGCATGATATTGTAATCTATGCACATAGAACTGCATGTCTATATGTGAGTAAAGGCAAAATGTGAAGTAAGTAGTGTATATCTATGGCGTACCATGTATTTAACATGCATATGCATTGTGTAGTGCACGCTCTCTTATATGCATTGTGCAATTAACTTATTTTTCCCATTGAAATCAACTTTGTAGAAAATAATATAGGGCTAGTCTTTCGTGAAATATTGCATATATGCATTTCAATCATTCACACTCACATTTTTTTATAAATACACCCAGTGACAGTTCAACCCACATTTTTTATAAATACACCCACTAACAGTTCAATTCACACCCATGTTTTTTATAAATACACCCACTAGCAGAAATATTTTTTATAAATACACCCACTAGCAGAAATTGTACTTAGTCGTCTTCTCCGAGCAGTTTTTGGCCACCCGAGGCTGCGGCCGAACGCTGCAATTTACGACGGCCTTAATCTTTAAATATTTTTTATTTCTTTAAATATTCTTTAATTATTATTATGGATCGAGGTTATTTTATATTACTACATGCAATAATATATGTTACTATATATTATAATGTGAGTTACTTAATCAATAAAAATTCTAGAAAAAAATACTACATTAAATAATCGGTATTACTATATAAAAAATTATATGTTACTACATACTTCAGTTTGAATTACTACATTTAATATGCGTTTGTTACTATATGTAACTTTATCAAATGATTTGCATTACAACATGGTTATTCTGTTTACTACATGCGATAGTATATGTTACTACGTATTATAATGTGAGCTACTACATTAACAAAAACACTAGAAAAAAACGGGTTACTAAATAAAAGAATTTGTATTATTATATAAAATAGTTTGTGTTATTACTAAATAAAATAATGTGTGTTACTACATATTACGATTTGAATTACTACATTTAATATCCTGCGTTCGGCAATAAAATAAAAGATAAAAAAATCACAGAAATTGACAAAATAAACGGGTTAAATTTTTTTGTCAAAATTAGAACACAAGCGGGCCAGTTGAAAAATAAATTAAGAATTAACCCAAATGAATTAATGGTGGTCCAATAATATATATTTTCAGCCCCATTGACTTAATAAGTCAATATTTTCAGCCCAATTGACTTAATTAGTCAATATTGCATGTATGCAATATTGCATATAAGTTTTTGTGAATAATATAATCCATTTGAAACCTTGACGATATCGACAGCCTGTTCAACGCAAATATATTGGAAAATTGATTAATGGATACACTAAAATACGTAATATACATAGGCGGAATTAAATCAAAAATTGAATTTACGATATGAATATTGCTGGTTTAACAAGTATTGCATATATCCGATGAAATCAATGATTGGTTTGATGAGATGAACAATAATCGAAAGATAAACAACAAAAGATAAGAATTGGATACGTACTGTGCAGACGAATCTTGATATAATATCAATATGACCGATCTAATTCTGATCTCAGGCAAATCGGAGAAATAGAATCAGAGATATTGAAATTGAAATGCGAATTTGGGAAAAAAATTACGGTGCTTAACAAGAATCTGAGGGAATACTTTTTGAAAATCAAAATTGGAAAGTCGTTGAATTATGGGAAACATAACCTAAATTTTAGGATTTTGATTGTGCAACTTTTTGGAATTTAAAATATGCAGTTAGTTTTTTATTGGCATAAATAGATTAAATAATTAAATTAAGGGTATAATGATATTTTTTGAAATTTGACTCTATTAGAAAAATAATAGTGGACTTATTAGATAATGATTTTTTTTTTTTTGTTAATTTATGAAAGAAGGAAAAAATTAAAATTACTATGAATTTTATGAATTGATCTCTTGTGCATAATGTGCACCGTGCACATTATGCCACTAGTCAACCATTTTTTTAGAAAGACGAAACTTACCACTTTTCACTAATAATATTTACCAATTTTCCGTATTAGAGATTACTATTTTATTTTTTTTAGTAGTAGAGATTACCCCTTCTCACTAATAATGTTTAACACTTTTAAATAATAATAATGACTACTTTTTAATAACAATAATAATATATAGGGGGAGTTCTACTAAGGTGTCTTTTAGGCTTGTCCATTTCCATTTAGTCATACCTTTTAAAATAGTTTCATGTAGGTGTTATCTTGAAGTTAAGATTACATTCTTGTCCCTATAGGGGAGAAGATAAAATTCTTAACCTATAGGGTAGAAAGAAACTTTTTAAACACCTCACCCCCTCTCTCTTTCTAAGCGTCTCCTCTCTCTCCTTCAGCCCCACATCCCTCATCTTCTTCTTATTTAAAATCCCAGCAACCAAAAAACTCTAACCCAACTCTCCGGCAAACCCCTGGCCGCAGCCGCCCCACCATGGCCGCCGCCTCCAACTCTAACCTAACTCTCCGGCGAAAACGGTCCACCATAATCGCCACGGCCAATCTGTTCGCCGTCGACTCACCCGCCATGGCCGCCCGCCTTGAACTCCATTGTCGCCGCCGTTGAAGCTTCGTCGTCGATCTTCCATGCGAAGATGAAGCTTTGTTGCCGCCGCCGCCCAAGCCGTCGATCTGTAATTCCTTAGCGTCGTCCACCTGTACCACCGTCGATCACCGCCGCCCACCTGTAAGACGAATGGATTGTGTGTCGATCTGTTTTCGTTTTTTACTTTTTGGGATCTGTTCTCGTTTTTTTCTCCAACGCCGATTCGATTTTTTTCAGATCTGTTCTCGTTTTTTCAGATCTGTTAATTTCTACGCGTTGTCTCCTTTTTTCTTCTTTGCCAGAATATTGTTGGTTTTTTGTGGAGGTGAGAGGATGGCCGGATTAATTTAAACTAAAAAAATTGATGGTTTTTTGTTATTATTGATATGAAGATTCTTTGCCTGAATATTGACCGGATTCTTTGTCGGAATATTGACCGGATCTTCCATGGTTTTTTGTGGAGGTGAGAGGATGGCCGGAACCTCCGGCTCAGACGAATATGCCTCTCCTTCCTCGGCTGGGCCGTCTTCCATTTTTTCTCTTTCTTGATTCATTCTTTTTAATTTTTTGGTTGTTTCCTTGAAGGAGACGAAGTCGCCGCCCTTCGCCGGAGACTGGAAGAAGACGAAGCCACCGTCGCGATCCCCTTGATGAAGATGGTGTCGTTCGCCATGGCCGACGAATCTCCATCGCCGTAACCGAAATTTTATTTTTCATGGTGAGCAGTGAGCACAAACTTGTTTTATTTGTTTGAAGAAGACGAAGATCTGTTCTCGTTTTTTCAGATCTGTTCTCGATTTTGGATCTATTCTCATTTTCTTGTATTTTCTTCCTTTTTTTTTCATGGAACTCAAAAATTGATGATTTTTTGTTATTATTGGTGGGAGGACTCCTTGCTGGAATATTGACCGGATTCTCTACGAGAATATTTATTGAAGACGCTGGATTTTTACTTTTATTTTTGTAGATGAAGCAGAAATGTATATTATTTATTTTTTTATTTTTACTCGAACTGTTGGTGCAAAAAAATTATTTGGTGTTGGTGTAAATAAATTGTTCGTTGATGCAAATAAAAAAATGAAAATTTGAGTTTTTATTACGAGAGAGACTAGAAAAATTGACTAGTGCCTTTTGGCAGTGGTCAAGTCCCTAAATGCACAAAAATACAGAAATTAATATAAAACTCACAAAATCATAAAAAGTAGAAAAATAAAATTTGCATCAATGAGAAAAAATAATTTGCATCAGCTAAGAAAATATTTGCATCAAAAAATAAATTTACATTAACGAACAAAATTAAATTTGCATCAACGAAATATAAATTTGAATCAACGAGCTATATCGTCTTATGTTGCAACTAGGTTTTGGTGCAAGAGTTGAACAATCAACAATCTAATTCTAATAAGAACGCACAAGAAACTAAGGTGGTGTTTGGTTTGGGATTGATTTGGATTGAGGTGGATTGGATTGGGATTTGGGTAATTCATGAATAGTAATTGTGTGTGTAAGTTGTCTTCACCTCCGACTCAGTGCGGCGACTTCGTCCGAAGCAGATCGGCGACGTCGGCCATGGAGGTGGCTTCGTATTCTTTAGGGGGCTCTGCAAAATTGATTCTTCAGATCGGGACGTCGGCCACTAAACCTTCAGATCGGGGCTCTGCAAAAATAAATTTACATCAACCAACGAGCTTTTTGCATTAACACAACAAAACTTCACAACAACACAACAGTTCTTTTTAGTATAAAAAAAAGATCAAAAATTAAAACTCAATCTCCATTACAAAAGCTTTGCAGGACGAAGATCTTCATCTTCCTCAACACAAAAATATTAAAACTCAAAGCCTATATCTTCTTCAGCACAAAAAATTTAAAACTCAATACCACCATTACAAAACCTCCATTACAAAAATCTTGACCCCCCTAACCTTCAAAAGACTATACCAAAAAAAGAAATTCAAGTGTTCCAAGGGGTGTATTGATTACAAGAGTGGGTGCGCATTAGTGGTGGAAAACCCTAGCCCACTAGCAGTCCCAAGTTGGGGTGGGAAACCCTAGCCGCCGCCTAAGAAAATTCCGGCAACGGCGATGGAGATTCGACGGCCATGGCGAAGGGCACCATCTTCTTCAAGGGGATCACGACGGTGGCTTCGTCTTCTTCCAGTCTCCAGCAAAGGGCGGCGACTTCGTCTCCTTCAAGGAGACACCACGAACCGACCCTTCGTCTTCACCACGAATCAAAGAAAACAATAAAAAAAAATTGTTGCAGAACAAAATCTAAAAATTTATAAACAAAAATCAAAGATTCAAACAAATCATTGTTTCGTCCCAAAAGAATTTCGACGAAACAAAAACTAAAATGATGCTACCTTTTGCAGAGAAGATATCTAAAACACCGAGATCGTGAAAATGGGTGCCAATTTAGGAGCCGATCTGTAACGGAATCGCCGGTTCGTCTCCTTCGCCACCCACCGATCCATCATCGTCTTCAGATCCGAACGGCGGCGCCGCCATCAACCACCATCTCCCCGTCGTCGATCTGTCTCGGGGCTTCGTCTTCGTCGCCTTCGCCGGAGGTCGTGAAGACGAAGGTCGTAGCCCTGCCTTGGCCATAGATCGCCCGCGATTTCAACGGCGACAGCGGAGGGTGGAGGGGCTTCACGTACGGCGGCGATAGAGACAGGTCGAGGAAAGCTTTTCAGCGGCGGCCATGGGGAGTTGGGGGAGGAGAGCATTACGATGGCGGTTGGGGGTGGAGGAAATCTTTTTAGCTGTAGCCATGGGGTGGGATTTTGAAGACGTAGGAGAGAGGAGAGAGGAGGGGAGAGGAGAAGATGAGGCGTGTTTGAGAGGAAGGGTGGGTGGGTGAGGTGTTTAATAAGAATGGATAGAAAAATGAAGAATGAAGTAAGGGCAATTTGGGTCTTTCAGATTATTTTGACACCTAAAATTAACTTTTTGACACCTAAAATCAACTTTTAAAAAAAAGTTGTACCTACGTAGAGTTGGGGGGTGAAAATTGCACCTAAGCAGTAATAAACTCTTCATTATATCACTTTATATACAATAAAAAATATTTTCTATATAAATATGCAGGATTAAAATATGCTAACACAAATAAAATCATATACACAACATGACTTCTCATCTTACATGTGTGAAAAAAATAACAATGATCGACGAGATTCGAAGAGCATTATGCAAGCACAATAAGGATAATTCACTACAAAAAACCATCCATATGGAGAGGGTTTTGGCAAGGGAAAAGCCCTCGCTAAGCGATTTGGCGACAGCAGAGGCGAGGGGCAGTCGCCGTCGCCTAAGTGCTCCTCGCTAATTTATTGGCGAGGGCACCCTCGCCAAATCCCGAGGGCAGAATCACACTCGCTAATTGGCGAGGGCTAAACACACTCGCGTATTAGCGAGGGCATACCCACTCGCGAATTGGCGAGGGCGCGTGCCGTCGCCCAGTCGCGAGAGTCATAACCCTCGCCAATTCCCGAGGGCAAAGACCGTCGCCTTTTCTTGAGAGCGAGGCCCCTCGCCTATTTAAAAAAAAATAGACCTGGGTTTCGAACCCAGGTCTCTAAGGCCACTTCCCTTACCCCTCACCACCAGGCCACCCTTAATTCATTTTATTCTCACCTGGGCGCGCGCATGGGGGGTCGAACTCGTGACCTCCCGGAGTCTGAAGAGTTTATGCGCTCCCCGTGTGCCAATTAGGCTAGGAGCTTTAGTCGTAATATATATTTCAAATGCATTATATATTTATCCCTTTTAATTTCTGTTTTTATTATTTAACTCAATTAATTTAATAAATTACCAACTATATGTTATTAAGTAAATTAATTATATTAGCTCAATACTTAATTAATTTAACAAACCCCTCATTACTAAATTTAATAACTTATACTTATATATGTATTAATTAACTCAATTTATTTAACAAATCCCTTCATTAATACTAAATTTAATAATTTATACTTATGTATGTATTAACTCAAATTTATTCTTTTATTATTAATTAAGTCAATTAATTGAATAGATTACTAACTCAATTAATTTATATATTAGCTCAATACTTAATTAATTTAACAAAAGCCCTTCATTACTAAATTTAATAACTTATTAACTCAATTACCAACTATATGTTATTAACTCAATTTATTTAATAAATTACCTACTATATGCTATTAACTCAATTATTTATATATTAGATCAATACTTAATTAATCACACACAAGCAATATGAATTAAAACAATATAAAATAAAACATTGTCTCGTACGTTCACTTCAATTCAAGTACACAACATAAAAAAAAATCCCAAACAACTTCATCAATTTTTTAAAATCCAACAAGACAACGTACATAACTTAAAATGTATCAATCATCGACCATCCTCAGCAGCGTCATCATCACCATCATCATCATCATCCCCGTTCCCGTTACCCGACCCCTTCTGAACCGTCTCATCATTGATGCCATCTGTGATGCCATCTGAGCAGCAAACTCTTGACGTAAGCGCTCCTCCGTCTGAGTGACTGATTGCTGCAGTTCTTAACGTATGAGACGCTCTCTCTCTTCACTAGCCCTCCGCTCTTCCAAAAGAGCATTGTCGATGTCGGCCTGGCTAAATCGTCCAAACGCCGTACCGGAAGATGTCTCACCAGGACTAGAAGTGACACGTCTGTTCTTTCCTAGTTGCCCAAGACCCTTCACGCGACCGTGAGATCTTCCAACTTTCTTTACGTACAACTCAGACATTTCCGGCAAGGGTGGGGTCTGGCTACTGGAACCATCATCTGAAGGATCATGATCAGATGACGGCTGGGTGAGATGTGACAATTCCTCTTGCACCTAATCCTATTTGTGCATATGTAAAATTTAGTTAATATACATGTCAATACAATTAAATATTATATTTAATATAATATATGTATACACTTACCAGAATATCACCCATATGCCCGTATGTGTACGTTCCGTTATTGTAACGGTGGTAATATTCGATAATCTCCCAGTCGTAAGCTGGTCGTCCCGTCCTCTCCTCCTATATTTTGAAGAACATAAAATTAAATTAATTAAAATGAACTCAAATTAATTACTTATATAATTGAACATAAATACTTACAATCCGTCTGGCCACCTCGGCTGCCCCACGAGATCCCCCTTTATGTCGAGCAAAACCGGTACCCGGGCCTCCAGGCTCTGATAGTCGGTTCTTCCGACACTGCTCGCTCTTCTTAATTGTGTCCGGATGATTCCAGTGGCGAACCAAGTGCTCCCAGACATCGTTGTCCCACTTCGGCCTCTTCCTTTCCGTCTCCCACAATCCCTTGTAGTGGTTCAACATGTCACTGTATCGATTTGCTGCTCTCTCAAGAAAGAGCCTGTACACTAATGCAGTGTCCACAGTCTCTGGATCCCACGTAACCTCATTCTGCCAAAAAAAATTGATTAATTAAAAAAAAATGTGAATTAATAGATATGTTACACATCATCAAATTATATTATACCTGGAATGTATCCCACCACCGTTGAAGCCTAGCTGGGGATATCAAGGCGAATGTGTGTGCGCCAACCTCCATATTCCGGTACATGATATGTCTGATGGTGGTCGAGATTAGACCCGAAGGCATCATCCTGTTGTTACGTACACATAATTAATTTGAAAATGAATAATTATGTAATTCATTATAATGAAAATTATAAGATATGTAATACTTACGCTCCACGATAGATCGTAAGACGAATACGACTCTCGTGTGCGTCTGGCGCCTGGCTGGCCGCTGTCTCGACAGACGCACGTCCGACTGGATCCGGTAACGGTGGATCCTCCTGCGCTGGATACATGGGGGGCATCTGGGGAACCTGTGTGTAGTACGGATAGGGGGTCGATCCCTGCATCTGGGGCATCTGGATGATCCTAGTCATATCCGGCAAATAGAAACCCGGATGATGTGGTATAGGTACAGGCGGCGTCTCACCTCTACCTCTACCTCTACCACCCGAATCCTGCCCAGTACCAGAACCTTGACCACCAGAACCCTGACCACCAGAACCATGTCCACCCGAACGCTGTCCATGACCCCCATATCCACTCATCTGTAAAAATAAATATTAAAATATAACAATTAATAAATTAACATTCTTGATATAATAACATCTATGAACACTCAAACTAAATCATAAACATGCATTAAGAACACTGAAACCGAGTCATAATCAACATTCTTTATATAATATAACATATACATGAACACTCTAGTAATATTCTTCTTCATCATCTTCTTCATCTTCATCCTCATCTTCATCTTCTTCATCTTCTTCTTCTTCTTCTTCTTCTTCTGCTTCTTCGTCTCCGGCTACGTCCATCAATGTACCGGTGGTATCAGTTAATATAACAGGATCATCATCTACTTGCACAATCATTTGATGTTCTATGCTTTCCTCTTGGAACGCGGGAACATCTGCTTCATCGTCAGTAGTGGATGACTGTTGTACGTCCAAGAAGGATCTCGGCTTGATTTTGCATACAGTTATCCAATCAGTACGGGGTCCAGGGTACGAACAATAGTAGACTTGGGTGGCTTGACTTGCTAGTACGAATGGATCGTACCGACCGTATCGTCGCCTCTGATGAATATCCACAAGCTTGTAGTTAGGATCAATTTTTGTACCACTGGCTGAGTTATCAAACCACTGACACTTGAACAAAACCACTTTCTTCTCGTGGTACCCCTGGTAGTCCAATTCGACTACTTCCTCGAGATTCCCGTAGAAATCCTCTTCATCTGCATCATAGTTTTTTCCCTTGATACAAACCCCACTGTTTGATGTTGCTCTAGATGCACCATAAGCCATAGTGTGAAATTTGTACCCGTTCACGTAATACCCTGAGTACGTAATTACGTGACCAGACGGACCTGCAGAAAGATCGCAAATAAACTTGTTCTCCACGGGATTTATCTTCACCTATATAAGTCGACTCTATGTGAGATTTACGTTATTGCTATTAAATATATATATATATATATATATATATATATTTGTATAAAATATGACTTACAATTTCTTCAAACCACGAAGCAAATTCATTTTGTAGCCTATTGTCCGATGCAGCAGCCGAGAGATTTGGTTCAACAACTTGAAGTTGATGCATGAATAGCCTACATACGTATTTTGATTAATAAGACATCTCAAAACTAACCAATATATATATATTTATACTATGGCCAGATTCACTTACTGAACATACGGCTGCACCTCATCACAATTCAACAACACGTACGTATGAGCAACTTTTTTCTCCTCATCCAAAATCCATCTCTTCTTTGGTTTCCCAAATCGCTTGCCAGGCGCCTTAAATATGGAAAATGTACCATCCACATACTGTTGTACATCTCCACTACCATCGTAATTACGAGGTAAATTGTGTATCCTCGTCATAACATGATCCTCAAAGTAATGAGAACAAAACATTGACGCCTCTCTGGTTAAATATGCATTTGCAATCGAAGCTTCAACACGTGCTTTGTTACCCACACTCAGTTTCAAGGTGCGAAGATACCTATAATTAGAATTCAAGGATCGTGATTAAGATAATAAAAACATTGAATATGATCATTATATCTTAAAATTCCTTAAAATACCTCTCGAATGGATACATCCATCTGTATTGAACTGGACCAGTAACTTTTGCTTCATATGCAAGGTGCACAGGTAAATGTTCCATAGAGTTGAAGAAGCTGGGTGGAAAGATATGTTCCAACTTGCACAATATTACTGGGATATCCGTTTCCAACCGAGTCATGTTGTCAACTATTATGGTCGTAGAAGTTAAGTCCTTAAAAAAAGACTAAGCTCAGTGATTGCTTTCCACACATCAGTCTGTAGAATATTACGAAAAGCAATCGGTAGTAGTCTCTGCATAAACACGTGACAATCATGACTCTTCATTCCATACAATTTGGGGAAGAAGAAGAGGGTTTTAATTGGGAAATAGGCGAGGGCAATTACGAGGGCCCTACCCCCCTCGCCAATTAGCGAGTGGGGGACCGTCGCCATTTTCCGAGGGCCACAATGCACTCGCCAATGAGCGAGTGCAAAACACGCCGTCGCCAAATCCCTCGCCAATTGGCGAGGGCATCTTTTTCCACTCGCTAAATAGCGAGTGTGATTCCGCCCCTCGCCAAATCTCTCTTTATTTATGCCCCTCTTTAAATTCCTCGCCAAATAGCAAGGGTGAAATACCCCTCGCCAATTCCCCTCGTTATTTGAGCAATTTTTTGTAGTGATTCAAGTCTCCCTTAGAAGCAATTGCAAGAATGAGTTCTTAGTAACTATGGTTTGCATGTGAGTAAATCGACAATATCAAATACAATTAAGATGGTCTTTAAAGTATCTCTCACTTGAATAATTAATGTTGAGCTATAAGAAAACGACACCAGAAGTTTTTACAATGATAAGAAAAATTAAAGACGAGATTTAAGGTGAAATTAATTTCAATAAAAAATAAAAGACAATTTAGTTAATTTTCAATAAACCTTCATAAACCATTCGTGTAATAGAGAATATATAAGGAATTATTAATTTATAATTTATATGAGGTCTATAGAAATTATAAAAAATGTATTATCTTATGATTTTAGCGAGTTTATTAATTTAGCACCCTATCCTCAGTTGGGACCAACCAAAAAATTTAGTATTAATTTATAGAGTTTTTACTGTATTTACAAATATTCTTGGGTTATTATTTTAAAGAGAAGTTTAATAATATACATATATATAATTATCACTTGCATAGGTAGATCCTGGGTTTGAGTCATGGAGAGGGGATAAATGTTGGGTTGGGTTTCCAACATGTGGAGAAGCCCAATAGCTAACATACTTGGGAGGCCCAAGTAGGCCCAACGTTTGGAGATAATTTACCATAACCCTAGAAGACATGTGTAAGAAGATAGAGAGAGAAAAATGAGGTATTCACGTTTTGAGAGAATTGGAATATATCATACTTTTAACCCTACCCATGTTTATTTTTGGCCTTTATTCCATTTGACCACTTTTAAATGTAATAAAAATAAAGAAAAAAGAAAAAAAATTCAAATCTCATATTCTTTCATTCTTCTTTTCAATCTCTTTTTCAAATTTCATATTCCCTCTCATTATTCTCTTATTCTTCTTTTCAATCTCTTTTTCAAATCTCATATTCCCTCTCATTATTCTCTTATTCTTCTTTTCAATCTCTACACTTAAATTCTCTCATTTTTTTCTCATAATGTAATTGAAAGTTGGATTGAAGGTAAGAAACATATTTCTATTATATTCATTTGTTTGATTTTGTTGGTATTTGATATTTTATCATAGTGAATTCAAGTGTGTATTTTTTTTTTTAGGTTTACACCTAAAATTTTCGTTCAAGTTGTTTAGGGTTTTTTAAAGTTGTTTAGTGTTGTTTAAAGTTGTTTAGGGTTGTATACTAGGCTTGTTTGGGGTTGTTTAGGGTTGTTTAAGGTTGTTTAGGGTTGTTTACTGGGGTTGTTTAGAGTTGTTTAAGGTTGTTTAAAGTTGTTTAGGGTTGTTTAGGGTTGTTTGAGGTTGTTTAGGGTTGTTTACTGGTCTTGTTTGGGGTTGTTTAGAGTTGTTTAAGATTGTATAGGGTTGTTTATTGGGCTTGTTTGATGTTGTTTAAGGTTGTTGTTTAGGGTTGTTTAGGGTCGTTTAATGTGATTGTTTATGATTGTTTAATGTGTGGTTGTTTATAGTTGTTTAATGTGGTTGTTTATGTTTGTTTTGTATGGTTGTTCTTTTTTTTTTTTTAATCAATTAAATAAAAGAAGGTCATTTTTGTATATTTTACTTTCTCTATCCACCAAAAGTGTGCTTACTTTTTTTTATATATGTTTTTAAAAAAATCATATTTTAATTATAAAAAATATATTTAATATAATGAGTAAAAAATATATTTGGTAGAAAAAATATTCAAAAGTTAACTATTTAAATAGAATAAGCACGTTTTTTGTGGACCCAAAAAAAGAAATGAGCATACTTTTGGTGGATGGAGGGAGTATATAAGTAAGGCCATTTTTGATAAGTAGTAGTAGTTTGACTAGGCCATTTTTTAAATTACCCCTTTGAGAGAATTCCAAGAGTGAGAATTTTGCAGAAGCAATATCTTGAGTTTCAACCGTTGGATCGAGCTGAATTTTGGACAGCAAGTTTAGGACTCGTCGAGGTACATTCTGAACGGTGAAGATCGTTGTTGGAGCTCTGTATTGTAGGGACAAGCCACGAACAGAAGGTCTGTTTTTCTGGGCGATTCACTTCTGCGCAACTGAGTTTAAGAGACCGTTTCTCACAAACCAACCGTTGGATCAAGCTGTAAATTGGACAGAACGTTCAGGAGGCATTGTAGTGAATTCTTGACGGTGGAGATCGGATTACGAACATTTGAGAGTCGGGAACAGTGACAGACAGATTGGTGTTGTTGGTGAGATCTTTCTTATCTCATTGTAGTTATCAAGTATTCTGTATCTTGATAAGTTTGTAGTTGAATATCTGTTGTTACACATTGTAATACTTGGATTCTTGTTCTAGTGAATTTTTTGGGTGGACTACGATCCCGTGGTTTTTACTCCTTACATTGAGGAGGTTTTCCACGTAAAAATTGCTTGTGTTATTGTTTGTTGATTGAGTGATTGTGCATTGTTATTTAATATTATTTCTTGCTAGATTCACACAAGAGATCGGATAATTGATCATTCCGCTGCGTAGACGAATAATTGTGTACTATTATTTGTGTGTTTATCTCAACAATAAGGGATGGGTATATAATATAATTCAAAATATATATATATATATATTTTTTTTTTTTTTGCTTTCCCTGATCATCTTATGTAAGAACCTGTTTTGCCTTGCATGACTTATTGGCCGAAATTAGACGCGCTCCACTACAAGAAACAGGTCAACAAAAAATTTGCAACAAATCTAAATTTTATAGGTAAATTTTTACCAACTGAAATATAAATTTTTAAATTTAATATTTGCAACAAAAATTTCAGCCGATTATGGAGTTTTCAAGATAATACCAATCTACATTATAACTCTTTTATTGCATTTAGCATTCTTTGGCATGCTCCCATTCTTGTAGTGTTATCAGTGGTTTTGTAAAGTAATTTTTTTGCGTTGCTTGGTAGTTTTCTGTTATTACAGTCATCAGTGTGTTTGGCTAATTTACACAAAATTTAATTAGGAATTCATGTAGGAATACTGCAAGTTTTTTTTAAGATGAGATTTATATGATTTCAGGAATTTCTTAACTTGTGTGATTTTTTCATATTTGTCTTTGTATGCAATTTGATCATTCAATTGAGTTTGCACACGACACGATGCCATAAAACTCTGAGGAAAAAAACACGCACAAGTCAAAAAAAACAAAGTTATGAAATTGTCAAAAATCGCAATAAAAATTACTCCCTCCATTCCATACTTGAATACACATTTTACCATCACACAAGGGCCCAACTTGTTGATGCCCTAGTTCTTGGCAGCCTTCCCATATATTGAGTCACCCTCTCCATTAACAATGTGATGAGACGATACGCGTAATGTAGACGTGAGATTGGAGAGTGGAGAACAAGGGTGAAGTGCTACCCATCTTAGTGTTAGGTTATCTCCACTACATCCCGATAGAATCCCACACGAGTCTGAGCCCGTTCGTATAACCCGCGAGTACGAGTGGCGGCCGGCGGCACCGAAACCCAACAGTGGTATCAGAGCCTGGTTTCGTCGTCGGCCGCCCTACCACCATATCTATCGCCGGATTTGTTCACCGGATCGTCGTCCGCCGCCATCTTTGTGGGCGGAACCCTAGCAGCCGCCACCGTGGTTCCTGTGCCGTCTCTGTGACGCCGTCACCGCTGCAACAGTCGAAGGAGCCGTCGCCATTTCGAATCTGCTCCACCCCCAGCCGCATCGCGCGTCCAGTCGCGCCGCCTCTGCTCGAAGCACCGCCGCGTGGCCGCCATCTTCGTGGGCCTGCCACCGCCGTTTGGAGCTCTGTTACGTCCGCTCCGCTGCCCATCTCCGTTGCCGCCGTGGGCGTCACCGTGCGCTTCCAGATCGGCCGTCTACCGCTGCCCGGTGGTTGGCTGTAGCAGCGCCGCCGAGTCCCGCAGCCCTCTCTGTGTTCGGCGTCGCCCCTGCCCGCCGTTCGCGCCTCCGTCCAGATCTGAGCATTCTGTTGCTCGCGCCGCCCCCTCTGTGATCGGCGCCGCCCGGCCAGATGCTGCCACCGTTCTGCCTTTCGTTCGCGTCGCTCTGAGTAAGTTCTTTTTTTGGAGAGAGAGCCGTAGGTTGCAGAGTCGAGGTAGGTTGGAGAAGAAGGTAATTAATTATTTATTTTGTTTTACAGTATAAATTTTGGGCTAATTAATTTTTCTTAATTTATTTGAGATGTGGCCCAATTGTTTATTACCTGCAGATATTATAATTTGAACTGAATTAGGGTGGAATTTAGTTTGGGAATATGGGTTTGCTAATGTGGTGTGCCTACTGCAATTGTTTCATCTTCTGTCAATTATCTGGTTTAATATTTGAATTAGAGGTGAGCTATTTTGCTTTTCTGCTAGGTTCTTAATTAATTCATTTGGTTGTAGAGTTTGTATGGTGTATTGGTTGCTGCATATCGTATTGGCCATTTGTGTGATTAGGATTTGTTTGTTACAAATTTTAGGGTATCTTTGTGAGTCCTGTTTCTTTGTGATTTTATTTACGTCTTTGTTCTTTGTGATATTTTTCTTTGTGATGACTGTCTTTGTGCATTTATCTTTGTGAGGTTTCTTTGTGCAATTTTTATAAGTCGCTTTGTGGTTAATCTCTTGATGCATGTAGTTTGCTCTCTTGGTGTCTTTGTGGTTATTTTTCCTTGGTGATTATGTCCCTTTGTGCTATTTGTCATTTGTGCTTTGTGTCTTTGTGTTGCTCTGTGATTTCTTTGTGATGCATGAGTAGATGATGGGCCAGTGGAAAGGTGGGGGAATGGTTGCATGATTATACTTGTTGGTTTCGTGGGAATTATGAGTATCTGGTTATATGTATGTGTGTTATGCATGACTTCATACATTGTGGTTTCATGTTTTCCCCCTACCCCATTTTCATCTAGTTGCATGTTAGTGTCTTGAGCATGTTTATTGATCTTTGTGTGCTTCTTCAATGCATTCTTCTCTTGTGTGATCATGAATGATTGATTGTTTCTTGGTGTTTGGAGATCATTCCCAGTAAGGTGGAGTGATTTTGTCTTTGTGAGCTATGTATACGTTATGATATCATGTCTTTGTGCCTTTGTGTTTCCCTTTGTGAATGCTCCGAGTGAGGTGGAGCTTGTCTTTGTGTGCCTTTGTGTCTTTGTGCGAGTCTTTGTGAATGCTCCAAGTGAGGTGGAGCATTGTCTTTGTGAGTTTTTCTTTGTGAACTAACTTCTACGTACGTAGACAATCTTTGTGTTTTCTTTGTGTGTTGTCCTTTGCAGGTACGTGGAAGTGGGTTGGGCGATGATGACAAAATTGTTTGTGGATTGTGGATTGTAGTTGGGGATGGCCAAAAAGGTGGAGAAATGTTGGGATTTAGCCCAAGTGTGGTTTTGGCCATTGGGCCTACACACAAGGGCCCAACTTGTTGATGCCCTAGTTCTTGGCAGCCTTCCCATATATTGAGTCACCCTCTCCATTAACAATGTGATGAGACGATACGCGTAATGTAGACGTGAGATTGGAGAGTGGAGAACAAGGGTGAAGTGCTACCCATCTTAGTGTTAGGTTATCTCCACTACATCCCGATAGAATCCCACACGAGTCTGAGCCCGTTCGTATAACCCGCGAGTACGAGTGGCGGCCGGCGGCACCGAAACCCAACAGTATGCAATTTGATCATTCAATTGAGTTTGCACACGACACGATGCCATAAAACTCTGAGGAAAAAAACACGCACAAGTCAAAAAAAACAAAGTTATGAAATTGTCAAAAATCGCAATAAAAATTACTCCCTCCATTCCATACTTGAATACACATTTTACCATTTTGGGCGTCCCATACTTGAAGACACATTACTTAAAATAGTAAAAACACTTTTAAATACTTCTCTTAAAACATCACAATATTAAAACAAATGACACTACTTTATTACACTAAAAAGTAACTTTATTACTCCCTCCGTCCAATTTTATTATGCCCACTTCTCCGGGCACGGATTTTAATGAATATTGATTAGTTTATTCATAAAATAGATAAGTTGAGGGTATGATAGGGTATTGTGGGGTCCATTTATAAATAAATTATTGTTTATGAATAAAGTGAATGACAAAGTGGGTAAATAAGTGATGTTAGAAGGATGGAGATAAAGTAGTATGAATAATATTGTTTCTAAAAAAGGAATGAGTATAATAAAATTGGACAATCAAAAAAGGAAAGTGGGAATAATGAAATTGGACGGAGGGAGTACTATTTATAAAGTTGAAACCCCCACTTTGTCTTACACAATATTAATAAACAATTAATTCATTAAAACTCGTGCCCAATTGGTTTGAGCCTTCAAGTATGGAACGGAAGGAGTAAAAAATTGAAGATGATAATTTGAAATTGACCTCCTGAAGCTTTGATTCCTAGAGCTGGGACGATCCTCAATGAATTTCATGGTCAAATTCAAATTTCGTAGCCAGATTTTGTTGTGAGATTGTTTGGAATTATGTGTAAGTGTAACGGTGGTGGCGGTAGTGTGAAGGTGTGGTGCGGGCGGTGGGTAAAGCATATATACTCCAAATAAATATATTAGATTATATTTTTTTGTTAATATTTTTCCAGATTATACGGTAAAGTATGGAGTAGCATTTGATTTGAATTATTATTTTGTATTTTAAAATTATATACAAATTATTGGCAAAAACTTATATGGACGTACATGCAATATTGACTAATTAAGGTAAATTAGATCAAAATTTGTGGGTCAACGCAGGTCAACCTTAATTAGAATATTTATTTTTACTCTAAAATATTATCTTACTACATGACCAAAACTATGTCACTACAAGGCCAAAAGTGTATTACTGCAAGTTCAAAAATATTCTGCACACTTATTTTTTTTGGACAAAATTACTAAAATAATTTTGACTTATTTGACTACTACATGACTAAAATAATGTTATTATAAGACCAAAATTTTATCATTACAAGGTCAAAAGTGAATTACTACATGTTCAAAAATATTCTTTTTTTTTTTAATTACATTAAATACCCATCCTTTTTTCCCTCCCCATGACTCGAACCCAGGATCTAAAGCCTAGGTAGTGGTGCTCTAACCACTTGAGCTATCCAACTTCGTCATGTTCAAAAAATATTCTGAAGACTTAATTTTTTGTGAATTTGTCAGAATGTTTTAACATTTAGTATTAAATTTTTTGTCTTGTAGTTTTAATATTTTGGCCTTGTAGTAACAATATTTTGGTCATGTAGTAAACTACTTGCAACCTGCGAATTTTCTGGACAACTTGGATCCAGGCTTATGATCCGCGAATTTTTCAAAATTAACTTAATTTAACTTTTGAGTTTAGGGTTTTGACTTGCCACATAAGACTAGCCCCAAATTATTAGTATTTTTTTAGAATTTTCAGATTTTAGATTAAACTAATATTTGGTTGAAAAAATAACTTTTGTATGGATATTGTTATGGGAAAAAAATTAACGTGGACAAATAATAATTAAGATATTATATATATTTGAAATATTATGTGATAATATATGTTGTATTAGTTAATAAAATAGATATATGGGCTTGAGAGCTTATGTATATTAGGCATATATAATATATTAAGATATTATATATATGGTATATCTTGTAAATCTTTATTTCTTTAGATAAAATTATTTCCTTAATTAATTAGAGATATATAGCAGATATATTTTATCTCTCATAATGTATTCCAATATATCTTAATATATATATTATATATGCCTAATATTGTATATATATATATTTTTTTTACTATATAAAGACCTCTAATATAATAATTTAGTTTAGAGGTATGAAACATAACAATTTAGACTTATAATATTTTTCTTTTTCTCTGTAAAGCAATGGCAAATACTTTTAGGAAACTAGATTACAAGTTTGTAGGTGAGGAGAACATGGATATAGTATTTGAAGATTCTTCACATGTAGATGAAGTCTGCATGAATCCCGTAGTTGAGAATTCTAAGTATGTAGACGAGGACGACCCTGAAGACGAGGACGACCCTGAATACATAAGATTGTAAGAATTATTTATTGTTTTAATTATTTTTGTAATTTTATGTTATACAATCGTGTTAAATTTGATTGGTTTGTGAATAAAAATTAAATGTTTACTGCTTCCTACTTCATCAAAAATCCAGCCGTGTCTACTTAATTTGAGCTAGATATGTGAAATATGAGAGTATTTATTTAAAAGATTAAAATTTCATATATGTGAAATATGAGGGGTATCTATTTAAAAATTAAAATTCGGTGTTGAAATTGCGGAATTAATTTATTAAAAAAATCCATGAGCAATCATAAAAAATGGGCCTCGTTCTTTTTAACCTTGTTGGATTTTCTTATTTATTAGACATTTATTTAGTATTTTATTATTTTAATATTATCAAACATTCGTTAATTCTCCAAAAAAATATATTTAATTTTGTAGTTGGCTAGGATTAGAGTTAGGTCTAACTAATTAGAATTATAATTAGTTGTTATATATTCATGATTTAATAATATTATTTGTTATTAGCATAGATATCAATCGTTAAAATTAATATATTAAAAATATATATAATTAATATTGACATTTTTCCTATTTTGCTTGTGAGAAAAATATAGATATAGTAATATTTGAATTGATATCCTATGACAATTAAATCAAATAAGGATATTATGAAATTTGCATATCTCACGATATTATTATACTATGAGATACTTAGGAAAATTTGCATATCTCAAATAATATAATGATATTCATGTATTTCGAGTTGGTAACCGTGCCTTTTGTTTTACTTAAATTACGAGTATTAGATTTGGTCTGGGATTTTATTTTTGTAATTTCCGTAAATCAAATATATATAAAAAAATTATTAATTAAGTTTGAAACCAATTTAACCCAAATTAATTTTGATGCTGAAGAATGAGATATAATTAATGGTTTTCTAAATAATTTTGATGTTGAAGAATGAACAACATTGAACGACAAAAATACTTCGCGGAGCGGAGGCCGTGGACCGTGAAACAGGAAGCATACCTTGCACGCTGTCTTATTAAATGCAGTCAAGATTCTCCACTCACGGACACGAGGATGATGCACAGGTGGATTATAATACAAGCGAACAACCTCTCTAAAACATTTCGAGTCAAGTTTAGTCCGTTGGATGTCATTTATCGATTTCGAGCATTCGTGGAAAGATTTCGTTGGAAGTTAGAAGATGAGTTGTTGGTTACTGAAATTGACCATATCGTTGGTAAGTGCAAGTTGGACTGGTTGGACTTTGAGTGGCTTGTATATTCATTCTTGCATCCATTTGATCTTGGAACAAATTGGATAGGAGAGCCAAAGACGGAATGTTATTATATGTGGATTTATACTTCTTGACTATTTTACAGAAATTTATACATTACTTTTTGAGATAAATTGCTTTTATGCGTGGAATTTAAACTTTGACCATAGAAACTCTATGCATCATTTTATGTTAAATTTTTTAAAATGAAAACATTTGAAGTCGTTGATGCATGCACTATATTGTAAGGTCATCAAGGAATTAGCATCTAAATGAATCAATTATAAATAAAGACAAATTAATTAATGTAATTAAAGTTTTTTTTAGTTCATTAAGTTGATTTTTTTATTCAAATGTTTTACACTTTTTTATTTTAGTCGTGTAAATTTATACTACTAATAATTTTCTAATTATGTAGTTTAAATTAACTAAAATAAAAAACAATTAACTATCAAAAAATTAACTAATATTCTATAAATTAATAAATATTTTTATCATTATTTAAAAATTTATATTAAAATTTTAATATTACACAATAAAAATATATGAGTACAAATAAATATTACTCCTTCCGTCCCTGAAAACTTTCATTTGATGGAACGAAGTTTAAGGAAAAAAATGTACTCCGTAATAATTAAAGTTTTAGGGGTAATTTTGTAAACTTTTTTATATAAAGTAAAAGGGTAAATATGTGTATATTGTGAAAGTGAATATGCAAACTTTTTAGGAGGTAGTCAAACTATTTAGTTATTTTAAAATAATTAAATAAATTAAAAGATTATCTTTAAAATAATAAAATTTACAAACATACAAATACCTTATTAAATCTATCATTTTATTTATTTATTAAAACCTTACTTATATTTTAATACTAGTGCAAGACATTCGCGGTTTGTAAAAAAATTATCAATAAAATTTTTATTAAAATTTCGCGACATAACGTTATCGATTTTTTTTTTGTGAGGTCCACTAAAACAAGATTTTTTTTAAAAATATCAATAAATATCGAGATATATCGTTATCGATATCAATTGAGTTGTAGTTCTAAATGTACCAAATATCGAGATATTTCATGAAAATGTCGGTGAAATATCGATTTTTTTTTTCTAAATTATAATTCTGAAATTATAAAAGAGTAGAATGTAATAAAATTTATTTTTGATTTTTTTATGCATTTATAGATCATTTTATCATAGGTAATTATTACAAATTTACAACTAAATAAATTTTTGGACAAATATACCTACCTACGCTATTGTGTGATAAATTTCTGGACTCACTTTTTTTAAAAAAAAAATTTTTAAAGAAAAATAATGACATTATTGAGATATTTTAAATAATCTTTTACCATTTAAAATTTTGTGCTATTAAATTTTATTTAAATGAAATTTTCTTCAAAATTCATATAATTACACCATCTCATACTTCTTTATGTTCAAATTAAATGGTGTTCTTACTATTCGATCACATAGCCTTCAATATCTAATGTAGAATTCTAAAATAATTAATTAAAGGTATAATAAGAAGTTAATATTTTTTATAATAGGTGTGTTTTGATTTAAAGTGACCTACATTTTAAATAGAAGAAAGTTATATAGAATTTTTATCATTTTAATAAAATTTTCATCTATTTTTTAATTTTAATCAATATTGATATTCGATATTGATAAGTCTAGTTCGAAAAAGAACTCTTAAATATATTCTAAAAATACTATAAAGACATTTTAGTAATTTTATGTATTTTTTTGCATAAAAATTAAATATTTTATCTAATGAAGAAATAAGATCTCCATAACAATATGTTAACTTTTAATTAAATTAAAAGCATATTAAAACACAGAGCGAACCTTCTACGAAAAATCCAAATTTAAATCCCACGCATAATTAAAAGCAGTTTGTCTCAAAAGTAAAATATTAGTACAATAAATTTTCACAAAATAGTCAAAAATTATAAATCCACATATAAGAACAATCTGTATTTGGCTCTCCTAACCAATTTGTTTCAATTTCAAATGGATCCAAGAATGAACATACAAGCCACCGAAAGTCCAACGAGTCCAAGTTGCACTCGCCAACTATATGCTTAATTTCAGTGATCAACAACTCACCTTCTAACTTTCTCCGGCGAAACTTTCTCACGAAAACCCGAAATCGATAAAGAACATCCAGCGGACTAAACTTGACTCGAATTTTTTTAGAGAGGTTGTCCGCTTGTATTATAATCCATCTGTGCATCATCCTCGTGTCCGTGAGTGGACAGTCTTGACTGCATTTAATAAGACAACGTGCAAGGTATGCTTCTTGTTTCACAATCCACGGCCTCCGCCTCGCAAAGTATTTTTGTTGTTCAATGTTGTTCATTCTTCAACATCAAAATTATTTAGAAACCCAATAATTATATCTCATTCTTTAGCATCAAAATTAATTTGGGTTAAATTGGTTTAGAACTTAATTAATTTTTTTTTTATATATTTGCTTTACGGAAATTACAAAAAATAAAATCCCAGAACAAATCTAATACTCCTAATTTAAGTAAAACAAAGCACCGTTACCAACTCGAAAATCGAAATACATGAATATCATTATTTGAGATATGCAAATTTTCCTATATAAGTATCTCATTTAATAATATCTTGAGTCTTGAAATATGCAAATTTCATAATATCATTATTTGATTTAATTTTCATAGGATATCAAATCAAATATTACTTATCTATATTTTTCTCACATATCAAATCAAATATTACTTATCTATATTTTTCATAGAATATATATATTTTTAATAGGGTTGCACTCTTGTGTACCAGTTACATGTATGTAACTTGATTCAATAACCCACCCATTTACTATATCCAATCCAATAACACATTACAAATAACAAATGACCAATTTACTATATACAATCCAATAACTCATTACAAATAACACATGAACTATTTACTATATCAATTTAACACATAGATTTTTTGGGACTTTATTTTACTTCAATTATTTTTTTATTTTTTTTATAATTAAAAAATAATACTCCATTAATTTTTTAACATTTTTTTTATTTTACTTCAATTAATATTTATATTTTTCTTTTTAATATTATTTTTTAATATTATTTTTCTTTCTATTTATCATTTGTGTTTCAAATGATATTTTTTTTCACGTACTTTCTTTTTATGACACAAATAATTATTCTAAAATTTTAAAGTCTAATAAGAAAATTTTAAAAATAATACTATAGACGAGGAAAATTCAATTACGAATTAAATTGCGACGCGTGGAAATTACGGGTTAAACATTAATTAAATTTATTATTTATTTGTTGGAATAAATTTAATTCCTAAAATAAAGATATAATTAATTAATATTTAATTGTTCCCTCCAAATTAATTTGGGCCTTGAAAAATCAATAAATAAAGACGGACCTCTAAAAGTCCAATAAATAAAGACGGACCTCTAAAGTCCAATAAAGCAAGACGGGCCTCTAAAGTCCCATAAATGAAGATGGGCCTCCAAAGTCCAACAAACCAAATTGAGCCCAAATAGGGTATTCTTAGCCCAAATCAAATTGAGCCCAAGTAATTCAAAATTCGAAATCCTAACTACTTGCACAAAAATCTCCAGGCCTACACCTATAAATAGAGGCCTCATTTCATTCATTTTCATCATCAAGAAATCAGAAGCATTCAAGGCTCTAAAATTCTCTGCAGAGATTTTAGAGTGTTCTTCAGCAAGGGGAGGATCTTCAAAGGCGTTCTTCGTGCAAAGCGGCAAGAAACAGTGTTCGAGTGGAGATCAAGGTGCCAAGCCTCTTCGATTCGGCGTTTCTTCAAGGCGTTCTTGGGGAAAAGCAGCAAGAAACAGTGTTCGAGTGGAGATCAAGGTGCTAAGCCTCTTCGATTCGACGTTTCTTCAAAGTTCTTCGTGGATCTTCAACGGAAAAGTCCCGGAAAAGTCCCGAAAAGTCCCAAAAATCAACGTTTAATCCAAAATACGGCGTCAAGCCTTTGGATTAACGTTAAAAAGTCCCAAATTCAAGAACTATCTTCAACGACGTTCATCCAAAAAGTCCCTAAATTCGGCGGTTAATCCAAAATACGGTGCTAAACCTTTGGATTAACGTTATAAAAGCCCCAAATACAAGATCGGAAAGGATTCGGCTGCGGATCCAGCTCCAAAAGCTCAAGAAATCCAAGTGAAGTTCAAGAAGAGAGAATCAGAGGAGAAATTAGAGATTGTAACCCGCAAATACTCGGTTTTAATCCGAAAGAAATAAAATCGTTTACCATTTTCGTGTTTTTATTATTTAATTCACGAATTTGTGTTTACAAATTGGCTCGCCCAGTGGGACAATCTCTACCTCTCATCTCTACTCTTCAAGCAAATCAAGTCTCGACGATGACACCAATCAAGATTAAGATTAAGAGAGGTGTTGCATCCAGATCAGCTGGTCTTGACTTTGAAGACGTGAACGTAGTCACGAGGAGTATGTCAAGAAGCTCGAAGTCATCGTCTTCTTCAGAGGAGGCTACTGCAGAGGGTCCACCACCCAACACTGTGAATGAGGAGAACGATCCAGCATGTTCCCCTACTCGTTCCACAGCAAGCTCATCAGATTCAAGCACAGCCTCAGCAATGGCAACAGACACTACGACTATTGAGGAGCAATTGTCAAGCTTAACTCGAGCCATAGAAGGACTCACGAAACATGTCCACGAACAAGATGCTCGGATTGCTAAATTGATGAGCAATACAGACAAAGGAAAGCAAGTCGAAGGGCATGATGCTGAGACGTCTGGTGAACGCCAGCCAATGGAAGTTGACCAAACTCTTAAAGATTTACAAGTTTCTCCCGATGGTTTGGTGCCCGTTGACCGATTGAAAGAAATCATACTTGGGGCAATCAAAGATAAGTTGGAGGAAAATCCTAAGTCCTCATTCACCTACAGCAAGCCTTACACGAAGAGGATTGACAGTTTGAAGATGCCAGCTGGTTATCAACCTCCAAAGTTACAACAGTTCGATGGCAAGGGCAATCCAAAGCAACATATTGCTCACTTCGTAGAGACTTGCAACAATGCCGGCACTTACGGAGATCACTTGGTAAAGCAATTTGTACGCTCTCTAAAGGGCAATGCATTCGACTGGTATACCGATTTGGAAGCTAGCTCGATTGACAGTTGGGAGCAAATGGAGCAGGAATTTCTCAACCGGTTCTACAGCACTCGTAGAACGGTGAGCATGATTGAATTGACGAACACTCGTCAATCAAAGGAGGAATCGGTGATAAATTACATAAACCGGTGGAGGAATTTAAGTTTGAATTGTAAGGATAGATTGACCGAAGCTTCGGCAATCGAGATGTGTATTCAAGGAATGCAATGGGGTCTTCGATATATCCTACAGGCAATTCGGCCAAGGTCGTTCGAAGATTTGGCGACTAAAGCTCACGATATGGAGCTGAGTATGTCTACAACGAGAGCTGGAGGGCCGCCAACTCAGGAGCCTTGGAAGTTCAAAGACAAGCAGGAAGTTAAGAAAGGGGGCAAACCTTTCACTAAAGATTCGAATAAAGAATCCATGGCAGTGACCGCTACTACTGTCAAATTCAGAAAAGGAGAAACTGATACGGGGAGTAAAGGAAAAGGCGTCGCCCAAGAATGGGGGCAAAGGAGAACAAGTCTGAGGGAATTACAACAAAAACAGTATCCATTCCTAGACTCTGACATCCCCGGAATGTTCGATGACCTGATCAAGAATGACCTCATCGAATTACCAGAAATGAAACGACCGGATGAAGCTGGGCGAACGGATGACCCAAAGTATTGCAAATACCATCGGTTGGTAGGGCATCCAATCCAAGACTGTTTCATATTCAAGGAGAAAGTTATGCAGCTAGCCAAGGAAGGAAAGATCTTGCTAGAGGATAGTGAGACAACGACAAATGCTGTCACAGTTGAGAACAACAGCGCATGTAGAGACCTCTCTTGCCACATGACCAGCGAGGAAGATGATGAACGACCTCAGACCAACGATGGTCTCGATGACAAAGTTAATGGTTGTTTTTCAACGATAGCTTTCACAGATGAAGACTTAATGCTTGGTTCAGAATCCCATAACAGGCCACTATTCGTAGTTGGCCATACTCGAGAGCAAAAAGTGAATCGGATATTGATTGACGGAGGTTCCGGGGTAAACATTTTACCCTTACGAGTGATGAAAAAGATGGAGATACATATGGATGAACTCGCAGGCAGTCGGCTGATGATACACGGGTTTAATCAGGAAGGACAGAGGGCCCTTGGCACCATAGTGTTGGATTTGCTAATTGGTGGAATGCCATCGACTGTAACTCTCCACGTCATAGATGCCAGGACTTCATATAACATGCTTCTAGGGCGCCCGTGGCTGCACGAAAATGGCGTGGTTCCTTCTACCCTACATCAATGCTTCAAATACTTTAGTCAAGGGGTTGTGAAAACAGTGGTCGGAGATGATAAACCTTTCACAGAGGCAGAGTCGTACTTTGCTGATGCCAAATACTTCTTTCGAGGTGCGAAAGAAACAAAGAACGAGGAAGGTCCAACACGGAAGGATTGCAAGGAGGCATCAACATCTCGCCTCAAAGAGAACAAATCGGTTCCCTCTATTGTTGAGGCATTGGAGGAGTTAACATTGCCGTTAACTAAACTGGATGGAAAGAAGCCATCTTCACAGCCAATTAAGGGGTTTGTTCGTCCTACTCAAGGACCTAAGGTGGAACATGGAGAGGTAATGGGACATGATGTTACAAGGTTTTACGGTCCTAAAGCTTACAAGCTCTTAGTCAAAGCCGGGTATGATACACGGGAAAACTGTGCATTGGGGAAGGTTGTTAGTCAGTCAGAACATGGACTTAATGACACCCAGAAAATGTTGAGAAAGAGCGGCTATGCCGTAAAGAGTACCAAAATGGGACTTGGTTATACCACAAAGAATCCGGTTCGCATTGCAATTAAAAGAGCCAATGCCAACCACATTTCTGAAGAAGAATACTCATCGACAAATGATGCGTTCGATGAAGATGGTAAGAAGGTAAGACGAATTTCGGTCTTTGAGAGACTTGGGAAGTCTGCTAGCAAGAAGAGTAAGAAGATGAAACGCCCCTCAGTCTTTGATAGACTCGGGCCACAAACCCATCATCAAAAGTTGGGTGTTTCCAGAGTTCGGAGCTCAAAGCAATCCCGCATGAAGAGGCAGCATATGTTGACAATAGCATATGGGGGTGTATCCAAAGCCAGAAGGCAAACCATTGTTCTCGAGTATAGCGACAAAGAAGATGATACAGAGAGTGTAGCTTCTTCCAATTTTGTCAGTACCTACAACATTCAGCAGCAAGTGCCACAAGATATGGAAAGGGCACAAAGAAGGATCACTCGAATGATCAGAGAAGGGTACGTCTTTGATGTTATCAACACTATGCAAACCATCCAAGTTAGAGGAAGAGATGGTCGAATAAGATCACGTGTGGATCTTACAAATACAAATGAATACAATGAAGACATCGCAACTGTGAATCACATCACCGAATGCGAAGATGTTCAGGTGGAGGAAGCGGATGTAGAGGATGCTCCTCCAGAACTCGAAGAGGGCGTCAAGACAACTATTGATGAGTTGAAAGAAATTAACTTGGGTGATGTTAACGACCCGCGACCAATCTATGTGAGTGCTTTATTGTCCGATGATGAGGAAGAAACTTACATTGAACTACTACGTGAGTTCAGAGATGTATTCGCATGGTCGTATAAAGAGATGCCGGGACTGGACCCAAAAGTAGCTTTGCACCATCTCTCAGTAAAGAAGGGAGTTCGACCAGTCAAGCAGACTCAACGTCGATTCCGACCAGATCTTGTTCCATTGATTGAAGCTGAGGTGAACAAGCTTATCGAAGTCGGTTTCATCCGAGAAGTAAAGTATCCTACATGGATCTCAAGCATTGTCCCAGTGAGAAAGAAGAACGGACAAATCCGTGTGTGTGTTGACTTTCGGGATTTGAATGTTGCATGTCCCAAAGATGATTTTCCGTTACCTATTCCCGAACTTATGATTGATGCAACGACGGGTCATGAAGCTCTAAGTTTCATGGATGGGTCGTCGGGTTACAATCAAATTCGCATGTTGCCAAAAGACGAAGAGCTCACTGCTTTTCGAACCCCGAAAGGAATATACTGCTACAAAGTGATGCCATTTGGTTTGAAGAATGCAGGCGCAACATACCAAAGAGCCATGCAAAGGATTTTCGACGACATGCTTCACAAGAATGTTGAATGTTATGTTGATGACTTAGTCGTGAAATCAAAGAGGAGGAATGATCACCTCCAAGATCTGAGGGTGGTTTTTGAACGCTTGAGGCGATACCAGCTTAGGATGAATCCTTTGAAGTGTGCATTCGGGGTCAAATCAGGAAAATTTCTTGGATTTGTGGTTCGCCAGCGAGGGATTGAAATCGAGCAAGCAAAGATTGATGCAATCTTAAAGATTCCGGAACCTCGAAACATTCACGAGCTTAAAAGCCTACAAGGAAAGTTGGCATACCTCAGAAGATTCATTTCAAACTTAGCCGGACGATGTCAACCATTTAGTCGTCTCATGAAGAAAGATACACCATTTGAATGGGATGAATCTTGCAGTAATGCTTTCAAAAGCATCAAGTCATATTTGATGAAGCCACCAGTATTGATCGCTCCGGTGCCCGGACGTCCGTTGATTCTTTACATCGCTGCTCAAGAGCGTTCAGTTGGAGCCTTGTTGGCGCAAGAAAACGAGTCGGGAAAGGAAAATTCTTTGTACTACCTGAGTAGAATGATGACTCCAAATGAATTGAAGTACTCTCCAATTGAGAAGTTGTGTCTGGCTCTTATATTCGTGATCCAGAAGTTAAAGCATTATTTCCAAGCCCATACCATCCATCTTGTATCGAGAGCAAACCCGTTGAAGTATGTTATGTCTAGGCCAGTTCTCTCGGATCGACTCGCAAGATGGTATCTCCAGTTGCAACAATTTGAGATCATTTACGTCCCTCAAAAGGCTGTCAAGGGACAAATTCTGGCCGATTTCTTAGCCGATCATCCAATGCCTGCAGAATGGGAGTTATGTGACGACCTTCCAGACGAAGACGTCCTAACTGTTGAAATAACCCCTCCATGGAAGATGTATTTTGATGGGTCCGCTCATAAAGAAGGAGCTGGTGCTGGAGTTGTGTTTGTAACATCTGATGGAGAAGTATTGCCCTATTCTTTCACTTTAATAGAGAATTGCTCAAACAATGTTGCTGAGTACCAAGCACTCATACTTGGGTTGGAAATGGCAGTCGATATTAAGCAACTGCATCTCAGGGTGTATGGAGATTCAAAGTTGATAGTGAACCAGATGCTTGGATCATACGAGGTTAGGAAACCGGAGTTGCTTCCTTATCATAAGTACGCTCGCCGACTCATGAATTATCTCGGAGACGTGGAAATTGAGCATGTTCCAAGGAAAGACAACAAACAAGCTGATGCTTTAGCAAAACTTGCTTCAACAATTGCATTGCCCGAAAGTAAAGCCCGTATCCCAATATGTAAAAGTTGGGTTGTGCCCCCTATATTTGAGGATGACGGTGATAAAGAAGGTGAAAGTCATGTTATTAAGGTATTCGAAATTGAAGAAGAAGATTGGCGACAGCCATTTGTCGACTACTTGAAATACGATAAGTTGCCAAGTGATCTGAAGCGAAGAGTGGATATCAGACGTCGAGCCCCTCGATTCATATACTACAAGAGTGTGCTTTATAGACGATCATTTGATGGGGTTTTCCTAAGGTGCCTCAGTAATGGTGAAGCCGCCCACGCAATGGAAGAAGCGCATGCCGGAATTTGTGGCGCTCATCAGTCAGGGCCAAAGTTACACTTTCGAGTGAAGAGGATGGGTTATTACTGGCCAACAATGGTGAAAGACTGTATGGATTACGCACGAAAATGTCAAGCTTGTCAGTTTCATGCCAACCTTATCCATCAACCCCCAGAACTGTTGCACCCAACCGTTGCCTCGTGGCCATTCGATGCTTGGGGTCTAGATGTGGTGGGACCACTAACGAAGTCATCAGGCGGTCATCTGTACATCCTAGCTGCAACCGATTACTTATCTAAATGGGCGGAAGCCATACCTTTGAGAGAAGTGAAGAAAGAAAATGTTGCTGATTTTATTCGAGTCAATATCATTTTTAGATACGGGGTCCCTCGGTACATCATCACCGATAATGGAAGATCGTTCAGTAACAGTCACATCGACAAGCTTTGTGACAAGTTTGACTTCAAACAAAGGAAATCTTCTATGTACAACGCAGCTGCTAATGGACTCGCTGAAGCTTTCAACAAGACTTTGTGCAACCTCTTGAAGAAAGTAGTCTCCAAGTCAAAGCGAGATTGGCATGAAAAGATGAATGAAGCTCTATGGGCATATCGAACTACTTACAGAACGCCTACACAAGCTACTCCCTATTCGTTGGTGTATGGTGTTGAAGCAGTTGTTCCCCTTGAGAAGCAGATTCCATCTCTAAGGATGGCAATACAAGAAGGGCTGACGGAAGAAGAGAATGCACGTTTGCGTCTTGAAGAGTTGGAAGCGCTAGATGAAAAAAGATTGGAAGCACAACAAAGGCTCGAATGCTATCAAGCCCGCCTTTCCAGAACGTTTAACAAGAAAGTCAGGATACGTTCTTTTCAAGTTGGTGATTTGGTTCTTGCTGTAAGAAGGCCTATCGTAGTAACTCACCGTGTTGGGAATAAATTCTTGCCTAAGTGGGACGGCCCATATGTTGTTAAAGAAGTTTACACAAACGGCGCCTACAAGCTGATTTCTGAAGATGGCGTGAACGTTGGTCCTATAAACGAGAAGTTTTTGAAACGCTACTACGCGTAAAGAAAACAAGAATGCTCCATAAACGCATGAGCCTAAACTGCTTGTCGCTCCAAGAACGCATGAGCCTAAACTGCTTGTTACTCCATGATGTACGAGACTAAACTACTTATTACTCCTGGTCCGCACGAGTATAAACTGTGTACGACAACCACCAAAGGTAAATACATGTGGTTAAACTGTTAACTTACTCCACTAAAGGCATTTTAAGTGGTTAAATACTTAAATCCCTACTTTGTCTACAGTAGTTAAAGAATAGTCACTCCTGGCCCGCATGAGTATAAACTGTGAACGGTCCCCCCCCCCCCCCCAAAATATAAATCATATTTTGCTTGAACTACGTTATGACTTGATCCTCTTTAAAGAGGTACGTAGGCAACTTAGTATATTTCTAAGTACAGTCATAAGTTAAAGTCGGATCGATGAACACAAAAGTGACGAACATATGAAGCATGAAGAAAACAAAGAAGGAAGAAAGTGAAGGGGGCAATGCCCAAACCTTATTTTGCCTTGTATTTCTGATTTTGTACTTCAATTTTGTAGAGGGGTGTACCTTTTCCCTTGACCCAGGTTTTGTCCCTAAGGAGGGTTTTCCAAGGCAAGGTTTTAACGGCGCTCCGGCCTCTGGTTCGACATGTGAACTTATGGCTTTAGGGTTTTCTTTTAATAGAGAATCTTTATTCTCTAAAAAGGGCCAATTCATTTATCTCGATGAATATACAAAAGCAAGCATTGAAGAATATGAACATGTGAGATATAGACGAAGAAAAGAAAATTTTAATCAAAGTGCCAAAGCAAAAATGGAATAGATACATGGAGTGTGCGAAGCAAAATATCCATGAAAAAAACAACAGATAAAACAAGGAAAAACATAAAGGTCATAAAGCAACTAAATAAAGAGGCCTAAACCCTTAAACTCTTCTAAAGCCTCTTCTAGCTCGGTCTTCGTCTTCTTCAAGCCTTCAATTACAACATCTTCTATTGGGGGCATATTGTTGATAGTGGAGATTTCGTCTTGAAAATTTAGGATCTCGGTATCAAAACCTTGAACTAATGTTTCTTTTTCCTCCAAAGACTGGGTCAATACTTTCTTCTCCTTCTTCAACTCCTTCAAGCGTCGCACCTTATCCTTGACTTTTTGAAGCTTTGTTTGGATAGCCTCGGCTTGAGAAAGATTTTCAGCACGTTTCTCCTCAACCTCGTGAAGGGCATGCTTAATTTCAGTCAACCGTTGATTAAGAGCCTCCTTAGGACGTCCATCGGAAGATTTAGACCTCATCGTATCATGAGCATCGGCTCTCTCAAACAAAGATATCAAAGACGCCTCTATAGTCGGGAGTTCAGTTTGGGCATAAGTCTGTAACCTCGTGAATGCAATGAACACTTCCTCCTTCATAGAAGATAAGAAGTTAATAGGGGTTTCCATGATTCTTGTTTGAAGAGCTTTCCATGTAGAAGAAACAAAGTCTCGTTCACGATCAAAAAAGAACTTATCACATTGAAATACTGAAACTGCTTGAGTACACTGCTTCCCAACGTTGATAGGGGAAGAAGCTTTCAAAATCTTCACCGAAGACGATGCCTCTTCCTCATCTGATCCATAATTACTACCAAAGATGTCAACCATCGCCTGAAAAAGTAGACATGTGAACATAATTAGTAAAGTAGTGGTATAAAAATGGAAAGTAAGAGAAGAGTGAGTGACGAAAACCTCTTTCTTCAAGGAGTCTTTAACCGATTCCTCCAAAGGTACTAAAGCTTTGGTAACCTTCTTGGCCCGTTTCCAATGGCGATCATCGTTGTTACCTTGACTCTCTTCCGAGCACTGAGAAACACTCTTTCTCTTGTTAGTCTCAACCACTTGCGCAACTTCAGGAATCAAGGGAGGATCAGCCGGCTTTCGAGAAGTATCTTCATCATGCTCTCCACAAGGATCATGACTATCAGTAACTAGCACATCTTCTTCCAAGATATCGTCATGCTTCGAGTTGATCAAGTCGTCGACATGATTTTATAAGTAAGTACCGTGGGCTTGGGCCCACCACTTCTTGTAATCTGGCGAAGAATACGACTTAGCATTTACGGGGGGAATCGGTAAACACACTTTAGCACGAGACCCACGCAAAGTACAAGACTGCCAATAATGCGTCCCATTATCCAATGGGGTTTCACGAAGATCAAAAATCAACTCTCCCGGAACTTCTTGGTAAAAGCCAAACTGACGGCTAAATCGGTGCGGACTGTAGGGTTCAACAATAAAACGATTGCCTTGCCTCCAAGTAAGGTAATTGGATCGAATAGCGACAAAGTAACTCCAGTTAGCCCGTTGACCAGTTCCGGTATCAACATAAGAGATAACTTGCTTCCGATTTAACATATTGCATGTCCATTCGGCAGACTCTCCTCTATGAATCCGTTTACGAGCCTCCGCAGGGTTATGGTACTTAGCACCATTCTCTCCAGAATACTTTACCATTATAGGGGCATGGTGATCATGAACAGCAGGGTAGTGAGTCCTAAAATATCGGGCTAACCAAACGTACACAAAATGAACCGGAAAGGCAGATCGGGCTCGGGACGGTTCGGGGTGCAGCGAAATCCGATTCAAACCTCTGTAAATATTAGCCAAGACCGGTACAACAAGATTAACTGTCTTACCCACAGCCATCAAACTAGCCATTTTGAAAGTAGCAGGACGTATCATATTCACTTCACCATTAGGAAGGGTAAATATGCAAAGCCAACAAGCTAAATGAGCAGCAAGATATGTCTCTTCTTGTTGGGCCGGTTCAATCTTGAGTGTTTTGAACAAAGTAACTTCTGCATCGGACCATGGCTTATGGACTCCAAGACTCCCAAGAGGATTATGAGTCGACTTAGGACGACAACTTCTCCTTTTCTCACTCCGTGTGGGAGGTTGACGATACTTTCCAGTTTTCCTTGATCAAAATGCGATCCATTGATCAATCGATACGCCACCCCTAGAAACTCCCCCACGAAGTATGTGGTAAGCGTGGAGTAAGTACTTGCAACTCTTTGGAAGGCATAAATCCCCAGTCTCGTCGAAAAGTTCGGGTGCGTCAGGTGTCACCTCGTCGTATAGACAACCATCTAGAGGAAGATTCGTTAGCTCATGCACGTCCCATAATGAGATGGACATCTCTCCAAAGGTAGTGAGCAACGTATTTGTAGATGGGCACCATGCCTCACAGAAAGCTTTGATAATTTCAGAATTAAAGTCGTAAGTGAAAAGGGAGGCAAAGACAGCATAATAAATCCTAGCGTCCCTGAGGGTATGTTCACATCGGCTCAAAACGTCTTCAGTCCACTCCCAATATCCTTTGTGATAACTGAATTCTCCAGAAAACTCTATAGCTCCTCTCCAATTGTCCTTACCCATAACTATACGCCTCCCCAAGGTTGGTAGATGACTTACATCCTCTCCAATCTCGTTGCGATGGGAAGTGTTGTCAAGAACCCATGCCTTCGTCGATTTGTTCAAAGATATCTCATGCGACCAATCGTCCAAGTGAAGTCCAGCATTCACTAAGGGCCAAGGTTGTGCAGAGTTACCAATAAGGGGCATTTCTACACGTAGATGGGTCCCTTTCTCTAAAGGTTGGCGTTTATCATTGAGGATCACCAAATAACGAGCTCCGGAAGAAGTAACATTATTTTTGAAGTGAACCATTTTTTTAAGGAACCTGAAGAGAAGAAGAAAATTATTAGAGAATTCATCATAAAGAGGGACAATTAATTTATTCTAAATTAATTTAACAAATAAGGAGTTGGGCCTGTTTTAATTAATTTTATTTACCCAGAGAGCCCACTATTCCTTCTCACACATTGAGCTATTTTGAATTAATTAAATAAATAAAACATGGGCCCATTTCCTTAATGAGTCAAGCCCAAATCCATCATATGTTGCCCTATTTTCTTCACTTAAAAAAGGGGCAGAAATCATAAACCAAATAATGTTGTGTCTCCATCGGCTGCCTCATCACCGGCGAACCTCCGCCGGAAACCGAGCACCACCGCCGGTGCTGGAACGTCGCCCGCCGTCACCGGAGACCGTCGCCTGAAGCCCGTCGTCCACAACCAGAGACCGCCATGACGCCTGTTCGCGCGCCGCCTGACTCCAGCACCGCCGCCGCCCGCTGCAACCGAAAGCCCGCTGCGCTCCACCCGAGCTTCGCCTGAAGGCCGCCGCCGACTGCCGTCGCGCGCCTCCTTTCGCCGCGTCTCCAAAGCCGCCGCCCGCTGCAACCGAAAGCCCGCTGCGCTCCACCCGAGCTTCGCCTGAAGGCCGCCGCCGACTGCCGTCGCGCGCCTCCTTTCGCCGCGTCTCCAAAACCGCCGCCACGCTCCGCCTGAAGTCCAGTCCCCACTACAATGGCCGACACCGCGCCTCCTTTCGCCGCGCCCCAAAGTTCAGCCGCCGCTGCACTCCAGCCGCCTGCCGCCTGCCGTCTGAAGCCGACGCCGTATCGCGCCGAAGCTCCGTCGCTGACCGCGCCCCGCCTGGGTCTAGTCGTCGACCGCACCCCGAAGCTCCGTCGCCGGAAAACAAGTGGCACCGCCTCCCTCGCAGGCTCAAAACAAGTAATTTCAAAATCCCCTTCCTTTTCAAACTGTCCAAATCCGAAGAGATTAATACACCGACAATCGAAAACCCACTCTCTTTCGAATTTGGTCAATTTGATTAAGAAGGGCTATTGAAAAAATTGAAAAATAAGTGGTGGATTCTTCCAGTTCATTAAAATCCACAGAATCGAAAGAGTAAAAAGACCCACGGGACACTCACATTCTCTTTCGAATTCTGTGAATATTTAAGAAGTGTTAATTCTTTTTTTTGAGATTCACAAGTTTCAAAGAGAGTAAAAAGACCCCTTGTCCCTTGGATCTCTCGTTTGAAAACCGTGAAATCGATAAGAATTTGTCACAGGGGTATGAAGTAATCGGATCACAGTGCATGAACATAATATATTTTTTGGACAAAGCATATATGTAGTACAAAACAATGAAAGGAAAAGCAGAATAGTTTTAACAAATTGATACGGATACATACATACATATACGTGCCAAAAAAAAAAAAAAATCAAGAGAATGTTGCAGTAAAGGTTACCTCTTGAACTCTGAGTCTCTTGAACTCTGAGTCTCTGACAATTGCTTTCTGATAATTGTTTTGCTTCGTAACAATTGAGCTTTGATAATTACTTTGCTTCTTTGTGAATGTGATAAATTATGAAGTGATGATTGAAGAAGGCATCCTTTATATAGGTTTGAAAGGGTGAAAAGATAAGGATCAACAAACACATATTTTGGTATATCTCAACTAAATCTCCACAATTCTTGGAAAATCATATTTCAAAGATTTAGTGATATATATTTTGTGATTTACGGATGAAAGATATTCAAATACAATTGGGCCTTCTTCTTGGACTAGACTAATTGTAAGAAGAAAAGAATTGGGCTTTGAAACACTCCATACACTCATGAACTTGTTTGTTCATTTTGGCCCAAAAGACTACACTATTTGAGCCCATGAGATTAATTTTATTAATTGTGACAATTCATAAAGTCCAATAACACAAAATTTAGGTATGGGGAAAATATTGAAATAATTTCGCAATTCATCCACTTCAAAGACAAATGTACTTATGGATGAAATACGAGGGGGCAATTTGTAGACGAGGAAAATTCAATTACGAATTAAATTGCGACGCGTGGAAATTACGGGTTAAACATTAATTAAATTTATTATTTATTTGTTGGAATAAATTTAATTCCTAAAATAAAGATATAATTAATTAATATTTAATTGTTCCCTCCAAATTAATTTGGGCCTTGAAAAATCAATAAATAAAGACGGACCTCTAAAAGTCCAATAAATAAAGACGGACCTCTAAAGTCCAATAAAGCAAGACGGGCCTCTAAAGTCCCATAAATGAAGATGGGCCTCCAAAGTCCAACAAACCAAATTGAGCCCAAATCAAATTGAGCCCAAACCAAATTGAGCCCAAATCAAATTGAGCCCAAACCAAATTGAGCCCAAATCAAATTGAGCCCAAACCAAATTGAGCCCAAATCAAATTGAGCCCAAACCAAATTGAGCCCAAATCAAATTGAGCCCAAATCAAATTGAGCCCAAATAGAGTATTCTTAGCCCAAATCAAATTGAGCCCAAGTAATTCAAAATTCGAAATCCTAACTACTTGCACAAAAATCTCCAGGCCTACACCTATAAATAGAGGCCTCATTTCATTCATTTTCATCATCAAGAAATCAGAAGCATTCAAGGCTCTAAAATTCTCTGCAGAGATTTTAGAGTGTTCTTCAGCAAGGGGAGGATCTTCAAAGGCGTTCTTCGTGCAAAGCGGCAAGAAACAGTGTTCGAGTGGAGATCAAGGTGCCAAGCCTCTTCGATTCGGCGTTTCTTCAAGGCGTTCTTGGGGAAAAGCAGCAAGAAACAGTGTTCGAGTGGAGATCAAGGTGCTAAGCCTCTTCGATTCGACGTTTCTTCAAAGTTCTTCGTGGATCTTCAACGGAAAAGTCCCGGAAAAGTCCCGAAAAGTCCCAAAAATCAACGTTTAATCCAAAATACGGCGTCAAGCCTTTGGATTAACGTTAAAAAGTCTCAAATTCAAGAACGATCTTCAACGACGTTCATCCAAAAAGTCCCTAAATTCGGCGGTTAATCCAAAATACGGTGCTAAACCTTTGGATTAACGTTATAAAAGCCCCAAATACAAGATCGGAAAGGATTCGGCTGCGGATCCAGCTCCAAAAGCTCAAGAAATCCAAGTGAAGTTCAAGAAGAGAGAATCAGAGGAGAAATTAGAGATTGTAACCCGCAAATACTCGGTTTTAATCCGAAAGAAATAAAATCGTTTACCATTTTCGTGTTTTTATTATTTAATTCACGAATTTGTGTTTACAAATACTATTAATTGTTTTTTTTTAATATTAAATAGTATAATAATAATTTATTTTAAAAAATAAAACTCTCATCTCTTTTAACTGTGCAAGTGTTCAATTTTATTGATATTATTTTACTTTAATTAATTGGTGTATAATATTCATCTTATCCTTTCAAAATTTTACTTTATTCCTTACAAATTTTACTTCGTTTTACATTGTTTAATTATTATTTTCATTCGAACTTTCATTTTTTAATCACTTTATTTTAGTTTTTTATAAATAATAATTTTTAGTTTATAAGTGTTATGATAACAATTGATAAGTATTATGGTATATTATTAATTAATATGCAATACTGTACGTATTAGTTCATATACAGTATAATATTAGTTTATATTGGTACAAGTTCTAATGTTTTCGAGTTTTGAGTTCGCATACTTTATGGTACTAGTTTATATATATTATAGTATTAGTTCACATATTGTATAGTATTAGTTCACATACTCTATGGTACTAGTTCAAATATAGTATATTATTAGTTCACATATTGTATAGTATTAGTTCATATACTCTATGGTACTAGTTCAAATATAGTATAGTATTAATTCACATATTGTATAGTATTAGTTCATATATTAAATAATATTTTTATACCCACATTAATCTCTAGTGCTATACAATATTAACTAGTACTATATCATAGGCGTACTAATACTATACAATATGTGAACTAATATTATATTTAATAAAAAATACATAACTTAACACATTCATAATTCAAGACATACCATACAAATTAATACATCAATATTAAAATATTGATATTAAGTAACTTGTAAGAAGAACAAAAGTGAGAATGAATCACACTGAACACACAATTCAATTAATAGATATGTTCACACTCAATGAACATATGAATGCATCAACACGGCGATGACCACAAAGAAAATAATAAAGTTGATGCAATATTATGCTGGTTTCTCCCCCAATTCTCCACTCATTTAAGTTTCTAAATATAAATTTTATTTTTCAATTAGATTATGTTATTAATTAGTCTTAAAAAATAATATACAACTTTAAAAAACTTATAACAAACTAGATATCATTGTAGAAATAATGAAAACATAACAAAATAATCTTAGTTATTATAAATCGGATTAAAACTAGAAAGTGAGCATGTCATATTCATACATTTATACCCAAATTAGAAAAAAAAATTGAATTTTTTTAGTTTAGCTTTTTTTTTTCTAAATTTTGGTCATTTTTTTAAAAAAAAAACTGAAAAATTTTATTTTATAATTTTATTTTTGAGTTTCATATATTTTTTTTATATTCATTATTTTTTTATATTTATTTTTTGAAAGTTAAAAAAATAGAATAATATTTGACTTCGTGGTGATTCATTGGTGACACGATAGTTGGTGTATAATTATAATTTTAATGAGTTGTATTTTAATTTAATTGATAAAATAGTAATATAGTATTTTACATGTATTTTTCTTTTTAAAAGGGGGGTGAAATTAATAAAAAATAAGGTAAGCAACTAATAATAAAAAATTGGATTTAGTTACATGTACGTAACTTGTACACATAAGTGTCTAAAAGAAGGGAGTATGCACTTATTAAAAAAAGAGTGTAAATAGCCAGTTACATGTGTATAACTGGTACACATAAGTATTTGCCTTTTTAATATATTAATTTTAACGATTGATATCTATGCTAATAACAAATAATATTATTAAATCATGAATAGATAACAACTAATTCTAATTCTTATCAGTATATATATATATATATAACAAATAATATTATTAAATCATGAATAGATAACAACTAATTCTAATTCTTATCAGTATTCCTAATAGTTAGACCTAACCCTAATCTTAGCCGACTACAAAATTAAATATTTTTTTGAAGAATTAACGAATGTTTGATAATATTAAAATAACATATACGGTAGATCATACTATAAAATACTGAATATATGTAATAAATAAGAAAATCCAACAAGGTTAAAAAGAACTGCACAAGAACACGATGATTGCTCATGGATTTTTTTTAATAAATTAATTCCGCAATTTCAACACTTTAAATGCGAATTTTAATTTTTTACTCCAATAGATACCCCTCATATTTCACATATCCGAAATTTTAATCTTTTTAATACGGTTGGATTTTTGATGAAGTAGAAAGCAGAGATTTAGAAGATACGGTTGGATTTTTGATGAAGTAGAAAGCAGTAAACATTTAAATTTTTTTCACAAACCATCAAATTTAATTGTATAACATAAAATTATAAAAATAATTAAAAAAATAAATAATTCTTACAATGTTATGTATTTAGTGTCGTCCTCGTCTTCAGTGTCGTCCTCGTCTACATACGAGGAATTCTCAACTACGGGAGTCATGCAGACCTCATCTACGTATGAAGAATCTTCAAATATTATATCCATATTGTCCTCACCTACAAACTTATAATCTAGTTTTCTAAAAGTATTTGCCATCGCTTTAGAGAAAAAAAAAATATATTACGAGTTTTAATTGTTGTGTCACATACCTCTAAACTTAGAGGTTTTTATATATTACAATAAAAAATTATGTGTACATGAGCTCTCAAGCCCATATATCTATTTTATTAACCAATCCGGCCAGAAGATTCAATAACTAATACTGTAAAATATATTTTACTATATTATCACACAATATTTCAAATATATATCTAATATATCATATAATAATTATAATTCTGTCCAATATATATTTCTTTATATTATCCACGTTTTTTTTTTGCCATAACAATATCCATATAAAAGTTATTTTTTCAACCAAATAATAGTTTAATCCAAAATCTGATTTTTTTTAAATACTAATAATTTGTATATAATTTTAAAATACAAAAAAATAATTCAAATATAATTGTATTACAGTTTACAGTATAATCTGGAAAAATATTAACAAAAAAATATAATCTACAGTAATATATATATATATATATATATGCACGTAACTATCATCACTATATCAGTACTATGACTGCGTGTGCAATTATATATATTTGGAGTATATATGTGATGCGGATAAAATATGTCGCTCTTGGAAAAGTCGACACGTGGAAACGAGATAAATTATAATAGTCTTAATTGGGTTAATAGGCTTGAAGATTGGATTAATACACTCCTGGGCCTAAAGAGGGAAATAAGAGTAGGTGGGCTTTTAGTCCATATGTGAGGATTAGTGGCCTTTGGGGTCCAAGGACCTGGCCCAAAGGAAACGCGTAGCATGATCCATTCTTTCCTAACTAAGTCAAAAGAAGAAGCCAATCCGTAAAGATAGGGGCCAGTATACAGAAGGGCCGAGTCTTTAGGGATCTGGACCAAGCCTTCAGGGATAGGGACCGAATTTACAGGGAAGTGCGAAAAAATATAGGGAGAAAGAGTCTTCCTCTCCCCGGGGAGGAAGGACCAGGTATATAAACATGTTATTTTTACATTATCATTCACGTTTTTCATACAGAATATAGATACTCTTACGAAATATACACTGAGTTCAGAAGATATATCAGATTATTCGCCAGAATTTCCCTAAAATTACAGGGAAATTCCTCTTTGATTCTCCTAAGAAGGATTCTGACTTGAGCGTCGGAGATTCCGCGCCGGGGCCACCCTCCGGCGTGCTTTTGCAGGTCATTCTAGGATTTTCGAGAAGATTAACGTGAGGATTGCCAAGGATAAAGAGCGATTCAAACCCGTGATTCGCAGTGCTCGTAAGGGAACAATTGATATCCATAGGCGTTCTTTTTCGACGCAACAACTGGCGCCGTCTGTGGGAACATTTCGAGCTAAGGCGTGAGAAAAAGTTCCGTATTAAATGGGTGGAGAACAGGATCTGACGAAGCAGACTAAGGAGAAAGGAGATTTCACTCCTCTTCCTTTCCCTCCGCCTCCCCCAGGTTTTCCCGCAAACCGAAATCTAGGGAAACAACCTGCAGACCCTACACCAGAAGATATCCCTCTCGCCCAAGAGGGGAATGTAACAGGTATCTCAGGAGCTTCGGGAAGTGGGATTAATAAGGATATCCCTAACCACAACGCTCGACCAGAACTCTTGACTATTTCTCAAGATCAGTTAGATGAGATGATCGCGCAATCGGTAGAAAGGATAATCACTTCTCGTGGACTTCGCCCTCCTGGACCCATTCCACTAACCAACGAGGGTACGAAGCAAAACCCTCTAGAACATGTCATCGATTCTGCTCCGGTCCCCTCTAGGAATTTAGGATCCCCCTCAAAACCAAGAAGAAAAGGTGCCCTCCCAAGCTAAGAGAAGCATTCTTGATCGCCCTCCTCGGAGGAATACGGAGAGGATCCCTAGTGATACCACCCTGGATACAGGGATAGGAGAAAGCACGGATGACACTTACCAGGGAGCTGTCAGCGATCAAATACATGCCTTACGTAAAGAAATGAAGGACATGCAGAGGCACATGATTGACAACGTAAGTAGACCTTCTTACGTTACTGGTTATCAATTCTCATCTAGTATTTTACAAGATGAACTGCCCTCTAACTTTAAATCCTTAAATTTTGAATATGATGGCACCACGGAACCGTATGAGCATTTGATGAGATTCGAGAACGCCGCCCTACTACACCGATATGGGGAAGGTGTCAAGTGCAGGGTATTTCTAACTACCCTCTCTAAAGCTGCACAACAGTGGTTCACACAGCTAGGGCCGAACACCATCCACTCATGGTCAGAATTCAGTGAATTGTTCTTTCACCAATTCGCCAACGCTAGAAGGCAGCCTAGGGCCACCCTCACCTTGTTTAACATGCGACAAGGGGAGAATGAAAGTCTGCGGGCTTTCTTGAAAAGATTCAACCAGGCGGCCTTAGAGGTACCAACAGCCTCTTCGGAGGTCAAAATCAATGCTCTTACTAACGGATTAAGAGACGGAGACCTGTTCACATCTCTAGCCAAGAAGCCAGTACGGACCTTTGATGAGTTATTGAGGAGAGCGGAAAAATACCTCACCCTGGAAGAGGTAAGGAAGGCTAAGCGTTCGGAGACCAAGACAATAGTGGGAAATGGAGAACGAAGAAGAGAGACAATGCCGAGGAGACCCAGTCCAGAGAAACACAGAAGTTCGAGGAGGCTGGGAAATGTAAGAGGAGAGGAAGTTGTGCGTTGGAGTCCCATAGGAAGGACAGGGAGATACACTCCTTTGAGGATAGAGCCTGCAGAGATTTTAGAGGTAGCAGGGGATCATCCCGATATGAAGTTCCCCTATTCGAGAAATAGAGGCCCCCAGAATCCCAAATCCGACAGGTTTTGCAGGTTCCATAATGACTATGTCCATGATACAAACCAATGTTGGCACCTGAAAGATGAAATAGAAAGAATGATCCAAGCAGGCCATCTAAAGGAGTTTATTTTTAGAGATCGACAAGGCCCTAGAGGGCAAAAGAGGAAGGACCCCGAGGGGAAGCCGGAAGATAACAGAAGAGATCAGAGGAAGAACATCGAGGATCAGCCACCCCCTCCTCAAAAGAGGGGAACTATTCACATGATCATGGGAGGCCCTGCTGATGGGGACTCCTTTAGACAGAGGAGGCAGAGTGTTAGGTCGCTGAAGAGTGAGAGGAATATTGAACACCACGAGATAGGAAAGATGACAGAGGTTCCTGATATTCACTTTGGGCCAGAAGACACTGGGGAATCCAGAGAAACCCATAATGATGCACTGGTCATTACCACGGATATAGCAGGGTACGAAGTGGCCAGAATTTTTGTAGACACGGGGAGCTCCGCTGATATCATGTTCCTGGAGTGTTTAAAAAAGATGGAATTAAACATAAAGCTCAGACCAGTGGAGACCGCCCTCTATGGATTTTCAGGAGGGGCCATTCAACCCCTTGGTTCAGCGTTATTACAAGTAGGGTTAGGAGCCGCCCCTAACCGACGCGTGCAAGTGATAGAGTTTCTGATAGTAGACGTCCCATCCTCGTATAATGTGGTAATGGGAAGACCAAACTTGAATATCTTCCAGGCAGTGATCTCCACCTTCCACATGAAGATGAAATTCCCTGCCTCGGGGGGTGTGGGAGAGATATGTGGGGACCAATACCAAGCAAGGAAATGTTATGTGGAATCGGTTAAAATAGCGGACAGGGCCATGTTCCGAGGGATGAAGAGATTTAAGGGCGAAGACCCTGAATTGAAAAGACAGAAAGTGGGTGAGCTGGTACAAGAGCAACCCAAGACCAAAGCAGATGAAGAATTAATGAACATCGAGCTTTACCCGGTGATGCGGCCTAAAAATGCCACCTAATAAGGAGTCGACACGTGTATAAAAGATAAGATCGAAATGGAAGGATTGGACTATCTAGTACTCTCTAGATAAGGAACCCCCTCTAGAGGTCTCTCTGGAGGAAGCTCCGTCCGGAGAGAAGCATAAAAAAGAAGCAGTCTTAACGTGAGGTCGTGGACCGTAAATGTAGAGGACTTCCGTCATTTCCGGTCCAAGCTGGGTAAAAGAAAGACTTTATCCTCCTTTATTTTAGGGGAAAAAGTCTACTAAGAGTGAAGATTGCTGAATATTCAGGGAGTGGAGAAAAGGGGAGACTTCGTCCACTCAGCAGGGCTGAGTCTGAGAGGCAGCTCCGAGATAAGGGGAGGCTCTAACTTCTCTCCACGAAAAAGGCTCTATAAAAAGGTAAACCGAAGGAGATTTCCAGGTTAGATATTCTGACTTTAAAAAACTTGATATATAAAAAAAAAGGCCTTTCTGATATTTCCTGGAGAACTTGTTTGATAAATCAAGGATCTCGAGATCCTTGTGAGATATTGATAAGCCCTATACTGACTTAGGCATCGGAGTGTCCACGCTGGACCCCCCTCCGGCGTGTTCTTTGCAGGTTCTTGAAGATTTCGAGTGAAGGCAGCTTATTTGGAGTGATTGTATGTGTTCGAAGAGCAGGATATCCAATTCAAAGGACACTCAATCCTCTCGTGCAAATTTTGGCACATCAACTGGCGCCGTCTGTGGGAAAGAGTTGAAAGATTTTCTCACGAATTTCTACCTATTCGAGCAAATGGGTGGCGGAAATAACACTTCTATCTCAGGAAAGGGATCCCTCACGGGGGATAATCCTCCTTTACCAAATGATCCCGCGCCTAAGGGAGGCCGAGGAAAAGATCCAGTTCCTCCTCTTCCTGGATCGAATCCGCCAGGAGCGCCTAACACGGACCTGGGAGAGGGAAGCCGTCCCATCCCGATCGAAGAGGGGACAACAGGGAACATTGAAGCCCCAGAGGTCCGGACCGCAGATTCCCAACAAGAGGATATTCCAGATTCGGGACCATACCTGATTTCTCCCGATCAATTGAACGCCCTCATCAAGCAAGCTGTAGAGAGAGCTTTCGCGGCTCAAAGAGATCGAGCCCCCAGAGCTATACCCGGGAATCCGGAGATACCTGTTCCGAGACGCCAAGAAGAGGCACCTGGAGCCTCCCAGGTGCTGTCCAAGAAAGCAGGGACACGAGTATAGGAAGACGATAAGGTGCCCTCCCGAGCGGAAAAAAGCATTCCCCCTCGGAATACAAGGAGGAATATAGATTTGGCACCCCGAGAGACAAAACTCCCTGAAACAGAAGAAAGCACCGATGATACCTATGGAGGGCCAGTCAGCGACCAACTACAGGCCCTACAAAAGGAGATGAGGGATATGAGGAAGCAAATGAACAACCGAACTAGCAGATCCGCTCATATCTCTGGATGTCAGTTCTCCCCTAACATCTTACAGGACGAACTGCCATTCAATTTCAAGCCCCTTAATTTTGAATACGATGGTACGGCAGACCCGTACGAGCACCTAGTAAGGTTCGAGAATGCTGCGTTATTACACCGCTATGGAGAAGGAATTAAATGTAGGGTGTTCCTAACCACCCTAGCAAAAGCAGCACAGCAATGGTTCACTCAACTGGAACCCAATACAATCCGATCCTGGGAGGAATTCAGTGAGTTATTCCTCCATCAATTTGCAAGTGCCCGGAGACAGCCGAGGGCCACTTTGACCCTCTTCAATTTGAGACAGGGGGAGAACGAAAGTTTAAGAGCTTTTCTCCGAAGGTTTAATCAAGCAGCTCTGGAGGTCCCTACAGCCTCTCCGGAGGTGAAGATCAACGCTCTTACTAACGGGTTGCGTGATGGAGACTTTTTCTCCTCCTTAGCTAAGAAGCCAGTTAAGAATTTTGATGAGTTGCTGCATAGAGCAGAAAAGTACCTCACTCTGGAGGAAGTTCGGAAAGCTAAGAGATTGGAGGTCAGGCCACAAGATCGAGAGAGAAGGAGAGAGGGCCCCTCCAGACGATCCAGTCCAGAGGTCCCTCGGACCTCCGGGTCGATGAGAGATATCAACCCTTCTGGAGGTTCCCGGTCCGACCCTCGCGGGAGGTTTGAGAAATACACACCCTTGAGAATTGAACCTGCCGAAGTATTGGAGGTAGCAGGAGATCATCCTGACTTGAAATTCCCATACTCCAGAAATCGAGGACCTCAAAAGCCCAAATCTGATCGATTCTGCCGATTTCACAATGAATATGGACATGACACAAATCAGTGTTACCACCTGAAAGACGAGATTGAGAGGATGATCCAAGCGGGCCATCTAAAGGAATTTATATTTAGAGACAGGCAGGGCCCTCGAGGGCAGAAGCGAAAAGAACATGAAAGAAAACCAGAAGAGAAGGAAACTAGAGAGGCGGCCGAAGATATGCCCCCTCCACCGTCGAAGAGAGGAGTAATCCACATGATTGTGGGAGGACCAGCCGACGGAGATTCCTATCGGAAGAGAAAGCAGAGTGTCCGAGCTCTAAAAGTAGAGCAAGAGGGTCAGTTAAGAGAAGTGGGACGTATGACGGAGACGCCCAATATCCGATTTGGGCCGGAGGATGTGAAGGGGGTTAAGGAAGATCACAACGATGCTCTGGTGATCACTACCGACATAGCTGGGTTCGATGTTGCTCGAATCTTCGTAGATACAGGGAGCTCAACCGACATTATGTTCTTTGAGTGTTTCAAGAGAATGGAGCTGAGTGTGAAGCTGCGACCTGTAGATACCTCCTTGTACGGTTTCTCCGGAGGTGCCATCCAACCCTTGGGATCAGTAATGTTACAGGTAGGGTTGGGGGACGCTCCAGCTCGAAAGGTTAACTTGGTGGAGTTCCTCATTGTAGATATCCCCTCATCATACAATGTAGTAATGGGACGACCTAGCCTGAACCTCTTTCAGGCAATCATCTCTACGTTTCATATGAAAATGAAATTCCCTACAGCCACAGGGGTGGGAGAAGTAAGAGGAGACCAGTACCAAGCACGGAAGTGCTACGCAGAGTCTGTAAAGATGGCGGACAGAGCCCTGACCAAGGGCCTAGAGCGGACGAGAGGAGATGACCCTGAGGTCAAGAAAAAGAAAGTAGAAGGAGTAGCACCTGACCAGGTGAATGTTAAAACAGACGAGGAGCTGATGAGCGTGGAGCTCTTCCCGGGGAAACTCGGCTTTGTCACTAAGATAGGTACCCAACTGGGACCTGAACTCACAGAGAAGGTAATCTTTACATTGCGTCGAAATTCCGATATATTTGCATTTTCTCCAGCTGACATGACAGGGGTCCCTCCGGAGATAGCAATACATTGCCTTAATGTTGATCCAAAGGCAAAGCCCGTAAAATAGAAACTACGAAACTTTGGAATTGAGAAGAATAACATCGTGAAAGAAGAAGTCGAGAAACTACTGAAAGCAGGACATGTGGTGAAAGTCCAATTTCCAGAATGGCTCTCCAATGCTGTGCTAGTGCCTAAAGGGGGAGGAAAATGGAGAATGTGCATCGATTTCAGGGACCTCAACAAGGCATGCCCAAAGGACCACTATCCTTTGCCAAGGATAGACCAGCTAGTGGACGCAACTTCGGGATTCGAGTTACTAAGCATGATGGATGCATACCAGGGATATCACCAGATCCAACTGAACCCCTCAGATGTCTCCAAAGTGTGCTTCATAGCAGCGTGCGGAACGTTTGGCTATGTTCGGATGCCATTCGGATTGATCAATGCTGGAGCAACATATCAAAGGATGGTCGATGCTGTCTTTCGAAGGCAGCTAGGAAGGAACATGGAGATATATGTAGATGATATGCTGGCCAAGAGTGTGAAAGCAGATCAGCATGTGGAGAATCTGGAGGAAATTTTCCAAGTAATTCGAGAGAACGGTATCAAGTTGAACCCAGCCAAGTGCTCTTTTGGAGTAAAATCAGGGAAGCTCCTCGGATACATGGTCACCCAAAGAGGTATAGAAGTGAATCCAGCCAAGGTGAAGGCTGTACTGGATATGCAGCCGCCGAGAAATGTGAAAGAGCTCCAGACGCTCAATGGGAGGATTACAGCATTGAGCAGATTCATAGCCAAGTCTGCCGAAAAGAGTCACCCCTTCTTTAAAATTCTCAAGAAAGGGACCAAGTTTGAATGGAATGAAACATGCCAAAAGGCCTTTGAAGACCTGAAGCATCATTTGTCTCAGCTGCCGAAGCTGACAAAGCCTTCTCCGGGAGATACTCTCATTTTATATCTCTCCGTAGGGGAATTCTCACTAAGCACCGCCTTGGTCAAAGAAGAGGGATCTCTTCAGCATCCTATTTATTACGTCAGTAAGGTCATTCAGGGGGCTGAAACTCGATACTCAGAAATTGAAAAGGCTGCTCTAGCCGTGGTAGTTACAGCGCGAAGGTTGCGCCCATATTTCCTCTCTTATAAAATAATGGTCCGCACTAATTACTTGCTGAAACAGGTTATAGGGCGAGCAGACCTCTCTGGAAGGATGGTGAGATGGGCAATAGAGCTCCAAGAATATGATGTGGATTTTGAGCCACGGAAGGCCATAAAAGCCCAAGCTTTGTCCGACTTCATCCAAGAGTCGACCAAACCAGAAGAAGCTGAGGGATGGAAGGTATATGTAGATGGTTCAGTGACTCTGAGCGGATGTGGAGCAGGGATTGTGCTAGTGGGCCCTCGGGGAGAGGACCTACAATTTTCAGTGAGGTTTCAATTCATGACCTCGAATAATGGAGCAGAGTACGAAGCTTTGATCAGAGGAATGGAGATGGCATTAGAATTGGGAGCTCCAAAGGTAACTCTATACTCCGACTCCCAATTAGTTGTTCAACAGGTGAATGGGGAATACGCAGCCAAAGATAGCAGGATGGCTGCCTATCTGGAACAAGCCAAAGAAGTGATGGGCAAATTTCAAGAGTGTGAGGTAATCCAAATACCTCGAGAGAAAAACATGCAGGCGGATAGCCTCTCCAAACTCGCTAGCTCCACAGAGTTTGATGGACAAGGAAAGGTGACCTTGGTAGTGGCAGAGAGAGAGACCCTGGAGAACCCCATTGGTTCCATTGAGGAGGAAGATGATTGGAGAAGAGTTATATGGGTGGAACTCACCAAGGGAGCAGACTCCCCTACCACCAGAGAGACCCGAGCCCTTCGGATCAAATATTGTATCATCGGAGGGCACTTGTACAAAGCATGCAGTTTGGAGAGGTACTCTCTGGATAAGGAACCCCCTCTAGAGGTCTCTCTGGAGGAAGCTCCATCCGGAGAGAAGCATAAAAAAGAAGCAGTCTTAACGTGAGGTCGTGAACCGTAAATGTAGAGGATTTCCGTCATTTCCGGTCCAAGCTGGGTAAAAGAAAGACTTTATCCTCCTTTATTTTAGGGGATAAAGTCTACTAAGAGTGAAGATTGCCGAATATTCAGGGAGTGGAGAAAAGGGGAGACTTCGTCCACTCAGCAGGGCTGAGTCTGAGAGGCAGCTCCGAGATAAGGGGAGGCTCTAACTTCTCTCCACGAAAAAGGCTCTATAAAAAGGTAAACCGAAGGAGATTTCCAGGTTAGATATTCTGACTTTAAAAAACTTGATATATAAAAAAAAAGGCCTTTCTGATATTTCCTGGAGAACTTGTTTGATAAATCAAGGATCTCGAGATCCTTGTGAGATATTGATAAGCCCTATACTGACTCAGGCATCGGAGTGTCCACGCCGGACCCCCCTCCGGCGTGTTCTTTGCAGGTTCTTGAAGATTTCGAGTGAAGGCAGCTTATTTGGAGTGATTGTACGTGTTCGAAGAGCAGGATATCCAATTCAAAGGACACTCAATCCTCTCGTGCAAATTTTGGCACATTACCCGGGAAAAGAGGGATTCACAACCAGGATAGGTACTCACATGAATCCTGAACTTCAAGAAAGGATGGTACTCACCCTTCGGGAGAATGCGGATATCTTCGCTTTCACCTCGATAGACATGACGGGTATCCCTCCAGAGATAGCGATGCACCACCTTAATGTGGATCCCAGAGCTAGGCCAGTGAAGCAAAAATTAAGGAACTTTGGTAAGGAGAAAAACCTCATTGTGAAAGAAGAAATTGACAAACTATTGAGTGCAGGGCACGTGAAGAGGGTGCAGTTCCCTGAGTGGCTCTCGAATGCAGTACTAGTATCTAAAGGGGGTGGTAAATGGAGAATGTGTATTGACTTTAGAGATCTGAATAAAGCATGCCCTAAGGATCATTATCCCCTGCCTAGAATTGATCAATTGGTAGATGCCACATCTGGATTTGAACTACTTAGCATGATGGACGCATATCAAGGGTACCATCAAATCCAGTTGAACCCTCTCGATATACCAAAGGTATGTTTTATTGCGACATGCGGTACTTTTGGTTATGTACGAATGCCTTTTGGACTAATAAATGCAGGGGCCACCTATCAAAGAATGGTAGACTCGGTGTTCCGAGGACAAATTGGTAGAAACATGGAGGTCTACGTGGATGATATGCTAGCTAAGAGTGTCAAAGCAAAGGAACATATTGACGACCTGAAAGAGATATTCCAGGTAATCCGAGAAAATGGTATTAAATTAAATCCAGCTAAATGTTCTTTTGGAGTAGGATCAGGAAAATTCCTGGGTTATATGGTGACTCAAAGGGGGATAGAAGTTAACCCTGCTAAGGTGAAGGCGGTTCTCGACATGCAACCCCCTCGAAATCTGAAGGAATTGCAGACCCTGAACGGCAGAATTGCAGCTCTTAGTAGATTCATAGCAAGGTCAGCAGAAAAGAGCCACCACTTCTTCAAAACGTTAAGGAAGGGGTCGAGGTTCGAATGGGATGAGCAATGTCGAAAAGCTTTCGAAGAACTTAAGCTCCATCTTGAACAACTTCCGAAGCTGACAAAGCCCTCTCAAGGAGATGTCTTACTCTTATACCTCTCAGTAGGGGAACACTCCTTGAGCACATCCCTGATGAAAGAGGAAGGCTCCACACAACAACCCATATACTATGTGAGCAAGGTCATCCAAGGGGCAGAGACCAGATATTCAGAGGTGGAGAAAGCAGCCCTGGCGGTGGTAGTGACAGTCAGGCGGTTACGCCCCTATTTCTTATCTTATAAAGTTATGGTGCGGACTAATTTCCCTTTAAAGCAGACATTAGGGAGAGCAGACTTGTCGGGAAGAATGGTTAGATGGGCAGTGGAATTACAGGAATACGATATTGATTACGAACCAAGGAGGGCCATCAAGGCCCAAGCTTTAGCAGACTTTATTCAAGAGTCCACCAGAATGAAGGAAGAGCAAGGCTGGAAAGTGTATGTTGACGGCTCAGCATCTGCATTAGGGTGTGGAGCCGGGATAGTGTTGGTCGATCCGGAAGGCCAAGAAGTACAAATTGTCGTCAAGTTCCGGTTCTCAACTTCAAATAATGGTGCAGAATACGAGGCCCTGATTAGAGGGGCCAACATGGCAGCAGAGTTAGGGGCACAGAAAGTCACCCTGTATTCCGACTCACCGCTGGTAGTGCAACAGGTCATGGGGGAGTACCTCGCCAAAGATGAAAGGATGATCGCCTATCTAGAACAGGTAAAGAAGTTAAAAAACAAATTCCATACCTTTGAAGTAATACAGGTACCAAGAGAAGAGAATGTAAAAGCAGATGGGCTGTCTAAACTAGCTAGTTCCACTGAATTCGAGGGGCACGGAAAGGTAACCCTGTTAGTGGCAGATCAATTAGCTACGGAAACCCTGAAGTGTTCCCTGAAGGATTCTTAGAAGGTTTAAAGACGGACTTGAAGGAAGTAGTTCAGTCATCTATTGAAAATTTCTTGGAATCAAAGTTGAAAGATGTGCTTGTGGAACAGAACCAGTCACTTGTTGACAGCTCAAGAGAGTTGATAGTTGGTGAGGTCAACAAGATGGACTCATCATTCAGAGAAGAAATGTATGCTCAAATTGAAGACTTTCTGAAAAGACAAGTTGATTTTTCGGATAAGAGATCAATTACATTTGCAAGATCGTTAGCTGAAGAGTCAAGTAAGATGGAGAGACTCTACAGGGTTAAGATTGAAATTGCTGATGAACAGAGACGAGAAGCACAAGATCATTTGGTGCGTTCTCGAGATGTTTTAACTGAGCTAACTGAGCAGAATAGACTCCTTAGGCAAACAGCTACATTCTTTAAAGATGAACTTGTATCTAGTTCAAGGAAGTTGGAGTTGGCTACTGATCGTCTTGACAAGCTGAGTCACGAGAAGACGCATCAGAAGCAGATCGAGCTAGCTGCTGAAGCTATGAAGGAAGTTGTAAAGGAAGAGATGACTCACTTTACTTCTCTTTTCACTCTCAAGGCAAATGATGAAGCCAAAAAGGGGGAAGAGACGAGTAGAGTCGAAGTTTCAAAATTGAAGTCTAGTGCTGAACCCGAAATGAAAGAAGCTGCAATAGTAATGCAAGATCTCAAGAGGCCTAAGAGAGGCAAGTTAGTAAAAAAGGCAGATCTTGAGCAGGCTAAAGCAGATGAGCAGAAGAGATTGGAGAAAGGCAAGAGTGTTGCAACTCCTGAAGCTGAGGTTCAGACAAGACAGATCAAGAGAAAGTTAATCACTGAAGAATCAGAAGAAGCTGAAACAACTGCAAAGAAGCAAAAGATAGTTGAGAAGGATGATGAATCTCACTATGCAAGTCGAAAGAAGGTTGGAAAGCATATTAGAAATTTGCAGAAGTTGAAAGCTGATCCAGATCGAGTTGAAGATGCTTACATTGACAACTTCATTGACAGAGAACATCGTGAAGATTGGTTCAAAGTCAAGTTGCAATGGGAGTTGGATCATTGGATTATCAGAAAGTTTGGTGATGCTGATAGTTCTGAAGAACTTTATGCTGTGTTTGACAAGTTTATGGAAGGTCAGAACCAGAAGTTGTGGAACTTGATAATGAGGATAGCTACAGTTGTGAACTTCAATATCCTTGTACCAATTTATCCAAAGTGGAATACTCCTGTGCTGGGCTCTGGAAAGAGAGTTGACTTCAACCATATCAAGAAGTTTGAAGAAGAGCTACTAGACAAGGAGAATATTAATGATGAAGAGCATATTGCAGTGATTCACAGAAGATTGCTCGATGCGTTCTGTGTTCCAAACCTAGAAGGAGGTAATATTACAGATTAGTTGTATTTCTTGGTTTATTTTGATTTTTGATTAAGTATGTGTAATATCTACTGATCTTATTTGAATGAATGAAAACATAAGTACTATTTTGATGTTAAAGACAAGATAACTACTTAACTAGTCCACTAGTGTGAAAAGATTCAAGTAGTTTTGGCTTCATCAAAAAGGGGGAAATTGTTTGGATATGAATCCTGTAACAAGTCCTAATTGATGATAAAAGATAAAGATGAAGTTTTGATAAGCCAAAAGTAGTTTGAATATTTTCTAAGTATTGACTGACCTAGTCTAGTTAAGAGAAGTCATCTTGTACAGACCAGTAGAGTTCACAAGTCAAGTGAGTTCACATGAGACAAGTTTTGTCAAGTTAACAAAAGACAAGTACTTATATTATGTTGATACTTTGTATTAATTGTTTAGGATGTTATTGAGCTATATTAAACATTGTATAGAAGCTCATGATTTTTCATATGTAATTAATATAATCATTGTATAGATTCTAAGTTGACTAAGCTGAAGTTATAAAGCTTAAAGTAATGTAATAGTCTTGTTAGGATTAGTTGATAGGACTAGATTAGTGTTTTATTAAAGACTACTGAAGAAGTCTACTGCGCAAGACAAGAAGAGCAAGAAGAAGATGAAGTCTACACAAGACAGGTGCGCGACCACAAGGCTACACAAGACAAGTCAACATACAAGAAGGAAGAAGTTAGTTACTCAAACGCGTGTGAAGATAAAGATTGAAGAGTTGGTTAGAAATAACTAATTAATAACAAGAAACGCGTGGAAGGATAAGATTAACAAGTTATGAGTTAGTTTTCAAGAAAGGTTGGTTACAACTGAAAGTTCTTGGATTCAGAAGTCTATAAATACCTCATGGTATTGTTCGATTCAGGACTACTGAAGTACTACTTACTGACGTATTACTGAAGCACTCAAAGAAGAAAAACACTCTCAGAGTTTGAAGTTCAGAAAGCAAGTCCGGAAGACAAGTGAAGAACGAAGAAGGCTGCTACTGAATAAGTTTTTTTTGTTTACTGTTTTCAAGTTGCTAGATACTTGTAAATCTCTAGTAAGATCGAAGATATACTTGGTAGTATATTCGAGAAGATCTAAGTCTTGTTTCTTGGGACTTAAAATTACAAGAACACACATATTACTCGATTGGAAGAGTTAATAGAAACATCACAACTGGGTTTGTGAGAGTGGACGTAGACAAGTTGTCGAACCACTATAAAATCTTTGTGTGTTGTTTACTTTACTGTTTTGTTTGTGTGTTTAATTGCTTAACTGTTTAAATGTTTAACTACATATCTGAACAAGACTAGTTGAGTATACGTAAAATAGAGTTCTCGAAATAAGTTGAGTATAAACTAGAATTGGGCTCATTGTTATATTCTGATTTCCGCATTGTACTTTGATATATTGAAAGATTTTTGAAAAGTCTATTCACCCCCCTCTAGACATTTTCACTAGCTTACTCAATATTATTAACTCAACTTAGGGACCTACAAGTGGTATCAGAGCAGTAGTTTACGAACTGCTGTTTCTTGATAACCGACTAAAGACTTGGGTGAAAGTCTTGGTTCTAACTGCTCGTGCTCTTACGTGTTCTTGATCGCTGTACTTGAAAATATCTGTTTCTTGATACTATACTGTGCTATACTTATCTTCTTGAATCATGTCGCTTGAAATCAGTGCTAACAAGTTACCTAAGTTTCAGGTGCAAGACTATGACTATTGGAAGTTGAGGATGGAAGCCATCTTCAGTTCCACTCACGACTTAATGATCTCTGTCGTCACTGAAGGTCCGATAGTGACCATGATCCCCAATACTGCTGCCCTCGACAAGGACAAACCCGTGGGTACTCTCGTCAAGAAACCCAGGTCAGAGCTAACCTCAGAAGAAATGAGGTAGAATAATTTGGATAGCTTGGCCAAGAATTACATCTTACACACTCTTCCTAACGAGTATCTAGGAAAAGTGTTAAAATGTAAAACTGCCAAGGAAATGTGGGATAGGCTCGCTATCATTTGTGAAGGGACTACCCTAATCAAAGAGAGCAAACTCTCCACTGCTGTCCAAAGATTTGAGTCATTTCGAATGAAAGCTGGCGAAACTATCGACCAGCTGGATACTCGTTTTACTAAGATCATGAATGATTTGGAAGTCCTTGGTAAGTCATATACTCCTCGTGAAATTAATCTTAGGATTCTTAAGAGTCTTGATGCCAGGTGGAGAATGGTAAAACTGCTTGTTAAGAATACTCAAGATATAGACGTGTGGACAGCAGAGACCATGTTTCAAACTCTAAAGGCCCATGAGTTTGATTTAGACGAAGATGAACCCGTAGTCAGTAGTGACAGAGAACATGCTGTGTCTAAGAACGTTGCCTTTAAATCTAGTTCGTCTAAGTCCTCTAAGGTAGACAGGTCGAAGTCTAAGACTAGGTCTGCTTCTGTGAAATACGAGTTAGATACTGATCTTAGTCTAAAGGATCAGGCGAGCCTCATAGTAAGAAAGTTTGATAGCCTGAATAAGCGTTTCGGTAGATATAAGAAGTTCTATAGAAATCATAAAGAGTATGTTTCTAAGAACTCGTCTGAGACCAGACGAGACCGAAACTCGTCCGAAAGGAGAGACGAAGTCTCGAAAGGTAATAGACGTGATAGAGAGTCTGATGATAGGAAGATTACGCGTTCTGATAGACGTGATAAGTGAAGGAATACTTCTCCTATTAAAAAGGCTACTAATGATCTCCTGTGCTATAACTGTGAGAAACCAGGTCACTACATTTATGAATGTCCAGACGTGAGCACCGATGATCGTGAAGAACGCAAAGCACGAAGGGAAAGAAGATACAACCGTGGAAAAAAGGCAATGATGGCCAATGATGACTCTGATTCTGATTCAGACGAGTTACCATCGTCCTCATCTAGCTACCCGTCTGATCCAGATCACGATGAAGCTTTCATAGTAGATGATGGCTTATGCTGCATGGCTAAAATCGATCAAGAGGTATCATCTGCTACTTCTTTTCAATCTTGTGATGATTCGGATTCTGATGAAAGTGATACTGCCAGTAGTAAAGTAGGGAGTAGTCTTCATCACTCTACTAGTGCTATCGAAGACGACCTCCTACTTGCTAATCAGGCATTCATTGAAGTCAGCGACGAGAACATCGCATTAAAACAGGAAATCATTGATCTTAAGGAAGCTCAGTCTAAAGTAGATCCTAATGTAACAGTCCTAAATGAACGCTTGACTGAAGAGTTGAGACAACTCAAAGAAAAGTGTGCATTGACAGACAGGTTATATCAAGACCTACTTAAGACACATGCATCTGAGAGAAATGAGTTCAATGTTTTAAAGAGCAAGTTCAAAAAGCTTGAAGAACGTAATAAGTTCTTAGAGACCGAGGTTGTCACTCTAGACCTTAAACTTACTGACCTGGTTAACTCTTCTAAGATTAACCTTGAACTGTCAGATAGGTATAGGGCTCCTGCTGACAAAACAGGTATAGGTGCTGAATCACCTAACTCGTCTACTCGAGTCCTTAAGAACCCTACTGCTTTCATCTCAAGCTCTTCGACTAATGATAAAGGAAAAGGACCAATGATATACGATATTGGAACGCCATCTGAAGGCACTGTACCCAAACAGACTCGAGTTAACAATCCGATTACCAAGGGAAGTAAGAAGAATGTTAACAACAAGCCTGTTCCATTTAGAACTAGTCAACAAAGGACCATTAATCGTGGACGACCTAATCAGGTCAGATACGAGGATTGGTACCCTGAAGAGACGAGTACTAGACAAGTACAGACTAGACGACAAGAGCCTAGACCTCCTTTCATAAGGTAGTCTCAGCTCTACTCGTCTAGGCCCAGACAGGTTGCTCCAAAATATCATACACAACCAGTCCTATATCCTCCACCTTTGTCATATGATATCATAAGTGAGGAAAGACCTAAACGTGTCTATAAACCGTATGGACCTAATGCATACAAGCCCTACTCTGACTATCATAGACCAGCGCCTGCTCAAGTAGAGATCAAGTCTAAAGGCTATCTCAAACGAGTAGACCCGAAATCGAATGATAGGCCAGATAAGGACAACAAGGTCTTATTCTGTAACAAATTTGGCAGGAAGCTTAAGAGATCGAACCTGTTCAAGACTCCAATGTATATTTGGATTCCTTTGAACTCGACTAACCCCCCAGGACCCCAATAAACTAGTGGGTACCTAAATTATTGAATATCTTCATTGTAGGGTCGACTTGACTTGTATAAGAAGGGTGGTTCAGTTGGAGAAACTTGGTACATAGACAGTGGGTGCTCTCACCACATGACTGGTACCAAAGCTCTCCTTTCTAACTACCATGAGCAAGAAGGACCAAAAGTAATCTTTGGAGATAGTTCTATGGCAATCACGAAAGGATTCGGATACATCAGGAATGGAGACGTAGAGATTCACGATGTCTCATATGTAGAAGGTTTGAAGTACAATTTGCTATCTGTCTCTCAATTTTGTGACAGGGGCTATAAAGTCTATTTCAAAAGCACCAAATGCAAAATCTGGGATAAAAGAACGCATTCAATCCTACTGGTTGGAGTAAGGCAAGGCAGCGTCTACACTGTGAATTGGAATAGTTGCCCTAGAGATGCTTGCCTTCTTACTAAAAGTCATAAAGATATCAGTTGGCTATGGCACAGACGCCTATGCCATATGAACTTTAAGATAATTAACAAGATCGCAAGAAACTACCTTGTTGAAGGTATCCCTAATGAAATCTATTACAAATCACAAGTGTGTGACTCGTGCCAAAAAGGTAAACAGGTAAAGGTTTCATTTAAATTAATTTCTACTCTCTCAACAAGTAGAGTCCTAGAACTACTACACATGGATCTTCATGGTCCTATAACTCCTCCAACATTGAATGGAAGAAGGTACACACTTGTTGTTGTAGACGACTATTCTAAGTTTACTTGGGTAGTCTTCCTACACAAGAAGAGTGATACACAAACACTTCTACCTGATATGTTGAAGAAGTTAAAAGTTGAGAAGAACCAGTCAATTGTCAAGATTCGTAGTGACAAGGGAACTGAGTTCATTAATTGTTATATCAAAGAATTTTGTGCTAAACGTGGTATCCAACACCTTACTAGTGCAGCTAGGACACCACAACAGAATGGTGTAGCAGAAAGAAGGAATCGAACTCTCAAGGAAGCCTGTAGAACCATGATAGCCGAATACAACACACCTCAAAAGTTTTGGGTTGAAGCTATCAATACTGCATGCCACTCACAGAACAGAAGTGCGATCAACAAGGCGTTAGGCAAGACACCTTATGAGGTTTGGAAAGGTAGAAAACTCAGAATTTCATATTTCCATATATTTGGTTGTAAGTGTTTCATCCATAACAATGGAAAGAGCAAGTTGAATGCTTTTGATGCTAAAGCAGACGAGGGGATATTCTTAGGATACTCCTTGACTAGCAAAGCATTTAGGGTATTCAACTTCTCAACTCTTTGTGTGGAAGAAACACCACATGTGGTTTTCGATGAATCTCGACAGGACTCGTCTGCCAATAAGATCAGTGACAAGGTGACTGATCTATCGATCGAATCTGACAAAGAATCAGAGGTATATGAATCCGTTCAAGCCTACAATCCATTCATGAAAGCTCTCGAATCTGATGACAAAGAAAAGGTAAGTGCTCAAGGTAAGTCTACTAGACCAGTTGACATGCCTGCTCTAGTTGACTCGTCTACTCCTGTTAAATCTGTTGATACAAATGATGTTGAAATGCATGATGCAATACTTGATGTAGATGATGATAGTATTCCTGTTAAGTTTAGAAAGACATGGAAATCTGCGCATGATACTGAAAATATTATTGGTGACTCTACTATTGGTGTAAAGACTAGACGACAACTCTTTGAGTCGCAAGAACAGCCTAGTCCATCTATGTTTTGCTGGTGTTGTTTCCTTTCTTCTATCGAGCCTACCACTGTTAAAGAGGCATTGGCTGATAGTAACTGGATCATCGCTATGCAAGACGAGTTGAACAAGTTTGTTCGAAACGACGTTTGGGAACTTGTCGATAGACCGAAACATCATAATGTAGTTGGCACACAATGGATTTTAAAAAACAAGAAAGATGAGAATGATGTAGTCGTTAGGAATAAGGCTAGACTAGTAGCCCAAGGCTATTCACAAGCTAAAGGCATAGATTATGATGAAACATATGCTCCTGTTGCTAGACTAGAAGCCATTCGATTGTTCCTTGCATATGTTGCCTATATGAAGTTTACTGTATATCAAATGGATGTTAAAAGTGCATTTCTTAACGGTATTCTTGCGGAAGAAGTGTATGTTGAACAACCTCCAGGTTTCGAAGTCAAAGGCAACCAAGTGTACAGATTAAAGAAAGCCTTATACGGACTAAAGCAAGCTCCAAGAGCATGGTATGACACTCTCTCTCTCTTTCTATTAGAAAATGGTTTTACTAAGGGCAAGGTCGATAGAACCTTGTTCAGAAGACAAGAAGGGAAAGACATCTTACTCGTCCAAATTTACGTAGATGATATCATTTTTGGTTCACCTAACAAAAAGCTGAGTGAAAGTTTCTCAACACTCATGCAAAGTAAATTTGAGATGTCTATGATGGGTGAAATGAATTACTTTCTTGGTCTTCAAGTAAAACAGACCCCTGAAGGGATTTTCATAAATCAAGCAAAGTATACTAGAAATCTACTAGACAAGTATGGTATTAAGACATGCAAGTCTACTGGCGTACCTATGCTACTGATGCGGCCTAAAAATGTCACCTAATCAGGAGCCGACACGTGTATAAAAGATAACATCGAGATGGAAGGATGGGATTATTCAGCACTCTCTAGATGAGGAATCCCCTCTGAAGGTCTCTCTGGAGAGAGCTCTAACTGGAGAGGAGTATCAGGAAGAAACAATCTTAACCTGAAGTCGTGGGCCGTGAATATAGGAGACTCCCGCGATTTCGGGATTGGAACTGACAAAAGAAAGACCTGGTCCTCCTATATCTTAGGGGATAAGGTCCATCAAGCTGGAGTATTGCCGAATCTTCAGGGAGTGTAGAGAAGAGAGGATCTGGTCTACTCTGCAAGGCCGAGTCATACGGGCATCTCCGAAATAAGAGGAAGGCTTGACTTCCTCTTCGGAGGATCTTTCTATAAATAGGTAAACTCGGAGATATTTCCAGGTTAGACACATATACACTAAAACTTTACTATACTGAATACAAACGCCTTTTTGATATTCTTTGAGAACTGATCTGAGATATCAAGGATCTTGAGATCCTTGGGAGATTTGATAAGCCCTATACTGACTTAGGCATCTGAGTGTCCACATCGGACTCCCCTCCGGTGTGTTCTTTGCAGGTCACTCGAAGATTTCAAGTGAAGGCAGCCTACTTGGAACGATTATACGCATTTGAAGAAAAGGACATCCAATTCAGAGGATACCCAATCCTCTCGTGCAAATTTTGGCACATCAACTGGCGCCGTCTGTGGAAAAGAGTGGAAAGATTTTCTCACGAATTTTTACCGGTCCGAGCAAATGGGTGGCGGAAACAAAACATCTATTTCTGGGAAGAAGAATCTTCCAGGAGAGAATTCTCCTTTGCTGACTGATCCTCCGCTAAGGGGAGGCCGGGGAAAAGATCCAATCCACCCACCTTCTGGATCGAATCAACCATTCGCACCTACTCCAGGCTTGGACGACGAGAGTCATCCCTTACAGGTTGGAGAAGGAATAGCAGGGAATCTGGAGGCCCCTGAGTCCCAAATCGCAGATCCTCAGCAAAGGGACACTCTAGACTCAGGGCCGCTCCTGATCTCTCCCGATCAATTGAACGCCCTCATCAAGCAAGCTGTAGAGAAAGCCTTTGCTGACCAAAGAGATCGGATTCCTAGAGCTGCACCAGGGAACCCGGAGGCACCTGCCCCAAGACCCCAAGACGAAGCACCTGGAGCCTCCCAAGTGTTGTCTAAGGAAATGGGGATGCAGGCAGAAGAAGATGATAAGGTGCCCTCACGAGCGGAGAGAAGCGTCCCTCTTCGGAGCACAAGAAGAAATGCAGATCTGGCACCCCGAGGTACAGAACCCCCTGAGACAGAAGAAAGTACAGACGATACCTATGGAGGGCCTGTCAGCGACCAGCTACTGGCCCTACAGAAAGAGATGAGAGATATGAGGAAGCAGATGAGCAACCGAACCAGTAGATCTGCTCACGCCTCTGGATGTCAGTTCTCCCCTAACATATTACAGGATGAACTACCATTCAATTTCAAGCCCCTTAATTTTGAATACGATGGTACGGCAGACCCGTACGAACACCTAGTAAGGTTCGAGAATGCTGCATTGCTACACCGCTATGGAGAGGGAATAAAGTGTAGAGTATTCCTAACTACTCTAGCAAAAGCCGCACAACAATGGTTCACCTAGTTGGAACCTAACACAATCCGATCCTGGGAAGAATTCAGTGAGCTCTTCCTTCATCAATTTGCCAGTGCCCGGAGACAGCCGAGGGCCACTTTGACCCTCTTTAATTTGAGACAAGGAGAAGGCGAGAGTTTAAGAGCTTTCCTCCGGAGGTTCAATCAAGCAGCTCTGGAGGTCCCTACAGCCTCGCCGGAGGTGAAAATCAACGCTCTTACTAACGGATTGCGTGATGGAGACTTTTTCTCCTCTTTAGCTAAGAAGCCGGTTAAGAACTTTGATGAATTGCTGCATAGGGCAGAAAAGTACCTCACTCTGGAAGAGGTCCGGAAAGCGAAGAGGTTGGAGGTTAGGCCACAAGATCGAGAGAGGAGAAGGGAAAGGGAAGGCCCCTCCAGACGGTTCAGTCCAGAAGTCCCCCGAACCTCCGGAGCAGTAAGAGATAGCAACCCCTCCGGAGGTCCCCGGTCCGGCCCTCGAGGGAGGTTTGAGAAATACACACCCTTGAGAATTGAACCTGCCGAAGTACTGGAGGTAGCAGGAGACCATCCAGACTTGAAGTTCCCGTATTCCAGGAGTCGAGGACCTCAGAAGCCCAAGTCTGTTCGATTCTACCGTTTTCACAATGAGTATGGGCATGATACGAATCAGTGTTACCACTTGAAAGATGAGATTGAGAGGATGATCCAGGCGGGTCATCTAAAAGAATTCATATTTAGAGACAGGCAGGGCCCTCGGGGGCAGAAACGAAAAGAACTTGAAAGAAAACCAGAGGAGAAGGAAACCAGAGAGGCGGTCGAAGATATGCCCCATCCACCGCCAAAGAGAGGAGTAATTCATATGATTGTGGGAGGGCCAGCAGATGGAGATTCCTTCCGAAAGAGAAAGCAGAATGTCCGAGCTCTAAAAGCAGAACAAGGAAGCCAATTAAGAGAAGTGGGACGTATGACGGAGGCGCCCAATATCCGATTTGGGCCGGAGGATGTTAAAGGAGTCAAGGAAGATCACAACGATGCTCTGGTAATCACTACCGACATAGCTGGATTCGATGTTGCCCGAATCTTCGTAGATACGGGGAGTTCGGCTGACATTATGTTTTTTGAATGCTTCAAGAGGATGGAGCTGAGTGTAAAGCTGCGTCCTGTAGATACCTCTCTGTATGGCTTCTCCGGAGGTGCCATCCAACCTTTGGGATCAGTAATGTTACAGGTAGGGTTGGGAGACGCTCCAGCCCGGAAGGTCCACTTGGTAGAGTTCCTTATTGTAGACATCCCTTCATCATACAATGTCGTGATGGGACGACCCAGCCTGAACCTCTTTCAAGCAATCATCTCTACATTTCATATTAAAATGAAATTCCCTACAGCCGCAGGGGTGGGAGAAGTAAGAGGAGACCAGTACCAAGCACGGAAATGCTATGCAGAGTCCGTGAAGATGGCGGACAGAGCCCTGACTAAGGGCCTGGAGCGGACAAGAGGAGATGACCCTGAGGCCAAAAGGAAGAAAGTCGAAGGAGCAATACCTGAACAGGTGAATGTTAAAACAGACGAAGAACTAATGAGCGTGGAGCTCTTCCCAGGGAAACTTGGCTTCATCACTAAGATAGGCACCCAACTGGGACCTGAACTCACAGAGAAGGTAATACTTACATTACGTCGAAATTCCGATATATTTGCATTTTCTCCAGCTGACATGACAGGAATCCCTCCGGAGATAGCAATACATTGCCTTAATGTTGATCCAAAGGCAAGGCCAGTGAAGCAAAAACTACGAAATTTTGGGATTGAGAAGAATAACATTGTGAGAGAGGAAGTCGAGAAGCTATTGAAAGCAGGGCATGTAGTGGAAGTCCAATTCCCAGAATGGCTCTCCAATGCCGTGCTAGTACCTAAAGGGTGAGGAAAATGGAGAATGTGCATCGACTTCAGGGACCTCAACAAGGCATGCCCTAAAGACCACTATCCGCTACCAAGGATAGACCAGCTAGTAGATGCAACTTCAGGCTTCGAGCTGTTAAGCATGATGGATGCATACCAAGGATACCACCAGATCCAACTGAACCCTGCAGATGTCCCTAAAGTGTGCTTCATAGCAGCCTGCGGAACGTTTGGATACATTCGGATGCCATTTGGGTTAATCAATGCCGGAGCAACATACCAAAGGATGGTCGATGCTGTCTTCCGAAGGCAACTGGGAAGGAATATGGAGATATATGTAGATGATATGCTGGCCAAAAGTGTAAAAGCAGATCAACATGTAGAGGATCTGGAAGAAATTTTTCAAGTAATTAGGGAGAACGACATCAAGTTGAACCCAGCCAAGTGCTCTTTTGGAGTAAAATCGGGGAAGTTCCTCGGATACATGGTCACTCAGAGGGGCATAGAGGTGAATCCGGCCAAAGTGAAGGCTGTACTAGATATGCAGCCACCAAGAAATATAAAAGAACTCCAGACACTCAATGGGAGGATCACAGCATTGAGCAGATTCATAGCTAGATCTGCTGAAAAGAGTCATCCCTTCTTCAGAATCCTCAAGAAAGGGACCAAATTTGAATGGAACGAAACATGCCAAAAGGCCTTTGAAGACCTGAAACATCATCTATCTCAGTTACCGAAGCTAACAAAGCCTTCTCCAGGAGATACCCTCATCTTGTATCTCTCTGTAGGAGAATTCTCATTGAGCACTGCCTTAGTCAAAGAAGAGGGATCTCTGCAGCACCCTATTTATTATGTCAGTAAGGTCATTCAAGGGGCCGAAAACCGATATTCAGAAATTGAGAAGGCTGCTCTGGCCGTGGTAGTCACAGCGCGAAGGCTGCGCCCATATTTCATTTCTTATAAAATTCTGGTCCGCACTAATTACTTGCTGAAACAGGTCATAGGGCGAGCAGACCTCTCTGGAAGGATGGTGAAGTGGGCAATCGAGCTCCAAGAATATGACGTGGATTTCGAGCCGCGGAAGGCTATAAAAGCCCAAGCTTTGTCCGATTTCATACAAGAATCGACCAAACCGGAGGAAGTCGAAGGATGGAGAGTGTATGTAGATGGCTCAGTCACCCTGAGCGGATGCGGAGCAGGGATTGTGCTAACAGGCCCTCGAGGAGAGGACCTGCAATTTGCAGTGAGGTTTCAATTCATGACCTCAAATAATGGAGCAGAGTACGAAGCTTTGATCAGGGGAATGGAGATGGCATTAGAATTGGGAGCTCCAAAGGTAACTCTATACTCAGACTCCCAATTAGTTGTTCAGTAGGTGAATGGTGAATATGTAGCCAAAGATAGCAGGATGGCTGCCTATCTGGAACGAGCCAAAGAAGTGATGGGCAAGTTCCAAGAGTGCGAGGTAGTCCAGATACCTCGAGAGAAGAACATACAGGCGGATAGCCTCTCCAAGCTCGCTAGCTCCACAGAGTTTGATGGAAAAGGAACAGTAACTCTAGTAGTTGCAGAAAGAGAGACACTGGAGAACCCCGTTGGTTCTATTGAAGAGGAAGATGATTGGAGAAGAGCCATATGGATAGAACTCACCAAGGGAGCGGACGTCCCTACCACCAGAGAGACCCGAGCCCTTCAGATCAAATATTGTCTTATTGGAGGGCATTTATACAAAAAATCATTCACACACCCATATTTGAGGTGCATATCAACTCGAGAAGCTATGTACACACTCAAAGAAATCCACGAAGGGTATGCAGCCAGTCACGAAGGATACAAAGCAGTGGTGAAGAAAGTTTTAAGGGCTGGATTATATTGGCCCTCCATGACAAGAGACGCTAAGGAGTTTGTGAGAAAATGTGTCAAGTGTCAGAAAAATGGTCCATTGATAAGGACCCCTGCAGAAGAGATGGGAGCGATGCATTCTCCCTGTCCCTTCGCTAAATGGGGAATCGACTTGGTAGGACCCTTCCCTCCAGCCTCCGGAGGAAGAAAATTCCTGATAGTAGCAGTGGACTATTTTAGCAAATGGGTGGAAGCTGCTCCCCTGGCTACGATAGATGAGGAGAATGTGATGAAATTCCTAAGAAAGCAGATTTGTTGCAGATTCGGAGTACCCAGAATATTGGTCTCTGATAACGGAACCCAGTTTAACGGAGAAAATGTGCGAGGATGGTGTGCAAGACTGAACATAATACAGAGATTCACCTCTGTAGCTCACCCTCAAGCTAATGGACAAGTGGAGGTCACTAATCGAACGATAGTAGACGGTATCCGAACAAGACTAACGAAGATAGGAGGAGGATGGGTAAACGAGTTAGATAATGTATTGTGGTCATACAGAACTAGTCCAAAGACAGCAACTGGAGAGTCCCCATTTCAGCTGGTCTACGGAGCTGCGGCGGTGATACCTCCAGAGGCAGTATTGCGGTCACACCGAGTCGCCCAATTTGAAGAACATCAGAATGAAAGATTGATGAGAGAGGCTCTAGATTTTATGGAAGAGGAAAGAGAGATGGTCAGAGTACGGGCTGAAAGATATAAGAGCAGAATTAAGGCTGCATATGACCGGAAGGTGATCCCGAGGTCCTTCAGAGCGGGCGATCTAGTGCTAAGGAGAGCTGATGCCCTAAAAAATACAGGAAAGTTAGAGCCCAACTGGGAGGGACCTTATAGAATCACACAAGTACTGAAGGGAGGAGCCTATAGACTGCAGAGCATGGAAGGGGTTGACATAGCTAGACCCTGGAACGTTTGCCATTTGAAGAGATTCTTTATTTGAAGAAAGTGTAAGGTCTTGAGACCATTTATGATTTTTGTTTCGTGATTTTTTGCATGGATTCATATTTTGCTTGATGTATTTTGCGACTTCACCGGAGCTCTTTTTCCCTCTCTACGGGTTTCCCCTTTGGGGTTTTTCCGTAGAGAGGTTTTTAATGAGACCGGCGTAGTCCATAACGATCAAAGTCAAACCGTGATCCGAATTATCCGAAGAGGATCGTTTAACCGTAGCAAGAGCGCGCAAAATTGAGCGTATGGCCTATGTTGAAAATTGACAATAAATCAATGAAGTCTTATCCCTTTTTGAAGAAAGAATTATTCAGAATTATTGTGTCTTGATTATCTTTCTCATATTTGAATGTGCGATGTATGAATATAACAACGATGAGTGGGAGAAACACTCAAAGGCCTAGAGGCCGAGGTGCTCCAGAGAGCCCTCATCTTACTTGAGACCCAAGTGGGTTACTGAAATGAGAAGATTTTATAAACTAAAATCTTTTAAGAATACGAGTGAGAAACACTCAAAGGCCTAGAGGCCGAGGTGCTCCAGAGAGCCCTCATCTTACTTGAGACCCAAGTGGGTTACTGAAATGAGAAGATTTTATAAACTAAAATCTTTTAAGAATACGAGTAAGAAACACTCAAAGGCCTAGAGGCCGAGGTGCTCCAGAGAGCCCTCATCTTACTTGAGACCCAAGTGGGTTACTGAAATGAGAAGATTTTATGAACTAAAATCTTTTAAGAAAAAGAGTGAGAGACACTCAGAGGCCTAGAGGCCGAGGTGCTCCAGAGAGCCCTCACTTTACTCGAGACCCAAGTGGGTTACTGAAATGAGAAGATTTTATGAACTAAAATCTTTTAAGAAAAAGAGTGAGAGACACTCAGAGGCCTAGAGGCCGAGGTGCTCCAGAGAGCCCTCACTTTACTCGAGACCCAAGTGGGTTACTGAAATGAGAAGGTTTTATTAATTAAAATCTTTTAAGAAATAGAGTGAGAGACGCTCAGAGGCCTAGAGGCCGAGGTGCTCCGGAGAGCCCTCACTTTACTCGAGACCCAAGTGGGTTACTGAAATGAGAAGGTTTTATTAATTAAAATCTTTTAAGAAATAGAGTGAGAGACGCTCAGAGGCCTAGAGGCCGAGGTGCTCCGGAGAGCCCTCACTTTACTCGAGACCCAAGTGGGTTACTGAAATGAGAAGATTTTATGAAATAAAATCTTTTAAGAATAAGAGTGAGAAACACTCAGAGGCCTAGAGGCCAAGCTGCTCCAGAGAGCCCTCATCTTAGTTGAAACCCAAGAAGGTTAACTAATGAAAGGAGAAGATTTTTGTGAATCAAAGCCTTTCAAATACAAGAAAGTGAAAAGGAAGAGAAGGGCGTAGAGGCTTAGAAAACCAAGGCCCTCCAGAAAGCCCTCACCATACTTGAGAACTACAAAGACTAGATAATGAAGAAAGCAGGTTTTATGATTCAGGAGTCAAAAGAAGAGGGAAGATGATACCCCACAACCAAGTCACCTGAAATCAAAACACTATACAGCCGAGAAATAATTCCAGAATAGCCTACAAGACCAACAAAAAGGGGGGGGGGAAGAGAACACACCTCCAACACATTCCTTGCTGATCTTGTAAGCTACTCATGCAAGAAAGAAAGAGACAACAGAACATGCAACATCAAGCTAACATGATTACTACAAAAAACCCCCACATATCCAGGAGTGTGGGGTCCCCTACAAAGTATGAAGAGCAAATGTTATGAGCAGAAAATAAAGAGTGTAGCAAAACAACAGAAAAGTAGATTGTTTATGGTGATCAGGAATATGAAATTTAAACTGCTTTTTCAGCAGCAGCTTCCTCGGCAACAGTCCCCTCGACCTCAACTCCTTCAACTCCTCCAACAGCGCCCTCCTCCTCAGCAACATGGTTGCTAGATCCTCCGCCCTCCTCCGGACCCACTGTACCTCCCATGGTATCAGCAATGCCAGTCCCTCCATCCACCTCTGTTGCCACTTCTGGAGCAGAGGCGTAGGGATAAATAAGTGGCTCTAGAGGCTTTAGCTCAGCCATACCTATCTTGGCAGCTTGCAGCTTGGCAATAGCCTGGCCCATCCCGGGTAGCCACCAAGGACTGTCCGGACTCTCCTGAGGATCTCCCAAGAATTTTGGAGGAGTAGCGAGTCGATCTAGATGGAACTCACGAGAATAAGTCCCATCGAATCCCGGGGCTGAATGCTCGGCGACGGCGTTGCTGAAGCCATGATCGATGAAGTGAGGGATATGTGGCCCCATGGCACAGAGAAAGCTCGAGCTCTTCAGGAAGCTGGACAACCACTGAGTATGAAGAGTTTCTAAGAACTCTTGGCCCAAGGAGGAAGTGAACAGGGACTTGATGCAAGCCTGTACTCCGACATCCGGCAGCTCGCGCTCCATCCGTCCCACCTCCTGCACCAAACGTTTGATCCTGGTCGCATCCTGCTTGCTTTGGGTCTGTAAGAAAGACAACTCCTCAGACAGAGCCTGAGCTCGCTTATGAGCTTTCTCCTTCTCCATATTGATATCCTTGAGGGTTGCTTGGAAGGAGGACGCCTCGGCCCGGAGAAGCTCAAGCTCAGCTACCATCTCGACACCTTGATCGAGTATCTTAGCATAAGTAAGGCCAAACTACAAAGAAAAGGAAAGTAATGTCAGAGATATGAAGATAGTAAAAGATCGTGAAAATAAGAAATAATAGAAAATACCTCTGAGAAAAGTTGAGCGCCATGGAGCAGTTGGTCCTCAGGAAGGGATGAATCGGATAAAGCAGTATTGGAAGGAACAAGACATCGATCAATGAGGCGATGGAGAGGTTCATATACAGAGGAGCCCTTCTCGACAAGAGTACGGGTCGCTTTTCCCTTCTTTTTCTTAGAGGTCCCACAGTCAGCAAAAAAGGCGTTGGCAGCCGAACGGGTTCTCTTGGCAACTGAACCTGGAACCTGAGTGGAAGAACTAGGGAGAGGAGGAACTTTCGAGGAACCTTCTGGAGCTGAAGTTTTTGCTGAGCTCTCGAGAGCAGGAGATGGGGGAACTTTTGGAAGAACTTCTGGAGTGGACAACACAGGGGTTTTCACTATACTAAGAGCAGGAGCATCCCGGGAAATGTGAGTTAGCCAACTCATCTCTGCAAACAACCAAGAAGATATTCAGAATACATGAAAATAGCCATATGCAAGAAATAAAAATACAGCGGTATGAAGATTTTTTACCATCTTGAGGACCTAAAGGGAAATCTTGAGAACAAAAGCCGAAGTGGGAGAGGATGCGAGGATTTTTGCAAATATCGATAATATCAAAATAGTCGTTCAGACGAATATGAGTGTTGAGGTTGTTCATAATGGTGTGATTGGAAACAGAGTAAGCTTTCAGAGGAGGGGGATTACTCCCGGATTGTGGAATAACCAATCCCCGTGAGGAAACGGCCAATTAGTAGGGCTTGTAGCAAAAAAATAATAATCACGCCAAGATGAGTCTTCTTCATGGAGTTTTTTCAGGAATTTACAGACACGGGACCTTCGTCCGCTAACATAGAAAAAACCATCATTCACCTTACAAGAATGTTGGCTCAGAAATAGCTCGGCGGACGGATCACCCCTGTTCCCTTTCACCAAGATGAAAAAACCTATCATGGTACGGATGGCATTCGGAGTAAACTGGTTAAGAGGGATCTGCATGCGGGTGGATATGGCAGCCAAATAGGGATGAATCGGAAATCGTAGTCCTGCCCTAAGATGTGCTTCGAAAAAAGCAAGAGTTCGAGGCTGGGAGATATCTGGGCGTTCGTTTGAGCGTGGAGCGCGAAAGGCATACTCCGACGGGAAACCATAAGCATGAATAAGGTTAGCTAAATGAGTATGGTCGATTTGGGAAGCAAGGGAAATTTTATTTTCTGGACTCCCCGTCAGAGAGGGAGTTGCTTCAGAAGAATTTTGGCTAGCGGTTTTCAGCGGAGAAGGAGGATTTGACATTGATTTACAGTGATAATAAAAGAAGAAAAGAAGGATAGCTGGGTTACCTTGAGTGGAAGAACTATGGAATCAGGCGAGACGGCTGTTGACGGCGGAAACCCGGGAACACCAGAGAAGAAAGAGGAAGACGACGAAAAGATTTGTGGAAAAACGAAATTTGAAAAAAGTGAAGAGAGAAAAAGGGGTAGTTGCGTGATGTAAATGAGGAGAGATAGGGGGAAAAACCGAGGGTTTTTCTCGGGAGGATAACGAGGCAGAGAAAAGTAGGCGCGTGAAGTCCACGCGCAGAAGCCGAAAAGTCTCCCAGAATAGGAGGCGGGAAAAGTCTTTGGAGAAGAAAATGTTTTGAAACTTCCTCTCCGAAGCGGAAAAATACACGTCTCTCCAGAAAGACCTTTGTACTGAGTTCTAGGAAATTTTTCTACTCTCACAAAAGATATCTCCCTTTTACGAGAGTAGGGGGGAGTAGATGATGCGGCCTAAAAATGTCACCTAATCAGGAGCCGACACGTGTATAAAAGATAACATCGAGATGGAAGGATGGGATTATTCAGCACTCTCTAGATGAGGAATCCCCTCTGAAGGTCTCTCTGGAGAGAGCTCTAACTGGAGAGGAGTATCAGGAAGAAGCAATCTTAACCTGAAGTCGTGGGCCGTGAATATAGGAGACTCCCGCGATTTCGGGATTGGAACTGACAAAAGAAAGACCTGGTCCTCCTATATCTTAGGGGATAAGGTCCATCAAGCTGGAGTATTGCCGAATCTTCAGGGAGTGTAGAGAAGAGAGGATCTGGTCTACTCTGCAAGGCCGAGTCATACGGGCATCTCCGAAATAAGAGGAAGGCTTGACTTCCTCTTCGGAGGATCTTTCTATAAATAGGTAAACTCGGAGATATTTCCAGGTTAGACACATATACACTAAAACTTTACTATACTGAATACAAACGCCTTTTTGATATTCTTTGAGAACTGATCTGAGATATCAAGGATCTTGAGATCCTTGGGAGATTTGATAAGCCCTATACTGACTTAGGCATCGGAGTGTCCACACCGGACTCCCCTCCGGTGTGTTCTTTGCAGGTCACTCGAAGATTTCAAGTGAAGGCAGCCTACTTGGAACGATTATACGCATTTGAAGAAAAGGACATCCAATTCAGAGGATACCCAATCCTCTCGTGCAAATTTTGGCACATCAGCTACCTACATACAGGATGGATCCAGACGAACAAGGTAAGTGTGCTGATCAAACATATTATCGTGGCCTTATTGGTTCATTACTGTACTTAACTGCTAGTAGACCTGATATTGCATTCTCTGTTGGCGTATGTGCTCGATTTCAAGCCAATCCAAAAGAGAGTCACATGGAAACCACTAAACGGATATTGAAATATTTGAAAGGAACCATCAATCGTGGTATATGGTATCCTTAAAATGATGATTTATCTCTAAGTGGCAACTCAGATTCTGATTTTGGTGGCTGTAGAATAGATAGGAAATCTACATCTGGTTCTTGTCAATTCTTAGGCACAAAACTCATTTCATGGTTTTCGAAAAAGCAAACTAGTGTGGTTACCTCTACTACCGAAGCCGAGTACATGACTGCTGGTAGCTGCTGTAGTCAACTACTTTGGCTCATGCAACAGCTTAGAGATTATAACTTATATGAATCAAATGTTCCTATTTTCTGTGATAGTAATAGTGTCATTGCCATTACACAAAATCCTGTTTTGCACACACGTTGTAAGCATGTTGATGTGAAACATCATTTCATACGTGATCATGTAGAAAAGAAGGATATTCGCATGGAAAAGATTCATACTGATTTTCAAAGAGCTGATATTTTCACAAAACCATTAGCTGAGGCTCGTTTTCGTGAATTATGCATTAGTCTAGGACTAATTGATCTAGACCCTACTTGCACATAGCTACGTACTAACCAGACAGGTACATCAAAGATATAAAGAGACAAGATCACTAGACTAGAGCACTCGTCTATTTGCTCAACAGAAAGGTATACAAGGTCAGACAAGATGACCAAACAACCCGATGAGGAAGCTGGTAAAGCTGATGGTAATACTAAGGGAATAAACATTTAAGGGGGAATCTTTGATTTATTAAATATCCTTATGTTGACTCTTAAGTTTGTTAAAAGTCATCTTGATTCAAACCTTGATTATTGCTTTAGATTGATGTTCATCTTAATTATTCTACTCTACTTGTACCTACGATCATACGTTGCATAAGACAAGATAGGTACATAAAGTCGTTCGACATTCAGAATAGACAAGCACAGTCGAAGGGGGAACTCATCTTGTGCGCATTAGTCTACTCGTCTGTTCTGGATAGACTCGAACAGACAAGATAAGTGTTCTTATGATTCAAATACTCTAAGTGTTTAACCACTACGAATTAAGGACATTACTGTAATTCGCAGTGTTTAACCACTACGAATTAATGAGGTGTATACACCCAGTTCGCGCCATACTCTACTACCCTAGGTCAGATGAGTACACCCTTCTGTTCTAACCAATAGAAGTGGCGGATTTCAAATTTTACAATATCAAATCACGTAATATTCTCGATTCCGTAACTGAATATCAAAAGGCCCAACCGTTAGATTAAAGCATTCAATCCTGGCCATTGATTCTCAAAATCAGTTTTAACAAAACTCAACAGTTGCACTCTTCTCTCCTACGTTTTCACTACTCTCCTATTCTCAAAGCAATTTGATTTCTTGCCTAACTAAAATTGTTTGTTATTAATCAAGATAATTTACTATGTCGATTGTTTCCCTATTCGATGTTAGAACTAACATGCAAGCTAGGTTCGACCTAGGCAAGTATGCTGCTGAAGGCAAGGTACATGTGGAAGCCTCTGTATTCTTCAAGGGCAACCATACTGATGGCAACAAAGAGATTCTCACGAAGTGTTGCAGATGTGGTTTGAGACCCTACTTGGAGGCCTTTCCAGAAGTAGTTTTGGAAGAAGAAGTATTGGAATTTTCTGCCAACGCCACCAAAAGAGGAGACTCAGTTGAGTCTTTTGTTGGAGGAAGTCGAGTAGAAATTACTCGAGAGAATGTGTTCGAGAATCTGGAGCTGCCTATTAGATCTATCGATGTAGAAAACTATGCCATGGGTCAGGAGTTGAGGTATCTAAGTGTATTCTGTGGTAAGAAGCTTCGATTAAATCGAGATGGCAAGATTCCGGCAGTGAAGAAGAAGGAGTTGCTTGATAAATACAAAACTCTCCTTGACATAGCAAGCAAGATGTTGTTGTGTGTCACCGGTTCTTACGATTCAGTCACTCTATAAAAGGCGAGAGTGATGGCCGCAATTTATGACGGCATCACTGAGGGCAATTGGTTTAAGTTGTTTGCGGACCGAGTGATGTATTTTGAAAGGAGTGTGCGTGTTGACACCGACACAAGAAATTGGGTGGTGTCTGCAGTAGTTGGATTTGGAAACAAGTTATCTATTCTGTTACCCATCTTGTTGCCAAACAAGACAGAATGGAGCAAGGGCAAGCCGTTCCATGCTTTGAAATTCTATCTGAAGAAGGAGGCTCTTGCGAAGCAAGCTGCTGCTAGGATTGCTGCTCCAAGACAAGTTCAAATCAATCCTGATGATGTCATGATTGAGGCCGCCTCGTCTAGTTCTGAGGAAGACAAGTCGGATGGTGAAGATTCTGGTGAAAAGACTGAAGTCGGAACTAGTGGAAGACTAGTTCAATATGTGGCAGAAGAGGCTCAATTCGAGGCTGCTGGTGACTCGGAGGTGACTCAATCCGATGAAGAATCTGAGAAAGAGGAGGAGGCTAGTACTGAAGTCGCCGAAACCTATCGACTGGTGAGAGTCGAGTCGAGTCCTTCGCCAGACAAGACAACTGAACAGGTTGGTTCCTCTTCTAAATCTCTTTCAATTCCTCCCTCTCTCCCTCCAGTCAAAACCAAGGCAAGATCTCTTCGATCTCGTGCCCGACCTGTACCCCAAACCTCGTCAATATTGGCAGTACAACCACTAAGAGCCAATATAACTCAAGACACTACTATATATGACACAACTGATACTCCTACAGTTGTCAAACCAAACCAAGCCACGTCTACGCCCCTAGAAACCACTGTCCATATTCCCTCTACCTCAACAGAAAATGTTGAACCCCTTAACCCATCTGGTTCGGAAACTCTACTAGTTGCCACTGCAACGACTGAGACAAGGACCCCACTTTCTCAGACCCCTTCCGATATCAGATTTGAATCCCTCGTTTATTATACGATGTGTCTAAGGGAGAAGAGGATTCGTTCGAAGGTGTCGAACAATTTGATGAAACAGCTCTCGTCTATGGAGATAGACACGTCGTCAGAGAACTATGAGAAACTTCTAAGGATATGCACATGGGTTGCATTGAAGAAGGCCCCGACGGAAGACCTTTTCGAAGTTATTACTGGAATGGGTGGAATCTCCAATTTTCAAGATTGGGAGATGGAGCAGAAAGAGAACAGTGGAGTTAAAGATCATTCAGAGTTATTCCCTTCTCATGCTCTAACTGCTCTGGTAAAAAGGATGCTGAACATTTCTGATGACGTGATGTCTTCTCAACATAAGTTTGATGTCGGAGTTCAGACTGATCTTGTGGAAGAAAAGTCGAAAGCTGAGCTTGTTGATGCTGCTATCCAGACTTCAGAACCTCTATTGGAACTTGAAGAAGAGGCTGAAAGTGCTGAAGAAGAAGTCGACTTGATCGAAATGGGTGAAGAAGATGATGAGTTTGTGGAAGCCGTCATGTTTAATGAAGATGAGCTGATTGAGAAAGATCAAGAGAATATTGCTGCAGTAACTCAGTCTTCTACTCAAGTGTTCCCTGAAGGATTCTTAGAAGGTTTAAAGACGGACTTGAAGGAAGTAGTTCAGTCGTCTATTGAAAATTTCTTGGAATCAAAGTTGAAAGATGTGCTTGTGGAACAGAACCAGTCACTTGTTGACAGCTCAAGAGAGTTGATAGTTGGTGAGGTCAACAAGATGGACTCATCATTCAGAGAAGAAATGTATGCTCAAATTGAAGACTTTCTGAAAAGACAAGTTGATTTTTCGGAGAAGAGATCAATTACATTTGCAAGATCGTTAGCCGAAGAGTCAAGTAAGATGGAGAGACTCTACAGGGTTAAGATTGAAATTGCTGATGAACAGAGACGAGAAGCACAAGATCAGTTGGTGCGTTCTCGAGATGTTTTAACTGAGCTAACTGAGCAGAATAGACTCCTTAGGCAAACAGCTACATTCTTTAAAGATGAACTTGTATCTAGTTCAAGGAAGTTGGAGTTGGCTACTGATCGTCTTGACAAGCTGAGTCACGAGAAGACGCATCAGAAGCAGATCGAGCTAACTGCTGAAGCTATGAAGGAAGTTGTAAAGGAAGAGATGACTCGCTTTACTTCTCTTTTCACTCTCAAGGCAAATGATGAAGCCAAAAAGGGGGAAGAGACGAGTAGAGTCGAAGTTTCAAAATTGAAGTCTAGTGCTGAACCCGAAATGAAAGAAGCTGCAATAGTAATGCAAGATCTCAAGAGGCCTAAGAGAGGCAAGTTAGTAAAAAAGGCAGATCTTGAGCAGGCTAAAGCAGATGAGCAGAAGAGATTAGAGAAAGGCAAGAGTGTTGCAACTCCTGAAGCTGAGGTTCAGACAAGACAGATCAAGAGAAAGTTAATCACTAAAGAATCAGAAGAAGCTGAAACAACTTCAAAGAAGCAAAAGATAGTTGAGAAGGATGATGAATCTCACTATGCAAGTCGAAAGAAGGTTGGAAAGCATATTAGAAATTTGCAGAAGTGGAAAGCTGATCCAGATCGAGTTGAAGATGCTTACATTGACAACTTCATTGACAGAGAACATCGTGAAGATTGGTTCAAAGTCAAGTTGCAATGGGAGTTGGATCATTGGATTATCAGAAAGTTTGGTGATGCTGATAGTTCTAAAGAACTTTATGCTGTGTTTGACAAGTTTATGGAAGGTCAGAACCAGAAGTTGTGGAACTTGATAATGAGGATAGCTACAGCTGTGAACTTCAATATCCTTGTACCAATTTATCCAAAGTGGAATACTCCTGTGCTGGGCTCTGGAAAGAGAATTGACTTCAACCATATCAAGAAGTTTGAAGAAGAGCTACTAGACAAGGAGAAGATTAATGATGAAGAGCATATTGCAGTGATTCACAGAAGATTGCTCGATGTGTTCTGTGTTCCAAACCTAGAAGGAGGTAATATTACAGATTAGTTGTATTTCTTGGTTTATTTTGATTTTTGATTAAGTATGTGTAATATCTACTGATCTTATTTGAATGAATGAAAACATAAGTACTATTTTGATGTTAAAGACAAGATAACTACTTAACTAGTCTACTAGTGTGAAAAGATTCAAGTAGTTTTGGCTTCATCAAAAAGGGGGAAATTGTTGGGATATGAATCCTGTAACAAGTCCTAATTGATGATAAAAGATAAAGATGAAGTTTTGATAAGCCAAAAGTAGTTTGAATATTTTCTAAGTATTGACTGACCTAGTCTAGTTAAGAGAAGTCATCTTGTACAGACCAGTAGAGTTCACAAGTCAAGTGAGTTCACATGAGACAAGTTTTGTCAAGTTAACAAAAGACAAGTACTTATATTATGTTGATACTTTGTATTAATTATTTAGGATGTTATTGAGCTATATTAAACATTGTATAGAAGCTCATGATTTTTCATATGTAATTAATATAATCATTGTATAGATTCTAAGTTGACTAAGCTGAAGTTATAAAGCTTAAAGTAATGTAATAGTCTTGTTAGGATTAGTTGATAGGACTAGATTAGTGTTTTATTAAAGACTACTGAAGAAGTCTACTGCGCAAGACAAGAAGAGCAAGAAGAAGATGAAGTCTACACAAGACAGGTGCGCGACCACAAGGCTACACAAGACAAGTCAACATACAAGAAGGAAGAAGTTAGTTACTCAAACGCGTGTGAAGATAAAGATTGAAGAGTTGGTTAGAAATAACTAATTAATAACAAGAAACGCGTGGAAGGATAAGATTAACAAGTTATGAGTTAGTTTTCAAGAAAGGTTGGTTACAACTGAAAGTTCTTGGATTCAGAAGTCTATAAATACCTCATGGTATTGTTCGATTCAGGACTACTGAAATACTACTTACTGACGTATTACTGAAGCACTCAAAGAAGAAAAACACTCTCAGAGTTTGAAGTTCAGAAAGCAAGTCCGGAAGACAAGTGAAGAACGAAGAAGACTGCTTCTGAATAAGTTTTTTTTGTTTACTGTTTTCAAGTTGCTAGATACTTGTAAATCTCTAGTAAGATCGAAGATATACTTGGTAGTATATTCGAGAAGATCTAAGTCTTGTTTCTTGGGACTTAAAATTACAAGAACACACATATTACTCGATTGGAAGAGTTAATAGAAACATCACAACTGGGTTTGTGAGAGTGGATGTAGACAAGTTGTCGAACCACTATAAAATCGTTGTGTGTTGTTTACTTTACTGTTTTGTTTGTGTGTTTAATTGCTTAACTGTTTAAATTTTTAACTACATATCTGAACAAGACTAGTTGAGTATACGTAAAACAGAGTTCTCGAAATAAGTTGAGTATAAACTAGAATTGGGCTCATTGTTATATTCTGATTTCCGCATTGTACTTTGATATATTGAAAGATTTTTGAAAAGTCTATTCACCCCCCTCTAGACATTTTCACTAGCTTACTCAATATTATTAACTCAACTTAGGGACCTACATGTGAGAAGTGTCAGAAGAACGGACCTTTGATACGAGTACCCGCAGAAGAGATGGGTGCCATGTACTCGCCATGTCCCTTCGCCAAGTGGGGGATAGATCTAGTGGGACCTTTCCCCTTAGCACCTGGAGGAAGGAAATTTCTAATCGTTGCCGTGGATTACTTCAGTAAGTGGGTAGAGGCCGTGCCCTTGGCCAAGATAGAGGAAGATAATGTAATTCTGTTTCTCGCTAGACATATCTGTTGCAGGTTTGGAGTGCCAAGAATCTCGGTTTCCGATAATGGAACGCAATTCAATGGAGAGAAAGTAAGGAAATGGTGCGAGAGATAGAATATTATACATAGATTCACTTCGGTGGCCCACCCACAAGCCAATGGACAAGTGGAAGTTACAAACAGAATCCTAGTGGATGGTATCCGAACACGACTGCAAAAGGTAGGAGGAGGATGGGTGAAGGAGTTATACAACGTCCTCTGGTCCTACAGGACTAGTCCCAAGACAGCCACAGGCGAATCCCCCTTCTATTTGGTGTACGGAGCAGCAGCAGTGATACCTCCCGAAGCCAGACTGAAATCACACCGAATCACCTATTTGAAGAGAAGAGAAACGAAGAATTGATGAGGGAAGCCTTAGACCTGGTAGAGGAAGAGAGGGAGATGGCAAGGCTGAAAGCAGAAAGATACAAGAGCCGAATCAAGGCAGCATATGATCGCAGGGTAGTTCCCCGTTCCTTTAAAGTTGTAGATCTAGTCCTTCGGAGAGCAGATGCCTTGAAGAACACAGAAAAGATGGAAGCTAATTGGGAAGGTCCGTACAAGGTAATACAGGTACTAAAAGGCGGAGCGTACAAACTCCAGGATATGACGGGAAAAGAAATATTGAGGCCATGGAACGTGTGTCACTTGAAGAGATTTTATGTTTGAGGAAGGTGTTATTCCCTTACCATCTTTCCCTTTATGAACAATTTTAAATATTTATTTCTCACTCGAATAATTGCTTCACCGGCACTCTTTTTCCCCCTACGTGGGTTTCCCCTCGGGGTTTTACCACGGAGAGGTTTTTAATGAGGCCGGCATAGGTTCCCCTTATTTGCCTATGTTGATGAACACTTTTGATCAATGGAGCGTCGTTTTTAGAAAATTGCAGTGGTTTCCCTTAATGCATGTTAATGTGATGATGAGATGATTCTTATATTCCGATTGTATGATGAAATGTTTCTTATACATTAAATATTGTGCTGAGATAACTGCTAAGTGTCCATATAATGAATGTTGAGATAATGAATGTGTTTTGGAAGCTAAAACAATAAGATAGTAGAAATATTGCGAGATCTATCTCACCCCCTACGAGGTTTACCTCACCCTGAAAAAATTAGGAGGTTTTATATAAGCCTCCTTGGACGAGACAGGAAATTTACATCAACTCACAAAAATTCGAATAGGAGATGTCTAGGGTCACATGACCAAAGATCTTCACCCACGATAGCCTCTAAAGCTAGGGGGAGTAGGGGATAGGAAGCGGAAGATATGATTAACCTGTCGATCATCAAAATGGCCCTCAACTTCAGGGAGAGTATAATCCCTAGGAACTCTTACGAGTATAAACAACTTTTGGGAGAGTATAATCCCTAAGAACTCTTACGAGTATAAACAACTTCAGGGAGAGTATAATCCCTAAGAACTCTTACGAGTATAAACAACTTCAGGGAGAGTATAATCCCTAAGAACTCTTACGAGTATAAACAACTTCAGGGAGAGTATAATCCCTAAGAAATCTAACTTTTGGGAGAGTATAATCCCTACAAACTCTAACTTCAGGGAGAGTATAATCCCTAAGAAATCTAACTTTTTGGAGAGTATAATCCCTACAAACTCTAACTTTTGGGAGAGTATAATCCCTACAAACTCTAACTTCAGGGAGAGTATAATCCCTAAGAAATCTAACTTTTGGGAGAGTATAATCCCTACAAACTCTAACTTTTGGGAGAGTATAATCCCTACAAACTCTAACTTTTAGGAGAGTATAATCCCTACAAACTCTAACTTTTGGGAGAATATAATCCCTACAGACTCTAACTCTTGGGAGAAACTGGAAGCATCAGCAAGTCACCAAGTAAGTACAGGAACATAAACTCCATATTTTTTATCTAAGGTTACTCTATGAGCTTTAGAGCCTTTACGTGTCAAGAAGATGCTACGAACATGCTAAATTTATAGTAAAGAAAAGCTGAACAGACGGTACATCATATGTCTAATAGCTAAGATAGATAGATATATATATATATATGCATACGAGGAGATAATGTGCAGGTACGATAAGCAAAAGTAAAACAGAAATATCCAAGACCGAAGGCACCATGCCTTGGCCCTCCACAAAAAAACGCAGGAGTGTGGAGTCTCCTGAAAATACCAAAAGAGACCCTAAAGGCCCCAACAAAAGTAAAAGTGTTTGAGTACTAGATTGTTATGAGAAAAAGAAAATGTAGTTATGAAGAAAGGGGAATTTCACTCTTCCCCCCAAAGTCTTCCTCTGCCTCATCAACCTGTCCACTGGAACCACCCCCCTCTGCCTTCTCCTCTAAAGCATCAGCTACCACGGTCGCTAAAGGATCAGGGTTAGCCACATGGATGGGGAATGTCAAATCCTTCGCCGGTACCAGATCGTCCAACTTCAGAGTAGTTTTCTTCAACTCTGAGACCGCCTTCCTCATCCCAGGCAGCCACCAGGGAGTGCTGATGTCCTCCTTAGGATCCCCAGGGAACTTAGGGGGAGTGGCTAACTCATCCAACCGAAGGGCACGAGTATACTGACCATTAAATCCTGGGGTGTAGTGTTCAGCCACGGCGTTGGAAAATACATGATCAATAAAATGGGGAATATACGCACCCATTGCCCCCAAGAAGTTGGTACTCTTAAGAAAGGCTTCTAACCATTCTCGATGCAAGGTACCCAGAAACTTCTGCCCCATGGCGGAGGTGAAAAGAGAATCGATGCATAGCTTCACCCCAGCTAGAGGAAGAGTAGCCTCCAAACGCTCAACCTGCTCACCAAGCTGAGCCTTAAGTGAAGAGACCTCCTCCAAAAGCTTCGTCTTCTCAGCTTGAATCACCTTGTGCTTCTGGGTGGCTTCCCGTAGTTCCGCGTCAAGTATTTCCTTCTTTACCTTCTCTAGTTCGACTTGGCTCTGGAGATCATCCACCAGCTGAAGAGATTGGAGAGCTCGCTCGGATACATCGGAATACAAGAGGCCAAACTACACAAGGAACAATATAAAAAAGTAAGACATCTATAGTCTCTCTCTCATAAGCTACAAAGAATAACCCCTGTATTAGGAATTTACCTAGAAAAAGCTGTGAGCCGCCTGCACGATGCGCTCCTCAGAGGATAAGGCATTAAGGGCCTCCGTGGCAGGGATAGGAATGTGATGATCTATGAAGGTTGTGAAGTGATCAACACTGATGTCGCCAGGGATATCCGGAGTAACATTAGCTGAAGAGGGCAAGGAAGACTTAGTCTTCGATTTCTTCTTTTTGGAAGCGTCAGAGGCAGGGGGTAGAGAGGAAATCATGGCCTTCTCGGTAGAAGATCTTGTACGCTTAGCAACCGACCCAGTGGAGGGTTTCACTGGGGAAGGAAGAATAGGAGCCTTCGTGGAGCTTTCGGGGGCCGGAGATTTAGCCACCATAGAAAGAGGAGCAGCATCGCGGGAAATCTGGGTTAACCAGCTCATAGCTGCAAAGGAAGACATAAAATTATATTACCATCATCTGGACGATGCTAAGGGAAAAGAAATGATATTACCATCATCTGGACCTAGAGGGTAATCAGGACGACCGAAACCAAAATGGGATAAGGCCCTAGGGTTCTTACAGATGCCCATCACGTCAAAAAATCTGTGGGTAAGTACGTTATCATTCAAGTGGTTCATTACATCCAAATTTAAAGAGGAACAAACAGAGAGTGGAGGACGGGGCACCCCAGGGTTCTCGTAAATCCATTTTTCATGAGGAAACTCCCAAGGAGAAGGACTTGTAACAAAAAAGTAATAACCCTTCCAGTCCTGGACCCCTTCATGGAGCTTTTCCATGAATTTTCCGGTCCTGGAAGGATGGCCACAAGTATAAAAGAACCCGTCCGCAAACTTGCACATATACTGGGTGAGAAAAAGTTGGGCTGAGGGCTCGCCATCATTCCCTTTCATCAGGATATAGAAACCCAACATCGCACGGATGGCGTTGGGAGTGAATTGATTTAAAGGTATGCGAAGGTAAGTGGAAATTTCGGAGAAATAGGGGTGGATCGGAAAGCGGAGGCCTGCCTTCAGTTGGGCCTCCCAAAAAGCTAGGGTATTAGGACCTGGAAAATTTGGGCGTTCTTTCCTATGAGCTGCCCTAACTGTGTAATCGGTGGGAAAGATCCCTGAACGGAGAAAAGCAGCAACGCGCTCGGGAGGAAGGATTGAAGAACCAGAGATCTTATTCTTTAAAGCGGGATTGGTGATAGGAAATAAAGAAAGTGAGACGGAGGCTGAACTTTCCGTCGAAATAGAGTCCGACGAAGTTGGAACAGAAGACGTCATGAGGATGCAGTAAAAGAAAAATGAAGAGGAAGAAGGAGATACCTGAAGCAAGGACGGTTTTCGAAAGCGACGATGTGGTCGGTGGACGTGCGCGAGAAGTTAATGGCAGTAAGGAGAAGTTGAAAACGAAAATGAGAGAGGATGGATAAGTTTGAAAGAAAAAAGAAAGAGGGTTTTATGTGGAGCGAATATAATTTTTGAAATAATTATGATGAAGAGAGAGAGGGAAGAATCAAGGAGAAGTAAATGCTTCCCAATGAAAAAGTGCGTGGCTGAAAAGAGGCGGCTGGATGTTGGCCCTCGGGCAGACGCCTGGATGCAGACTTCGAAATTAAGTTAGCGTGTAGAAGTGGAAAAGGCGCGAGGATTCTGGAAATAATTATTGAAAACCGAATGTGTTATATTTTGAGGGAAATTCAAAGAAAGGATAATTAAGGGAAAGGATTGTTTCTCTTAGAATTTATCTCATCTCTTTCTCCTACTCTCTTAAAAACTATCCTTTTTACGAGAGTAGAGGGGAGTGGTTGATGCGGATAAAATATGTCGCTCTTGGAAAAGTCGACACGTGAAAACGAGATAAATTATAATAGTCTTAATTGGGTCAATAGGCTTGAAGGTTGGATTAATACACTCCTGGGCCTAAAGAGGGAAATAAGAGTAGGTGGGATTTTAGTCCATATGTAAGGATTAGTGGCCTTTGGGGTCCAAGGATCTGGCCCAAAGGGAACGCGTAGCATGATCCATTCTTTCCTAACTAAGTCAAAAGAAGAAGCCAATCCGTAAAGATAGGGGCCAGTATACAGAAGGGCCGAGTCTTTAGGGATCTGGACCAAGCCTTCAGGGATAGGGGCCGAATTTACAGGGAAGTGCGAGAAAATATAGGGAGAAAGAGTCTTCCTCTCCCCGGGGAGGAAGGACCAGGTATATAAACAGGTTATTTTTACATTATCATTCACGTTTTTCATACAGAATATAGATACTCTTACGAAATATACACTGAGTTCAGAAGATATATCAGATTATTCTCCAGAATTTCCCTAAAATTACAGGGAAATTCCTCTTTGATTCTCCTAAGAAGGATTCTGACTTGAGCGTCGGAGATTCCGCGCCAGGGCCACCCTCCGGCGTGCTTTTGCAGCTCATTCTAGGATTTTCGTGAAGATTAACGTGAGGATTGTCAAGGATAAAGAGCGATTCAAACCCGTGATTCGCAGTGCTCGTAAGGGAACGGTTGATATCCATAGGCGTTCTTTTTCGACGCAACAATATGCCTTCACCCTCCGCCAACCTGCACCACCCTGTTGCGGCCAATGTCACCGGTAATTAATATTTAAAGTTTGTATTATAATTATTAATTTCAGAATTGAATTTATTTATTCTTTTATTTTTTCAAAATCTATTCATAAGTTTACTTACTTATTTAAATGTCTAGTCATAAACTTTTCATTTCCTTGAATGACATAATTCAATATCCCTCTTCATTTTCTCTTTTAGTTTCTTATTTTTTAAATGACATAATTTAATCTCTCTCTTCATTTTTTCTTAATTTCATACCTATACTTTCTCTACTGTTTTTACTTTCCTACCTCTAATATACCTAACTACCCACTAACTACTCATTTTATATTATATCCTTTGTTGGCCTTTGTCTAGTCCAACTATTTTAGTGGAATGGTTTCTTGGCCCACACTATATGACTTTAACCCATATGAGAAAAATCATACTTTCCTTTATTACCGAATCTCACACTTTAGGCCGTCTTTCTCTTAATCACGGTAATTTGTATCAATCCCACGATTTACTTTACTTTCCCTTCATTGGGAATTATGGCTAATTGCCGGAAATCGTGGGTGGTCTTCACTATATAAAGTGCATTGGTCCTTTGGTGAAAAATGTGGTTTACAATACAATTCTTGTATGAGTGAGAAAAGAGAAAGAACTACCAAGAGTGAAAATTCGGTGAGAGAGGAAGGCCTCGAGGTTGTTCCCTGCATCGTGTGACGTTCCACTTGAATCTAGGCACTTTAATTTAGTTTTTCACCATTGTTTTCTTTTGTATTACACTTGTTTTTTAGTACAAGGAAAACTTACAGTGGTATCAGAGCTGTCCGATCTGGGAGACGCCGGAAAAGTCGCCGCCGCTGATCCGCTGCTATCCCGTGGAGAAGACTCTGTTGAATGGTGTTAGTAATTGCCGAGTCCACCTGGTGTTAGTAATTGCCGACAGAGTTGAAAAGTTTGATTTTTTCCTTTTCTATTTCCTAATTTCCGCTGCTGTACTAGTTATACATATATATTATACTATATACCTATTGTTTTATATATATATATATATAGCTACTGCCATAGACTTTGGAAGTTGAATGTTCCACCAAAAATCAGGATCTTTTGGTGGAGGGTAATGTGGGATATCATACCTAGTGAAGGAAACTTGATGCAACACCACGTGCCTATAGCAGGCCACTGTAGTTACTGTGGAATGTGGGAGGCTTCAACTACCCACGTCCTCTTCTCATGCCCAAGCATCCGAAATACATGGAAGAACAATGGGTGGTGGGAGGCGCTGAAGGGACTGAAAGGACTGCCAACGAGGGAATTCCTATGGAAGATGGAGGATGAGGAAGCAAAGGGGAAAATGGAGGAGGTAGTGGTACTTGCATGGGGCGTGTGGAAGGAGAGGTGCCGATGGATGCACGAGCCGAGGCTACTGAAGGGGCGAGGCCCTAATAGGCCGTTGTTCTCGAATATGGAATGGGCTTTGAGGTTCCTGAGGGATTTTCAAGAGAGTAAAAAAATATTGGCACAGCCTATACCTAATGTGGCGGAGGAAGCAGGGGGTGATAGCTTCATTTTACAGGTAGACGCAGCCTTTGGGGAACACGAAGGGAGGTTCGGAGTGGGGGCCATTCTGGTGAAGCCGGACCGGAAGCTGGACGGAGCTAGATGCAAACCGATCACAGCTCCGGGGTCGGTTTTGGGGGCGGAGCTGAGGGCTATTGAGGAAGGCCTGTTGTGGTGTAAGGAAAGGCAGGTTAGCAGAGTGATGATACGCTCAGACTCGATGGATGCAGTAGGAGCAATTCGTAAACGCACAAAAATATGGAGCTCGGAAGGTTTTGTTCTGGACCGGATTTTGGAATTGATAGACGACTTTGTAGTGTGCAGAGTCTCATATGTGCCTAGAACAAGTAATGTAGCAGCGGATAGACTAGCAAAATGGGCTGCAACGACGCACTCTTCTCATGATTGGAGGGTTGACGAAATACCTCATCGATTTGCAGACATAGCGGCTTTCTAAGATGAAGATCCTGTAATAAGATAGCAATGTTGTAGCTATGTTTCTGTTAAACTCAAAAAAAAAAAAAAAATTTTGCTTTTATACTTATATTATATAATATACTTATAAAGTTGTTATATATTATATATATAATATATGTGTCTTATTTTCTGCTTTTGAGGTTCACTAATCCGTGTTCTGCAGAGAATAGTTTTTGTTCTTATACCCTATTTCCTCTATTGACCTTGATTGAGTGCTTCTTGTGGAGGAATTTTAATTTATTATTATTCTACCCAAGACAAATCTTGGATCCATTATTCAATCGCTCAGGTATATTGGCTTATCCCTTTCTTATAATTTTTTCGTAAAATTAGACCGCTAGTCGCGGATAGGCTTGAGATTACGTGTTGTTAGAATATAGGATTCTTGCTCGTTATTTGTAATTTCTGTTTGCTTGGTTACTTGTGTTTTTTCTTAATGGCTACAACTACGAGAAATATCAAGTTTGGTTCCTTTCAATGGTAAGTCTGATTTCGGTATTTGGCAGCATAAAATGAAATGTGTTTTAATTCAAAATAGAGTTGTAAAAGCCATTGTTCATTCATATGCTACTACTGACACTAATGATAAGAAGACTGAAATGAACGAACTTGCTATGAGTACCATTATATTGAACTTGTCTGATTGTGTGATTCGTAAAGTTAAACATCTCAAAAGTGCTCGTGAGTTATGGGATAAACTGTCTGAATTATACTATGAAACATCTTTACCCAGTAAATTGTTTTTATTGGAAAAAAAATTTCGTTATAAACTTGACATGAACAAGGATATTGATGAGAATCTTGACAATTTCACTAAACTTATTCAAGATATAAAGCAAACGGGTGACAAGCACATTGATGATTACAATGCTATTGTTCTTTTGAATGCTATACCTGATTCTTACAATGATGTGAAATCTGCTATTAAATATAGTAGAGATGATGTTACTTTGGATATCGTTGTGAATGGCTTAAAAAGCAAAGAACAGGATTTGAAACAACATGGAAGTGTGAAGGGTGAGGTCATGCATGTGAGGGGTAGAACTAAGATGAAAAATCAGCCTAAGAAACATGATAAAAATGATGGTAAGAGAGGTAGATCTAAGTCTCAGACTAGGGCTAGAAAATGTTTTCACTGTCATGAATCTGGTTATTTTATTAAAGATTGCCCTAAGAAAATTAAAGAAAAACAGGATAAGAATGAGCATGCTAATATGGATGTTAGTCAAGAGAATTATGGTGATGTTTATATGGTTATTGAACCTAATGTGAACTCTGTGCATTCTTTTGATATGAAAAAGCATGAATGACTCATTGATTCTGGTTGTACTTATCACATGTCTCTGTTTAAGGAGTTCTTTACCACTTTTAATAAGGTTCCGAAAGGTTTTGTTTCCATGGTGAATTACAAGAAATGTGATGTAATGGGTATTGGTCATGTGACTTTGAATTTTTCTTCTGGTGTTACTTATACTTTGAAAAATGTTAGATATGTGTCTGCTCTTTGCAATAACATTATGTCTTGTGCTGCTTTGGAAGACGATGGATTGGAAGGTAAATGGGGTAAGGGCTTTATGAAAATTGTTAAGGGAACTTTGGTGATTTTTAAAGCTGAGAAAAGAAATAATTTGTATGTTTGTTCTGCTCAATCTGAGTTTTTAAATGCTGTGAATGTGTCCAAGGGTGACAAAACTGATTTATGGCATAACAAGTTGGGACACATGAGTAATAAAGGTATGTAAATTTTGCAAAAAGATGGTTCTTTTGGTGATGATAAAATTTCTAGTATTCCTTTCTGTGATGCATGTGTACTTGGCAAACAACATAAAGTGAAATTTCCTGTTTCTCCCTCCCCCAATAATTCCACTTGCAAAGATGTGCTTGAATATTTACATGCTGATGTATGGGGGCCTGCTGGTGAGCCCACTCAAAGTGGTAACATGTATTTTTTGTCCATTATCGATGATTTCTCTAGAAAAGTTTGGGTGTTTTTGATGAAAAACAAATCTGATGTGTTTTCTAAATTCAGTGAATGGAAAACCCTTATTGAAAATCAAACCGGTAAGAAAATCAAAGTGCTTAGGACTGATAATGGCTTGAAATTTTGTAATGCTCAAATGAATGATTTTTGTACAAAATTCGGTATTAAAAGACATAAGACGGTTCCTTATAATCCCCAACAAAATGGTGTGGTGGAAAGGATGAATTGTACTTTAATGGAGAGAGTTAAAAGCATGCTTGCTACTTCAGGTCTTTTTAAAAAGTTTTGGGGTGAAGCTGTTTGTACTGCTGCATATTTAATTAATAGATCTCCATCTGTGCCTTTAAATGGTAAATGTCCCGAGCATGTTTTCTATGGTAATAAAATTGATTATTCTAACTTAAGAGTGTTTGGTTGTGCCGCTTTTGTTCATAAAAAACTTGATAAACTTGAACCTCGTGCTAAAAAGTGTATTTTTCTTGGTTATCCTGATGGTGTGAAAGGTTATAGATTGTGGTCTATGGATGAGCATGGTTACAAGATTATTATAAGTCGAGATGTTACTTTTAATGAGCATGATTTTCCTTGTTTGCCTGCTACATTGCCTTTGCATGAGTTTAATGATACTTCTAGCGAGGTGGAGCATGATATGCCTAAACTTGAAAGTGATGATGTTCATGATGATAATGAAAATGCTGAAAATGAGTCTAATGATATGTCTGATAATCTTGATAATGTGAATGGTGATAATTTGCAAGGTGGAGCTAATGATAGGCCTAGAAGGACTGTTAAGAGGCCCCTTAAATTTGATGATTATTATTTGGATACTCATGCTTTTCATGTTTTTGAGTTAAATTATAATGAGCCTAAAACCTACAAAGAAGCTTTAAAATCTGATCATTCTATAAAGTGGATTGATGCTATGAAAGAAGAAATGGAGTCTTTGCATGTTAATCACACTTGGATTCTTGTGCCTAAACATGTTAATTGCTTTGTGGTTGTTTGCAAGTGGTTGTTTAAGGTTAAGAATGAACTTAATGATGTTAGATACAAAAGCTAGGCTTGTGGCTAAAGGATTTACTAAAAAAGAGGGGGTAGATTATACTGAAATATTTGCTCCTGTGGTGAAATTTACAATTGTGCGAATTATGCTTGCTTTGGTTGCCCATTTCAATTGGGAATTGAAACAAATGGATGTTAAGACAGCTTTTTTGCATGGTGATTTGGATAAACCGATTTATATGAAGCAACCTGAGGGTTTTGTTGATACTAAACATTCTAATCATGTTTGCTTGCTTAAAAAATCCTTGTATGGTTTGAAACAATCTCCTAGACAATGGAACAAAAAGTTTGATGCTTGCATGATCTCTTTGAAGTTTAAAAGAAGTGCATATGATCATTGCCTATACTTTAAAGATGATGTTAATGTTCAATTTTACTTGCTCATTTATGTTGATGATATGCTTTTGATAAGTCCTAGTGTAAAAATTATTGAGCATGTGTAAAAATGTCTTGATGATAACTTTGATATGAAAGATCTTGGAGATGCAAGGAAAATTTTAGGCATCCATATTGATAGAGATAGAAAACGGCATACTTTTGTTGTTAAACCAAGCTTCATATGTGGAAAAGATTTTAGAAAAAATTTCTATGTCTACTGCTAAATCGGTTAATGTGCCCCAAACTGCTCAGTTTGTGCTAAGTAAGGATCAGTCCCCCAAAACTGATTCTGAAATTAATGCTGTGGAAAATGTACCTTACTCTAATGTTGTTGGCTTTGTTATGTACTTAATGGTCTCTACTAGACCTGATATTGCTTATCCTATTAGTTGTTTGAGCCGATACATGTTTAATCCAGGTAAAACTCATTGGGAGGCCATGAAATGGCTTCTCAGGTATTTGAAAGGTACAAGTAACGTTGGTCTTAAATTTTCCAAAGATGTTAATGATGTGAATTTAGTTGGTTATGTGGATTCGAATTATGCTAATGATAGAGATAATAGAAAATCAATTACTTCTTATGTTTTTACCTTGTGTGGTTCGTGTATAAGTTGGAAATCTCAATTACAGCATGTCGTTGCTCAGTCCACAACTGAGTCTGAGTATGTTGCTATCACTGAAGCTGTAAAATATGTTATTTGGCTTAAAGGGCTTGTCACTGAAATTGGTGTACTTAAGGGAAAAGTAGTTGTTTACTCTGATAGTCAATCTGCCATTCAATTATGCAAAAATCATGTGTTTCATGATAGGACTAAACATATTGATGTTAGATTTCATTTTATTTGAGATATCATTGAAAAGGGCATAATTGATTTAGTGAAGATTCCTACTGAAAAGAATCCTGCTGACATGGGAACTAAATGTTTAAACTTTGACAAATTTAAGACTTGCATGAAACTATTGAATTTTGATTCAATTGATTGATAGCATGAGTTTTATGTTGCTTGGGGATCGAGACTGTATTTTCTTAGCACTTCTTATAGTCTCGATTATGTGTTTGAAAGTGCTTAACTTTAAATCTGTGCTAACTAGTGTGTTGTGTGTGCAGGTTTGACTGGACTCATACTACTAACATGTTTGTTGCTTGTGCAGGTTTAACGGGCGATGATGAATAAGTCTTAGATTCAATATAAGTGGGTGATGATGCTTTAAAGGGGAATGAACCAAAGAGGTGGAGAAATGTTGGGCCTTTGTCTAGCCCCACTATTTTAGTGGAATGGTTTCTTGGCCCATGATAGGACTAAACATATTGATGTTAGATTTCATTTTATTTGAGATATCATTGAAAAGGGCATAATTGATTTAGTGAAGATTCCTACTGAAAAGAATCCTGCTGACATGGGAACTAAATGTTTAAACTTGGACAAATTTAAGACTTGCATGAAACTATTGAATTTTGATTCAATTGATTGATAGCATGAGTTTTATGTTGCTTGGGGATCGAGACTGTATTTTCTTAGCACTTCTTATAGTCTCGATTATGTGTTTGAAAGTGCTTAACTTTAAATCTGTGCTAACTAGTGTGTTGTGTGTGCAGGTTTGACTGGACTCATACTACTAACATGTTTGTTGCTTGTGCAGGTTTAACGGGCGATGATGAATAAGTCTTAGATTCAATATAAGTGGGTGATGATGCTTTAAAGGGGAATGAACCAAAGAGGTGGAGAAATGTTGGGCCTTTGTCTAGCCCCACTATTTTAGTGGAATGGTTTCTTGGCCCATGATAGGACTAAACATATTGATGTTAGATTTCATTTTATTTGAGATATCATTGAAAAGGGCATAATTGATTTAGTGAAGATTCCTACTGAAAAGAATCCTGCTGACATGGGAACTAAATGTTTAAACTTGGACAAATTTAAGACTTGCATGAAACTATTGAATTTTGATTCAATTGATTGATAGCATGAGTTTTATGTTGCTTGGGGATCGAGACTGTATTTTCTTAGCACTTCTTATAGTCTCGATTATGTGTTTGAAAGTGCTTAACTTTAAATCTGTGCTAACTAGTGTGTTGTGTGTGCAGGTTTGACTGGACTCATACTACTAACATGTTTGTTGCTTGTGCAGGTTTAACGGGCGATGATGAATAAGTCTTAGATTCAATATAAGTGGGTGATGATGCTTTAAAGGGGAATGAACCAAAGAGGTGGAGAAATGTTGGGCCTTTGTCTAGCCCCACTATTTTAGTGGAATGGTTTCTTGGCCCACACTATATGACTTTGGCCCATATGAGAAAAACCCTACTTTCCTTTATTATCGAATCTCACACTTTAGGCAACCTTTTTCTTAATCACGGTAATTTGTATCAATCCCACGATTTACTTTCCTTTCCCTTCATTGGGAATTATGGCTAATTGCCGAAAATCGTGGGTGGTCTTCACTATATAAAGTGCATTGGTCATTTGGTGAAAAGTGTGGTTTATAATACAATTCCTGTATGAGTGAGAAAAGAGAAAGAACTACCAAGAGTGAGAATTCGGTGAGAGAGGAAAGCCTCGAGGTTGTTCCCTGCATCGTGTGACGTTCCACTTGAATCTAGGCGCTGAGCTCGGTTATTGGTTCTCTCTTTAATTTCTTTTTCTCTTAGTTTTCCACCATTGTTTTCTTTTGTATTACACTTATTTTTTAGTACAAGGAAAACTTACATCCTTAATTTTTGTGAAAAATAAAAAATAATTATGACTCTTTTTTTTAAATAAATTTAAATTTCAGAAAATAAAATGCGCATTTGAATTCTCAATTAGTATAGTATATAAACTAGTGGAAGAATATTTCTTATTTAAAAATAATTGATTTTTTTTATTTAATACGCTTCAATATAATTGTTAAAATATTATGTAGTGTGAATATTGAGTTTTATGCATATAACACACCCAGTTTCATCTAGTTAAAGAAATAAAAAAATTCCAGTTTTCGGTTACGTTGATTGTGATACAAATGTTTTGTTTTGATTCATTGAACATTTATGATTCGTTTGCTTTGTGGTTTAGAGGATTGGTTAGATACATAAATCCACCATGTAAATTCACCACAATCCATAACAAAATGGATTATTTGCCTCTAAATTATCTTTTTTTTTATGGAAAGTTAAATACCCATCCCTTTTCTTTCCCCTCTCCATGACTCGAACCCAGGACCTAAGGCCTAGGTAGTGGTGCTCTAACCACTTGAGCTATCCCACTTTGTCGCCTCCAAATTATCTGGTTGCTAACTATTAAAGCACGAAAAGAGCAGTTTCATACAATGTTAATTTGGACATGATATTTAAAAAAATGGCCTTAAAAGAAAACAAATGATTTCCACTCTTCACATTAAATATAAACTCGTTTAATAGAAATTTAATCGAGGAGGAATATATAATTACTCGATCAGCCTTATATATACTACATAAATGACAAAAACCGATAAAGACACCATTAAACTTGTGGTTGAAATTCAATTCATAAAACATATAGATAATAGATTACAATTAATACATGTACATGCATACATATCAAAACATATCAAAGAGGAAGCAATAATAAAAAGAATAAATAAATATATATATATATATATAGTCTGCCTTCCAACTCTTACATGAAAAGTCTGTTTTTTCTTGCACCCTGTCACTTTTTTTTTTTTTTTTGAAGTCGCACCTTGTCACTTTGTTGCATACTAAATTAATCAAAAAATTTGTCTTTATTTTATATATTTCTACTCAATGTTAACCCTTTCATTAATTATTAATTGATCAATTAGTTGTTGAGGGTGTTAGAATTTTATTTTTCATTTCACCTTTTTTATTTTATTAATATAAAGGATTAGTAGATACACTAACTGTTTAAACTTAATACACCTCATGTATGGATATATACACCCTTTTATTGTATTAGCTGTTAGAGTGGTTATTCAGTTAGTTAGAAATGTCATTAGTTATAAAGGTTATTAGATCTTTTATCCAAGAACACAATTTGTATTCTTTTTCAATCGAATGAAGTTTCTATAGTTCTTGTTGGAAATGTGATTCGAAGTGAGCTTCAACTCGATATCTCATTCGCCCATTTTAAAGTTGGAATGAATGCGAAATGATTTTCAAATAATTATTGTAACTAAAATTTGAGTAGGAAAAAATAAAGAGGTTTTTGTCCTATATTAAAAAAATATAGCTTGTAAATATTACACAAATGTCGCGCCGGTTTGGTAGCGGACATACAAGCTATTCTTTGTCTCAAATTTTTCTATTCGTAACTGTCGAAATAAATTAAAATTCGAAACCGCCGAAATAAATTACAATTCAGGCAGTTTCATTTGATTTATAAAACCTGAATTAAATCAGGTTGAATGATGGAGGTTACGCATGTGCATGGATTAAAGGTTGGAGCCTAAAGCATGTGCATGAATTAGAATTAAATTGGAGGCCGGAGGTTACCCCTAAAGGGTGAAGGTTACAACGTAAGTTTTGAAATTCAAAATGTCATTTAATTGAAATGACAGTTTCGATCCAATTTGTAGTTTTAGTCCAATTTTTATTGCAATATTTATTGCAGCAACATTTGAGTTGACTATAAATAGTTGCATTCCATCAAATCCCTAGAAAAATGAGAAACACACGAAAATTTGGAGAGATCAAACACATTCCGACATTTGCCTTGTTCTTGTTGCTTATTGTATTTGCTAAAATTTCCTTGGCACTCCAGTGATATTTTTCGGGCAACTTCTCGGTTCGCCGTAAGCAAAATACGTATGCTAGTATTTTGTTATTTAATCGTTGTATTCTGGGAAACAAACGTCCTGATAGTCACTAGCACCGAGAGTGAAGGACGAATATTATTTTAAGGAAATTGTGTTTACACAATCCTCGATTCTTCGTTTTCTAAAAAAAAGAAGTGTTTTAGCCATCTACGGTGCAATTTTTCTAACAGTTCTTTCATTCTTAAAAAATGATTCAATGTTTTGATTCACAATATGGTATCAGTTTTCTACTGAAATCGTCGATTCCTTCGATCCCTTCCGTTTTGGCCCTCTCCTCTTGATTTTTCCCACCAATTTAAGGTTTCGATTTGCCTTTTCTCTCTTTTTGGAGCCCGTTTTGTTTCTGGCACTCTGATTCATCTATGGCGCCCGCGGTCACCAATCCAGACTCCTTGAATCCGGCCGTAACAACAAATTTCGTGAAGATAATATAATAACACGAAAATGCAATACAATTTTATTTATTTCGGATTAAACCGAGAATTTTGTGGGTTTACAATCTCTAATTTAAATCCTCTGATTCTCCTCTTCGATCTTGACTTTGACTTGAAAGATTTTGCGGCGTGGTCCTCACTTTGATCTTGACCACAATTGGATTTGAAAATTTGTAACGTTTATCCAAGGACTTAACGTCTTATTTTGGATCAAACGTTGATTTGGAGAGCTTTCAAACGAACACTTCCGAAGGTGATGAAGAAGCGCCGAATTGAGAGCTTAACACCTTATAAATTGATCTCGAATCGAACGCTGTTTTTGGTCGCTTTGCACGAAGAACGCCTTTGAAGATCGTTGAAGATCCACGAAGAACTTCCTTGAAGAAACGCCGGATTGAGGGGCTTAGCACCTTGATCTCGAATCGAACGCTGCTTTTGGCTGCTTTGCACGATGAACGACTTTGAAGCTCCTCCGAATGCTGAAGAACACTTTTGTTGAATCTCTGTAGAGAATTCTGGAGTCTTGATAGCTCTTCTTGTGTGTTGTGTCCCTGAAATGAATGAGAGAGGACCCTATTTATAGGGTGGGGGAGTGAAGACTTTCCCTTTTTACTGTGCCATGTAGCGCTTTCTTACTGGTCGATGCCGATGTGATTGGCTTGATTGGTTTTAATTTAATTCTCTTCCCTTTTAGAAGAGATGTGATTTGATTTCCCCCATATATGGTAAGTCAAATTTATTCTTACCAATTACGAGTATTTCGATACTCGTATAATTTGACCGGCTTGTATCGTGTATATTAAATATCACTAATTTAACTATTTAATTCCAGAATTAATTTAATTAAATTCCCAAATTGAAATAGTAAATTAATTTGATTTTAATATATATTTGTCCATGTGTCACCGTTTAATTGGGTGCAATTTTAATGTGCTTACAAATGCCCCCACGTGTTTTGTTCACAGACGTTTTATGTCTTAAAGTGAATGAAGCACAAAATTTTTTGGACTTTAGAAAGTTTTTGCTCTTATCAAGGAGCTTTGACTTGAATGACTCGATTTGAGAGTCTCAAATAGTTTATTCTCTTGTTAAGGAGATTTTTTATTTAAGGGACTTTAGAAAGTTTTCGCTCTTATCAAGGAGCTTTAATTTAGGTGACTCGATTTGAAAGTCTCAAACAGTTTATTCTCTTGTTAAGGAATTTTTTTTTTTAGGACTTTAGAAAGTTTTTGCTCTTATCAAGGAGCTTTAATTTAGGTGACTCGATTTGAGAGTCTCAAACATAGGGATGATAATGGGTCAGGCTACCCGATAGGGGCCTACGGCTCGGCTCGTTTAATAAACAAGCCGAGCTCAAGCTTTTTTAGAAGCCTATTTAGTTAAATAGGCCGGGCTCAAACTTTTTCGTAAGCCTTTTAAGCCCAACAGGCCGGCCTATATAACTTCACACACACACACACACATATATATATATATATTGTATATATTATAAGTATATACTTATATAATATGTGATTTTCAAATAAATAAATAAGAAAATTTAGTAACACTAGTTATATTTTTCTTTGTAATAGTTGAAAAAATAGTTGAATATTTTTTTTGGAACATTCTATTACTTCCATTTCTTCATTTTGAGATTTAAAGAGTTAATTTTTATAATTTGATGATAATATTGTTGTAGATTTTTTTAAAAAAAATACGCTAATAAGATTAAGAGGCTTTTAAAAGGCTTTCGGGCCAGGCCTATTTATTAAAAAGGTCAGGCTTGAGCCTTTAAAAAAAGCCTATGACAGGCCATAGGCCAGGCTCGGGCCTAAGAAATATATAACATGCTAGAATTTTTTTCTTAAAGCCTACCAAGGCCTGACCCATTCTCACCCCTACTCAAACAGTTTATTCTCTTGTTAAGGAGATTTTTTTTTAAGACTTTAGAAAGTTTTTGCTATTATCAAGGAGCTTTGATTTGGTTGACTCGATTTTAGAGTTTCAAACAGTTTATTCTCTTGTTAAGGAGGCTTTACTTAAGGAGCTTTAAATAGTTTCATCTAACACGATTTCCCCTTGTTGGACCAATTGCATGATCTTCTCCTTAAACGTGACGCAATCATGAATTGGATGACCTATGAGTCGATGGTACTTGCAGTACTTTGGGTCGTCAGTTTGTCCAGCTTCTTCTGGTCTTTTCAACATAGGCAACTCAATGAGCTTTGCTTATAGTAAATCAGCAAATATCCCAGAGACGTCAGAGTTTAAAAATGGATACTGTTTTTATCGCATTTCTTTTAATGTCAATCTGTTTTACCCCTAGTCTCGAGACATGTCTGTAATGTATTCCTTACTTGAAGGTTTAACATAAGTTGTTGGTCCCAAAGTTGAGTTAAGATTGATTAAGCTAGTAAAAGTCTAAAGGGGAGGGGTGAATAGACTTTTAAAAATCTTTCAAAATATCAGAGTTATATGCGGAATAGTGTTCTGAACAGTACTGTTCTTACTGAGTCAGATCAGTACTTCCAGTTTCAGTTTTATACTCAACTTAGATTTAGATCTTGAATATGTATGTTAAACAAATATCAAACAGTAAGTAAATTAACACACAAGGTTTATAGTGGTTCGACAAATATCTACATCCACTCTCACAACTCTAGTCGTGATATTTTATTAACTCTTCTCTTCTTGAGTTTCTTGTGGCTTAAAGTCCCAAGATTAAGACCTTGATCTTTTCGATTATACCACCAGGTATATCTTCGATCTACTAGTAATTTCGCAAGTAACTAACACACTTGTTTACAACAAATCACAAACTAAAATAGTAAAGTAAAACTTCTATAGAATGTAGCCTTTGATTCTTCAATTAAGTACATTGGCTTCTTCTTGATTTGATCTCCTTAACTCTGTGAGTTCTTGAATACTTGAATGCTCTTTGATTGCTTCAGATCAGTAGAATATCTTGAATAGCAGTAGTCTTTTCAAGTAGAAGATCACGCGGTATTTATAGACTTTAGCATGACAGTTAGTAGTTTGTGAAACTAACTCTTAACCGTTTCTTTAGTAACTTCCTTTTGTAACCAACTTATCTTCTTATCTTCAAGTCAGCATATCTTATAATATATCTTTTGTTACGCTTTAAATAAGTTTTCCAAACTTATTCTTCAATCACACCAACTCAGCACAGTAAACTATTGTTCTGACTTTTACTGTTCTGAGCCAGTCAGCACAGTTCTCAACAACTGTTCTGCGCTTCTTCAGAATACTTCTCTTGAATTTATGAGCTTCATCTTACTCCTTTTGATTGTCTTCTTATTCTGGAGTAGTCTTCTGAGCTTCTTTAGTCTTCTGATCTGGTTCCAATCTACTGTTCTGAACTTTTACAATACTGAATACAATAGAATACAAACTTACACATATAAAACCTATCTATACATCAACTGAACTATATACAGAAGAGTACATCTAAGTCATATACTATAAGTTGTCTATACAACACATTTTATCAGCTTTGTTCCTAACAGTTCACATATCAGATCAGTAACACTAAGATCAGTAAACTCAGTTTTCATAACTCATTAAGATGACTTAGTTAGGATGACTTTCTACCACATATATCATTAACTTCAAGTTGCTTTTGGCCATCAAAACTTACAATCACCAACTAGAATATTGTTTCAAGAATTCATATCCCAACAATTTCCCCCTTTTTGATGAAGCCAAAACTACTTAAATGTTAATAAATCAGTAGTTAAGTAATTAGTCAATCATAACAGTTCATCAAGTCAAAATTCATATTCATATTCACATAATATCAAATACTTCACATATTACACATAATCACAGAATATACAATATAGAAATAAAGATAAGGTAAAGAAATGTTATCTTGTGAGCTTTGTCCTTCATCTTCATTCTTCATATTCTGAATGCTACAAACATCCTTGCCTTGATATCCATCATATGTTGATGAACAGTGATACCTTCATCCTTAATGATCTTCTCAATGATTTTAGCAATTTCCTTGTAATCTGGTTCTCCATTCTCAAGTCTTGGAGGTTCCAAAACAGGTTCTTCAGGGCATAAAATGGTTATTCCAACAACACTAGTTGTTAGTAGCATGTCTTCCCAAAATTCTCTTGCAATGTTCATCATGAAATCTTCAAAGTCAACAAACTCTTCTTCTCTATTTGAGTGAACACCAAATTTCCTCACAATAAAGTTTGTTATTTGCCATTTTTTCTTGATATCATCCCAGTATGCAATCTGGTCTGGATGAACAATGAAATCAAGATATGTGTCATTGCAGATTTCATTCACCTTCTTTTTCTTTTTGAGCATTGAGACTCTCCTCTCAAATTTCTTCCTTGCAGCTTCAGCATCTTTCAATTTTTGCCTTTTAAGATCTGCATTAACTTTCTTCTTTTCTTGTAACTCAGCTTTCTTCTGAGCTAACAATTCCTTACAAGTCTTAGCATCTTCAACCATCTGCTCTTCACTAGGTTGAGAACTAGCAACTACATGCTTCAGCTTTCTTCTTGACCTGGTAACTCTACCAGTCTCTTCAGCTTCTTGTTTTGTTTCCTCATCACTTAAGATCAACTTTCTCTTTCTCTTTCTCTTTCCAGAAATTCCAGCAATATTCTCAGCTTCAACAGGTTTCTCAACAACTACCTGTGTTTGTTGTTTTCTGAGCTTCATCTTTTGGTTCAGACTGATAATTTCTTGTTTCAATTCGTCTTGACTTTCCTTGAGCTCATCTTAACTCACAACTAACTGAGCTTGTTGTGTCTGAGTCTGCTCCATAACTCTCATTATCTTTTCTTCCCATTTTTTGGCTTCATCTTGCCATCTTTGCAAGGGAATGAGATGTTCTTCCAATTTCTTATGAAGATCAGCTGAAAGTTTCTTTTCTTGAAGCCTATGCAAATCGTAAATCTTTGACATAGTGTGCTCCATCACCTTCTCATAAGCACTTTCTGATGTCATCTTTGTAAGCCTTTCAGTAACCTCTTGAAACTGTTTCACAGTGGCTTCCAATTTAGCTTGCAACTCTTCATTGTGCTTTTTCAATAATTCAAAGCTAGAGTTATCAGAATCTTTCTCAGCAGGAACTGCTGTTACTCCTTCTTGAACAACATCAAGATCAGTAACATTGTTAGCGATAATTGGTGTGCTTTCAATTTCATTAGCAACCAATTCTTCTTGTTCTTCTAAAATTTAAGTTTCTTCAATGACTACTGTGTTCTCAAACACCTCAGTAGCATTGTCATCAGCAATATCAATATCCTCATCAGCTTCTGCAACAAACTCATCTTCAACTTCCATGTTGACATCAGTATCAACATTCTCCTTGGTTTCAACATTTTCCACAATATATGAGAAACCAGTGATTCTTTCCACCATTTGAACTATAGATTCCGGAGTTAACAATTCAGTGAAGGAGTTAACACCAGCTGCTTCTTTCTGCTCTTGTTCCCATTTCCTAAAATCTGCAGAACCTCCCATACCTTCCATGATTACTAACATCTCATTAACATCTACTCTTCTTAGATACACCCAAGTGCCTATCCTAAGAATTTGCTCAAATGCAGTGGATTTTTCATCAATGCCATGGAATTCCTTTAGAATGACATTCCTCAGATTCATTCTAATCTCTTCTTCCTTATCACAGATAGGATAATCCATCAAACAAGCAGGTTTGGGCTCAATGGATTCAGGTTCAGGGGATGAAGTGATATGAATGGGTTCAGAAGAAGGGTCAACTTCATGTTCATTAGAGTGATCATGAATTGGTTCTGGTGAAAAATGTGGAGTGGATTGATTTTGAGGACTTGCTTGGGGAGTGGGTTGAAAAGAAGTGTTCTGGGGAGATGAATGAGGACTGTTCTGATGAATAGGAGAATAATGTACTGACTCATCAGAACGGGTAGGATGTTGATCAAGGGGTTGGGCTGGAATAGGGTCAGAGTTTGAAGGGGTGGAAGAAATGTTCTTGAGCAATCTCCTAGGTCTAGACAAACCTCTACCTTTTGTTCTTTTATGAATAACAACAAGGCTAGAAGTGCTTACCTCTTGCTCTGAGATAACTTTCTTCTCCACAGATGCTACAAACTGCTCTGACTGCTCTGGGGTCAACTTTGCAGTCCTATCCTTCTTGATCCTTGCTCTGCTTAGATCATGCCTAGCCTTTGATCTTACTTCTGGCTCCTCATCATCTGATCTAAACATAGATCCACCAGATTCTTGTTGCTGTTGAAGTTGTTCAAACTCCATTGATTCCTTTTTGAACAAAAACTTGCCTTGATGGAATCTTTTGTGTATAATTCTTACAATCTTATGTATTTAGTGTCGTCCTCGTCTTCAGTGTCCTCGTCTACTTACGTAGAACTCTCAACTACGGGATTCATGCAGACTTCATCTACGTGTGAAGAATCTTCAAATACTATATCCATGTTCTCCTCACCTACAAACTTGTAATCTAGTTTCCTAAAAGTATTTACCATTGCTTTAGAGAAAAAGAAAAATATTATGAGTCTAAATTGTTATGTTTCATACCTCTAAACTAAATTGTTATATTAGAGGTCTTTATATAGTAAAACAAAAAATATATGTGTACAATATTAGGCATATATAATATATTAAGACATATTAGAATACATGAGGAGAGAAGAAAACATATCTACACTATATCTCTAATTAATTAAGGAAATAACTTTATCTAAAAAAATAGAGATTTACAAGATATACAAAAAATATATATATATAATATTTTAATATATTATATGTGCCTAATATACATGAGCTCTGAAGCCCATATATCTATTTTATTAATCAATACAACATATATTATCACATAATATTTCAAATATATCATCTAATAATTACTTCTTCCGTTTTTTTTATATTATGTTTTAGAGTAATTATTTATTAAAATTAAGAAATTGTATGTTTTGACAAATATACCCTTAGATAATAAAAGAGATTTATAATTACATTAATTTCATTCCATAATACAAATTAATTTCATTTACATACATGGCAAGTTTGTATAGGAAATAGATTTACCTTGAACATTAGTTAATTAGAGTAATTTAGAAATTATGATTGTTTCTAAAGTTAAAGGGATGCATAATTGAAATAAACAGTGTAAAAATTATAAAACATCGTATAATTATGTACAATAGAAAAGTTCTAAAACATCATATAAAAAAAGGGGTTAATTGCAAAAAAAAATCACGACTTTTACGGTATTTATCAATTACAACGTATCTTTTTTTTCTTTGCAATTCGATACACCATCTTTTTAAGTTTTGCAATTCGATGCATGTGTTTATTTTTCAGCAATACAATTCATGTGTATACATTGAAGCCGCATTAAAGTTCTACACAAATGTCCACATAAATGTCATGTGATCAATAAAATGTATTTTTTTTATTTTAAAAACTTTTTTAAATAAAAATAATATATAAAATTTTACATTATTTTTTTGGACTGTGATTTGGAGGACGCGGTCTTATTATTTTGAGTTTTTGGAGAAATGATACTAATAATTAAATTGGTTTATGATTTTTTTTTAAAACAATTTTTTTTTAGTACAGTATTGTTTTTGGTTTAAAATAATTTTGTTTAGTATTTTTTAGTTTAAATTTACTTTTTTAGTATTCTTTTTAATTAAAAACGTTTTAAAAATTAAAAAAAAAATTATTCATCATTCGTGACATTTATGTGGCACCTCGACAACTCTGACAACTACATCATAATTTTAATTGTTGCCAGAAAATTGACAAATGTATTGAATTGCAAAACTTAAAAAGGTGGTGTATCAAATTGCAAAGAAAAAAAAGATATGTTGTAATTGATAAAAACGGTAAAGTTCTTGATTTTTTTTGTAATTAACCCTAAAAAAAACGGAGGAAGGAGGAAGTATAATTCTATCCAATATATATTTCTTTATAGTGTCCACGTTCTTTTTTTTTGCAATAAGATATCCATACAGAAGTTCTTTTTTCAACTAAATAATAGTTTAATCTAAAATCTGAAAATTCTAAAAAATACTTGTACTACGTAATAATTTGTACTATACAGTATAATTTTAAAATATAAAAAAATAATTCAAATCAAATACTACTCCATACTTTATTGGAAAAATATTAACAAAAAATATAATCTAATATATATACGTACCTATCATCACTAATCACTACTTCCTACGTCTCATTATTAATGGAACAATTACTGTTTGCACGAAGTTTAATGATATTAAATGTGATAAAGTGACTTTTTAGGAGGGGTATAATGGGTAATTCAACTTTATTGAAGAGAAAATTTTTAGTTAGTGAATAAAAAGTAAATCCCCTATATTACTAATAGGGAGTTTCTTTCTGCTGATGTGTCGCCCTATTAGAGATTTTGCCTACGTGTAATTTTAAGAAAAATCGGATTACACACGTCATTTTACTAGCCCACCTCATTTTGGAAAGCCACGTCTGTATTCTTTTAATCTAATGAAAAGTGAACTAGGGTTTTTGCCCCTGTCTATCACCGCCATCTTGCTGCTACTCCTCGCCTCGACCGGCCCTTCTATCATCGCCTTTCTTCGTTGCTACTCCTCGCCGCGCTCATTGATGACATTGTTTCTTTTAATTGTTTTTCTTAATGAAGTAGAGTTTTTGCAGTCCATTGCCCCCTCTATCATCTCATCGCCACTCTCTTGATGTCGTCCCCTGTTGTTGCTCTGTCCCAGGTAATATATCAATATTGTGTCACCCCCTTCTCTCAAAATAATTAATTGTCGCTATGTTATTTCTCCTTTGTGTTTTTTAGGTTTTCATTGATTCAATCCTTTCTCTTTTTCTCTTGAAGGATAGAGAGGATATGTTATATTCGATGTTTGATTTTCATGGTAATTCATTCATCTTTAGATTTGATTACACAAAAATCTATATGTTCAAATTTCATATTTTTTACTGTATTTTTTTCTATTGCTATTCATAGGTCTATCTCCTGTCTTCTTTTTTTTTTTTTTTTCTGCAAGTTATCTTTAGCGAGCGGGTATGGTTTCATTGTAGGTGAGCGTCCTTCGTATTCATACCTATAATCTATGTGCCCCATCTGTTACGGATTCATGGCTTTGACGACATCGCCTACCGTCCACTACTAGGTAACCATCAAATTAATTCTATACATTTTTTAACTTCTTTTCACGCAAATTAAGGGTGGGGCTAATAACACCCCATAAAATGTTATACACACCTCAAATGTTAAACACACCCCATTAAAATTTAAAATTCAATTTTTATTACTATACACACCCCAATTATTTTCTATTTACCCTTCAACCCTCCTAACTAATAAAAATTAACTAAATATTTAAAAACATATAAAATTTAAAATTTAATTAACAAAAAAAATCAATAATACAATAAAAAATTACGTATTAACGTTGAAAATATTTGAAAAAATCAACTAAATTTTAAAAATGAAACAATTAATTAAAAATTAAGAAAAAATTTGAAAAATAATAATTAAATCTAAATAAAATCTGAAAAATAAATCAAATAAAATAAAATAAAAAATTAATGATTAACGATTATTTTTTTTTTAAAAATAATAAAGAAAAATCAACTCAATATTTAATTAAAAATAAAATAAAGCTAAATAAAATTTAAAAATTTCAACCAAAATTTAAAAAATAATTTAATCAATTATATTTTTAATTAATTTAATTAATTCTTAAGATCTAGGAGATTTTTAATTTTTTATATTTTATTTATCATTATTCGAATTCTTAATTTTAATTTATTTTTTAATTAATTATATTTTACGATTTATTAAAACAATTACGAATTTATTTATTTTTAATTGATTTTTGAATTTTTTTTATTTGAATAATTTATTTTTTTCTTTTTAAAAAATATTTAATTTTTTCAGATTATTTAAAAAAAATTGATTTATTTAAATTAATTGTTTTTTAAGATTTTCTCAATTTTTTTTAAAAAAATTATCTTTAATTTGTATAGGGGTTACTTAGTCATTTTACAATTATCTATTTTTATTTTTAAAATGACGGGGTGTGTATAACATGTTTTGGGGTGTTAGTAGCGGTACCCCAAATTAATTTATATTTTTTCTAATTTTTGCTAGATGGGAGTTCCTATATTTTCTTTTTCCTACCCTTGAAAATTAAGGTTCTCTCGCAATTTGGCTTGAATTTCGTTGATATTTGGGAGTAGATGCTGCTCTCGACCTCCGAGTTTTCTTTAACAAGATCATTGTTGAATATGTTTGGTGAGTTTTTTTGCAATTTGTTATTTGATTCCTGTTTTTAAGTACATTGCTCTGTTTTTCAGCAGTCTGCTAATTTTTCTTAAATTGTGCTTTTGATTTTGATTGGTTGTTTCTGCAAAAACTATGGCCACAGATTGTTTGAATGATCATATGTTTGAATGGTCATAGGTCTATCTTCACTCATTCTGTTGTTATATATGATTTGTGATCTCTATATAGTTTCTGTTACTTGCTTTAATTCTTGGTTGAACAAGATATGCGTTTAGATGATCATTAATTATTGATTTTACTACTAAATATATATGGCACATTCATGAAATGGATGCTTTTTTTGATGTTGAGAACATTCATAAGTCCAAGGTTGGTGAGAATCAAAGATACATTTTCAGTTGATTTTGTATTGATGTCAACTCTATGTTTATGTATAAATTAAAAGGAAATAATTCAATTTTGATTTTATTAATTTAAATTTATCCAGCATTTCAACTTAAGTTTTGGAACAATTACTTTTGGAGAAAATAACAAAAAAAGAAGCAAATACAGAACTTCGTTCTGAAAGCTAGGAATCACATGCAAACCCATTAGCTTTATACGCATGGATCTTACTCATATTTTTTCTAGATATGTATCGTAGTTAATTTTTTCCTTCTGATTTAGTGAATAAAAGTAATTACTACTAGATGAAACGGAGATATGAGATTCAAAAGTTAGAGGTATAAGTAGTTCGGTTCGTAAATGGAAAAAACTATTTCTATTTTAAGCAAAACATTGGAGATAAATTTCATTTTTGCCCATTTATTAAAGCATCTCATATTATAAATATTTTCTAAAGGAAGGACAATAGAGTTGTCATCAAAATCACAGCAACCTGCAATCTATACTTAATGCAGATTGATTTTACCATCTATTTATCAAGTCACTATTTAATAGAGGCTAGAATGTCATAAATTTTCCACAAACATGCTTAGAAGAAGTAAAGATGCAGAAGAAATTTGGTAATGAAATGTTTGATTTTCAAATGAATATATGTTAGTTGTGCTCTATTTTATTTTGGGGAGAAGCGTATTTTCGATGGAACTGTATAAGTTTAGCAATTAAATGATTTATCATACTCTTTCTAATAATGTAGATCACGGAACATAAAATTTGATCACTCATATCTTAGAAATAGATGTTTGTAAAAACCTGTTAAAAGGAAAGACTTATATGTAGTTTCTCATGCATGTCCTTGGAGAGAATATATAGGTCTGATTGTTTTTCTCCATTTCTGTATTTCAGAGTCAAAAGTGTAACCATTTAAAAGACCAAATGCCTTAAAATGATAATCTCTTTAGAACATTTTCTATTTCTATTCTTAATTTGCATCTGATTGAAAATTTTGTCAGTCCTTCCACTTTGTATATTTGTTTAAACTTATCTTGGACATTCAGAATTTTGACAGTTTAAGTTGAACAAAAAGTGGCTTAACAAATGCTTTAATCTGACAGTCTCTTGCAAAATCCAAAAAGGAATTGATAATGCAGTCAACAGCTATATGGGGATCATTGAGGAGGCTCTATTGATAAGCCGTTTCTCAGAGCGATTTCTACAAATGAAAGGAGAGGTTTTGTACATGGTATGTGCCAACTAATGTCTCATCTATTTATCATAAATTAAATTTAAGACTATATATACTTAACCAATTTGAGGCGCGAGATTCCTCAACTGCCTTAGCAACCAATATACGTGAACTTTGATCCATAAAAGTACGTGATATGTTGATTTTTTTTTTTTTTTGGTAAAAAGTACGATTCATGAACGGTTACTTTTGATATTTGGAATCTATATATTGTAGATTCTGGCTTCTTGAACTTTTTTGGTACAAGCATGCGAATAGTTTATTTAAAGCAAACCAATGAATTTTTCTTTCTTTTTGCTCATTACATAAATCATGAAATGAAGCCTTTCGTTCTGGAAGCTATATTGAAGCTATAGAGAATTATACTTCTGCTATATCAAAAAAGTTTTGAATCGTGTGGAACCATGGATATATGCTTCTACAATTGATGCTATTTTAGATTGTAGTATTGTCATCACTCTGGATGAGAATTACTTGAAAGTTGGATTAAGTTGAAGCTATACTGAAGCTATAGAGAAATTTTAATGTCATTTCTTTTATATGTATCTTATTTGTATTGCAATTGAGTTGTGAAGAATTAGTAGAGAATGGATTTTTGTGTATTACTATGTACTCTGTATTATTTTCTTTTTGCAAAACATTGCTGAGATGATGCGGTTTTATATCTTCTTTGTTGATAAATTAATTTAGCTGCTTTTTTACAATAAACTCAGGTATTTATGATATATTTGATTGCAGGGAATGAGTTTGCGTCTATCGAGATTTAGGATGGAGTCTATGAGAGGATTCGTGGGGACGCTAGGCACGAAATGAGACACACAATACTCAGTTCGATATTTAGAATGGGGTTGTAGCCTACAACCAGGAAGCACCTCATGGTACTACTAATTTTTAGTTTTACCATTTGAATTTTTTTGTGGCGCTATAGATAAAAAAAGCTTTGAATCGTGTGGAACCATGGATATATGCTTCTACAATTGATGTTATTTTAGATTGTAGTATAGTCATCACTTTGGATGAGAATTACTTGAAGGTTGGTTACAAATTTAAAGTTAGTTATTATCTTGTGAAATGGTAGCTCTGTGGACACATATATTTTCTAGAAATCAAACTGCTATAGAGGAATTTTAGTGTGCTTTCTTTAATCTGTATCTTCTTTGTATTGCAGTCGAGTGGTGTGTTTTTGTCTATTCCTTATACAATGGCATCTTATCAAACTTTAAATTTTACCAAGACTTTGAGTAACAAACTAAAAGGTATAGACGACTACTAAACATGCTGATTTTTTGCCTATTCTGCTTCGTCATGGAAGAGGTATTAAACTGATGAATAATAGCTTTTCTAGAGACCAAACGACAATAGAGAAATTTTAACGTGATTTCTTTTATATGTGTCTTATTTGTATTGCAATTGAGTTGTGAAAAATTAGTAGAGAATGGATTTTTGTGTATTACTTTGTATTATTTTCTTTTTGCAAAACATTGCTGAGATGATGCGGTTTTATATCTTCTTTGTTGATAAATTAATTTAGCTGCTTTTTTACAATAAACTCAGGTATTTATGATATATTTGATTGCAAAAAATAATAGGTGTGTCTTTCTCTTCTATTTTCTTTTTTTCATGATACATTTTATGATTTTTCATGCGCGTGTTTTAACGAGTTATACCATTGTTGGGTGTATGAATGAACATTTGCTGAAGTTGTTTAGTTTGAAATGGTTCTAAATATTTCTCTTAGTTCATGAAATTTTAAATAAATAATTGTTGGATGTATGAATGAACATCGGTTGAAGTTGTGTAAATTGAAATGGTTCTGAATATTCACTTAGTTCATGAGATTTTAAATAATTTATTCTTTTGGTCAATTACTCCTTTGGTCTCAAAATAAATGACATGTAAGAGAAAATTTCACATGTATTAAGAAAGGTCATATTGACATATTTACATTAAGAATTTATCAGCTATTCATGGGAAAATATCACTTTTGGTCACTGAACTTTACCATTTTTCACATTTGGTCACCCACATTTAATCACTATCAAAATTGGTCACTCGCTTATTTTTTACTATCAAAATTGGTCACTCACTTATTCTTTTTCAAAATTGGTCACTCGCTTATTCTTTACTATCAAAATTGGTCACTCACTTATTCTTTTTTTTATCAATTTTGATGTTGTTGTTAGTGAATCCGTCATTTACTATCGGAGAAGAGGTTTTGAGCTGAACTTTTATTTTTTCCTTTTAATTCCTTAACCCTAAACCCCAAACCCATTTTTTTTTTAATTTTATTGAATTTATCTCCCATTAATATTACTGGTGTGTGGTTAATAATAGAATATGAAGCCCAAATAATTATAAATGGGGAAATGAATTCTTATAATTAACTATTTTGAAATAAGTTTGTATTCCCCATCAATATACAAATTCAATATGAAAATCAATAATTGAAATATTATTCAAAAAAGTTTGAAAAAATAGAATTCATTTCCCCATTTATAATTATTGTATTCACGGTTGAAAATTATTCAGACTTGCTTTTGTACTCTGTTTTTTCAGATTTTTTTGAATAATATTTCGAGTAATTTTCATATTGAATTTGTATAATGATGGGGAATATAAACTTATTTCAAAATAGTTATAATTATTTGGACTTGATAATCTATTCTTAACCACACACCAATAATATTAATTGGAGATAAATTCAATAAAAATTTTAAAAGAAATGGGTTTGGCCGTTTGGGGGTTAGGGTTAAGTAATATTAATTGGAGATAAATTCAATAAAATTAAAAAAAAAAATGGGTTTGGGGTTTAAGGTTAAGGAATTAAAAGGAGAAAATAAAAGTTCGCGCTCAAAACGTCTCCTCCGTTAGTAAATGACGGATTCACTAACAGAAGCATCAAAATTGATAAAAAAAGAATAAGTGGGTGACCAATTTTGATAGTAAAGAATAAGTGAGTGACCAATTTTGATAGTGATTAAATGTGGGTGACCAAATGTGAAAAGTGGTAAAGTTCAGTGACAAAAGTGATATTTTCCCGCTATTCATTCATAGGTATATCTCTATCTTTTTTGACTATTCATTCATAGGTATATATCTTTGTCCGATTCAATTTACTGTCTGACTATCTTTTCTAATATGCTTGAATTTTGTCTCTAATTGTAGATTTGAAAGCCGAAAATTAAAGATGCTGCTTTTGGGGGAATACACTTTGTGCTGAAATGTTATTAACTAAAAGATTATAGACATTAAAATTTTAACTTTTATACTGTTTTAATTATTTAAAATACATTAGCATGATTTACAACATCAATCTCCCGTGTTCATCTAGAGCTCATCACTCAATTGTATCGTTTCAGTTATAATGTGTATTGTTATGAATCTAGATTTTGTTATTTGCATATTATAATATGCTGATATTATATGGTATTAATGTTTGCATACTACACGTAGGCGTGGTCTTATGCTCTACCTCTCTGTCTCATTAGGTAATTCTATATTCCGTCATTATTACACTTTACCCATTTTTTCTTGAGTTAGTTCCCTTATTTTGTTTTTCACTATTATGTACTAATATTTTTGACCTATTTTTTTTTTCTTTTTACTAATGTGTTTAGTTCAAGTCCATTTAGGGTCATGGCTGACTCCACCGATTTTTGGGATTTTATTTTAGGTTTCTTTTCTTTTATGCTCCAATAGATATGAATATTTCATTGGCTTGCCAACAAATGAATGGCAGGTAAGGAGTTCCATTTTGATGTAGATTTGAGATTTTTTTTAATGGCATTATAATTTATGAAATTCTCTTTTTCTACTGAGTTCTGCCTAAATTTAATCGATCTTTTTATAGATTCGGTAGTATTAGACATTTATGTCCCAATAGATATCAGTCGATATTAGCCATTTATTTAATTGAAAATTGAGAGTGTGTTGCGCTTTAACATTAATAAATAAGACATGAGAAAGGGTCTGTTTCTTATGCTAATTCTTAATTTAATTTATTATTCAAACGCACCTTCTCTTTTATCTTCATTTTACTTCAATTTAAATTAATGTGGAGATTAATTGTATAGTTAAATGACCAATATATAAATTGTTTATCTTTTACCTTATAATATACTCCCTCCGTTCCAACTTAACTTTCATATTTACTAACTTTCATACTTACTGTTCATCCCCTTTTTTAAAAATATTATAATAAATAGAATTTTGAGATACAATTTTATAAAAAAATAAATAAGTGAGTTGACTTGTGTGTATCTATATACCATAAAAATAATAACATTAAATATAATATTTTAGATATTGTATGGATAGAGTTTCTAAAGGACCGCAAAAGTAGGTACTGTATTAAAGTTAAGCTGGGATGGAGGGAGTACCATATTTAGAATTATATACTATACAACCATTTTTTAAAATATAATTACAATAACATGTCATATAAAATGAAAATATTAAAATTTAATTTAAATAAATATATAATAAATATAATATAGTAAACTGTTAATTTAAAATCCCGTGTGTTACACGGGTTCTACACTAGTAAGAGATGTTTGAGAGTTTTTTAAAAGGGTAAAAAGTTCTTTTACCAAATAAGAAAATGTTTCATTAATAATTTGCAAATAAGAAAATGTTTCATTAATAATTTGAGGGGAACTCATAAAATTAGTGGGGTAACTGTTGTAAAAAAATAATGATTTGGGGGTGAACTCATAAAATGAGTGTGTGCAGATAACTGTAGTAAAAATATGATTTGGAGGTGCACTCATTAAATTAATGGGTGCAGATAAAATATAAATAAATAATTAAAATTAAACCGGCGATAAAGTTTCTATGGTAAAAGTTTAAATTCCACGAATAAAAGCAGTTTATCTTAAAAAGTAAAATCCTAAAATGCATAAATTTTCGTAAAATAGTCAAGAAGTATAAATCCACATATAATAACATTCCGTCTTTGGCTCTCGTGACCAATTTGTTCCAAGATCAAATGGATGCAAGAATGAACATACAAGCCAGTCAAAGTCCAACCAGTCCAACTTGCACTTACCAACGATATGGTCAATTTCAGTAACCAACAACTCATCTTCTAACTTCCAACGAAATCTTTTCACGAATGCTCGAAATCGATAAATGACATCCAACGGACTAAACTTGACTCGAAATGTTTTAGAGAGGTTGTTCGCTTGTATTATAATCCACCTGTGCATCATCCTCGTGTCCGTGAGTGGAGAATCTTGACTGCATTTAATAAGACAGCGTGCAAGGTATGCTTCCTGTTTCACGGTCCACGGCCTCCGCTCCGCGAAGTATTTTTGTCGTTCAATGTTGTTCATTCTTCAACATCAAAATTATTTAGAAAACCATTAATTATATCTCATTCTTCAGCATCAAAATTAATTTGGGTTAAATTGGTTTCAAACTTAATTAATTTTTTTTTTATATATATTTGATTTACGGAAATTACAAAAATAAAATCCCAGACCAAATCTAATACTCGTAATTTAAGTAAAACAAAAGGCACGGTTACCAACTCGAAATACATGAATATCATTATATTATTTGAGATATGCAAATTTTCCTAAGTATCTCATAGTATAATAATATCGTGAGATATGCAAATTTCATAATATCCTATTTGATTTAATTGTCATAGGAGATCAATTCAAATATTACTATATCTATATTTTTCTCACAAGCAAAATAGGAATAATGTCAATATTAATTATATATATTTTTAATATATTAATTTTAACGATTGATATCTATGCTAATAACAAATAATATTATTAAATCATGAATATATAACAACTAATTATAATTCTAATTAGTTAAACCTAACTCTAATCCTAGCCAACTACAAAATTAAATATTTTTTTTGGAAAATTAACGAATGTTTGATAATATTAAAATAATAAAATACTGAATAAATGTCTAATAAATAAGAAAATCCAACAAGGTTAAGAAGAACGAGGCCCATTTTTTATGATTGCTCATGGATTTTTTTAATAAATTAATTCCGCAATTTCAACACCGAATTTTAATTTTTTAATAGATACCCCTCATATTTCACATATATGGAATTTTAATCTTTTAAATAAATACTCTCATATTTCACATATCTAGCTCAAATTTAGTAGACACGGTTGGATTTTTGATGAAGTAGGAAGCATTAAACATTTAATTTTTATTCACAAACCAATCAAATTTAACATGATTGTATAACATAAAATTACAAAAATAATTAAAACAATAAATAATTCTTACAATCTTATGTATTTAGGGTCGTCCTCATCTTCAGGGTCGTCCTCGTCTACATACTTAGAATTCTCAACTACGGGATTCATGCAGACTTCATCTACGTGTGAAGAATCTTCAAATACTATATCCATGTTCTCCTCACCTACAAACTTGTAATCTAGTTTTCTAAAATTATTTGCCATTACTTTACAGAGAAAAATAAAAATATTATGAGTCTAAATTGTTATGTTTCATACCTCTAAACTAAATTGTTATATTAGAGGTCTTTATATAGTAAAATAAAAAATATATGTGTATAATATTAGGCATATATAATATATTGAGATATATTAGAATACATGAGGAGAGACAAAACATATTTACTCTATATCTCTAATTAATTAAGAAAATAACTTTATCTAAAGAAATAAAGATTTACAAGATATACAATATATATATATATATAATAATATCTTAATATATTATATATGCCTAATATACATGAGCTCTCAAGCCCATATATCTATTTTATTAACCAATACAACATATATTATCACATAATATTTCAAATATATAACTAATATATCATCTAATAATTACTTCCTCCTCCGTTTTTTTTATATTATGTTTTAGAGTAATTATTTATTAAAATTAAGAAAGGATATGTTTTGACATTTCTAATTACATTAATTCTATTCCATAATACAAATTAATTTCATTTACATACATAGCAAGTTTATATAGGAAAAAGATTTACCTTGAACATTAATCAATTAGAGTAATTTAGAAATTATAATTGTTTCTAAAGTTAAAGAGAATGCATAATTGAAATAAACAGTGTAAAAATTCTAAAACATCGTATAATTATGTACAATAGAAAAGTTCTAAAACATCATATAAAAAAAAGGGAGAAGTATAATTCTATCCAATATATATTTCTTTATAGTATCCACGTTCTTTTTTTTCGCAATAAGATATCCATACAGAAGTTCTTTTTTCAACCAAATAATAGTTTAATCTAAAATCTGAAAATTCTAAAAAATACTAGTACTACGTAATAATTTGTATACAGTATAATTTTAAAATACAAAAAAATAATTCAAATCAAATACTACTCCATACTTTACAGTTTTACAGTATAATCTGGAAAAATATTAACAAAAAATATAATCTAATATATATACGTACCTATCATCACTAATGACTACTCCCTGCGTTCAATTATTAATGGAACAATTACTGTTTGCACGAAGTTTAATGATATTAAATGTGATAAAGTGGTTTTTTAGGAGAGTTATAATGGATAATTCAACTTTATTGAAGAGAAAATCTTTAGTCAATAAGAAAATGTTTCATTAATAATGGAACAGACGTTTTTGACAAATGTTCCAATAATAATTATTATTGGGACGGAGGGAGTATATTAGTACTATGACTGGCAAATATATTTATTTTGAAGGAAAAATCCAAGGCTTGTGCGTGTTTTTTTCCTCAGAGTATTATGGCATCGTCTCGTGTGCAAACTCAATTGTATACAAAGACAACTATGAAAATATCACACAAGTTATGAAATCATATAAATCGCATCTTAAAAAAACTTGAGTATTCCTACATGAATTCCTAATTAAATTTTGTGTACAAGATAAAGCCTTAACTTAGAACCCTGTAATCTAGTATACAACAAACACACTGATGACTGTAATAACAGAAAACTACCAAGAAACGCAAAAAATTACTTTACAAAACCACTGATAACAATGAACACTACTACAAGAATGGGAGCATGCCAAAGAATGCTAAATGCAACAAAAGAGTTATAATGTAGATCGGTATTATCTTGAAAACTTCATAATCCGCTGAGCTGTCGACTTGTCCAGCGTTGAAGAACTCAGTTTTACCTGTGCTGGTTGTTGTCGAGACATTCACAGACGATGAACCTACGAGACGTGAAAATTTTGTATGAATGACTCAAAAGTAGAAGCAAGCTTCACAACAATATGAAGTGGTTTAAAAAGAGAACATATAAGAAATTGGAAATCTAGTGAGACTTACAGTCGTAGTTCGCCCATCCTATCCTTTGACCACCTAAATCGTACACCACAATCTTGTCCTTCAGAACGAGGTCTGCAGGAAGGGATTAGAAATCAATACAATATGAGGTACTAACATTTATATAATGAACAAGCATCATGGAGAGTGTCATGAAAATTGAGCTATCACAATGATCGTATTATCACAAATATAATTAGGTTGTGTTGATTGATGGATTTTGAATATACGGATTTATAATGAAGGTATTTCACATCCACTCAAAATTTATTTAAAATAATGGAAATGAATTTCAAATCCATATCAAACCAACAACCACCACAGAATTTTTTAACTTGGATTTAACCTTCAACAAGTTAACTGAAAACCTATTAATGGCTACCGAAATTGCAGAATTTTTTTAAAATAATGTTTGCACATAGAAAACTCAGAACAAAAGTCCAACTTGCATGGTGCTCTCCAAGGTATTCGTAGTTCGTACCTCCAAGAATTGTGATTCCTTGACCCTGAATTTTCTGAATGCCGACGCACCACACTGGAATACCACCCTACACAAGCAAACAATTGCATATTTACCAACATTTTTTGGGAAATTGTCAGATTATATCAGGTTCAAGTTCCTTCAGATATTTATATTAATTAGTTTGATATTGTCACTGCTATTTTTGAGAGAGTGGGATTCCAGGGATTTACCTATTTACAAAAATAATTCGTAAGAAAGGAAAGTTCTAATCAAATAGAGACATTTAACAAAATAAGAAAAAAGAGTTACAAAATCATATGATGCATAAATGGATACACACGAGAAAAGACTTACAACAGAACTCTGCTGCAAAAGATAATCTTGGGGCCTCAAAGTCATTGATGCACCACCAGCAAAATTCAGAGTAACTGGAGGGAAACTTTCTGAGACACTGGAGACAGAAAATGAGAAAAATATATAAGAAGCAGAGTTTGCAAAAAATATAAAATAATGAATATTCGATGAAAAACCTGGAGGAGGTTAGATAGCATTGGGTTCCCTTAGAAAGCATAGGGCGCACGGGTCCTGAAACAGCTTCTGTAATCTGCAGAAGAATAGAAACTATAAATGTCTGAACATCAAATAATATAAAAGTCAACACAAACTACACCAAATGACATAAAAACCCCTGCAACTTACTGCAGAAACAAATGGGTCATAAGCCTCTTCTGCTAGGTATGCCAATGTTGTTCCTGAATCGATTATAGTTCCTCGGTTGCTTGAAGTTGCAAAAATTGATGAATCGATGTTTAGCCTCCGTCCATTTACAGCAATACTTTGTAGATTTACATTGTAATGTGGCCTGAGAATTTTGAAGCAGAGAATATATCAAATTGAATAATGTAATTAGACAGTTCTTGGAATGCATAATATATTGTAACACAGGAAATTACATAGAAAGTGGAGGCCAGAACTTTCTGAATAAAAGAAACTAATCCTTATTTAGGATGGAAACTAGAAATAATGCTTTTATTTTGAGTTAGATTTTGAATTTTACACATACTGTCCGCGAAAAAGTAAGAATAATTTTCACAAGTTCAAAATTTTCTCCTATTAAAAGAAATCCAAGTATCAATGCTCACAAATGCAGCAAGAAAGCCTCTTCAACCAATTAAATGTACGTACTTAAAAATGCAGTTCAGCTTAGTGTCAGCGGAAGTTTAACGGCTTGATTATTTTCAGGCTTTCAGCACCCAACCACCTCCATGATTTTCCAAATAGATATATTGCACTTTCAAGCTAAATATATGATAATAAATTATTAACATTAAACAATCAACAACCTTGAACATTATGCATCTTAACATCCCCTTAAAAAAACAGTGGTTATGGGTGTGATTGTAGTCACGAGTAAGGAACCAAAAAAGTACTTCTACACTAAGCAGAATTGTAATGGAGCCCGGAAACTTTTAAGGATTTATTGGTGTGTTGATGTAACATATATAAACACTCCCTTCTTATAAGCAGCCCTCAATCACATCAATGGTTGATTCAAGGTGTTGCATAGAACCAGGGGAACATAGACTGCAATTGTTTTTGCTAATCAAAACATGCATCATAAAAAAATGTAACACCTGGATAGATATTAACACCGTGTCCTCTATTTTCTTTCAATCTATAATCATCTTGAGTAAATTCAGAAAACATATGATAAATAAAGAGTTTGAAGTTGCCAAGAAACGAGAATACATACTGTGACGGAACGAGTGGAGTATAAACCATATTCGGTTCAACTATCTGACCAAGAACCAGTATACCACCACCACCATTCTCTCCTTTCAAACAATGAGAAAATGCATTCGGGGTGACTCCCTGCGATGAAAGCTGTGAAATGACAGATAAGCCCTGCTGTCCAAAACCAAATATACCATCAACCGCCCTATCTGGCTTGGTAAGGTCCCCAGATTGTGATGTGCTACAACTGTGGAGCAATGCAACAAATCAACCAAAAGATAAAAAATAAACAATTTAATGGAGATAAACGAGACTCACCCGAACACAACAGGGGCTGAATTATTTGAACTCAATGAATTTCCAACGATGGAGTCGAAATACATCGAGTCATATACATAGTATCCGGATGTTCCACTGCCATCACCATACTGAAAGGTGTATCCACACTGATTCTGGTCTGAACAACCGGAATCAGAAGATTGTGCTCCCATAGCACACCTTTGGTCAGAACACGAGATTGGTGAGCCCGTTGATGAGCTTGAAGGATCAAAAAACTCAAGCTCTATCTGTTGCGAGAAAAAAAACAAAGCAATAAATTTCACTACAAAATTGGGAAAGGAGAAAAAGGAAAACACACACACACACAATTCAGAACAATTCACTTTGAAGAAAACGAGGGATATACTTGGAGTCCACTGGATGTGGGGCAGCCACTACAGGGGTTGCAGCTAACCCATAGCACATCACTTCCTGTATCTATCTGTACATAGAATTCTTTTGGCGGAGTCCCTAATTTAACTTTTGTATAATATAGCCTACAGAACAATCACCAGCAGAATAAATTTCAATGAGCTAACAAATAATGGATATAGCTCCAAATGGAGAGCATAAATTCATTAAAAAAGCAGTAATTCAGAATATATTCTTTTGGGAAAGTTAACTGCACAACCATCATATTCAAATTCCGAATTTAAATGTACTTTTGTAATTAGGAAGCAAAAAATCCAGCAAATTAGAGGATAAAAACTTCTCTTATCCAATCAAAGTCCAGTACTCGATATTCAACTAGTTTATCCGTTTCCAGAAAAGGGAAATTTCTTAAAATAAGCGTAAAATCAAACAAACAAACTCGCGCATTTACACCTGCATTCGTAATTTTTAGAAAGTAATATGATAAGAGATAGATATACCCAACAAGATAAGGATCATAGGTGCCTTCCACGGTGAAATCAACGACGCCTAAAGGCTGCTGCTGCAGGAATCTACCGTGCCTAACTCGGTCGCGGTCTCTGAGTCGACTCATTCCCACTCCCTCATGACTCGCTCTCTCCAGAGTTAGCACCAGACCCTTCCCTTCATTACCGACCACCACACCCACCACCACCGTGAAAAGCAGCGCCACCGCCACCAGAATCCTCGCCGGCGGCATTTTCTCTGACAAAACAGCACCTACTTTTGTCGGTCTTCCTTTCCTTACACTCTAAGCAATACAACGGCTATGTAAAATTATATCTACAAATATATACATATACGCATATAGATGATAATTGAGTTGAATGTATACGTCTGCGTGTGAATTTAGAGAGAAAAGAAATGAGAGAGAAGAACAATGGCCGATAACTGAAGCTCGATTAATATGCAGAAAAGGTTAGATTATATTATATGCACCCATGTTACAGATATAATTTTTTGATTAAATGATTATATCAATAGGTTTTTTTTTTTTTTTTTAAGTTTCCTGATGTAATTTTCAAGTATCATTTGTTCCGAATATAAAGGGCAAATATTTAGCATTTAAAATGTCAAGATCTAAAACATATTTATTTTATGTTAAGGAAAAAAAACATATTTTATGCATACTTTTAATATGAGAGTTATTTATTAGTATTAAAGGGATAAAGTAGAGTTGAAAAGTTTAAGGTGTGTAGTTTAAAGTAAAAAAATGTTTTATTATTAAATAAGAAAATGTACAATTTAAATTGAAACATTCATTTTTAACTAATGCACAATTTAAATTGAAGGGAGTATAAACTTTGTTTTATAATTTTTTTTTTTTAAATCAAATACTTGGGCAAAATGAATTAGGTTCAGCCTAGGTACATTATTAGGTGAAAATGTGCAATATATACCATTTATTTGTACTTTTAACCAGTAACACACACGTGAAAGTATGTACAATTACATGAAACATACTGTACAATTTCTTTTTTTTTTATTTTTACAATTTGATCACATTTTTATTTTTGTATCGGATAAGATACAGTCTTTTTTTGTTTTTTATAATTTGATAATTATGTGGTACACTAATAATAATAGTATTACTATAGTTTTTAGAGCAACAAGTAAAGTTCTAAAATTACTTAACACACTTTTTTTAATATAAAATAATTCATAAAAATTTAATATTCTTACAACATTATTTTAAAAAAAAAAAATTATCAATCATTTTGCATTTTATGCATCACTAAATTTCATTAATATTTCACTAAATTCCTTTTACACTTGATATTTATGGGGTCAATATGATATTGCACTATTTCAAAATTATACGGAGCTCAGAACGATCTGATATTTAACGAAGGTCGACAGACGAAATCTCGAACAGCATCAAGTTTAGCACCTGAAAATTTCTTAAAGCCCACAAAGTTATTGGAATTAAGTTCTTACCACGATTGTGAACAAGCTAGCTCGTTGGATGTGTATCAACTAATAACTAATAAGTTTAGCTTACTTCTATGAGTTGCTACAAATTGATATTGATGTAAAGGATCTTGAACATTTGTACTCACTCAGTTTTGGTATATATACACCACCTTTACATTTAAAAAAAATAAAAATTAATTCTTACCAAATCATTCAAAATACATCTCACTCCTAAATCTCATTTTCTTAAAAAGAAAAAAAACTTATGAACTATATATACATGAATCTAAATATTTGCATAAATAACTTTTTTGTGCGTAAATCTAACATGACAAATTGATGTAGCACCCTAATTAATAGCTGAACGATTACATCGTTTTGTCTTATAATATGAAAGTAAATGGTAAATATGAATTAAAAACATTTTATGTAATTAATATCAATTAATTTAAAAAACAAATGTTGTAAAAATAACGCACCAGAATCGCATTTAGTGAAGTATAGATGATGGCATTTTTTTAATGCAAATTATGGTAAACATTCGATTCTTTTGGTAAGTAATTAAGGCTTTCCGGCACAAATAAAATTGCGCGAAAAGACTAACTTATAATAATATTTAAAGTTAATAATTTAAACATTCAGCCAACCATTTGTAGAAATCGAACATTTTGATTCGTTATTCTTTCAACATTTTTTTTAAATTCATATTCAGAAACTAAGATGTTTTTAAAATTGGTGATAAATTCTTTTTTTTTAAATGGTGATAAAATTGTAATGAATCTAATATTTATTTTAACCTACAATTTAAGCAAAGTTCGTAATTTTATCCGCAATTAATTAGCCCTGAAATTTATGATGGGGTAAGGATATTAAAAACAGGTATCGATCAATATATAATAGAAAGAAACATTGAACGTAAATTAAAATAATAGAACAAAATCATTTAAATAAATAGTTTTGTTTTATAGGAGTAGTAATAAAATTGCAATTGCAACTTTAAAAAGAACTAATAACAAAGTTATCACAAAATCAACCAATTTAACTCACATTTATTGAAAACACAAATTCTAATGAACTCACTACTAAATTAACTCAATAATAAAATCAAACAATAAGTTTTCTATTCATTTTTCTTTTTTTTTTTCTCTGAAATGACAATTTTAATATCTTTCTACATTTTTTTATTCGTATCTCTCTCTACATTTTTTTCTTCCTCTATTTATCTTTTCTTCAACTATTCACTATACTACATATTTTATACTGTATTTTTTAATTTTTTGTGAAAAAATAAATGAGAAACTTATGAGGGGGAGAGAGTATTAATTATGTGAAAATTTAATTGGGCATGGTGTATAAATTACATGAATTTAGAACTTATGGTTTTATCAGTTCCAAACCAAATTTCATACTAAAATTAATAAGCATGGATATTTGATTTTTGTTCATTAGTTTACCAAAAGGGTACAATCTACTTAATTGTTTTTTCTCAAACCTGACCTGAAATTATATAATAAAAGGTCGGAATATTAAAATTTTAATTGCAATTTACAAAATGAATAAAAATAGGTAGATTTTTTTATTTATTCTTTTGTCTTGTTTCATATTTTATCAAGAAAAACGTAATCGCACCTTGCACTAGTTGTTTGATTGAAAAGTAAAATTGATGGTGCATAAATTAAAATAATAGTGAGAATGATAGTTGAATATGAACCATTGACAAAATCGCGGACGAAAACAAAGTTTAATACAGACGACAAATATGCCTCATATCTCCACTTGTACTGATCTGTTTCCGCAGGCCCTCCAGCTTGCATTATTTGTCTAAAAATGTTTTGTAAGTTTTCAAAGGTAAGTTTTCAAAAATGTTTAAGTGATTTAAATATAATTTTAATTGTTCAATTGTATTTTTTAGTCATTAAATTAGAATTACATCAAAATTATGGATTAATTGAATGCCGTATAATCGTGATTCTATTATAGAAATTAGTGCTTCTTTTATACCAAAAAAAGTTGTATCTTTAATGTTAGCTTAACTTCTTCCGTCAAAAAAAAAAAAAAAAAAAAAATGTTAGCTTAACTTTCTTGTAAACACAGAAGTGCATAAGAAAAATATTCGGTATGCACAATAAATGAGTGATATCGCTGAATTATTAGATGTTGCACCGATGCGAATGTTTTACTCCCTAATAATATGATCTTGTATTAGACCGTCTTACCGAAATAATGATATTTTTTTAATATAAATTTTATAATCTTTTAATTTTTTAAAAAATGTATATAAAGTGTATCAGTTTAAGGTAATTTTTTTTAAAAATGATATACTTTACATTAAATAAATTTTATCAGTTTTTAAAAAGATATATGTAAATTTTATTATTTTAAGGTAAAAAATTAAAATTTAATACACTTTACATTTAATACATATTGAAAAGTGATAACGGAATGATCAATTTAGAAACATTTAGATGGCTCAAGACGAAAGAAATGCTAAATAAATTATTGGAATAGCTTTGGGGATTGAACCCGTGAGCCTATTCTTTGTATTAATTAGAACTATGTTTTTTTTATTACGACAAGGCGAGATAATCGATGCAATTGATATTGGGGTATTTCTTATACCCATTAATACATTTTTGTTGTAATTTCTTAAAAAAAAAAAAGTGATAACGTTGGTGTGTACCAGTTGCATAATACGTGCAATAAGTGAATACAAGTGTTATTTCTTTTATTTTGATATCATGATATATTATTAGTTAAAGTTGTGCAATTGGTTCCACCTATACAATTGAAATTGAACTTCAATGAATTGGGTCAAATGTTGGGTCAAGATTAAATTGAAAAATTGGACATTGTATTTATACACTCAGGTACTCAACTGCATATGAGAATTTACATAACATGTAATAATTAATAATGAGTAATTCTTTAGTGCACTAGTTGTATCATGCAAGATTTTAGTGAGGATTTACGAAACAACATAACAAAATACATTGGAGAAAGTGGGATGAACTTTGTTGCCCCAATACGGAGGTGGGATTAGATTTTCTGAAGTTGGTTAACTTCAATAAGGTGCTTATGCCAAAACAAGTATGACATGATCCAAAATCCATCATCTTTTTTGGTCAAAGTTTTCAAGGCGAGATATTTTAGATGCGAGGACATTATGGATGTGATTGTGTCTTTTTTATGGAGATCATTGTATTGGAATCGAGAAATATTAGATTACGAGATGAGATGGCGCATGGGTGTGGCAGGTCTTCAGGGTATATTACTTTAAGGCTCTGCTTATCTTTGACTTGGGAAGCCTAGTATAAGGATCTTATTCGGGAAAGTTTCTCTATCATTTGAGGTTGAGGCGATTTTAATTACAAACACCAATTCGGGGTAGGGGTGCAGACAACACACGATTTTGGAAATTCGATAACAAAGGTATGTATTCAATTAGCATGGGATATAGAAATGCTCAAGGATGAGTTAGGGAGAGAATTCCAAGGGCCATTAGACTCAATCAGGAAAGAATGTGGTGGAATTTGATGATCCCGTCTAAGGACCGTTACATTTTCTTAATATGTGTGTCCACCTACCTATGAAAGTTATTGTGGAACGAAAAGAGTATTATTATCTCTATACTAAAAAATACTGCTATTAAACACAACTTGTCACCAAACTTAGTATTTTGTTGCAAATTAGAAGTATGACTAATTGTATTTTATAAATCAAAGACTTGTACAACTTTTTTGAGCTCCAAAGGTTGGCAACTAAACTAAAATGATGGAAATAAAAGTTGGATAGTCAATTTAAAAAGAGAGTAAACAAATGAATGAATACTTTTATGTTAAACTTGGTGGGCTGTCCCTTAATTTGGAAAAAAGTTGGGCTATATATATATATATAAAAGGAAAATGATAAAAACAAATTAGTGTTAATAACTTTGATGGGTAGGCCCCTCCAGAAGTAAAGAACAACCCCATATGATATGAAGCTTCTTGATAAAGAGTTTTGAGCCGCACCACCTTTTATTCTTGCTTCCTGCCTCAATTATTGCTGCAACTCTTTCACTTTGCCCCTAAGAAATTGACTCAAAACTTTAGTGGGGTCTTTCTTGCCCTTTACTACAGTTTTACGAATATACCCCCCTATTACTATTTGCTACAAATGAAAAAAATTGCAGTTTTGTTCTCCTTAATATTTAATCTACGTTTTAGACCTTAAATATGGTAACATACTACCATAATCTATTTCCATGGGGTGTATGTGATAATCTACTTTAAATGTTTGAAATTGATTCGTTTATTTTTAAGTCACATGCGAAATTATATGAAGTATCAAATATGTTGTTGGTTCACAACATAGAGCTGGTTTCCTAGTTCAATCCTTAAAATTATTTTAGTAGTTTAACAATGCTTTTACCTTTAGCCACCTATATGTCTTGAGCTTAATACGGAGTACTATGAAAAGTCTTCTCCAATTCGAAAATTGTACCTTTGAAAACGATCTCGTTTCTGGTTAATCAAAGCCTAAATTTGTACCTTTAAACACATTATATTGTGGGTAGCTTAATCAAAGTCTAAATGAGCTTAATAATATCAATTACCATAATTATATCCTTACCCAATGTGAAGCACAAATGTACTATGAACAAGGCTATCGCTCAAATACTAATGAATGTGACGTGTTTATTTATTCTCTTTTTCGTCCAAAGTTAATAAGTACGAGTATAATTTAGTTGATATAAATTTTAAGACATTTTAATTATTCATGTATAAAATATATGTGTAAATTGAAAAATGAAAGGGGTATTAGTGTATTAAAAAAAATGAGTGTAAAAATTATTGGTGTGGGTATATATATGTGTATTAAGAATATATAGTGTAGATTTGGGTAGGAACGGCTTTTAATATTGTTCCGGGTCAGAGTGCTTTTGCTTTCGCAGTGCAGTGGCTTTGAATAAAAAGGGTTGGTGAACAAATTAAGGACAAAGTCATTCAAGACTTAGCCAGGTAAGTTTTAATCAGTTCAAAATCTAGAAACTTTGAATTAATCATCAATTAACACTCTTTATTGTCAACTCTAGTACTTATCTACTTACCCTTTATTTACCATTTTCTCCCTCAAATTCCAATATTAGACTTAGAATGAGGAGTAATATTTTCCATATAGCAAAATATATGCTAACAATTATGTGAAATATTTCACATTTCATCAGTTGAAAATTCGTGAATCTTTTGCGGACCATAAACAAGTTAAATGGATATTTAAAAAAAAAAAAATCACACAAAAGACTAAAAGGAAAAATTGTTTTAAATTTGTATTAATATAAATACAATTATATATTAATGCAAAAATAAATATGTGTTATTCAAATAAGACAAAATTAACTTTCACATGAAAATATTAATACATTTAATTTTAATTTAAGGAAGGGTAAAAACTTGCGATTCCTTGTTAATTTTTTCAGCATGCCAGACCGAAGTCAAAGTGGTCAAACTTTTTATTTTTGTCTGACTCCATGAAACTTTCACAATTTTAACAAAGAATATATTTCAAATTTTTGTAAACAAATTAAATTTCTTTTCAAAATTAAATTTAAACCCAGAACCTTTTCATGTCAATTTTTTTATATTTTTAATAATTATTTTGGTTTCAGATTGACAATTTGTCATATTTTCTAAACGAGAAAATATAAGAACTCCGACTTTGGTTAGAATTTATTCAGATATAATTCGGTTTTAGTTTAAATGTCAAAATAGCTTCGGAATTACCTATAGGTTGGAGCCAAAAAAAACATGATCAGCAAAATTTAAGTAACACAAAACTTCTTCCTACAGTTTTTATGATTTTTCTTCACATTGTAATTTTCTGGCTTATTTTATTTTTTGTTGTTGATAAACCCAATTTAGTTGTAAGGACTGGACACACTTTGTCCGGTGGGGAGGTATTATAATCATTTTGCTTTGAAGTTTTAATTAATAATTGTCTCATTTCGAAAAAGACTCCGACCAGAAATTCCATTTTAAAACCATCAAACTCATATATTATTCAAATATAATTTTTTATTTCACATCAATATGTTTTTTTTTTAAAGTGGATTTATAGATTTTACAGAAAAAATGATTGATGTGAAAATAAAAAGGTAAATGATGCGAGTGTACTCTGAAAATAAAAGGGAGAGTGATGATAAGTAAAAGAAATGATTGACACTGGTATTCCTATGGGGCCAGTCCATACAGCCGGACCCCGCAAGTGAGCGGTGAAATTGGTCGTCGGATAAAACTCAAACAGTGTATGTGCGAAACTAAAATGCTATTCTACAATAAATGATCCAAACTGCATAACTGATGCTTCACCATTGCATACAGTTTACTGCGACCAAATATTTCTTCAAAAGCGCAGTTTTAGTTGCAAAACTGAAGCTGAAGTTTGGTCTGAAGAAACGCGGTGCGTACCTAGCCCAATATGCAACATGTCACCACTAAGCTATTACCAAGAAAGCAGAGTAAAGCATGCAAATAGAGAGACTTGAGGTGAGCTATACGCAGTCGTATAGTAATAGTTTCTAAGGTGGCAACTGGTAAGTGACTAAGGGGTATGAAGATCAACAGCTGATGCATAAAACAGCGAATACTATAAAGACGTAGCTAGAAAGATTCGTAAGGTAGGAAAACCTGTGATGTCAACAACTGCAGATCCAGATATGATTCAAGTAGATGCCGATGAAGAAGCAACAGTAAAGGAAGAACATTGTTAGTGGTTACATTATTGATCGGGATAATATTGGTGTCATCTTGATCAGAAATCGTCTATGTTAAGTAGAAGCCAACAAGGACCTGCAAAAAATGAAATACTTTCATATTCTGATCAGGTTAATGACACCCATATTAAACGACAATATATTTTTATTTGAATGATAATAGTTTGGTAAATGCAAGTTATATATATAATCATGTTAATCACAGCCACCTTAAACAAAATCACGTCAAACGCCACTAGATCTTAGGATAAACCAATGATAATCAAGTTATTCTTAACATGAAACACGATAAACTGCCTGATACAAGCTTTGTATGCATAGATCAATCAGTATTAAGATAACAGAAAGTGCAGATGATGCACCCGTTTCATAGACCAGGAACACCAAACCACAGATGTATGAACCAGTAAGCAGATAAAAACTCGACAAGTTGACAAATGGTTAACGTTAGCTACTATTGGTTGTGTAGACAGTGTTCCATAGATGGCAATTTAGAAATTCCAGAGATGTAAAACAAGAGCAAAGCCATTATTCCGGAAGAAATACACAAACATGGCTACAAATGATGAGAAAATGTAAGATTTGATTCCTCACGAGAGGAAAAATCAGCTATGTAGAAACCGATGCTAATGAATACACACTAGCTTACAAACAGTTCAGCCACAAATTTTAGAACCACTTTGGAATAAGCATCCATTAGGCATCATTATCAGATGTTGAGAGCACATATATATATAAATATAAAATATGCGTTTTCAAGTTAAACATAGTGTGATCATCCAGAACTTGGTGCACATAAGCAAAAAAGAAAAGAAAATCCAGCAATGAAATATGTTCTTATCTCCTACGTCCAAAAAAGAAATACTGCTTACATTAATAGCAATAATGAAAAGTAGACCCACTCATTAGCTAAAGAAGGTTGAAGAAGGTACCTGTTGATTTTAATAACAAAATCTTTGACGTGTTAGTTGAATCTGGCCTCTAGTACGACGAGAAAATAGCAACCTCCATATATGTGAACGCCATTAAAGCAATGTTTTGCTATGGCTTTAAGGAGAGGTGTAGAACCAATTGGTGGGATTATATCTCATACGTTGCCTCAATAAAACAGATACAGAGACTGCAGAATTTGATAAAGAGACACATATACGGGAAAGTAAATCAATAAAAGCACTTTTTTTAACAATTAAATTCTGACGAGTACACTACACTAAACAGTGGAAAAGTAGATTTTGTTCCACAATGATTCAACAATCATTGCATATGTGTATGAACAGATATTCCCAATGCAACTCAGACACTAAGTATATGGCAAGGTTAAAAAGGGCTGTATTACATGGATGGGTATACAATCCGTACAATCATAAGTTCCTGGAAATAGCCAGATCATCTGTTTCTCATCAGAGCTATACAAAGTCCATCAGAAATATATTTTGTTATGAATTATGAAAAGCTGCAAAAATTGTTTAGAAAACATAATCCCAATTAGCAATCCACTTTTCACAACTAAAACGTCACTGAGTTTGATAATTCAGTCAAAATATTAGTTTCTTATTTCTCTTCCATCAGCATGGATGTGCAGAACAGAAGTGATGACAGCTCATCCTTTGTTGCCAATCCAGAGCCTTGCCATCGTATTCTTCCATGTTTGTCAAGTAAGAAAATGTACCTGCGTATTGACAGTGTTAGTAAAAATGATGCAATTTTATAGGGCTTAGGGAAGGTGAATAATGAAAAGGAAAACTGGAAGACTTGATACCCTGTAAGAAGATTCAGTATTCTAAGCTCCTTTCTTATGTAATAATGATCACCGAAAGAATAAGCAATCTGCCTTTGCAGGACATCTTCTTTTTCTCCAGATTGTGGTTTCCTCAAGACCTTAAGAAGTAGCTTCTTTATTGGACTACGAGTCAATAACCATGAATCTATAAACGACACCTACAAGAGAGATATTATCGTCAGATGAGAATTAACACAACTCCATTAACATCAAGTTGACATTAGGCCAAATGCCCAAAATACCACCAAGTTCCCATATCTTCTTATTTACAACTATTTTCAAAAGCTTCATGGGATGATGGGTCATATTTACGTTACAATTTCATGTTTGGATCCTTTTGAAGGATTAAAAAGTGATCACCTTCCAAACAAGCATTACCGTTAAGAAAATAATCACATCAAGTGAAGCGATATAGAGTAGGGTGAATCTACAGCAAGAGGTAGAACGGAAGCAATTAGAAAGTATGAGGGAAAGCAAAGTAAAGTTTTGCACATTAATCTTTGGGAGTGGATTATCAAGCTCATTTATAAGTGATATAAAACTTGATTTCCTGAGTCATTTAAAAAAAAAACTGCAAGCGCACAGAGAATTGGATGAATCTACTATATAGTGAATAAAGCAACATAATTAGTTAATACTATTATATTACTGTCTGAGTGGAATGCTGAATTTTACTTTAAAAAAAAAAAAAAAAAGTGAGTGGAATACTGAATTATTGTTTTCCTGTTAGTTCATTTTCAAAATCAATATATGAACAAAGAAGAAAATTTTAAACAATAATCTTAATGAGGTTAACTAAAAAAGGAAGTACCTCATATAACTTAATATCACTGGAACGTCCAAAAGTCTTGAGAAATTGCGAGCTCCACGAATCAACCATATTCTGTCAGAATTGCACACACACAAAAAAAAAAAAGGAGGAGCATGTTATCAACACAAAATTTGACTAGTCATAACTCATAAGACATGAGTGAATACTTCAAAATAATATGCTATTGCATCAAGAAATAAACTTTGATGTGAAAAGTAATCAGGGCATCTGTTTGCCCCACATATCCTTTTTACAGAAAATTCGGGTGTTCACCAAACTATTCAAAATGATGGCAAAACTTGCTATTTCAAGAAATGTATATTATCAGAATATACTAACAAGGGGAAATGATTGAGAAACAAATAACTAGAAATCTTACATTTGAGCTTGCGCGGAATGACAAGCACAATAGAGATGCCTTTGGGATATTATCTGTGGTATCATTTCCTTGGGAGGTTATCGGCAGCCTACAGCTAGAACCATCTGGATAGTTTACTTCGAGTGTAGGAAACTTGACTGCTGCTATAGCAGGAATTATAATCTTATTTGCTATGGCAAGCTGCATATCACAAAACTCAAAGTCCATAATCAAAATTCAACCTTAAAAATTCAAATTGAGATTTGATTTCACCCTAGGCTCTCGCATTTTAGAGGGATAGTTCCCTTATTTGCATTAATGTGACTAGGAAAGATTTACCAGATTCCTCTCTTCACTTATTTCCTAATGAACGAGTTAGGATTTACGTAGCAAGATTTTAAGGCAGCAGATGAGTAACCAGATTTGAAGATTTGTACTTCTTCAAGTGTAGAAAATAATACAGAAATTCTTCCTTCATCATTTCATGAAACATCCGAAATTCCTTTCTTAGTTTTCTTCATGGCATCAAATCCATTCCCTTGAATTTCAAAAGTTATTTGCTTGCATTGATGTGATTAGAAAAGATTGCCAGGTTCCTACTTAACAAGATTTTAATAATTTACTTATTGTTCTTCAAACTCAAATAACCAGAACTCTTATTTTGGAAGTAAACTTTCATCAAAACTTCAATCCAATAAATCAATATTGGCGTACCTTTCCACCATGTTCCTTCATTTCTTTCATGTCAGCAAAGTAACCCCTACTCATCTCATCTTTACTGTCCTAATTCACATATAGACAATTACGTTAATATTAATCATATGAAGTTTCATATTCAAAATGTAACAATGCTACTAAAAGTACATAAGTCGAGATCAAAATTACTCACAGCCGAGCTCGTTCTTTCTCAATTGCCTCCTTATTTCCCATCTACGATCAAATTAACCAATGACTCAATCAGAAGCAAATTCAAACCTACCCTTACTTGGTTTTCAAAAGATAAAACAACAAAATCAAATTAGACAAAACTAACTCTCGATCAAATGTCTATAGAATTCAAAATTCTAACAAAACAAATGAGCATAAAACATCGTGTCTCGATAATAATTTGAACCCACCTGATAAAAATCAAGAAAGCGAGAGGAAATCAATTGAGAAGGATTGTGCAAAGGGATAACGGGGAGCAGTTTTTCTTCATTGAGTAAGCCTATAGCGTTAAAATTTCTTGGTGCTATTGTCAGAAGTCTCTTCGATCTCAGCATCTTTCTTCCCTTTCCCTTTGGGTGTAAATGCGACTGTGTGAAGAACTCTTCTGCAACTATGATTGCAGAGTCTTCACCATGGAAAGATTTGGGCTTGAATCCCCTGAGTGAACCGTTTATTGGACTTTAGTGATGAACCCAACAAAAATCGGGCCTAAATTTTGAAAGGGTACGGCTATTTGCACCTCCAGATTTGTTAACAGCAATCCCCCTTCTTTTTTGTATGGGCACGACTAGGGGTGTGCACCGGTCCAAAACCGGATCGGACCGGGACCGGAATATTGCCAAAAGGTCGGACCGGAGACCGGACCGGAATCTATCCGGTCCAGACCGGACCGGAATCTATCCGGTCCAGACCGGACCGGTTGGACCGAATTTTTTTTTTTTTTTTTAATTTATGGAAGCAAGAACAAGATTGATGAATTTGTGTATGAAAATTAAAGTATTTACTCTTCATTACGTCAATGTGAATTTTATTTACATTGTTATTAATGATCTTTTGACCCTAAAAATAAATTAAATATGTTTGTTAAATTATATATTTGTAAAAAATGTAATAAGATCTCAACACATTTTCACCAATTACTTGGTTTTGAAAAATAATTGAGAGTGCATTAGTAAAAAAAATATATAAAAAAAAAAATAATTGAGAGTGCATTAGTAAAAAAATATAAAAAAAAAAAAATCCGGTACAAACCGGTCGGTCCGGACCGGAATCTAACCGGTCGGTCCGGTTCCGGTCTTTTTTCCGGTCCGATTTTTTTTTAACACTCCTAGGCACGATAATGAATATCCCTACTTTTATAGTTTTACTCAATAACTCCAAATGTATAACACATGTCTATGCCGCGTGGAGTTGGCTATGAGGAACTTACTTTGGAAGGGGGATATGAACCGTAAGAACGGGGCTTGTTCGGTTTTTTGGCAGCGGGGATGCGCACCATTGAGGGAATGAGGTTTAGGGGTTCGCTCTATCCGTCTGGTGAATGCCTCATTTCTTTGCAAGTTCAGCTGGGATATTCTTTAAAATAGGTCGCCAGATACGGAGCTCCTGCATAGGAGGCACTTTGATTCAGATCACAGGCTAAGACCCAATGGTAGAGTCTCTTTTATTGGCCCGGACCTTCATTTGCATGCTACGAGAACTCGGGATGGCTCAAGATAGTTGATTGGTCGAGAGTCCCGAGTCAGCTTTTGGCACGGCAACTGGCTAGGGTATACTATTTCTGAGAGGATAGGTCTGCCCGACTAGTTCACTTCTACCTTCACGTCCACGGTTGGGGATATTTTCTATGATTATTGCTGGCATTTCTCGATTTGTTTTATCACATGTTTTACGAAGATTGTCAGGGATATACTGCAGATCATGGTGCTTAGGGGACCTGACAGACGTATTTTAGAGGGCTTACTTTCAGGGGAACTCTCTTCCAGCATGGCATATGACTTGCTCACGTCACCCCTGCCCAAGCTTAGTTGGGCGTCATGGAATTGGGGCACCTTCATTCTCATGTGTCGCTCCACTGCAAGTTGGAGAGCAGTTTAGGGCAAGTTGCCCACGTCGGAATAGCTCTCGTCTTTTGGGATCCAGGGTCCGTCGATTTGTGTGTTATGTCGCAGAGATTCGGAATCTCTTGATCATCTGCTGGTCAAATGCCCGTTCACATTGGAGATTCTGAGCAGCTTGACCCACATGTTTGGGGTCACGATACACACTGGGATCAGTTTCCTAGACATCTTCCTTTAGGCCACTAAAGTTCAGTTGGGCCAGTAGTCTTTGGAGTTGTGGAGGACGGGCTTCGTCACGGCTATTTGGGTTGTCTGGACTCTACCGAATAAATTGATTTTCGATAGGGTTTCGCCCTCTGTTACGAGATGCATGGCTCAAATCATTTCAGGTATCAGGGAGGCCAACATCATTGGTAGGGGTTATTCAGACGGTACGGTTCAGGATCTTCTGATTGCCCGGGCCCTTGGGGTTTCGAGCAGACATAGACCGACAAGACAAGACTCGTTTGTGGTTTGGCTACCGTCTGATCCGAGTTGGTACAAGGTTAACACGGACGACAACACTACTTCTTCCCATGGTACCCTACATGCAGGGGTGATTTTCAGAACATTTAGGGGATTCTTTGTGGTCGCGGTTGCTACTAAGGTAGGTTGGGGCCTTCCTCTTGAGGTTAAGCTGGCAGCTGTTCTTATGGCCATCAAGTATGCGCATGATCAGGGATGACACTTCCTTTGGATTGAGTCGGATTCGACATTCACGATTGACACTTTTATGAGCACCAATCCCTTTATTCCTTGACGTTTGCAAGGCCTTTGGAGCCAGATCCACCCTCTTACTCAGGACATGCACATTAGATACTCACACGTCTTTAGAGAGGCCAACCAAGCGGCGGATGTTGTGGCCATGACTGGCCTTGATTGTGTCTAGAGAGGCTACCCCCTGGACTTTTTACTCTCATTTCTGCATAATGATTTATATTCCGCTTTCTATAGACATTGACTTTTAGAGAAGCGTACATTTTTCCTTGACCTGGGTTTTATCCCTAAGGAGGGTTTTTCTAGGCAAGGTTTTAATGGCACTCCGGCCTCTAGCTCGACTTGTGAGCTTATGGTCCTAGGTTTCTTTTCTTTTATATGGTCTACCTTTTATTGTCCAAATATATAACACATGCACATTGTACCATCAAACATAGTAGTTATAAAGTATGTGTAGAGTTGTTCAATGAAATGAGCAGTTCGAGAGTTTGACGTGTTAAGTTCCAATTCCATTCGTTTATATTTATAAACAAGTCGAACTCAAACTCAATAGATACTCACAAGTTGGCCCGAGTTCAACTCGTTATGATTGGCATATAAGGTTTTTCTTGTAGTTTATTATTAGGTTTGTTAGAGCTCAATTTTTCGCTCGTTAATGTAATTGAGTTAAACTTGACTCGACAAATGATCGAATTGAGTTCGAACTTCAAACATTCAACTCAATTCGAATCACAACCCAAATAGATATATATAGAGCAAAATATCAGATGTTGATAAATACACACTTGTATATCAATTTCCATATCTTCTTCGTTCTGTTTTACACTTAATTATTAATCTAAGCAATTGTAGGTAATATAATTGATTGATTAGACTATTAAGTCCTATTATCTTGTTTGGGGTGGAGAATTACTATAGTTTATGAATGAACAAACACATATAATCTCATTTTATACATAAATAATAGTAGTGATGTGTATTGATTTGGCTTGTTGCAAATATTTAAAGAGAAATCAATATAATTATTTATAGAAAACTTTATAGAGTTTATTAGAGGATTGTATTTGAATATGTTGGTGCAAATGAGGTTAACTTGTAAAAATTGGGCTAGAGAGAGTCCTAGCAACGACCATTCAATGCTCAATTCAGTATGAATTATAGAGAAATAAAACATTGCATGAGTAATGCGATGAGTACTAGGGTGTTACCTTAAAAAAATTATGGGCGGTATTTATACTTTACTATAAAAGGGTATGACGCTTTTTCTCTTCTTTAGAATTTGTAATCCATTGGTGCCACGTCATTGTACTATTCTGACTGATGAAGAATATTCTCAGGATCGTGGGTGAGTGCCACATGTTAATTTTGACACTAATAACGACCTTGGATCCCACGGTTTATAAGATGTATAGCTTACATAGAGCGAAACATGTTACATTGAAAATTTCTCTGAACAATTCAAAGTAAAAGATGAGGATGGCCCTTGACAAAATCATCAAATCAAAGCACAAGTCAAGGGTGAACTCATCAACTCTCATCACATTAGAGCATGGGCTATCTCGTGACATTTTTAGTTCGGGAATTGGATAAGATAGATCATTATGCGATCTGCTCTGATATGAACCATTCCCTCTCGTGGCTCCACCTAGTTTTAGACTTAATCGTGATGTGAAATGCTTTCTGATCAATGTCGTATCACTTATGTCTTGTCACATCAATATATACTCATGCGAGGTGTATATAGTAGGGTAAAAAATTATAAGGTGCAAAGTCAATAATATCCTAAAATGTAAGTTTAATTGTCTCTTTTATTTGAACAACGTTATGTAACATTAATTTTGATTGAGTTGTGAAAGAGAATAATGAATTCACATGATATTAGAGTTGACGTTCCAAAAAAAAAAAAAAAAAAAAAAAGAGTTGATGTTTAAATTAATATAAATATATATAAAATACCAAATTACATAACATTTAAATAAACAACAAACATTTTTTTTTTTCGATAAGTTGCAAAAACAGTAGGAAAATTGGAAGGTAAAGTAGAATAAGAGCGAAAAGTAGACCAAATTTTCACAGGAAGCTGTGAGTTCCCGATTGATTGATGCATCAACTTTAAGATCCAACGGAAAAAAAGTCTTCGCAATCAATTAAGTAAAACCCAATCCCAAAATTCCACCAAGCAAATCACACCCAAAGCAACAGTGTCTGCAAGTACCGTTACCCTATGATTTCCGATCTGATCTGGCCACAATGAGGCGTCCTGATTCAGTCTCCGTCGTCGGCGGCGGCGCGTGATTGAAATGCAGTCTGGTGATAATCCACCGACACTGCCATTTCCACTTAGTCCATTACTGCTCTTGAATGCCGCTGGTGGCGGTGTTGTCCATTTCGGAGAGGGAGGGTTCGAATTGTCTCGGTACTTGTTCCTAGGATCACTGCTCTTGTCCAGAGAAGGAGGCGGCATGGACTTGTCCAAGGTCGGAGAGAAGATTTTCAGCTCAGTTCGCTCTGCGCGTTCGCTTGGCCTCTTGCCTTCCCCAACCGATCGTCCCGAGGTATTCTAATTATGTTCATCGTGAACTTCAACTCATACTGTTTGTTGAATCGAACTACTGTGTATGCACTTTGAGTTGCTAATATAATGGATTGTGGCAACATATATGATGCACTGCGCTTGGGGTTTGTGGAGTTGATGATTTTGTGGTACTCTCAGATTGTTCACGCAGCTGTTTGTGTATATTTATGAACTTGGTGCATTCTTGCTTTTTTTTTTTTTTAATGATTTAGGAGTTCTTGCAAGACACTTATGCTGATTCTGTAAATGAATTCTGTGATTTGTGTTTGTATCAAATTCCTCAAGTTGCTGGTAATTTCAAAATTGTTTTACTACTGCTTGAAATATTACTTGCAGTTTGATGTTAATTTGCATAACATCGAATTGCTTGCACCTATTTTTATTTACTACAGAACAGTACCATATCCATGCATTTTTTGGACTGTGTTGATGCATGGTTGTACCGAGCGCTGTTTAGTTGATCTAGGGGTAGACTGCTCGCCTAAGAAAGTGTTCAGCCGAGATGAGCACGGGTTAATAGTTTTAAAAAGAACAAGAGTCTGAAGTTGTTGTATGAAAATCTCTAATGCCCTATCAATATCAAAGGCAAGCCAATGTGATTTTGTTTAGTTGGTTAGAGTGGGAGATTGATGCCATCTGCTTGAATGAGATTGCTCCTATTCTTTGCTATAATTTCAGAAGGTCGAAACTTGTTCACTAAAAATTGTGATTGTGATTGTGATTGACGCCATTTTAGGCTCAAGTTCATTTAAAGATTGTTAGAATGGAAGATGAGAAGGCCAATTTCATACTAAAAAGTGCCACATTATAAATTCTACCAGAGAGGAATTTTGGATTTCAATAGACAGATGTTGAACTTTGAATCACTATTCCTGTGTCCTCTGAAGTGATTGATCTTGTTCATGTAAATCTTAAAGTTTCTAAATTATTATTGACTTTATAAATGCAACTGAATCCAAACACAGGTCCCAGCACGAGCTGCAGCAGCAGCGGCTGTCGCCCGTGTTCTTGCTGGACTCCCTCCACATCAGCGACATAATCTCTCTTCAAGCTCTGAAGAATTAAGTTCCATGTATGGAAGCACACCTCAAGGGCAATCTGCAGATGAGCTCGAGATGGAATTATATGAGGAGGTTATATTCTAATTGGATTGCTTAATTGCACAAGTTTTTCTCACGTCTCTATGATATGTACATAAGTAAACTACGAAGATGATTTCAATGAGTGAAAAGAACTATTTCCATAAGCATTTTAGTTTTTTCGATTATGTGGAATAGTTACAACTTTATTGAGTACTTACATGCAATGAAAGGCTAACTACATTTGGTGGTATAACTATCTGTGGCTTTACTATATGGTTGGAGGTGGTCAGTGTAAATTTTTATAGTTAACCATCTATAATCATACAAACTTGCTCTGATATTCAATACAAAGGGACAAATTCTTCACAGATGATTGTGGCACCTTCAAAATTTTCAGATCACATCTATTTAATTAATGCAATGAAACTTGGTTACCATGTTATTTTCTTTCAGTGACATAACTAACAACTGTTAGTTTTTCCTTTCTGCTTGATGTAGGATCTGCACTTAAACTATGGTGCTGTCCTATATGTATTGCTAGCACTGTGATTTCCATGAGTGGTGTTGTATTAATTTGCATTTTACTGTTCAAGGTCCCGTCATTTTCTTCTGAATTCAAGCAATTAACAATAACTGCTATGTATTTTTTTTTTTACTTTTAGGAGTTTGATCCTGTTAGACATATTTTAGAACAAATTCCACCTGCAGAGAATGAGTCAGCATATTTAGAGGAAAAGGTACTGTTCTCTATTCCTTCCCTTTATTGTATCGATGTGTCATGCTTATGTTGTTACACTTGGTTTTCTTAAGGGGAACCTATTGATGGGGTTCTTCTATTTCCTCTCTTGCTCGCTATTTGTTTTTCTCTTTGCACCTTTTCCACTTTCTGGTAACCTGCTCTCTCTACTTCATGTTGTTCAAAGGATCACTCTCTGTGTTTATGTACTTGTATGGGTCACCCATGTATCCTCTGGTTGTTTGGTCTCAATAAATTTATGTTGTGTAATATATCGAGCACTTGTCTGGATATGGATATATCCCTGCTAGATGCATGCAGTTCATGTGTGGATGCACGTGTTGATCACTCTGCCTTTTGTGTATGTTTTTTGATGTTATTATGTGCTCTATGTTTGGCGCTTTCTTCACCGGCTACTTGCAAATGAGTAAGGTCAGTAAATAAGATCAACTTTTGCTAAATAAATCCATTCTTTGCTGTCTGGATTACTTGAAGTGGTGTAATAATAAAGTGCTTTTACTGAAGGAAGTTGCCTGCTTAACGTACATAGTGACTTGTGAGTGGTGTTGTATGGGCAAACTTTAGTAATTTCATGTTGTCTGAAATGGTTGCTAAAATAGTGGCTATCTATTGTTTTTCATTTTTTAAAGTAATCATAGTAATATGTGAATATATTCTACGATTAATTATATTATTCACTGGTAATAATATTTTTGATTTGGTTATGGTAAAATATCCCTGATACCCAGAGGCTTCATCTGTAACTGTAATTTGATATGGTCTAACTTGCAGAACATCTGAAATTGTGCCTTTTTTTGGATTGACACAGTTTAAGATAATACTCCGTAGTATGTGTGATTCTCTTTTGTCGCCAACATTTCTGGACAGTTACTTTTACATTTGAGAGCCAAAACTTGAGCACTTTCATTTCAATGCTACATGGCTGGTTTTGTTGTTTCATAACTATGCTTTAACAAGAATATTTAATATTATAATGATCCCTTATTCACAGATCAATGTGCATTGCATTCTTTTATAGGCTGCCCTTCGATTAGCACAACTGGATAAAATTTCTGAGCGCTTGTCACACCATGTCATGGAACATCATGAAGAAATGGGTGGGTTTCCTTTTTGAATCCCCTTAAGTTTTCTGGAGTGTAGGAAAGCTCTTCCTATATGCTATATATCTTACCTTGCTAGATTACTTTATTTTTCCTCTACTCATGAGCTCTATATTGAATCTACTCCTTATTCCAAGTCATTGCAAGATGTTTCTTGGTTTCAAACTCTAGATTCACCCTTCTAATTTTGGAAATCTGTGGCTATGATAGTGATATGAGAATCCTTTACTATGGTTTAACATGAATGAACTATGAACTGTTCCATACTCAAATAATGTGGAAATGAGCCTTTTAACTCTAATTCAATTGTTGGTGATCATTGCTAAGCTAACTCTAATTCAATTTGTTGGTGATCTTGCTAAGCTATTACTTCCCTATGCAAGTAAAAAGACTTCTGTATCAAATCAACTGTTCTGTATTTAAAACACATATTTGTTTTCTTTAACGAAAACTGGAAATAGTGTGGAAACTTTAGTTTGATATACCTTCCTAGCTCTACTGCAATTTGAGTTTGTGCTTTTGATTACAGTTCTCAGTCCTTATTAAATATAATAGTAGTATAACAATTTTATTGTTTCAGAAAATTTAAAATAGTGCTCCGTTGTGCTGGCGGGCCAAAATTTTCCAGCAAATATTTTTCTGAAAATTGATACCCTGTTTGATACACTTTTGACACAGGAAACATACCTTCAGGCCTTCGAACTTTCATCATTCGATTCATTCTAGTTTCTCTACCTTTATGTCGTGCAAATTTACGTTGATTCCTGTCTGGAGGAGCTTCGTCTATCAGTTGCATTTTATGGGGTCTTTATTTCATTGTTTCGACAAATTTCATAAAACAAACCTCCGAAGTGTTATATTCCATATACAAAAGATTTATTTTGTATCGTTCAGGAAACTTGCTTTAGTTAATTTTGTTGTTTTTTTTCCCTTGCTTTTAAGCGAGAGTTGATTGACTACAATTTTTTCCAATGTAACATTGCATTCTCTCAGCCTGCATAGCCTTCTTATAATACATATGTACATTGATCATTAGTAAACTTGTCCTTCAAATCTCGTACCCTCGGATTTGGCCGATTTAGTTTCTGTCTCATCTATCCTAGTTGCTTGGCACATGGAAAGGATTGGCTGCATTTTATTATCTGTTTTTGCCATAATATAATTACCTCCTTCCTTCCAATGAATAATGTTTCTGTTATATGACTTATATCAAAATTCTGCAACTCCCCCAACCCTGAATTATGGTTGGACTTTGTTTCAGTAAAGGGGATGAATCTGGTCAGAGAATTAGAGAAAGACTTGAAGATTGCAAATGTTATTTGCATGGTAAGCAGGTGACTCTTTTACCATATAACTGTTAGTAAATAGTATAATTCTGGATGCTTGCGGGTATCTGATAAATGTTCTGAAAAACTTTTACATGGTTGCCTCTACTAAATTGTCTGAAGCACCTTAGATTGCATAAATAAAATTATACTATTGGAAACTGTTATTCTTGAAGAATCTGTTTCTTGATAACTTTATTATTGCCCAATTTCTAAATTATGAGTGCCAGGTCACGAAGTTCTAACACAATCTATCAACTGTCAAAATAACATACGGAGTATAAAAATCTAAACTTTCGCATACCATGCAGTAGTAGCTAGATCAAGCTAACCAAATAGAGTATCGTTTCCAAAGACAAAAGCCTTATAATTCAGAGTTACTAATGAACATCATGCTCATAAATACTGGGAAGTGCATTAAATGCTCCAACATCTAGATTGAGAGTTGATAATTTTCTTATAAAGCTAGGGTTGTCATGATACTTGTTTTTGTGCAGAATGGGAGAAGATACCTTACTTCATCAAGGAATGAGGTTTCAAGGGATCTAGTCGTTACGGAAAGTTCCAAGAAGAAACAGGCCCTTCTGGTATTCTATTCTCTTTATATGATTCATTTCTCCAAATAGTTTTTCTTCTCTGCTTATATAGATTTCCTGAGGGCTTCTAGATCATGATTTCCAATGGATAGCACATATTCTTAAAAGATCGTCATCAGTTTCCTATGTTGATCATTATATACTGCTTTGGACGTTTGAAGTCATCCAAATCTGTGAAATTAGTGAAATGTCTCTCAGGATGCTTTATAAATACAGAAATCTTAACTAGCCAAAGTTGATTATTACAGGTCTTGAGTATCGTTTCTATGTATTTCTCATTATTCTTTTAATTCAGTCTGTTATTTTCTAATACCTTACTGACTGTAATATTTTAATATGGTATATTTTCGTTTCATCAGCCTCTTGGGTTTCACTTTTCAGGATATTTTTTTTGTGGCTGACCTGAAGCAAGCTCCCAGAATAGAAACAAATTTGTAATTTATTGGAATTTTGTCAAAATTCAGTAATATAAATAAGTAAATGTTATCTATTGATAAAAAAACTCATGTAGGTACAACTGTGCTTATATTTGGATTTGCATGCTTTTGGGGTAGGGGATGGGGGGAGGGATAAATAACATGTTAGTGGTCTAATAATCTCACAACCAGTGGTTTAAGTGTTATGTTGTTACATTAAGGGATTCTTCCATTACCTATATAATTTATTGCAACTTGCAGGACATGCTTCCCATCCTAACTGAGCTTAGTCAGGCAGTAGACATGCAGATGGCTCTTGAAACTTGTGTTGAGGAAGGGAATTTCTCTAAGGTACTCTTTCAGTTAATATGGGTTCTTGGTGATGGCCTCAGCTCCTTTTGGGTTTCCTCTTTACTCCTTCTGGCAGAGTTTGTGCTTCCTTTTCGTATTATTTTATGCTCATTTGTGGTTGAAATATTATTTCTTAACACATGTCCCTGTCTTTTTTAGGCTTTTCAAGTACTGCCTGAGTATATACAAATTCTAGATAGTTTGTCAGACCTTTCTGCAGTGCAAGAGATGAGCCGCGGTGTTGAGGTGAAAGAATTATATATAGTTTGAAAATACATAAAGAAACACTCTTCATTTATTTACTCTTGGTGCTTGTGCTCCCTTTTTATTTCTGTTTGCAAAACTAACTTCAAAATATGTCAATTTCATGCAGGTTTGGTTGGGGAAAACTCTTCAAAAGTTGGATTCACTTCTATTAGAAGTGTGCCAGGACTTCAAAGAAGATGGCTATCTCACTGTTAGTTCCAGATTGGCTCTATGTAACTAAGAAGATTTCTTATTACTAAATTATACTTAAAAATTTGTCCATTCCTTTTCTGTGTTCTTATTCACCTTATTGATGCATCATATTGCACTCTTCTTTTTCATTCACTTAATTTCTAAAATGATGCAAGGATAATTCATCCATATCTCATCTGTTGCTCTTCTTTCATGCATCTTTTCGTTCCGATTTTGTTAGACTCTTTTATCTATTAGCATGAGAAGAATTCCATGTAATGTTTTAGAGTGCTTGTTGGGTTAATATTACTATTCTCTTTGTGCAATAGCTTTTCCAAGAAATTAATGCATGTTATTTATTGGAATCGGATTGTCAAATCATATCATCATAAGCTAGTATTAATGGTCATTATTTGCATATGTTGAACAAGAAAATGTTCTTTCCATCTTTTAGAAGCCTGACCATGAAACAGGTTTAAATTTTAACACATTTTGTTGTGAGAATAGGGCTCCTAGGCTTGTTTGTTTCTTGTTTTAATAGAAATTGTGAAACCGGTAATAAGTTTTATATCCTGTACATCATTGTACTTGTCAGGCCAACCACATGAACAGACATGCATATAGTTGATACTTTTGTTTCAAAACTAAGTTATGTTTTTACTCTTTTCTGCAGGTGGTTGATGCTTATGCTCTGATTGGTGATGTTTCTGGCCTAGCTGATAAGATACAAAGCTTCTTCATGCAGGAGGTCCTCTCTGAGAGTCACTCTGCATTGAGGACCATATTGCAAGACGTATGTTTTATGTACTTCTGGAATACTTATTTAGCATGCAATTTATGTGGTATATCCATTGAACTAGGCCATTGAACAAGTCGACAAGTAAATAGGCAAAACGAATCTCGTCATCTAACCTGTTGGCAGCTTCTGTACCTTTTAAGAAGTCATTTCACTTAATAGTTAATATGTAGTTCACTAGGTATTATGGGATTTTTTGAGTGATAGTGCATTCATTTTTTAGTATATTTGTGTTCTAACTGAAGATCACTGGAATTCTGCCATACTCTAACCCCCTCCTCCCCAACCCCAAGGAATGAAAACGCAGTATTTACATTATATTCAATTGTCTCGGTAAATTCTGTTCTTTCTCATCTATTATTCTTCTTTTTCTATCTTTTGTTGATGGGGAAACCAGTATCAAATGTATAGTTATTAAGAATACTAAGATCTGGACTCAGGCATGTCAAAGCCAAATGCATACTAGGATATTACTGTCAAGAGTAGTATTCACGCCATATCTGATAGATGCACACAGTATATAACAGAAAATAAGCATATCCACGCCTAAAACCCAGGATCTTGTATACTACTTTTGTTATATATAGGATAGGTTCCCTTTATAACAAATCCAAATGCAGTTGCTTTCCCCTTTTAAGATTCTTCCTAGTTTTATATCTCCATCAAGCACTATAGACATCCTTGCTTGGCACTAAAAGCTTGACTCATTGCAGGATGTTGAAAATCCCAATATGCAAATTGCAAGGTATGAGTTATACTACTTTAAAGGCCTACCACCTGAGGATATATTTCTTTTCATTGGCCTTTCTTTCCTCCTTCCAATTTTTTTTTTGCATAGAAGTTAGAAGTAGATGTGATATTATGCATTTGTTGGCTTGTCTCAATTTCCTATGTAGGCTTACCTTCAGTGATTTGTGCACTCAAATACCTGAATCCAAGTTCAGGCAGTGTTTGCTGGCAACACTAGCTGTTTTCTTTAAGCTGATGTGTTCCTACTATGCAATTACAAGCTTTCAGCTTGAAGATAAAGTAAGCTATGGCTCTCCCTTTCTCTTTTCATTCGTTTTTTCTTGATTTCTTTTTCCTCTTTTGCCCTCATTGTGAATTAATTATCTGGCTGAAAGTAAATTATAATTCGTGATCATCATTGCATATTCTGCTGTGACATATCTCCAATAACCATTCGTGTAAGGCTTTGAACTGCTATAACCATTGTAAATTTTAGTCAGCCTGTCATATCTTGTTTCTAACTATATATATCTATTTCCTGTCTATTGCCAATGTAAAGCTGCTTCTATGCTTGAGAAAAAGCTATTTGTTGAATGCGTATTGTTCTGTTAATCTATCTTGTAAATTCTCCGGAAATTAGTCTACTGATATTTTTGAAGGAATGAAGGATGTCACTTGTGCAGTTGTGCTTTTTGTCAAACTGTTCATGGAGATGATTGTACCTCTGCTGAACAGCTTGCCTTGCTCAGCTTCTTACTTTAAAACTGAATAAGGAAATTTCTTCTGGCAGTGAATATAGAAATCTACACCCACCCATGAAATGATAAGAGGACAATCAACTCCTTGTGAAATGACAAAGAGTTAATTACCACTTTATTATTTTGGAAAATCAGCCAAATAAAGCTCAAACTCAACTTTTAACATTTACTCCCTCCGTCCCAAACAGTGTTATATTTCTCCACATATCAACTGCTGAGTACTAAGAAAACAAGAAAGTTTACCTTTACTGTGATTTTATAATGCCATTGCTGGCGCTTGAGCTATCCCAACTCTAGTAGAAATTAATGTGTTCATGAAGCTCTCTATTTACTGTGACAGGTGCCATCCTGCGATAACTCCAGTGGGATTCAACATGGTAATTTGTCTGGGGTCTCTGAGGATACTGCCGGAGAAGTTTCTTCTACTTTTTTGGCTGAAGGACAGGCTTCTGCATCAACTGAGGGAAGACCTCTTTCTTCCTCAGTTGAAGCACTTGCAAAAGATTCTGCATCTATTGCTGATACTACAGAAACCGATGGTTCCAAGCTCGTAGATCATTCAAATGATGATAGAAGAGATGATGGAAGTGCAGCATCAAGTAGTGGATCTGCTTGGTTTATACTGCAAAAAGAAGCTGTAACACATATATCACATGCCTTACAGAGGGGTCGCCGGAACCTCTGGCAACTTACGACAAGCCGTATATCAGTTTTGCTTTCTTCATCGGCAGTTTCTTCAACAAGCATTCATCAATTTTTGAGAAATTATGAAGATCTAAGTGTATTTATATTGGCCGGGGAAGCTTTTTGTGGGATGGAAGCTATTGAGTTCCGCCAGAAACTTAAATCCATCTGTGAAGGTTATTTTGCTGCTTTCCACCGTCAGAATATTTATGTAAGTTCACTCACGGAGCTTGTGTTAAGTATTGAAGCATGTGGGAACTGCTTGATAGTCTGTTATACTTCAATGTTTTTATCTTTCAACTTATGACACTATCTTGTGGATGGCCAAATCTATCTGGTTAAAAGAATTTTGTGTGAAAATATTGGATGGATATCATATGACCGCTGATAAAAATGTGTGAAATTGCAACATTATGGATACCATATTTTAGCTTGGGAGAAGATTAACATAACAGAATAGAAATATAAGAAATGATAACATTGCACTGGTATAGAAAACTAAAAACTAGAGGGAAAAGAATAAATTCCCGTATAAGTCATCCTACTAATCACAACCCACCCACTCTTTGTCGTCATTATTCTTGCTACTATCAAAATGATATGAAGAACCTCATAGAAACAGTGATCTCTTATTCAGTCACATACTTAATGTAGACATGATGGAAAGTGACAATTTTGAACTGAGATTTGTATTCTCCAATTGGTATTCCTCAGGCATGTTTGTATGCACCATTTGATTCATATCTCATACAGTTAATTCGTGAACTGGCGAATCTTCTTCATTATTATTCATTGTCACTTTTTTTCCATAGATAGAGAGCACGAGAGTTTTTTGCTTGACATGTTGGTGATGGTCTTTGTAGATTTATGTTAGAAAAAGAGTTTGGAGTGTTTGAACTTTCTTAGTGTCATGTCGGAAATGATGAGCCAACTGCTTGGTTCTTAGGTGGGGTGGCCGCTGAGTTGCAAGTGTGAGTGTGGGGTTAGGTTAGATGGAATTTGCACTTTTGCCTGATTACAATGGTTGGGCTTGTGTGAAGGGTGGATAGAGGTGGCAACAGGGGAGATAGATAGAGGGAGGTGAAAGCTGGTGTTATGGAAATGATGGTGCTTGAAGATGGTGGTTGCGTCTCCAGAGGGGCAGCATTTTCATGGTTTGAGTGTCGAGTGTCATTTTAGTGACTAAGTAAAAGAAGTGGCCAGTTTCTTGTTTTCATTTTAAGCTTTCTTATATAGTTTCTATGTTCTAAACCTCTTCTATCCCTACATGCTCTGGCTTTATATTTAAATCTGTTGTATGTTATCTTTCACTTTGTATTAACTTTGCTAATCTATAATAGTATCATGCTAAATGCGTAAAAAATCTTGACTGGGATATCCTTTTTTTAAACAGCAACAAATTTTCTTGTAATGCATGCTGATATGTTAGGTTGCTTGTTGCAACCATAATGAAATTGAAAGAAAATATAGGATGGATAAATATCTTGCTCAAGTTCTATTTCCTTTCAATACGTTCCAGGCCTTAAAAATGGTGATGGAGAAGGAGAGTTGGCAATTTATGCCGCCAGACACAATTCAAGTTGTTAGTTTTCCAGGATTGGTTGGTGATGGAGCAGCTCTCATTATTTCATCTGATAGCTCTCCTAGTTCCAGATTACTGCATGAAAGTAGATCAGCTGGACCTGTTGCTAGTGGGTCGAAAAAGGGTGGATTTTCATATTGGCTGGAAAATGGAAATCCATTCTTGCCAACGGTTAATGGCAACTCTGAGGAGCATTCCAACTCCTTCCACTCCAATGGTTTGGCTACACAAGGAGCTGGAAATACTGATAAGATACCCAAGCATGCTGAATCTCCTTCTGGAAGTGGTGATGTAAATCATGTTAACGGGACTGTTTCAGAAGAGGAAAATGAGGATCTACATGCAGATTTTATTGATGAAGATAGTCAGCTTCCTAGTCGTATTGCCAAATCAGGTCACTCAAGGCACAACACTTTACGTGGGAGTCATGGAAATATGTCAGCGCAAACAGCGTCATCACTTAGTCTCCTTAGGTAAGCTCTATATACTTCAATTCAGAATCTATATAATTCTATAGTTTCTATGTCAACATTAAGTTCTATTGCTGTCTATGAGCAGATTGATGGACAAGTATGCACGACTGATGCAGAAATTAGAGATTGTCAATGTTGAGTTTTTTAAGGTAGGCTTGTTTTTTGATGGTTATTACTATTATTATTTTTATTTTGTTTCAAGGCAAATTGGGTTGTCTTCCCATTTATCATGATGCGTGTATCAGTCTGTCTACCGTTTTAGGCTTGTTTAATAGTACTGTTTGATTATGTCTACAGGGAATTTGCCAGTTGTTTGAGATCTTTTTCTACTTTGTGTTTGAGTCATTCTGTGACCATAATGCCCTACCCGGTGGAAAAGGTGTTAGTGGCTCTCTTCCTCGTGAGTACCGTTTAGCCTTTGATACATCATACCAAATCATATCTATGTTTTACCCGATACACAAAGCAATGCAGAGTAGGCAGCTTCACTTAAATAACTTTTTTTTCTTTATTGTTCCCCAGACAAGCTGAAGACCGCATTATCAAGAATTACACAAGAGTGTGATCAGTACATAAAACTTCAGTCTACATCTATCTCTTCATCATCCCCGACGTCTTCGAGTCCATTCACACATATGGATGTTACCCCAATTAGTCCTCCTAGTCACTTGAATCACACATCTTCTGGGCTCAAGGTACTATGTGAACTTCATGCTGCCAAGGTCCTTATGGTTTCTGTATACATAGTGTTTGGTTACTGTACAAAATTGGGATCGTGCAAGTTTCTCCTCAGATTCTGCTCTTAACAATTTTACAAAAAACTTAAAGCAATTATTCTACCCCTATATATACTTGTGTTCTGACGAGCTCTCAACTTCCATATTCAACTTATGGAGTATGAGTACATTAGTTGTTTTGAACTACGTGAACATCCTGATTCTTGTGTGTTTCCGTGGGTTTTGATATTTACTTGCAGCATCATTTCAAGTAGTTTTTTAGTTACGTCATAATGGCCACCCTTTTTGGAGCCATTCATCTGTTGATATTTTATTGTGTCCCATTCCCTCTCCAAACACCTTTATTACTTGGTTTTATACACTGTACAAGTAGGAAGTGCGCCAGTAAAGATGTCAATGGTGTATGATGTCATCATTCAAGTTAAATTTAGTCAGTGTGCTGAGCGATTCTAGAATGTGATGCCACCAGTTAGATGATCCAACAGCTCTTCTGTCATGTTTGGGTAGTATTTAAAAAATGGTTGGGTATGGAAATCTGAAGCAGCTCTTTGAGCTCCAATCAGGGCTTTGAAAATTGTGTATTCTGAAACATATTCTTGCTAAGTACTTTAACTTATGCTAAATCCTTCTGTTCTGCATGTCTAAAGTCATTTCTTCTACGCTTGTCGGCTTGTGGTTCTTATTCACTCTAGAGCCTTAATTATTCAGCCCATTGTAAAATACGGACTACATCTTATTGGTCTAGCCTGATCGGAGATTCTAAATTGATATAGTTAATACCTGATTTGTCTCCCCTGTTTGCTTCATCATGAATCACATAGTTATTTCAATGAGTTTTAATAATCTGAGTAAATATCCCATTTTGATCAATACATAGAAACGTAATATTGACTATTATGCAAATAATTTATGCTGACATAATGCTGCAGGAAAGATGTGCTGGGGCTGACACCATATCTCTTGTTGCTCAATTATTGCATAGATCTAAAGCACATCTTCAATCAATGCTTCTGCGGAAAAATGGAGCAGTCGTTGAGGACTTCTATGTACATATGGTGTGTTTTGCACAATTTTTTTAGCATAATAGTTGTCCTTCAGTTGTATGCAGTGATGTGTCCAGTGATTCTATTTCTTTTCCTTCTAGTATCTTTTTCATATAATTGCTTTTATCATCATTATCAAGTTAGCTTCTTTAGAAAATAATGATATACTCCCTCTGTCCCCGGTAAGGTTTACACTTTCCTTTTTGGTTCGTCCCAACTTAAAGTTTTACATTTTCTTTTTTGGCAAAATCCACTATCTCTCTCCACCTTTTTTTCATTCCTATCTCTATCTACCTTTTCTTCTTCCTACATCTCTCTACCTCGACTACCCATTACACATTCAATGCTATATTTCTTAATCTCTGGGCCAAAAGAAAATGTAAACCTTAAACACGGGACGGAGGGAGTATTTTTTTTTTTTTTTTTTGAGGGTAGACGGAGGGAGTATTTAGTTTCTCTATTGTGTGCTAGTTTCTTACCTGACCAATTTTTGACAGGTGGATGCTGTTCCGGAGCTTACTCAGAATATTCACAGAACAACGGCAAAGATGCTACTCCATATAAATGGGTGAGATTTGATGAACTATTCTCAAATAATATTAACTTTAAGTGATTGGCATAAACTAGTTCGACATCATTTAGTATGGGATATCCCCAAAGCAGATCAATGCACTTAAATGTCCTTAATTCATCGTATAATTTGTGAAATTTCCCACCTTATATTTCTCATTGTAAAACATAGTGTGATCTTTATCCTATGTTTCTTATTATAGTTTGTCAAAAGAAGATGTGCCCTTATGAGAGCCATTTAATTAAGAACCTTTTGATTAGGCCATTGTTTGTTTTGTGCGAGTGACCATGCATTTCAGTTTGAAAATCAAGTTACAAATTGCAAATTTTCTTCTCTCTCAAATATTAAACCTATGATGTTATATTTATGTATGGCTGTTTGTTTTTTAGATGTTGGCTTATAGTTGTTACCATGTTAAAAGTGGCAGTTGCTCTCTTTTGTATATAACATGTATCATTTAACATAATGCTTGATTATATGTAAGAAAGTATGGTCTTCGTTCTTGACGTGGCTTGAGCATTTGCATAGCAATATTGTAGTGATATTGATTGGATTGAGCAGGTATGCTGATCGCATTGCCAATGCCAAATGGGAGGTGAAAGAGCTTGGACTAGAGCATAATGGGTAAGTTGTCTCAGAAAGTCAATGTCTTTTAAATATTGCACCTTCAATCAATTTATGTTTTTCATACAGCAGGAATATTTTTGTGTATGCCCAACCATTCAGGAAAAAAATAGAGAAGTTTTCAAGAAAAGAACAAGAATGTTTTTTCAGTGTATCATGACACGAGGCATAATCTGATTAAAAAAAAATACTCCTGGTTATTTCACAACGATTAAGAAAGCGTTTAAATAGGCATAATTATGTACATAAAATGACCAAATTGTCGTAGCCCTAGAAATGCTAGAAGTTGTTTGATTAATACTCCAAGAAGTGTGGACCAATTGCAAAAATCAAGTCGGAGACAAAGTTGGAAGAACAAATTTAATTTCTTTGGTAATAAAAAAGAGAGAAATCGAAACCTGCATTTTCAAACTGAGGGAGTATTATTGATCAAGAAAAATGAATGAGGTAAAGGGTCCATAAAAGAACAAGAATACAATCATTGTATTGGATTGGGAACTAAGAAAGTGAATGAAGTTGGAGCATCATATCCACTGTTCACAAGCCAGTCATTATATATTTGATAAATAGGTATGTTGATTTGTGGTTGGAAATTAATTGCAATGTGTTGTGTTCTTAGGTATGTTGATTTATTACTGGGAGAATTTAAGCATTACAAAACGAGGATTGCTCATGGGGGTATCCAGAAAGAGGTAATAAATGGATTTCATTATGCATAACTGCTATCCAAAAATGAAAATGGACATTCTTGTTAGAATTTTCCTCATTTGAGAATTATGAGATTCTTTGTATCTGTTGTATATCGTCAAACAGGTATACAATGGTTGTGCTTCAAGATGGCAATTTAGGCACTTAATTAACTGTTCAATACGAATGTATCATGTAGTTATCTATGAACGTACACACTCTAACTCATATTTCACACCATCATTGTGCCTTGATAATCCAGGTTCAAGATCTGCTCTTAGAATATGGACTTGAAAATGTTGCTGAAACTCTGATTGAGGGACTATCTAGGGTGAAGAGGTGTACTGATGAAGGGCGGGCACTCATGTCGCTCGATCTTCAGGTTTCCTATTACATTCGCTTTACATGATATGATTTTATGGTTCATTTTCCTTTTTTAAATTGGAGTGTTTCCTGTTTCAGGTTTTAATTAATGGCCTAAAGCATTTTGTCTCAATTGATGTAAGACCCAAAATGCAGATAGTTGAGACGTTTATCAAGGTAAAAAAAGATTTATGTTTCTCGTCTCTTCGTGTATGATCATCATATTATTTGAGTTTCCAATGGCTTTTTCCCATTATGAACAGGCCTACTACCTTCCGGAAACTGAATATGTCCACTGGTCGCGTGCCCATCCGGTATATAACTTTGTAATTAAAATCCATGTTTAATTTATTGCAATTTTGTGTTGGGATGTGTAGTCTGAAATGAAGGTGTGGTTTGCAGGAATATAGTAAAAGTCAAATAGTGGGGCTTATCAACCTCGTTGCAACGATGAAAGGGTGGAAAAGGAAAACCAGGTTGGAAGTGCTGGAAAAGATTGAATAATTGTGCATTTGAGGCAGCTTGCAAAGTTTTGTTCTCGTTTTCTTTTCCGATTTTACATGATCCCTGTAAATTGGATTCTTGCTTATATATAGTATTTTGTTATACTATATCTATATCTCTCTAATTTGTAATGTATCTTCTTCCCTTTGACGGGAAACGACTGTATATTTGGATCTACTCGTCCCTAATACGGATTCCAGTGGCGGCACACTTTCCTACTTTTATTTATCTTTGTTTTCCAATCCCACTCTTTCTCTAATTAGATCCTATTTGGGTAGATATGTTGAGATATATCTATGACATGCTTGGATATTTCAATCCGTTCAAATCGACTTACATATAGTGTGTTTTTCGATTATATGGTATGTACACAATTAAATGTATTTTTGTGTGATGGGTAATTTTTTAAATTTTAGATCTTTATTATGCATCTATCTTGAGCTAATCTAAGATGAACCTATATATTTTTCAAATTCTTTTCTTATAGTCTTTGAAATTGAAACTATGTGAATTGATCAATGTTAATCAATTACTTTGAAAAGGATGTAAATTGAGGCAGTATGTTTACTATAATACATAAATCAATGTTCACCCAAAATATGCATTTTAAAGAAATCAACAATAACCAAAAAATTATACTTGTGTTGTAACAACTTAAAAGTATAACTTCATATGTGAAATAAGTAAACAAGATATAGAGATAACATAGAAATATTTTATTCCAACATGGTGGATATTACGAAGTAAATAAATGGACATTCATATAATATAAATATTATTCATAACACTCCCCCTTGAATATCCATTAGATACGATCACACCTTATTAAACCTTACTAGGTAAAAATGAGAAGAAACGTGTGTTAACTTCCCCTGATGATTACATCACTTCACATCCTTAAGACGTCGTATTCCAATTTTGTATCTAAATTTCTCAAACGTTGAAGTAGGTAAAGACTTGGTAAATAAATCAGTCAAGTTATCACATGAACGGACTTGTTGCATACTAACATCATCCTTTTGCTGAAGATCGTGGGTAAAGGAAAATTTAGGATCAATATATTTTATCTTATCACCTTTGATAAATCCCTCCGTTAGTTGGGCAACGCAACATTGTCTTCATATATCATAGTACATTGGATTATTTTTCACTAAGTTTAATCCACATTGTCCACAAATATGTTGTGTGATAGTACGCAACCAAACACATTCACGACTTGCCTCGTGAATTGCTAGGATCTCTGCATGGTTAGATGAAGTAGCAACTAAAATTTGTTTAATAGAACGCCATGAAATAGTTGTACCTACATATGTGAACAAATTACTTGTTTGCGATCGGGCTTTGTGCGGATCTTATAAGTAAACTGCATCTGCATAACCAACTAAACAAGGTTCTGATGAGATTGAAAAATATAAATCCATATTCATTATCCCTCTAAGGTATCGAAAAATATGTTTAACCTCATTTCAATGCCTACGAGTTGGAGAAGAATTATATATTTCTAATAAATTAATAACAAATGATATATTAGGCTTAATGTTGCTAGCAAGATACATTGGTGCACCTATTGCACTCAAATATGGTACTTCTTGACTAAACAGTTCTTCATTTTCTTCGCGAGGTCGAAATGGATCTTTCGCTATATTTAGTGAACGCACAACCATAGGTGTGCTTAAAGGACGTGTTTAATCCATATAAAACCGTTTCAACACTTTCATAACATAAGTGGATTGATGCACAAAAATCTCATTATCAAAGTATACAACTTGAAAGCCCAAACAAAATTTTCTTTTACAAAAATCATTCATTTCAAATTTCCTCTTAAGGGAAGCCACGGCCTTTGATAACTCTGTAGGTGTCCTAATGATATTCAAATCATCAACATATACAACAATAATCGCATATTCACATCCAGATCTTTTAATAAAAACATAGGGTATATATGATCATTGTTATACCCCTCCTTAATCAAGAATGAATCAAACAATTGCACCACATGCGACCAAATTGTTTTAATCCATATAAGGTTTCGCTCAACTTGACTGAATACATATTTTGAGAATTCTCGTTTTTCATTATCGGTACCTTTAATCCCTCGGGGATTGCCATATAAATATCTTTCTCTAATGAGCCGTATAAATATGCTGTAACGAAATCTAATAGACGCATTTCAAGTTTTTATTGTACTGCCAGACATACTAAATAACAAAAAGTTATTGCATCCACCACAGGAGAATAAGTCTCCTCATAATTAACACCTGGCCTTTGGGTAAAACCTTGTGCGACAAGCCGTGCTTTATACCTCACGATTTCATTTTTCTCATTTCTTTTTCGCACAATTACTCATTTATGCCCCACGGTTTTTATACCATTAGGTGTACAGACAAAATGTCCGAAAACTTTTCGTTTAATAAGAGATTGAAATTCTGCATTTATTGCGTCTTTCCACATTGGCCAATCATCTCGTTTTCTACATTCATCAATAGACGTAGGTTCAGGATTCTCATAATCTTCCATTATATTAAGCGCTACATTATATGCAAAGATATTGTCGACGTCGATTTCATTTCGGTTCCATCTTTCTCCTGTTTTGACATAATTTATCGATATTTCATCATTTTTTGGTGCTTGAAATATCATTTTCTGGGACTTTAAGTAGTATGTCAGATTTTTCAACAGGATTGTTCACACTATGACCATCCTCAATGTTTTCTCCTTTTATTTTTCGAGAATTTTTATCTTTGGAACCAAGAGGTCTACCACGCTTCAGGCGTGCCGTAGACTCATTTGTCATGGAAGATGGTCCTTCAAATCAATTTTATTAGGAGCATTAGCAGCTGAAATATAAGATTTTGTAACTTTTTTTAAGGTCAGTAAATGCGTCTGGCAGTTGATTCACAATCTTTTGCAAATGAATTATCTTTTCAATTTCAAGTTCACACTACTTTGTACGAGGATCCATGCAATTCAATGATAATTCATTTCAATAAATATTCCTTTCCAGTTGCTTACTTCCCCCCCCCCCACAATGTTGGGAAAGTTGTCTTCATCAAAATGACAATTACCAAACATTTTCGTGAATAGATCTCCGGTCAATGGTTCTAAGTATTTAATAATAGACGGAGATTCATACCCAACATATACCCCCATTCTCCTTTGGGGACCCATCTTTGTGCGTTGTGGTGGAGCAATCGGTACATATACAACACATCCAAAAGTTTTTTGATGGGATATATTTGGTTCCTGACCTTAAACCATTTGTACGGGGGAAATGCTATGATAACTTGTTGACATAATGCGCACAAGTGCTGTCGTAGGCAATATAACATGATCCCAAACTAAAATAGAAAGTTTATATTTTATCAATATTGGTCGGACAATCAATTGAGTACGCTTTATAAGTGATTCAACAAGAATGTTCTATATGTATGAACACGAGCAACCAGATGCTCAATATGTATTTCAATTAATATACAATAAACATTGAAAGCTTTGAGATGAAAATTCACCAACATTTTCAAGGCGAATTGTCTTACACTCTTAATTGCATTATCATGAAATTGTACTCGCAATTGTATTATTTTGTCCCATTAACTTTACAAAAACCAAATTGCGAGATGACAATAAGCATACATGTGACCACGTAGTCGATGCATCAATCAAAATCGTAAAATATCTAAATGACCCACTTAACGGATGTATGTGTCCGCATATATCCCCTTGAATTCGTTATAAGAACATAAAATTTTCATGCTCAAATTTAGCTGGTGATGGCTTTATAATTAATTTTCCTTATGAAATTAATTTTCCTTATGAACAAGCAGCACATGAAAATTCATTGGATTGTAGCATTTTTCGATTTTTCAAAGGATGCCCACATGATTTTTCTACAATTTTTCGCATCATTATGGAACCGGGATGGCCCAACCGGTCATGCCAAACATTAATTTCGGTAGTAACCTTTTGGTTTACTTCGACATAAATTTCAATTGTTCTTATCCTCGTACAATACAAATCGGAGAACAAAGTGGGTAACTTCTCCAACATACATTTCTTTCCCGCAATAATTGTAGTAATATTAAGATACTCAATATTGCCTTCATTCGTAGTCTCAAGATGATATCCATTCAAAAGAATATCTTTAAAACTCAATAAATTTTTTTGAGACTTTCCAGAGGATAAGGCATCATTGATAATGAATTTTGTCACTCCGGATAATAGAATATTATTAGCTCTTCCAAAGCCTTCAATTATTTTTGTATAACCAGATATTGTATTTACATTAGCTTCTCTCCATTTTAAATGTGAGAATAATTTCGTCTTGTAGAATATAGTGTGCGCAGTAACACTATCCACGAGGCATAGATCTTCATCTTCTTCCTTAAATGTTGATGTTGTCATACCATTTTTCATTTCTTTATTAAAAAAAATATATATATATATATATATATATATAAAAGTAATATATTTACAATCTAATTATTTTTTATTTTATGAAAATGCAATAGCCATTTATATTATAAAGAAGAGAAATATTAATATATTGCATAATATAAGAAAACAAACATTAATAATACATTATTGAAGAAAATTGTGATTGAGTATTATAACACTCTAATTATCACCTTTAGAGCGGATAAGATCATCAACAACATCAAATTGTGTTATCTCAATCATTTCATTATTGAATTCACTATTCACATAATTTGTTTCAACTATTTTCTCTTTTTCTTTAATGTTCAAAAATTTACTTTCCCTTTTACAGACCTTTAAAATTCAGATGAGTATTATAATCATTTTGTAATATGTCTCGGTCAAAACCACGTCCTCGTTCGAGGCCTGATTTTTCATCAAAAATTCATTAATTTTATCAGCCACCAAGAGATATGAAATTAGTTCGGACTATTTAGTAAAACCCTTCTCACGATATTGTTGTTGCAAAATCACATTAGAAACATGAAATGTGGAGAATGTCTTTTCAAGGATATCATCATCACTAATATTTTCTCCACATAAATTTAATTGAGAAGTGATACTGAACATAGTTGAGTTGTACTGACTCACGAATTTATAATCATATCTTTCTTTAAGATTTGTCCACAATTAAAGTGGATATTTCACTCTGAGGTATTCATCTTTCAATCCTTCATCAAGATGGTGACAAAGGAAAATCATGGCTTTGGACCTTTGACCTTATTTTTTATTATATATATGCTTGATTTGTCACTTTTATGGAATCCACAAGACCCATGACATCCAAATGAATTTCAACATCAAGAATTCATTATAATTTTTTTTTCCCAATAATATTAAGAGCCACAAATTTAAATTTTGTCAAGTTTGACATGTTGGAAACTATCAAATAAACAAGATATTGATTAATTGTAAAATAACATAATCATCAAAATAGTAATGAAATAAGAGATGCCAAATAAATATTGTAAGATAATATATTATAAACATTTCAATACGTACCTCCGTACAATACCTGAAATGTATCATTATTTGAATTTCGCCGGTAGAAATATTTTACGAGCTTCGTGCTGATAACGTGTTGTAAAACAACTTAAAAGTATAACTCCATATGTGAAATAAGTAAACAAGATATAGAGATAACATAGAAATACTTTATTCCACCTTCCAAGTGTTTACTACAACATTTGCACCCCTATTTATAGGTCTCAGTACAAGCTTGAGGAGATGAAATGAAAGATCCACTATTAATGTACATGCATGAACAACCTATAAATATCAAAGGGCACATGATGGATATTATGAAAAAAATAAATGAACATTCATATAATATAAATATTATTCATAACAACTTGTACTTGTATGCAATTAGATTTTATGCGATTTGAATATATTTTAAATTATCTAATTAAATTTGTAGCCAACCAATTTAGAACAAAATCAATTGCATCAATTACACACAAGTGTGATTATTTTTTTATCTTACATCTTAGTACAAGAGAGGTTAAGATTTTAAAATAAATTCCCAAATTCTCTCTAAAATAAAATAACCATTTTGCGAATTCTCTAACAAATTGGCCAATTTATTTGTCTAATAAAAATGGCAATACGTAAAAAAATGAAGAATATATATAGTTGGATCTATTTAGAAGCAACGGGAGAGCGTGTTATGCTACCAATCATGTTGAGAGCTACACAAGGCTGATCAACTGGTACCTGAACAAATCACACCCAAAACATATGTTCAATATATGGAAAAATAATTATTCATACTCCTTTCATCCACCAAATGTAGTCCCATTGGGGTGGGACACAAGTTTTAAGTAAAAGATAGATAAAGTAAGAGTATTATAAGATATTCAGATATTGTGGTGTCCATTATGAATAAAGTAATTGTTTGTGAATAAAGTTGATGACAAATTGAATAATAATTGAATAATTAAATGATGGTTAAAAGATGATATTTTCCATAAAATGTATGAGACCAGTGGACAAAATATATGAGACAAATGGAACTACATTTCATGCACGGAGGGAGTACCATATTCTATTGTAATTTTGGCATACCAATTTTTTTAACAGTATCGATATATATACTATTGTAATCATACATACCGAAATATTCGATAAGTCCAAAATACCATTTTTTAAAAATATTTTCTACACCCTAATTTTATTATTTCCTTTGATCAGGATGTTTCCCACAAATTAAAAAAATCATCATTAAGTTATATATATATATATATGTTGTGATCTTATTTCTCTTTAGTTTACACTAGTTATTAATGTATATTATCACTAAAAACAAGTAGAATGATTTTTATTTTTTTTTAAAGATTTTGATCATTTAATTTATTCTGTAATGCAAAATGAGGAGTAATTATTTTGAAAAAAGTATTCTCATTGAGAAAGACAATTAAAATGCATGGACGGAATATATCAGTACATATGGTTATTATAATGTATGTGTAAATAAATGATAAATACTACCATCAATCCCTCAAAATGGAAAGACAGAGTAAAAAATTTAATGTTCAATTATAATAGTAACTTTGATTCCTAGGTGAAAAACTTATAAGGAGGAGAGATGAACTTACATAGTGGCCAGCTCCAAGAATCCAGTAAAAATGGAGATTTTTGTAAGATTTAACGAAGCCTTTTGTCATTTTGTCCTGCCCACAAAAGAGTGGTGTTCTATCCATGTCCAAGAAAGTTTGGAGCCCATCCCACCTGATAAATCAATAATTGGTAAAGAAAATTTTACTACAAAGACTTTGTTTTTCTTAAGATAAAGTCTTACTTGAGCTTTTCAACCCATGCCTCAGTTCCTTTGGTTGAGCAAATCACATCAAGCTACAAACAACCCAACCAATTCATTTTATCAAAGAAAAATTAAAATAATATTCATCATATATTGTTACAAAAGATGCAAAATTGCTTACTTGACCACTATATATAGTCACATTGACTCCCTTTGCCAACAGTTCATCAACCTATCAACAGAAACAATCTTGCAGTAAAAACAATGTCGTCCGAACCAACACCTTAAAAATGTCATCCGTGTGTGTATTCAACAACTTTCTTATTACCTCATTGATCCTAGGCTTCATGAATTCTGCTTCCAAGGCATAAAAAACAAGATCTGATTGCTCTCCCCAGCTGAAAGAATCACATATTGGAGCCTCAATTATTTTAAAAAAAAAACTAGTTACATTATCCTAAAAGGGAAATATTTCTTGACTCACCTAAAATTGCTTGGTATAATCTTGAGCTTCTTTTTTATCACACCATTCATTAGACTATTAACATCATCATCTGCACCCAGCGTAGACCTCCTCAACGAATTCAAATATCTTGAGTACCGTTTAATCGAAATTTTTTGTGATATTACAGAAGTTGTCATGGATACAGGGTCCATCCCTTCATCTAATAGAAAATTGTAGAAATCCTGCAAAAAAATTCTCAATTTTATTCAAGATCCATAATTTTTCCTACTATATTTAACATTCTGAAATCAAAATTACCACTGAACTGCTGCTAGCACTAATAACTTCTTCAAGATCACCCCATGTTTCAGTTGCCTCCACAAACTTGCCTTGTTCAAGTTGTTGCTTTATTTGCTTAGCCAAACTGTTTTCTAAAGACAATAAATTAGTTTTTTGATACAAAATTCATGCACATATATATATTATATTGATAGAGACAGATACTATACAGAGGAATTAGACCTGTTAGATTTCTTGAAGCCATTATTATCCAGTCTAGAAACATCTTTTAAGAGAGGACCCCATGAAAACTGCAAAATCATTAGAAAGAATGTTGTCACATGTTTCAAGAATTAAGAAAGAGATTAAAAGAAATAATCAGATAAAGAAGAGTTGGTATTATGTAAACTAGTTTTACTATGCAACTGTTTCGCAACTAAAACTATATAGTAGTAAAATAATTAACACTTTAAAACAACTAATACTCCATCCCTTCAACCCACAAAGATAGTCATGAATTCCTTTTCGGTTTGTATCAACTTATAACTTCTATATTAAAAGTGTTCAAATTGAAATATATCAAGAATTTTATAGCTAAAGTCTAAAGTTTCAAGCACAATAAATGATAGTTTTATTGGTACGTGTAAAACTCAAAACCTGACTATTTTTTGGAACATAGTACTCCAATTGCACAGTAAAACTGGTTTATGCAAAACTTTGCCAACAAAAAGATGTACCACAAAATCTTCAGGTGAAATCCAGGTATCCCCCAATGCAATTCCTGAAATTAAAATGAATAAATTAAAGGCAATTTGTTGCATAGTATTTGAAGATTGAAGAAATTATTACCTCCAAGTTTGAGCTTTAATTTTCCAGCTTGTATGGCTTTAAGGGCAGATAATCCAAGAGTAACAGCATATTTTCCTCCATATGATTCAGCAACTATATACAGAGGGCTCTTTTGCAGACTCACATTTTTGTTGAAAACTTCAATCAAGAGTGTAGTTAAATCAGCAGCAGCTTCCTCATCAGTCTTTACCAACAATTTCGGATCCTCCACATAACTGTACCCGGTTCCAACCGGATTATCCTACCCAAAAAAAAAAAAAAAAATCAACAAGAAAAATAATCCTTTCCTCCCTCCATAAACTTCTACAAAATTCACTATCCCTATATATTTTTTCTTATTCCTATCTCTGTCTCTCTTCTACTTGTACATACTTTTTTTTTTTTCTGTCTTTTATTCCTACATGTTACAATTCTCTACTTTAAACTACTCCTTCGCTATAAACTTTCCATTTTGTCATTTTGGTCAGTCCATCTATAAACTTTCCATACTTTTTTTTTTCAAATATATTTTAATTTTTTTTTTTCAAATATCTTTTTAATCACATCACTTGTATTACATTTATTATTTATTCACTTTTCTTAATCCATAATCCATGTACCTGCCTAAAAGTAACAAGAAGCTTATAGGCGGAGAGATAGACACCATACATTTTATACTATATTAATCACTATGCAAAAAGTAAAGGCAGGGAAGATATATGGATAATGCAATTCTGACCACAAACAATAGATCGGATTTAGTTAGCCATGTTGAATTTCTTGGCTTCAAGAAAGTGTCCAAAGGGCCAACTTCTTCAAAATTTCCAAGCCCAACTCCAGAAGCACCCTGCACATTCAAAATTCATAAACAATAATTTTAATTGATTTTGAGAGAGAGAGAGAGAGAGGGAGAGAGGGAAACGAACAGGTCCCCCCTGGAGCCAAAGAATGATGGGCCAAGGCTTGTTTGGATCTTCTGTTCTGTGTGGACTTCTGTAATACCACCAAAACATGTGCGCTTCTGCTCATATTCATTCATACACAATAATAATAATAATAATTTAGTAATTAGAAATTAGAAAGGAACATTTTAAAGGAAAATATTACTCCACAGAAAGAAAAAGGGGAAATTACTTGGTCTAACTTGAACGTATCCCCAGGATTCTGATCCATCCTCTGTTCCTGCAGCTTTTACTTGCAATACTAATAATCCTCCACCATCAAAAAGTTGGAATAATATAAACAAGAAATTGACAGAGAAAAGAAGAGTATAACACTTTTCCATATAGGATACTAAAGCTGAAAACTATGGAAATGTGAAGTGGTGAAGGGTGTTAGTTTATATGGAGAAACAGAACCATGATTGGCCTCTTTCAATAGTTTTACTCCTTCATTAATTAAGGGGCTGTTTGTTTAGGGATTGTGGTGGATGGGATGTGGATGGGGATTTGAAAAATGTGGATGAGGGTAATCCATGAATAGTAATTGAATAAAAATTGTGTTTGGATAGAGATTGAAAAATAGATGTGGATGGAGAACTTTATGTCAAATCAATAGTGTTGTTGTATTATTTTATTATTGTTAGTTAGTAGAGTAATTAGTGTAAGGAATAAAAGTAGGAAAGAGAATAAATGTGTGGAAGAAAAGTAGGAGAGAGAATAAATGTGTGGAAGAAAAGTAGGAAAGAGAATAAATGTGTGGAAGAAAAAGTAGGAGAGAGAATGAGTAATTAATATAAAAATATGATGATGTAATGGTATAAAAATAGGTATATAGGTGTATTATAGGGGTGGATGGGTATTGAGATGGGTATTTGGATGGAGAGGGATGGAGAGGGATGGGATGGGGGATGGCCCATCCAAATCCGGATGGGCCAATCCCTAAACAAACACACCCTAACGAATTATGAAAAAGTGAATTTAGTGATGTATATATATAATTAAATAAAAGAAGTGTTATTTCGGCAATTTTTTTATTAGGTGTACAATGTGAAATTAAAAATAAGTGAAAAATTTAAAAATAGAATAACGTCGTGAGTAATTTTGTGTGTTCTTTTTATATTAGAAGTTTATAAATAATTTTATGACGGATCGGAAATCTATTTTAATCTATATTCTATATTTTTTTATATACTACTCTCTTCGTCCCATAATAAGTTTACATATTAAAAAAAGTGGAATAATGAATAAAGTTTTAAAGGGTAATTTTATAAATATTTATATATAAAGTAAATAAATTAATTATGATATTTTGTGTAAAATTGAGGATATTGTGAGAGTGTGGTTTATAAAGAGTTTTCCATTTTAAAAGTATGTGAAAGTTATTGTGGAACATTTTAAAAAGAAAAATGTGAAAGTTATTTTGAGACGTATGTAATAGAGGGTTTAGATGGATGATATGTCATTTTGTGTAGTTAATTTTACTTAAGTCATTTTGGGATTTAATTTGTTTATTAGTTATAATTTAATAAAGTTGTTAATTTTAAAATATAAATGATGTTTACTTAAGTTATTGATTAAGAAAGTTAGGTGACATATGCTTTATTCACTATTTCAAAATATTATACTCTTATTAACTATTTAATTTTTTTCTAATTATTTAGGGTACTATTTAATTTTTTTCTAATTATTTAGGGTTAATTGCAAATTAAATCACCACATTTCGTTCATTTGCAATTTAATATAAACCTTTAAATAATTGTTTTTTTTTTTGATCGGTAAAATAAATTTGTTATTCACAAATTATGATCTATACAATAGAGGAATATTTAGTGGCTAAAAATTAGCACCAATTATCCAACTAAAGAGAAGAAAGTGGTCAAAAGAAAACAGCCATCCCCCAGTCTTTACTACAATTACAGAAATTAATTAACCAGGCTTAAATTTGGGGATAATCTCCAATCCTTATACTCCATATTTCTTGGTTTTGCTTGTTTAACCGTAGTCCAGCTCCAGAGTCTCGAGATAATATCTTCCACTATTTTGTCTTTCCTTATTTCCTCGTTTCTGAATATCTTTGCATTCCTATGTTTCCAAATTGTCCAGACCACGCACTCCCAGGTACTTGCAAGAAACGTTTCGTTCTGATTCCCTTTGAATAATCTGCAGAAAGACAGAAAATTGTCCAGAGGATTTTCTAGAAATACAGTTTGGATTCCCATCCAGTTGCAGACGTCCATCCACAGGTTGTAAGAGACGCGACATTTAAATATCAGATGATGTACACTTTCTGGCTCTAATTCGCAGAAGGTGCATTTCACATCGGCATTAGGAGGGAGCACTGTTCGCCTCTGTAGTTCCGTTTTAGTTGGTAATCTCCCCTTTAGAACTCTCCAGGCATGGATAATAAATTTCAATGGAGTCGTCTTGTTCCATATCTTTGAGAAGACATTCTTATGTTCTTCATTAGGCTGGTCGCTCCCGTCTTTCGCTTTAAGCCATTCATAGGTCTCTTTCGTGATATACCTCCCACTTCTTGTCGGCCTCCATATCCAGTAGTCCTCTGTATCCTGTGTTGGTTTGTACCTGTTTACCACATGAAGCAGCTCGTTAAGCATAATAGAATCTCTCTCTCTAAGTGTACGTCTCCAATTCCATCTCCATTCCCACACCCCCTCATTCCATTCTCCCATATCACTCAATCTTTTCTCTTTGTCTAAGCTAATTTGGTACAACCTTGGAAATTTAGCTCTTAGTATTTCTTCTCCTGCCCATCTAGATTCCCAGAAAATTGTATTTCTCCCATCTCCCACACCTCTACTCAAGTTCTCCCACATCCATCCTCTGTTCGTTTCTGTTGCTCTTCTACCCAGTCTAACTATATCTCCCCACCATCCCCTAGTTTGTATACCTCTCCTTTGATATGTTGGCACCAGACCCTCCCCCCACGCCACCCCCCATCTGGATTCTATAACTTTTGCCCACAAACTCTCTCTCTCGTTACAAAATCTCCATAACCACTTCCCCATCAAAACCTCATTAAAACTCCCTAATTCCCTCACCCCCAGACCCCCATCACATTTAGGCTTACATATAGTGTCCCAATCGACCCAGGCTATCTTTTTTCTCTCATTACAATTTTCTCCACCCCAAAAGAAGTTTCTCTATAGGCTTACGATTTCCTTTAATGTAGATTTTGGTGCTTTGAAGGTGGATAGGTAATATATTGGTATTGAAGATAGTACTGCTTTGATGAGTGTTAGCCTGTCTCCAATTGAGATTTTGAGTCCTTCCCATTTTTTTAATCGGTTCCTAATCTTTTGTACAACATACTTCCATTCCGAAATCGATCTAGTCTTCGCCCCCACCTTCATTCCTAAATATATGAATGGTATTTTGCCAGCTTTACATCCCATTGCCTCAGTCCAGCTCTCGACTACCTCGTCTTGGAGGTTGATGTCGTATATACAACATTTATCCGTATTCACCTTTAGGCCCGACACACTCTCCATCAGCTTTAGAAAACTCTTGATAAAATTTAAATTCTCCCAATCTGCTTCTCCTGTGAAGATAATATCGTCCGCAAACTGGAGGTGGGATATACTCACCTGATTTTTCCCCACTTCGATCGGTTTGAATGCTCCGTGTTGGACGGCCTTTGCCATCATAATACTTAGCCCTTCTGCTGCTATTAGAAATAAGAATGGAGAGAGGGGGTCTCCCTGTCGGAGGCCTCTCTCTATCTTAAATTCTCCCGAGGGGCTGCCGTTAACTAGAACTATCGCTTGGGCTGTTGAGATGCACTCCATGATCCATTTGATCCATTTTGGGTGGAAATTGAATCTTTTCATGATAGTTTTCAGGTAACTCCATTCTATTGAGTCATATGCTTTTGCGAAATCAATCTTGAATAACATTCTCTTTTTTCCTTCTCTTTTTGCTTCATCGATTATCTCGTTTAGAATCACTATGCTATCAAGTATTTGTCTCCCACCGACAAAAGCACACTGTTGTTCAGAGATAATGGTTTCGATAACCTTGCTCAATCTCGTCGCCAGGATCTTCGAGATGATTTTATAGGCCCCACCAATCAGAGATATTGGTCTAAAATCTCCCATTTCCGCAGGGTCCTCCTTTTTTGGAATTAGCATGATAAAAGTTGGGTTTAATCCGCGGACTAATTTACCCTTTTCGTGGAATTCATTCATCATTCTCAAGAAATCAGTTTTGAGGATATCCCAGAATTCTTTGTAGAAGCCGAAATTGAAGCCGTCTGGCCCTGGGCTCTTTGAACTTTCGCAAGACCAGACTGCATTCTTAATCTCCTCCTCTGTAAAAGGGGCAGTGAGTAGGCAATTTTCCTCAGGAGAAATCTTATTCGTGCAGAAATCAGTAGCCAAGAAGGTCTTTGTCTACGGATACCCTTGAAGTGTTTACTAAAATGCTCGTACATACCTTTCTTTACCTCCTCTACATTCTCCGTCCACCTTCTGTTAATCTTTATCCCTGTTATTTCGTTTCTCTTGCTATTGATTCTCTTGTGGAAGTAGCTGGAGTTGCAGTCCCCTTGTCTCAACCATTTGCATCTTGATTTTTGTTGGAGGATGCTATCTTTATTCCCCATGTCTATAATTAGCCGCGCCCTTTCCTCATTCCTCTTAGATACTTCTGTTTCGTCTAGGCCCAGGGTGTCGTCGATCATGTCCAATTTCTGTATTTCCTCCTTTCTCTTCTCAATTCTGTTTTCAATGAGTCCGAATTCCTTCTTGTTCCATCCTCGTATATCCTCCTTAAGCCTCTTCAATTTTTCTTTGAAGATGAAACCTCCCCACCCTCCTATCTCGTACTGTTTCCACTTCTCAGCAACAAGTTTCTTGAAGTCTGGCTGCAATAACCATGCATTTAGGCATCTAAATGGCTTCGGTCCCCAGTCCTTATGCTTTGTTTCGATGATTATGGGGACGTGGTCAGATACTGATCTTCTAAGTCCTTTATGTGCAACTGATGGCCAGTTTGAAACCCATTCAGAATTTACTAAAAATCTATCGATGTGGCTCTTACAGGTTCCGTCCGGCTTATACCAGGTGTAAGACCTTCCATGTAAAGGTAGATCAATAAGTCCAGACCTTCGGATAAAAGAGTCAAAGCTATGCATATCCCTCCTGTCTGGTTCCATCCTTCTGCCTATTCTTTCCTCTGCTCTCCTTACTGAGTTGAAATCACCAACGACACATATGCACGAGTTTAGCGTTTGATCTACAACGCTCAGAATTCGGTCCCACAGCCTACGTCTATCAGTCAAAGATGCTGGAGCATATATGTTTATGATAGTGCACTGCGTGCCTTCAGTTTCCCATAGCCCGTTTACGATGACAGCCCCTTCCATATGCCAGCAACTTCTCACCGAAAGCGTCTCAGTGTTCCAGATAGATAAAATTCCTCCCGCTCTCCCTACTGACTCTCTAAAGGCCCAGCTGAAGTTTCCGGTCCCCCAAATGGTTCTGCACATAATTTCATCAATTTTTTGTTCTTTCTTTGTCTCCTGGATGCAGCAGAAATCCACTTTTTTTTGTTTAATAATCTCTCTAACCTCTCTACATTTTGCTCTGCTCCCTAGGCCCCTAATATTGTAGGATAAAACAATCATTAAATTACCTGGTTGGGGTTCTCCTTGTTTTCTTCTCGGGTGTAGTTCCTCCCTTCGTCCTCTGTTTCGAAGGATTTAATGATATTTTTCTCTAGCCCATTTGTGCTCATGCCCATCATTTTTCCCAATTCCCATGTATCTCTTGCTGACCATAGTGCTTTATGTGTTTGAGACGTTGATTTCTAGTGAAAGCATGCCTTTTACTTTTCTTTTGCGCTTTTAGACTCTGCTGGGGTTTCTATATTCTCCACAAAATCCGTCCAATTTCTACTGTCTGCTTTCTTCTTTTCCTTTTTAGCCCTGCCTTTATGGTTTTTCCTCTGATTTTTTGTTTCAAATCTCTCACTACCTTGCGTTGCAGATTCCATCGCCTTCTTCATTCTGACATTTGGTTTGGTCTGTTGGTGGGTTTCTATCACCTGGCCTGGTGCACCTCTATTTTCTTCTTGGGACATTTCTTGGGTATTCACACCGCTATTGAATATTTGAGGTTGTTCTAGAAATTTCTTGGGGGGATCACGTGTTTTTATCTCGGGAGACCGCTCAGGATTTTGGTTTAATTGGTTTGGGTTATAAGGCCCATCAAACCTCTCGTATTCTAATTGGTTTTGAATTTTTTGGGGCCCACTTCCTGGAGAATTACTTTCTGATAATGGTTGGATGGGATGGGCTTCATGAGGCCCATTTTGGATTAAAATATCACAGCCCATATTGTTGTGTGAATTAAGCTGTCTGTTAATTTCTGTGGAGTCCGCATTGAAAGTTTCCTCGTGGGTCCCACCATTTTAATCAACTCTCTTGAATCCTCCGCCCTGTTTTGATTCCCGATATTCTTGGGGCATTCATCTGCATTAATCTCACCGCCCTCCGTCTCGTCTATCGAATCGCCTCTGGCAGCCTGAGGCATCGAACCGTCGCCGTCGTATTCTGTTTCTTTCGCGCCGTCATCTGTTTTGATGCCGCCATCTCTGCCATAGTTTGATTCTCCCGACCAAGATGTTTTAGAATCGCTGTTTTCGTCGGATTCGCTATCGAAGGTGTTCTCGTATAAGGGACGAAGGTCCTCCATAATTCTGATTCTGAACGTGGTGCCATATATTTCTATTTGTAGGGATTGGTTTATTTCTTGTGAACATGGCACAGAAATGAGCACTCTTGCAAGGTCCAAATTGGTTTTATGTTCCGTGCTTCTATCCATTTTGATGAAGCACCCAAGGCGCGAGCTCACCATTTTGAAAAATCTAGGACACCACGCGTGAGCCGGGATTCCTAGCCACCGCGTCCAGATTTTTCTCCGTTGTGCTACGTCTGTTGGTCTCCATTTTCTAATCCATTCGAACCAGTGAGAGGACCACTCGTCCAGGTCTTTGTTGATATCTATGGGGTTTTCGTCCTCCATACTTTGGATCAAGATTGCGTCGTCTCCCAGGTGTCTTAGAGTCAGTTTATTCCCACTTTCACCCTAGACTTCCTCACCATAATCTTCCCACAGGAAATCCTTTTTGAGGAGACCAACATAACACCTCTGGAGCCATCGTTTTTCGTCTTCATTTGTCTCAAAAGAGAGATTAGCCTTTGTTCCCTGGGGAGGAGGCTCTATCCTGTCGTTCCCCACCCTCGTGAAGGATTCTTTATAAGAGGTGTTAGGATTTCTTTCGCCTGTTTTGGTGCTTGGAATGGGGATTGGGACCCGGCTGTATGAAGGTCTCTCTCGGCCATATCTGGAAAAGAAGACTCTGATCTTATAACTTTCAATCCACAACTGGTTCGCCTTCTCCAGGAAGCTTTTTGGATCGTGGATATCTTCCTTATGAAAGCGGACGAAGCCGAATCTCCTCCCCTCTGCATCCCGTTTATTTGGACAGAATAAATCCACCACCCTTCCTATTTTGTTGAAGCATCTCCTTAGTGTTTCTCCACTGCAATCATCTGGGAAGTTTTTGAAGAAGAGAGTCGTTGTGTTTCTGGTCAAGGACTCAACGTCGACGCCTTTCCTCGTTCCCTGTAACCATGTTGTCCGCTGTCTAGCAGGGTTTCTGTCCCGTTTATGCCTCACCGTGATCCACTCGGAAAAAGGGTTTCTGCTCTCTCCCCTCGCCCTCTCTACTCTCTCTCTCTATCCATATTTAGTCAAACCTTTAAATAATTGTAAATATATAAATCATCAACTTTAATTATTATTGTAATTAAATTTTCTTGCAGCGTCATTTGTGCCAAAATTAGACATTTTGAGATTAGATTGAATTAAATAATAGTGTTGTTGATTTCATTATGGAGGTGCCACATCAACAATAAGTCTACATTATGTAAGATTCAAGTAAAAATGAAACTCTCAAAACTCTAAATTGCAACAATATTGAAAGTTGACGATGTATTTGTAATTATCTAAAAGTTTAGATTATATTGCAAATAAACGAGAGGTGATGATTTATTGAGCAATTAATCCATTTATTTATTACTTAAATTACTTATTTTCTAAATTCTATCATTATTTTTTTAAAAATTGTTTTCATATTTATCAAAGATTAGAAATTTAGAGTTATAAGTCCACAAATCGAACTAGAGGTCGTAGTACCGTTAAAATTTTATCCGAAAAAATTCTCCTTAAAAATAAAACTCGAAACCAAGAAAAAATGTATACCCTCGCTAAATATTACTCCCTCCGTTTCATAAAGTTTGTCGCATTTCTCATTTTGTATAGAATTAAGAAATATATTTTTTTGAGATATTTACCCTCATTGATTTTTCTCTCTCGACATTGACTTTTCCTTTCTATCACACTCTTACTTTTTGAAAGAAAGTGAGAGAAAACGAATCATTAATATATTTCCATTTATAAGTGATATTGTAGAAGTTACAAAGGGACAGTTTAGAAAAACTCGTAATAGAAATAGAAAAAATGACAAACTTTTTGTAATAAAATAAAGATCAAATGCGATAAACTTTATTAAACGAAGAGAGCAGTGTTTACTTCAACTACCCTTACGCATTTAATACTATACCATTTTCTTGGTGAAACCTTCCAAACATGATGGGGCATGACTTGGTTGGATCCAAACTTGTATAAATAAATACAAAAATTAATACGACCCACGTGGTCTTCTTCTCATAAATAAATACAAAAATTAATGCAAAAAAGAATTAAAATTTATAATAATAAAATAAGACACACATGAAATATATAGGGATTCCGAAAAAATGGTTTACAACGCCTAAGACCATCTCCAAGACTCCAACGTCACTTTATTTATAGAGTTTAACTTAAAATGAAGTTTTGCTTCCTTCAACCGTACTCTATTTTAAAGTTTTGAAATAAAGTTTTGAATAGTAAACTCCATATATGGAGTTTACTATTCAAAACTCTATATTTTATATCTATTATTTTATTAATATTTACAATTCTATATTACAATTCTATATTAATAATTTATTAAATATAATTACAATTCTATTATTATATTAATTTATAATATAATATAACTTTTTTGTGTGTGTATTATTATTACTAACAAAAAAAAAACGTAAAATACAATAAAATATACATTACATATTATAACGAACATACATGCATTACCTCTACATATAACACTGACATATTAAAATAAGTGAACACAAACTGAAAAGAAATACAAATAATAAAAAAACGATACACTAATATATTGAAAATGAATAAAATAATATGGAGAAGTTTTATTGTTGTAATATTTTTACTAATTGAATATTTAATTGTATAAATTAATTTAAATATGGAGATAAAAATATTATTTAATGATTGTAAAATATTGAAAATGAATAAAATAATAAATAGAGTAAGATATAGAGTTTTATGGTTGGAGAAGGTTTTTCAAATAGAGTTTGAAAAAGTGTATTTTAGAGTTTAGAGATCTTCATTTTAGAGTTTGTGGCTGGAGATGGCCTAAGACCATCTCAGTGGTAGGGTATAAATGAAGTTTAATTCCATTCATAGAGTTTTGCACCCTTCAACGGTACTCTATTTTGAAGATTTGAAATAGAGTTTTGAACAGTAAACTTTACATATTAAGGAGGGTGTATTCAATTGAGATTCTATTGGATTTTATTGGACTTTTAAAATATGGGGGTATTCAATCCGGATTTTTAAAAGTCCTTCAAAATTTTGAGGTATTCAATACGGATTTTAAAAAGTCTTTAGAAATCTTCAGGTATTCAACAATCTATGGATTTTAATACTCTATGGATTTCGTTGGATTCTCCTTCAAAAATATAAATAAATTTCACTATTCAAAATCTCTTCTAAAAAGCAGAGATTTCAACGGATTCTCTCAGAAACTCTGAAAGAGAAGAAAGTAGAGAAAAAATAAACATTCTTGCTGTATTTCGAACCACAAAATCCTACACAGCCTCTCTTCTTAAAACGAAATAAAATCTAACTATGTTCTTCGATAAAAATCACCGATTCTTCACCACCATTATTATCGTGAAAACTATATTTTAAAATTATATTTTTTCTTTAAAAATTATAGTATATCGAACACAGTTATGTTAGCAATATCAAGGTCGTCAATCCAGTAATCGACTAAAAGATTTTGGTGGTCAAAGTCGTCACTCCATAAATGCAATTATTCAATCTTCGTCATGCATCATTAAGAAATGTGATTGAGAGAATTTTTGGTATTTTCAAATCGCTATTCACAAGTTCCATTTAAAACACAAGCAGAGTTAGTACTAGCTTGGGCTGGTGTAGGTCCCTAAGTTGAGTTAATATCGAGGGAAGCTAAAGAAAATGTCTAGAGGGGGGTGAATAGACCTTTCTAAAATCTTTCGATGTATCAGAATTACAATATGCGGAATACGAAATTAACAATGAGCCCAATTAAAGATTATACTCAACTTAATTCGAGAACTCTGTTTTATGTATACTCAACTAGTCTAGTTCAGTTATGTAATTCAATTAACTAAACAATTAATCAATTAAACAACAAACAAAACAGTAAAGTAAATCAAACACGAGATTTATAGTGGTTCGACAACTTGTCTACATCCACTCTCACAAACCCAGTTGTGAAATTCTTATTAACTCTTCCAATGGAGTAATATGTTCTTGTAGCTTTAAGTCCCAAGAAATAAGACTTAGATCTTCTCGATTATATCTCCAGATATATCTTCGATCTTACTAGCTATTTTACAAGTAACTAGCAACTTGAAACAATAAACGAAAATAAAACTTCTCTTCGTTCAGTAGTAGCCTTCTGATCTTCACTTGACTTGTGTAGCTTCACTTTCTGAACTTCAATCTCTGAGAGAAACTTCTTCACTTGAACCTTCAATAATGCTTGTAGTATCAATATTTCAGTAGTCGTATCAGTATCTCAGTAGTCTTTTAATGAATCAATACCATGAGGTATTTATAGATTCTAGAAATCAAGAACTCAGTTAGTTGTAACCAACTTTTCTTGAAAACTAACTTCTAACTGAAATTTCTTCTTTCACGCGTTTCTTCAGTTAATTAGTTATTCCTTAACTAATTCTTCAGTCTTTATCTTCAATACGTGTTTCTGTAACTAACTTCAAGTTAACTTGTCTTGTTGAGTCGCACCTGTCTTGTCCTTCAGTAGTAGACTGTGTCTTCTACTTGTCTTGTGCAGTAGACTTCTTCAGATTACAACATAGAACTAATCTAGTCCTATCAACTAATCTTAACAAGACTATTACATTACTTTAAGCTTTTTGTTATAAAGCTTAGTCAACTTATAAAACTATACAAAAAAATCTATCTATTACATTCAAAAACATGAGCTCTATACAACAATCATTCATAGCTCAATAACAATCTAACATATACAAATAACAAATATGAAGTACTTATAAATCGTACTTATCTTTCAATAATACTTGTCTTTGTGAAATAGTACTTGTCTTCTGAATTCTACTGATCTGTACAAGACGACTTCAACTTAACTAGACTAGATCAGTCAATACTTAGAAAATATTCAAGTCTTCTTTTGGCTTATCAAAACTTTATCTTTTATCTTTTATTCATCATTTAGGACTTGCTCTAGGATTCATATCCCAACAATTTCCCCCTTTTTGATGAAGCCAAAACTACTTGAATCTTTTCACAATAGTAAACTAGTTAAGTAGTTATCTTGTCTTTTAACATCAAAATAGTACTTATCTTTTCATTCATTCAAAAATATGATCAGTAGAGATTACAAATACTTAATCAAAATAAAACTAAGTAATCAGAGAAAAAAAAACTAATCTGAAAGAGTACCTTCTCCTGAGTTTGGAACACAGAATGCATCAAGGAGTCTCCTGTGAATAATACTGATATGGTCTTCATCTTCAATCTTCTCTTTATCAAGTAGCTCTTCTTCAAATTTCTTGATCTGGTTAAGATCAACTCTTTTTCCTGAGCTTGTCATAGGAGTCTTCCATCTTGGAAATGTCGGTACTAAGATGTTGAAATTTGCAGCAGCAGATATTCTCATAATCAAATTCCAAAGCAATTTGTTTTGTCCTTCCATGAATTTGTCAAACATGGCATACAACTCGTCTGGACTTTCAGTCTCACCATACTTTCGAATAATCCAGTGATCCAGTTCCCATTGCCTCTTTACTTTGAGCCATTCTTGACGATGCTCTTTGTCAATGAAATAATCAATGAACTGGTCTTCCACTTCTTCTTCATCTGCCTTCAGCTTCTGCAAATTCTCAATATGTTTCTCAATTTTCTTCTTGCTAGCATAATGACTTTCATCATTAGGATCAGCAATCTTTTGCTTCTTCTCAACTGCAGCAACTTCTTCAGTTTCTTCAAACACTATCTTCCTTTTAGACTGTCTGGTCTGAATCTTAGCTTCTGGAGATACAACATTCTTGCCCTTCTCCAATCTTTTGAGTTCATCAGCTTCAGCTTGCTCCAGCTCTGCAGTTTTAACTAGCCTCCTTAGCTCTTGCATAGCAGTAGCAGCATCCTTCTCTTCGGGTTCAGCACTCAGCTTATCTAAGCTGACTTGCCCTTCTTTACTTACCTCTTCCCCCTTTTTGGCTTCATCATGGGCCTTAAGAGTGAAAAAGCTTGTAAAGAGACTCATTTCTTCCTTTACGGCTTCCTTCATTGCTTCAGCAGCCAGCTCTATCTGCTTTTGATGAGTTTGATCCCGACTTATCTTATCTAGACGATCAGCAGTAGACTCAAGCTTCTTTGAGTTAATGGCCAACTCGTCTTTGAAATGAGTAGCAATCTGTCGGAGAAGAGTGTTTTGCTTTGTTAAATCAGATAGAACAGCTTGAGAACGCACCAACTGATCTTGTGCTTCTCGCCTTTGCTCATCAGCAATCTCAATTTTCACCCTGTAGAGTCTTTCCATTTTACCCGACTCTTCAGCTAACGATCTAGCAAAAGAGATAGATCTCTTCTCAGAAGTATCCACTTGATTCTGGATAAACCTTTCAACTTCCGCATATAACTCTGCTCTGAAAGTTGAGTCCATCTTGTTGACTTCTCCAACAATAAATTCTCTTGAGCTGTCTACAAGTGATTGATTTCTGTTCTACCAAAACATCTTTTACTTTCGAGTGCAAGAACTCTTCTATCGCAGAATGAACAACTTCTTTCAAGTCTGTCTTTAGCTCGTCAAGATAGCCTATAGGAAAACCTTGAGACGACTGAGCTTCACCAACCACATCGTCTTGAACTTTTTCCACAAGTTCCTCTTCATCAAACATAACTGCATCCATGAATTCATCATCCTCTTTTCCAAAGTCAAAAGAATCAACCTCTTCTGAACTGTCAGCCGCATCTTCAGAAGGTTCTGAGGTTTGAACAGCAATATGAACAAGTTCTGCCTTCTCTTCTTCTACTAGCTCAGTCTGAGTTCCAATATCAGACGAGAACTCTTCAACCAAAATTCCATCAGGAATGTTCAATAGCCTCTTCACAAGATCAACTAAGGCTCTTGGCGGGAATAATTCAGAATGATCTTTAACACCACTATTTTCTTTCTGTTCCATCTCCCAATCCATAAAATTGGAGATTCCACCCATGCCTTGAATTACTTCGAAAAGATCGTCGGTTGAAGATTTCTTCAGTGCAAACCAAGTGCATATCCTAAGAAGAATCTCAAACTGCTCTGACTCATAGTCCACTTCGAGAGTTGAGAGCGTCCTCTTCAAATTTCTGGTCATTCGAGATCGAATACGCTTCTCCCTCAAACACATAGGATAGTAAACCAGGGAATTAAATCTAACATCAGACGGGGTCTGAGCAGGTGGGGTCCCTGTCTCAGTTGTTGCAGTGGCAACTGGCATCTTGTTTGACGTAGATGGGTGAGGGGTTTCAACATTTTCTGTTGAGGTAGAAGGAATATGGATGGTGGTTTCTTGGGGCTTTGATGTGTCTTGGTTTGGTGTGACAACTGTCGGAGTATCAGTTGTGTCAAATTTGGGAGTGTGTAGGGGATGACTGGCTCTCAGCGGTCGTGCTGCCTGTACTTGTGAGGTTGGGGGTACAGGGCGAGGCCTAGATCGATGTGATCTAGCCTTGGTTCGGATAGAAGTAGACGGGAGAGAGAGAGGAATTGAAACAGATTGAGTAGAAGTACCAACCTGTATATTCGACTCGACTGGACGAGTAGGCGATTCAACTCGTACTAGAGTGTACATCTCAGGAATTTGTTCACTCGACTCCTTCTCTTGAGTCGACTCTTCATCTGACTGAGTCTTCTTTGAGTCGTCTGCACTGGACTCTGCTTCTTCAGACTTATCTGGTGAAGAACTGGATGAATTTGCATATGGTAACACCTCTGAATCATCAACTTGAACTTGCCTTGGGGCAGCTGGCCTTGCAGCAGCCTGCTTCCTCATCGCTTCTATTTTCAAGTAGAACTTAAGAGGATGAAATGGCTTTCCTTTGCTCCAATCACTCTTGTTGGGCAACAAAAATGGAAGTAATATACTCAGCTTGTTTCCATATCCAACAGCCTGTGATACTACCCAGTTTCGAGTATCAACATCCACTCTAACACTTCTTTCGAAGTACATCATTCTGTCAGCTATCAGCTTAAACCAGTTACCCTCAGTGATTCCATCATAGATAGCTGCCATTATCCGTGTTTTGGCTTGGGTAACCGAGTCATGAGACCCAGTGGCACATAGAAGCATCTTGCTAGCTATGTCCAGTAGAGTGCGATATTTTTCCAAGAGTTCACCCTTCTTAGCTGTAGGAGCTTTACCATCTGGTTTCAGTTTCATTTTCTTTCCACAGAAGATGCTCAAATACTTCATCTCCTGTCCTTCAGCATACTTTTCCACATCAATCGTTCCGATGGGTAGCCTTAACCTTTCGAACAAAACTTCCCGAGTGATTTCCACTCGATTTCCATCAATAAAAGATTCAATCACATCTCCCTGTCTATTGGCGTTGGCATAAAATTCCAGAACCTCTTCCTCCAAAACAACTTGAGGAAACGCCTCTAGGTAGGGTTTTAGACCACATCGGATGCATTTGGTCAAGATTTCCATATTTCCTTCCTTGTGATTTCCTTTGAAGAATAGAGACGGTTCAACATGCACCTTGTTGTCATTTATGTATCTCCCTAGATCGAATGGTGCCTGCATGTTGGAACTGACATCGAAAATAGAACGAATCGACATGATGAAGGATTTGGTATGAACAATATAATCGAGTACGTAAGAAATCACTGTGTGCGCGAGTAGTAGAGTTATGAAAACGTGGGATAAAATGTGTGAAAGTGTTGGGTTTTGTTTAAAACTGAATTTTTGATCCAACGGACACGATTGAAGGATTAGATCCAACGATCATGCCTTTTGGTATTCGGTTACGGAACCGAGACGAAAATATGATTTGATATTGTAAAAATTGAAATCCACCTCTCTTATTGGTAGAATGAGGAGTGTACTCATCTGACCTAACATTTTCGTATTTTGGCGCGAATTGAATGTGTACACCTCATTAAATGGGGTGTATAAATCCAATTCTAGGATATTCAAATTTTAACACTATCAAATTACTTTAATATCCTTAATTTGTTTCGAGTAAACACAAACACTTAACACATTTCAATCAAAGAAAACTTAGCTTGTCTGTTCGAGTCCATCCAGAACAGATGAGTAGATCTAATCTTCATAAGACGAGTAGACTTAATTTCACAAGACGAGTAGTCTTACGAGTACCAGTCGAGTTCCCCCTTCAACTGTGCGTGTCTATTCTGAACATCGAACAACTTTATGTACCTGTCTTATTTTGTGCGACAGATAGTTGAGTAGAATAATTAGAATGAATATCAATTTAAGTTAATGATCAAGGTTCAAACAAGATGACTGTTACCAAACTAAAGAGTCAACATAAGGATCTTTAAGAAATCAAGGATTCCCCCTTAAATGTATATTTCCTTAGTATTACCCTCAGCTTTACCAGCTTCCTCATCGGGTTGTTTGGTCAACTTGTCTGACCTTGTATACCTGTCTGTTGAGTGAGTAGATGAGTGCTCTGTGCCTTTTGTGGTAACTTGTCTATTTCTCCTTTCTTCTTAGGACTGTACCTGTCTGGTTAGTACATTGCTATATACTAGTAGGATCAAGATCAATCAGTCCTAGACTAATGCATAATTCACGAAATCGGGCCTCAGCTAATGGTTTTGTGAAAATATCAGCTCTTTGAAAATCAGTATGAATCTTTTCCATGCGAATATCCTTCTTTTCTACATGATCACGTATGAAATGGTGTTTCACATCGACATGCTTACAGCGTGTGTGCAAAACAGGGTTTTGTGTAATGGCAATAGCACTGTTACTATCACAGAAAATAGGAATATTTGATTCATAGATATTATAATCTCTAAGCTGTTGAATAAGCCATAATAATTGACTACAACAACTACCAGCAGCCATGTACTCGGCTTCAGTAGTAGAGGTAGCAACACTTGTCTGCTTTTTCGAAAACCATGAAATGAGTTTTGTGCCTAAGAATTGACAAGAACCAGATGTAGATTTCCTATCTATTCTACAACCACCAAAATCAGAATCAGAGTAGCCACTTAGAGATAGATCATCATTTGAGGGATACCATATACCACGATTGATGGTTCCTTTCAAATATTTCAATATCCTTTTAGTGGTTTCCATATGACTCTCTTTTGGATTAGCTTGAAAACGAGCACATACACCAACAGAAAATGCAATATCAGGTCTACTAACAGTCAAGTAGAGTAATGAACCAATAAGGCCACGGTAATGAGTTTGATCAGTACATTTACCATTCTCGTCTGGATCCATCCTGTAGGTAGGTTGCATAGGTACTCCAGAAGATTTACATGTCTTAATACCATACTTGTCTAGTAGATTACGAGTATATTTTGCTTGATTTATGAAAATCCCTTCTGGGGTCTGTTTTACTTGAAGTCCAAGAAAGTAATTCATTTCACCCATCATCGACATCTCAAATTTACTTTGCATGAGTGTTGAGAAACTTTCACTCAGCTTTTTGTTAGGTGAACCAAAAATGATGTCATCTACGTAAATTTGGACGAGTAAAATGTCTTTCCCTTCTTGTCTTCTGAACAAGGTTCTATCTACCTTGCCCTTAGTAAAGCCATTTTCTAATAGAAATTGAGAAAGAGTATCGTACCAGGCTCTTGGAGCTTGCTTTAGTCCATATAAGGCCTTCTTTAATTTGTATACCTGGTTACCTTTGACTTCGAAACCTGGGGGTTGTTCAACATACACTTCTTCCGCAAGAATACCGTTAAGAAATGCACTTTTAACATCCATTTGGTATACAATAAATTTCATGTAAGCAGCATATGCAAGGAACAATCGAATGGCTTCTAGTCTAGCAACAGGAGCATATGTTTCATCATAATCTATGCCTTCAGCTTGTGAATAGCCTTGGGCGACTAGTCTAGCCTTATTACGAACAACTACATCATTCTCATCTTTCTTATTCTTGAAAATCCATCGAGTGCCAACTACATTATGATGTTTAGGTCTATCAACAAGTTCCCAGACGTCATTTCGAACAAACTGATTCAACTCGTCTTGCATAGCGATGATCCAATTACTATCAGTTAAAGCCTCTTTAATGGTTTTAGGCTCGATAGATGAGAGGAAACAACACCAGCAAAACAGAGATGGACTAGGTTGTTCTTGTGACTCAAAGAGTTGTCGTCTAGTCTTTACACCAATAGTAGAGTCACCAATGATATTTTCAGTATCATGAGCAGATTTCCATGTTTTTCTAGTCTTTGTAAGCATAGTATCATCATCTAGATCAGTTATAGCATCATGCATGTCAACATCATTTATATTATCAACAGATTTACCTGGAGTAGATGAGTCAACTAGAGCAGGCATGTCTACTGGTCTAGTAGACTTACCTTGAGCACTTACCCTTTCCTTGTCATCAGTTTCGAGGGCTTTCATGAATGGATTGTATGCTTGAACGGATTCATATATCTCTGAGTCTTTGTCAGATTCGATAGTTAGCTCAGTAACTTTCTCACTGATCTTGTTGGCAGACGAGTCCTGTTGAGATTCTTCGAAAACCACATGTGGTGTTTCTTCCACACAAAGGGTTGAGTAGTTGAATACTCTAAATGTTTTGCTAGTCGAGGAGTATCCTAAGAATATCCCCTCGTCTGCTTTAGCATCGAATGCATTCAACTTGCTTTTCCCATTGTTATGGATGAAACATTTACAACCAAATATATGAAAAAATATGAGACTCTGGGTTTTCTACCTTTCCATACCTCATAGGGCGTCTTACCTAGTGCTTTATTGATAGCACTTCTATTTTGTGAATGGCATGCAGTATTGATGACTTCTGCCCAAAACTTCTGAGGCGTATTATACTCTGTCAGCATGGTCCTGCAGGCCTCCTTAAGAGTTCTGTTCCTTCGTTCTGCTACTCCATTTTGTTGTGGTGTCCTTGCTGCACTAGTAAGGTGCTGGATGCCACGCTTAGAACAAAATTCTTTAATATAGCAGTTAATGAATTCAGTACCCTTGTCACTACGGATCTTGACAATTGACTGATTCTTCTCAACCTGTAACTTCTTCAACAGATCAGGCAAAAGTGTTTGTGTATCACTTTTCTTGTGTAAGAAGACTACCCAAGTGAACTTAGAATAGTCATCTACCACAACAAGTGTGTACCTTCTACCGTTCAAAGTTGGAGGAGTTATTGGGCCATGTAAGTCCATATGTAGAAGTTCAAGAACTCTACTTGTTGAGAGGGATGGAATAGATTTAAAGGAACCTTTTACCTGTTTACCTTTCTGACAGGATGTGCATACATGTGACTTGTAGTAGACTTAATTGGGAATGCCTTCCACAAGGTAGTCTCTGACTATCTTATTAAGAACCTTAAAGTTTAGATGACAGAGGCGTCTATGCCAGAGCCAGCCAAGTTCTTTAGGATTCTTAGTAAGTAGACAGGTGTCCCTCGGACAACTATTCCAGTTCACTATGTACACACTTCCTTGTCTTATGCCGACGAGTAGGACTGTGTGTGTTCTCTTGTCAATGATTTCACATTTGCGACTCTTGAACTGCACCTTGTATCCACGATCACAAAATTGTGAAACAGAGAGTAAATTGTATTTCAAGCCTTCAACATATGAGACATCTTGGATCTCTATGTCTCCATTCCGAATGTAGCCGAATCCTTTGGTAACCGCAGTGGAGCTATCACCAAATATTACTTTTGGTCCTTCTTGTTCATGGTAGCTTGATAAGAGAGTCTTGGTACCAGTCATGTGGTGCGAACAGCCACTGTCTATGTACCAAGTTTCTCCTATTGAGCCACCCTTCTTGTATAGATCGAGTCGACCCTGCATTAGATGATATTACATAATTTAGGTACCCTCCTTGTTTATTGGGGTCCTGGGGGGTTAGTCGAGTTCAATGGAATCCAAATGTACATTGGAGTCCTGAAAAAGTTTGATCTTCTGAGCTTTCGACCATATTTGTTGCAAAATAAGACCTTGTTGTCCTTATCTGGCCTATCAGTCGAGTTCGGGTCTACTCTTTGGAGATAGCCTTTCGACTTGATCTCTACTTGAGCAGGCACTTGTCTATGATAGTCAGAGTAGGGTTTGAATGCATTAGGTCCATACGGTTTATAGACATGTTTAGGTCTTTCTTCTACTTTGATATCATATGACAAAGGTGGAGGATATAGAACGGCTTGTGTACGATATTTTGGACCTTCCTGTCTAGGTCTAGATGAGTAGAGTTGAGACTGCCTTATGAAAGGAGGTCTAGACTCTTGTCGTCTAGTCTGTACTTGTCTAGTACTCGTCTCCTCAGGATACCAATCCTCGTATGTGACCTGGTTGGATCGTCTACGATTAGTGGTCCTTAGAAGATTAGTTCTAGGTTGAACAGGCTTGTTGTTACCATTCTTTTTACCTCCTTTGGTAATTGGAATGTTAACTCGAGCTTGTTTTGGTACAGTACCTTTAGTTGGAGTGTCAATATCGTATATCATTGGTTCTTTTCCTTTATCATTAGTCAAAGAGCTTGAGATGAAAATAGTAGGGTTCTTAGGAACTAGAGTAGACGAGCTTGATGTCTCAGCACCTATGCCTGTCTTATCAGCAGGAGCCCTATACCTATCCGACAATTCAAGGTTAACCTTAGAAGAGTTAACCAGGTCAGTAAGTTTAAGGTCTAGAGTGACAACCTCGGTTTCTAAGAACTTATTACGTTCTTCAAGCTTTTTGCACTTGCTTTTTAAAACATTGAATTCATGTTTCTCAGTAGCATGTGTCTTAAGTAGGTCTTGATACAACTTGTCTGTCAATGCACACTTGTCTTTGAGTTGACTCAACTCTTCTTGCAAGCGTTCATTTAGGACTGTTATATTAGGATCTACTTTAGACTGAGCTTCCTTAAGATCAATGATTTCTTGTCTTAAAATGATGTTTTCGTCACTGACTTCAATGATTGCCTTGTTGGCAAGTAGGAGGTCGTCTTCAACTGCACTAGTAGAGTGCTGAAGGCTACTCCCTACTTTGCTACTGGCAGTGTCACTTTCATCAGATTCTGATTCATCACAGGATTGAAAAGATGTAGCAGATGATACCTCTTGGTCGATTTTAGCCATGCAGCATAGACCATCATCTACTATGAAGGCTTCATCGTGATCTGGTTCAGACGGGTAACTAGATGAGGATGATGGCAACTCGTCTGAGTCAGAGTCAGAGTCATCATTGGCCATCATTGCCTTTTTGCTACGGTTGTATCTTCTTTCCCTTCGTGCTTTGCGTTCTTCTCGATCATCAGTACTCAGGTCTGGACATTCATATATGTAGTGACCTGGCTTTTCACAGTTATAGCACAAGAGATCATTAGTAGCCTTTTTAATAGGAGAGTTGTTCCTTCGTTTATCGCGTCTATCAGAACGAGTAATCTTCCTACCATCAGACTCTCTATCTTGTCTGTTACCTTTCGAGGCTTCGTCTCTCCTTACGTACGATTTTCGGTCTCGTCTGGTTTCAGACGAGTTCTTAGAAGGAGACCCTCTATGCTCTCTATAGAATTTCTTATATCTTCCGAAACGTTTATTCAGCCTATCAAACTTCCTAACCATGAGGTTTACCTGATCCTTCAGACTAAGATCAGTATCTAACTCGTCTTTCACAGAAGTAGACTTAGACTTAGACTTCGACCTGTCTACCTTAGACGAACTAGCCTTAAAAGCAACGTTCTTAGATACAGCATGTTCTCTGTCACTACTTACTATAGGTTCATCTTCGTCTAAATCAAACTCATGGGCCTTTAGAGTTTGAAACATGGTTTCTGCTGTCCATACATCTATATCTTGGGTATTCTTAACAAGCATTTTTACCATTTTCCATCGACTATCAAGGCTTTTGAGAATCCTAAGATTGATTTCACGTGGAGTATAAGATTTACCAAGGACTTCCAAGTCATTCATGATTTTGGTAAAACGAGTATCCAACTGGTCTATTGTTTCACCAGCTTTCATATGAAATGATTCGAATCTTTGGACTGCTGTAGAAAGCTTGCTTTCTTTGATTAGGGATGTCCCTTCACAAATGATAGCTAAGCGATCCCACATTTCTTTGGCAGTTTTACATTTTAACACTTTTCCCAGATACTCGTTAGGAAGAGTGTGTAAGATGTAATTCTTGGCCAAGCTATCCAAATTATTCTGTCTCATTTCTTCTGAGGTTAGTTCTGACCTTGGTTTCTTGACGAGTGTACCCACGGGTTGATTTGTGTCAAGGGCAGCAGTATTGGGGATCATGGTCACAATTGGACCTTCAGTGATGACGGAGATCATTAAGTCGTGAGTGGAGCTGAAGATGGCTTCCATCCTTAGCTTCCAATAGTCATAATCTTGAACTTGGAACTTAGGCAACTTGTTAGCGCTGATTTCAAGAGACATGTTTAAATGAGTAGTCTAGTGCTAATCAGTTTTATGATCAAGAAGTATATGAGTCAAGAACAGGGAACAAGAAAACAATATATCCAGAATATTAATCAAGAACACGTAAGCAAATATGTTCTTGGACTAAGATTTTCAACCAAGTCTTGAGTTGGTTATCAAGAAACAGCAGTTCGTAAACCACTGCTCTGATACCACTTGTAAGTCCCTAAGTTGAGTTAATATCGAGGGAAGCTAAAGAAAATGTCTAGAGGGGGGTGAATAGACCTTTCTAAAATCTTTCGATATATCAGAATTACAATTTGCGGAATACGAAATTAACAATGAGCCCAATTAAAGATTATACTCAACTTAATTCGAGAACTCTGTTTTATGTATACTCAACTAGTCTAGTTCAGTTATGTAATTCAATTAACTAAACAATTAATCAATTAAACAACAAACAAAACAGTAAAGTAAATCAAACACGAGATTTATAGTGGTTCGACAACTTGTCTACATCCACTCTCACAAACCCAGTTGTGAAATTCTTATTAACTCTTCCAATGGAGTAATATGTTCTTGTAGCTTTAAGTCCCAAGAAATAAGACTTAGATCTTCTCGATTATATCTCCAGATATATCTTCGATCTTACTAGCTATTTTACAAGTAACTAGCAACTTGAAACAATAAACGAAAATAAAACTTCTCTTCGTTCAGTAGTAGCCTTCTGATCTTCACTTGACTTGTGTAGCTTCACTTTCTGAACTTCAATCTCTGAGAGAAACTTCTTCACTTGAACCTTCAATAATGCTTGTAGTATCAATATTTCAGTAGTCGTATCAGTATCTCAGTAGTCTTTTAATGAATCAATACCATGAGGTATTTATAGATTCTAGAAATCAAGAACTCAGTTAGTTGTAACCAACTTTTCTTGAAAACTAACTTCTAACTGAAATTTCTTCTTTCACGCGTTTCTTCAGTTAATTAGTTATTCCTTAACTAATTCTTCAGTCTTTATCTTCAATACGTGTTTCTGTAACTAACTTCAAGTTAACTTGTCTTGTTGAGTCGCACCTGTCTTGTCCTTCAGTAGTAGACTGTGTCTTCTACTTGTCTTGTGCAGTAGACTTCTTCAGATTACAACATAGAACTAATCTAGTCCTATCAACTAATCTTAACAAGACTATTACATTACTTTAAGCTTTTTGTTATAAAGCTTAGTCAACTTATAAAACTATACAAAAAAAATCTATCTATTACATTCAAAAACATGAGCTCTATACAACAATCATTCATAGCTCAATAACAATCTAACATATACAAATAACAAATATGAAGTACTTATAAATCGTACTTATCTTTCAATAATACTTGTCTTTGTGAAATAGTACTTGTCTTCTGAATTCTACTGATCTGTACAAGACGACTTCAACTTAACTAGACTAGATCAGTCAATACTTAGAAAATATTCAAGTCTTCTTTTGGCTTATCAAAACTTTATCTTTTATCTTTTATTCATCATTTAGGACTTGCTCTAGGATTCATATCCCAACAGCTGGATTACATAACTTTCTTCCGGAAAGAATGGATTACATAACTTTCTTCGGATAGAATGTCGGATGAATTTCAGTCGAATATGAAGAAGAATTGCTTTCTCAAAGCTAACCATAACAAAGAATTGAAACTAATGCATTGAGAACTAGTATTGTTAATGCTATGTGGAAAATGAGTAGAGGTATAACCGTGATGGAAATGAAGATAAGAATAATAATGATGAATAATAATTTTTTTTTTTTGAACTAATATATTTTTGATATTTTTTCTAAATAATTTAGATAATTTTTTTTATATACAAGTGTGTTCGATATACGTTTGCATCAATAGTTTTAGGGGCATGGTTTATGGATATCCATGTAAATAAAAAAAAAATGTGTATTTCAGAATCCTGTTAAATCTATGAAAATCCATATAAATCAATAAAAAAATCAGTCAAACTCTGCATAAAGTCTATGGATTTTCTAAATCCACTGACTTTTTAAAGTCCAAAAAAATCCAACAGAATCTCAATTGAATACAGTTTACTATTCAAAACTCTATATTTTATATCTATTATTTTATTAATATGACAATTCTGTATTACAATTTTATATTAATAATTTGTTAAATATAATTACAATTCTATTGTTATACTAATTTAATTTTAGTTTAGTAATTAAAATTTTCTTTTGTGTATTATTATTACCTACAAAAAAATAACGAAAAATACAATAAAACATACATTATATATTAAATATGAAGGGCTAGTCTTGTATGAAATATTGTATATATGCATTTCAGTTATTCACACACATGTTCTTTATAAATACACCCACAAACTTAATTCACACACACATTTTTTTTAAATACACCAACAAACTTAATTCACACACACATTTTTTATAAATACACCCATTGACAGCTTAATTCGAAATTTTTAATTCGTTTATTTTACTCGTTTCTGTGATTTTTTTTATCTTTTATTTTACTGTCGAACGTGGGATATTAAATGTAGTAATTCAAATTGTAATATGTAGTAATACACATTATTTTATGTAGTAATAACACAAATTATTTATATAATAATACAAATTCTTTTATTTAGTAACACGTTTTTTCTAGTGTTTTTATTGATGTAGTAACTCACATTATAATACGTAGTAACATATATTATCGAATGTAGTAAACACAATAATCATGTTGTAATACAAAATGTTTTATTGTAGGATGATGCAAAAAATATTAGATCATTTGATAAAGTTACATATAGTAACAAACGTCTATTCAATGTAGTAATTCAAATTGTAGTATGTAGTAACATATAATTTTTTATGTAGTAAAATAAATTATTACATGTAGTAATAACACAATTTTATATAGTAATACTGATTCTTTTATATTTTTTTTATTGATTAAGTAACCCACATTATAATATATAGTAACATATATTATTGCATGTAGTAAGATATATTATTGCACGTAATACAAAATAACATTGACCTATAATAATTAGTATTAAAAAATATTTAAAGAAATATAAAATATTTAAGAATTAAGGTCATCGTAAATTTCAGCGTCCGACCGCGGCCTGAGGTGACCGAAAACTGCTCGGAGAAGACGACCATGTTCAATTTCTGTCAGTGGGTGCATTTATAAAAAATGTGTGTGTGAATTAAGCTTGTGGGTGTATTTATAAAAAATGTGTGTGTGAATTAAGCTTGTGGGTGTATTTATAAAAAATGTGTGTGAATTAAGTTTGTGGGTGTATTTATAAAGAACATGTGTGTGAATGACTGAAATGCATGTATGCAATATTACATATAAGTTTTTGTGAAATATGAAATACATTACATATTAAAACAGATATACATGCATTACATAGCTACATATAACACGGACATACATGTATCATTTTACGTCATTACGTGTTTTGTAATTTTATATTTAAATAAAAATAATATTTGAAAACTACAAGTTTATTTACATTTTATGATTTGATAAAATCAATAATATTTAATTTATAATTTAATTTACTAATTGAATATTTAATTGTATAAATTTATTTAAATACGAAGATAAATATATTATTTAATGATTGTAATATATTGAAAATGATTAAAATAATAAATAGAGTAAGATATAGAGTTTCATGGTTGGAGAAAACAGAGTATGAAAAAGTGTATTTTGAAAATATAATATATATATATATATATATATATACTATATAGTTATGCATTTGTCATCCATATGTTTAAAAAAATTACTAAATATATGAGGTGAGTTGAAATTATATTCTCAAGCACTTTTAAAAATAAAATTAAAAGTACGTTTTTATACATATAAAAATAAAATTTTAAATAAGTTTGTGATTTTTTCAGATTTTGCGATATTGTGCAATATATTCACGATATTTCTCGATTCCCGTCCAATTTTACACTACGATTGAACAATATCAATATCGACATCAATATTTAGCAATATATCCACGATATTCAAGAAAAAATACATTAGACTCCAATATTCATATCACAATATCCAAATTTGCGATATATCCGCGATACTTTCATCCTTGGGTAAGGGTCCTTTTTATCTGATTGATGATTATAATAAATCTTCCTACTCATTATCTTTAACTATATATAAATTGTTTCCTACATTATTTGGTAGTGCCTCCTGCGTATTATGCCAACTTAGCAGCATTTCGTGCTCGATACTAAGTTGAATGTCTTGATTCCTCCGATAGTGAATCTGCTGCATCTGGTTGAAAACGTGGGACCGTAACCAAGAGCTTCATCCATTGTTTGTGATAGGAGAAAGTTTCAAGACGTTGATGTTATACTGTTGACTGATCAATGTTTATAATAAGTTTTGAGATTTACTTGCATAGTCTATTTTGAAATTGGTTGAATTTTATTAAGATTGCAAATTGTTTGTTGTTTTATTTTGGTTGTGGAAACTAAACTTCCTTCAATCTATATTTTCATACTTGTTAAATCAAATGTCAGCCATGGTTGTGGTTATAAGCAAGGATGAATATATAACTATCACAACCTTAATTTTACGGATATATCGCTGAATATATCGATATCACAAAAAAAGAAAAAAAAAAGACGGAAATCTTATTAAAATCGGAAAATTTAACATGAAATTTCAAGTATTATTATAACATACTATTAGTCTATTATGCATGTATTCTATTAAAAAACTAATACAATTATATTTTTTAATCAAACATATGTATAATAAATTATATACTGGCTGACGAAAACTAATTGACAATATAATACAATGCAATATAATTAAATATATATGATAGAATACAATTAATATCAAAATTATGACATATGCGATTCAAATATAGTAGCTGAAATAACATCTTTGTCCAAACTGCATTGATACTAACTCATCATATGAGTAATTTATGATATAGTTATGCATATGTCATTCATATTCTTAAAAGGGTACTAAATATATGAGGTGAATTGAGAATATATTCTCTTGCACTATTAAAAATAAAATAAAACATATAATTTTATACATATAAAAATAAAATTTTAAATAAGTTTGCGATTTTTTTCTTTAGATTTTGCGATATTTTCCGATTCATGTCCAATTTTATACTACGATTGAATGATATCGATATCGACATCGATATTTAGCGATATATCCGCGATACTCAGGAAAAAATACATTAGACCCCAATATTCATATTGCAATATCCAAATTGCGATATATCCGCGATAATCGGGAAAAAATACATTAGACCACAATATTCATATCGCAATATCCAAATTTGCGATATATCTACGATATTTCACAATATTTTCATCATTGGGTAAGGGTCTGTTGGGAAATGAATTGATTTTGATTAAGATACCCAAACCCCTGAAGATGATAGTAAGCTTAGTTGAGATAGTAAGTTAGTCTGTTTGTCTCAAGATAGTTGAGACAGTTTAGAATTTTGTCTAAGTCTAGAATCTCAGGAATGTTGAGATCATAGTTTCAGGATAGTTGTTGTGACAAGGCCTAACTCTATACTTAAAACCAAGGTGTTAAGTGAGAGGATTACCCAGGCTTATAAGCCCACCCAAGACCATCTCACTATCCGATGTGGGATACCTTAATACCCTCCCTCACGTGAGACGGGGACAAGGTCGACACGTGGTTCAACAGGTGGATCCAGACATCGAAGTAGAGAGTTGACTCTGATACCATGTGATAGGGCCTAACTCTACACTTAAAACCAAGGAGTTAAGTGGGAGGATTGCCCAGGCTTATAAGCCCACCCAAGACCATCTCTCTATCCGATGTGGGATACCTTAATAGTTGTCCAAGCTGGAATGTTATGCAGCTTAATAGTTTTTGTCTTAGTTCAATTTTGCTGAATACATGAAGACTCAAGCACGTAACCTGATCTGTTGAAACCAGTAGTGATAAGAGCTGTATCAGATCAAGTAATGAGAAGATGCACTAAAGATCAAAAACATTGAATGCATCTGCTTTAAAGAGACAACATTAAGCATTAAAGCCATCAAACCTGAACAAGCATTGTAAAATTAGAAGCATTAAAGACTGAAGACTAGAATGCATTGAAGAACATTCTATCTGCAACAAAGAATGTTCAGAGAGCTTGTCCTATCTGACCGTTGGTGAAGTACAAGTTTTGACACAATCAATCTTGGAAAATGTACAAGCATAGAAACCGACACAAGTCTACTCAACCGCATTTTTCAGAAGTCAACACATTCATTCAAGCAACCATTGGAGAACCTTTTATACACTGTGGATAATAGAAAGAAGCTCTAGTAGCCGTTTCAATGGAGCTGCAAATAGACAATTTGAATGTCTATCTCTCCAAGGGATAGATGATCAATTTGTTCTATAAATACAGAAGTGATCCAAGTAATCCAGATCCAACAATCTTCTATCAATCTATAATCAAGTAAGCACAAGGAAACCAAAGTTTACTATTTAGAATCCCAAGTTTCTTAATCACTTCTAGCTAAGCCCACTTGGTAAAATTCAAAGCTTAGCAAGAGATATCCTATCCCTTTACATTGTTCTTATTGTAAAGGATATCTCACTTAGTTGGAACCAAACCTCAAACCCTTACCTCTTAAGTGAAGAAGTGTTTGTTGTAGAAGTGAGGAGTTAAGAGCTGTTAAGTGAAAACACAGCTTTAACTCAGAGAAGTTGAGCACTAGGACTCTGAATTTTTAGGGATCAAAGCACTAAGGATTGTGTTGTTGATCAGTGCACCTTGGCACTATAAAACAAGTTAATTCCAGAAGTTAAGGAATTATCATGTTCAATCAGGGAAAGTAGATGTAGGAGCTTGAGACTCTGAACCACTATAATTTGCTGTGTCATTTACATACTGCATTTATTCATTATCACACATTGTACTCAAAGCTGTTCAAAAAAGAATTGAGATCATAAAAGTTGATAAAAACAGCTTTGGACAAAGTCCCCGATAAACTGGTTTTTCAGAAATTAGTTAAGGAGTTTTCTCAAGAAAAAGGCCAACCACATTCCGCACTTAATAACTCTTTTAGATAGTTGTCCAACCGATTACTTCATAGTTTTGAGTAGGTTGATTATCTATCAAAGTTTACTCACTCGGAGAAGTTGTCAGACAACTCTCCTATTTAATAAGGTCAAAACTGTTTGTAAAAGAAAATTTGCATACACAAGTGCATTCCCCCCCCATACACTTGTGTCATTGTGTCATACTCCTTAGAGGACCAACAAGTTCCTTTTAATCTGATGGCTGATTATAATAAATCTTCCTACTCATTATCTTTAACTATATTGCCTCATGCGTATTATGCCCACTTAGCAGCATTTCGTGCTCGATACTACGTCGAAGGTCTTTATTCCTCCGATAGTAAATCTATTGCACCTGGTAAGCAAACGAGGGACCACAACCAAAAACTTCGTCCACTGCCTGTGATAGGAGAAAGTTTCAAGAGATTGATGTTCTACTGCTGATCGATTAATGTTTATAATAAATTTTGGAATTTGTTGAATTTTATTAAAATTGCAAATTGTTAGTTATTTTTGTTTTGTTTTGATAGTGGAAACTAAACTTTCTTCAATCTATATTTTCATACTTGTTAAATTAAATGTCTACCGTAATTATAAGCAATGATGGAAATATCGTTATCAAATAGATGCATGCATGTAACATATACATATATACTGAATGCCCCCACAAGTTTTTCCATTTAAAAAAAAAATTAAGGGTAAAATTACTATTCTAAACACATGAACTTAATAAAAAAAAGGAAAAAAAAAAAAAAGGAGACGCGTGGAGCGTCGCATTTCCCCTTTCTTAAAATATAAACACGTCCCAACTAACTATATTTATTGCATTAAGCTCCAAAATGCACAGGGTCTGTGTGTTTTTGGGTAACTTATAATACAAAAAATAAAAAATGGTGTCAGTAAGTAAAACGCGTTGGAGCCTCACATTTTTCTTATAGAAACGCCCAACCCTAAAGCGTTTTATTATAATTTGACAAAAACATTAAATTGTGCCCTATTTTATGAATTATTTATTTAATGTACAATAATTTAATAAGAAATTCAGTCATATCGTGTTGTTAGTATAACTACTGTATATAGAGTCTAAATAACCGTTATTTTTGTATCATTTTTTTATGTAGAGTCACTTTTGTGTACATTCAATTATATGATTCAACGAGTATAATTAAATTAAATAATTAATTTAATTTTAATATAAAAAATTAAAATTATATTTAAATCACTCAAAATTCAAGTTAGAGATACAATCAATTCTATGAAAGTATTTGTCTTTCTTGTTATTTCCCTATCTTCCCTTTGTCACGTGACAAAAGTATTACGCACATATCTGTCCATGTCGATTTAAATTAGAAGGTTTTGGCCAAACAAAATAATGTGGACTCATGTGACGAAAGTTGGAAAACTGGAATAATTTTTTCCCAATTTTTTAAAAACAAAATGACATCTATTGAGGACAGTATATAGAGCTTAATCATAGCAAAAAAAAAAAAAAGGTAAAATTGTTTTTTTTAACCCATCAAATTAGAACCAAATCAATTGCACAAAAGTCATCTTAGTACAAGGGTAGAAATTAAAAACCATTTTGCGAATTCTCTAACAAATGGCCAATTTATTTGTCTAATAAAAAGTGCGAATACGTAAAAAAAAGAAAAAAGAAAAGAAAAGAAAGAAGAATATAGTTGGATCTATTTAGAAGCTGCGGGAGAGCGTGTTATGCTACCAATCATGTTGAGAGCTACACAAGGCTGATCAACTGGTACCTGAACAAATCACACCCAAAACATATGTTCAATATATGGAAAAATAATTACTCATACCATATTCTATTGTAGTTTTGGCATACCAATTTTTTTAATAGTAAATATTTGACACTTTTAGGTTCGATAAGTCCAAAATGCCATGTTTTTTAATATTTTCCACACCCTAATTTTATTATTTCCTTTGATCCGGATGTTTCCCACAAATTAAAAAAAATCATCATTAAGTAATATATACAGTATCTATGGCTTGATCTTATTTCTCTTTAGCTTACATTAGTTAATGTATATTATCACTAAAATAAGTAGAATGAAAAAAATTAGAATTTGATCATTTAATTTTGAAATAAATATTCTCGCTGGAAAAGACAATTAAAATGCATGGACTCATGTGATTATTACTCCCTCCTATTCAAAATATATGTTATCCTAAGCTATGCTCATATATTAAAAAAATAAATTATTTATCATGTTACCCTTAATTAATGATGGTACATCTAATAAAAAAACACATTTATATAAATATTTAGTGATCTTAAGATTAAATTTAAAAGAAATGCAATTAATTTGCATTGAAAAGTGTAAAACATCATATAATCTATAAAAAAAGGATCATTGTAAATAAATGATAAATACCTCAAATATAGACTTGCTTATGATTTTTATTCGTCCTAGATAGGTTTATTACTATTTAATAAGTATATCGTTAATTTTTCCAAACTAATAGTAGTATTTAAGTACTAGTAATTATTGTAAAAAACGAGTGGATATAAGTGCAAAATGGAAAGGCGGATTAAAAAATTTTAATGTTCAATTATAATAACTTTTACTATTTCTTAGTCTAGGTGAAAAACTTATAAGGAAGAGATTAAACTTACATAGTGGCCAGCTCCAAGAATCCAGTAAAAATGGAGATTTTTGTAAGATTTAACGAAGCCTTTTGTCATTTTGTCCTGTCCACAAAAGAGTGGTGTTCTATCCATGTTCAAGAAAGTTTGGAGCCCATCCCACCTGATATTAATGATTTTTGTAACAAATAATATACTCCACTGTATAATTAATTAAATATGAATTGGTAAAGAAAATTTTACTACAAAGGCTTATATAGGTTTCTTAAGATAAAATCTTACTTGAGCTTTTCAACCCAAGCTTCAGTTCCTTTGGTTGAGCAAATCACATCAAGCTACAATACAATATATTTATTTTATTAGACAAAAATTAAAAATTTCATACTCCTATTTTGTTACAAAAATTGCAAAATTTCTTACCTGGCCACTATATATAGTCACATTGACTCCTTTTGCCAACAGTTGATCAACCTATGAAGCAAAATGACAGAAACAATCAATGTTTGAAACATCTTAAAAATGTCGTTCGTGTGCGTGTATTCAACGATTTTCTTATTACCTCATTGATCGTAGGCTTCATGAATTCTGCTTCCAAGGCATAAAAAACAATATCTGCTTGCTCTCCCCAGCTGAAGGAATCACATATTGGAGACTCAATTATTTTTAAAAAAATAGTTACATTATCTTAGAAGAGAAATATTTCTTGACTCACCTAAAATTGCTTGGTATAATCTTGAGCTTCTTTTTTATCACACCATTCATTAGACTATTAACATCATCATCAGCACCCGGCAATGGCATAGACCTCCTCCTCAACGAATTCAAATATCTCGAGTATCGTTTAATCGAATTTTTTTGTGACATTACAGAAGTTGTCGTGGATAGAGGGTCCAGCCCTTCATCTAATAGAAAATTGTAGAAATCCTGCCAAAAAAAATCTCAAAATATTATTCAAAATCCATGATTTTTACCAATATATTTAACATTCTAAAAGCAAAATTACCACTGTACTGCTGCTAACACTAATAACGTCTTCAAGATCACCCCATGTTTCAGTTGCCTCCACAAACTTGCCTTGTTCAAGTTGTTGCTTTATTTGCTTAGCCAAACTGTTTTCACAAGATAATAAATTAGTTTTTTCATACAAAATTCATGCATATATATTATATAGATTATGCAGAGTAATTAAACCTGTTAGATTTCTTGAAGCCATTATTATCCAGCCTAGAAACATCTTTTAAGAGAGGACCCCATGAAAACTGCAAAATCATTAGAAAAAAGTTGTCACATTTTACCTTACCACTGTTTCACAACTAATACATTTACACTTTATAATGAAACAAGTACTCTTTAGTAGGCTTTTTTTATAGGTTTGGTCCTGCCTTTTTAGTAAACAGGCCAAAGATAGTCATAAAATTCCTTTTTAACTTGTCTCAAATTATAACTTCTATATTAAAAGTGTTTAAATTATTAAAATACCTCTATTTCATTATCCTTTTTGTATTCAATAAACAGGAGTATATCAAGAATTTTATAGCCAAAATCTAAACACAATAAATGATACTCCGTTGAGTAGCTTTTACTGTGACAGACGGAAGGAAATGAGTACTCTCATTTAATGAGACAACACCAATTGCACAGTAAAACTGCCAACAAAAAGATGTACCACAAAATCTTCAGGTGAAATCCAGGTATTCCCCAGTGCAATTCCTGTAAATAAAATGAATAAATTAAAGGCAATTTGTTGCATAATATTTGAAGATTAAAGAAATTATTACCTCCAAGTTTGAGCTTTAATTTTCCAGCTTCTATTGCTTTAAGGGCAGATAATCCAAGAGTAACAGCAAATTTTCCTCCATATGATTCAGCTACTATGTAGAGAGGGCTCTTTTGCAGAGTCACATTTCTGTTGAAAACTTCAATCAAGAGTGTAGTTAAATCAGCAGCAGCTTCCTCATCAGTCTTTACCAACAATTTCGGATCCTCCACATAACTGTACCCGGTTCCAACCGGATTATCCTACCCAAACAAACATTAATGAGTGATGCTTTCACAGGTTATAAAAATATTCCCTTTTATGAAATATGCAAATTAGTATGAACATTCAAATTTTTAGTTATTTTTTTTTCTACAACTCTCTAATTTAAAGTTTAAACTTAGCCGCTATACATTTTATACTATATTAATCTCTAAGCAAAAAAAAAAAAAAGGCAGAGGGAAAGATATATGATATATGGATAATGCAATTCTGACCACAAACAATAGATCGGATTTAGTTAGCCATGTTGAATTTCTAGGCTTCAAAAAAGTGTCCAAAGGACCAATTTCTTCAAAATTTCCAAATCCAACTCCAGAAGCACCCTGCACATTCAAAATTCATAAACCAACCATTTCAATTGAGAAAATACAGATTTTGTCCCATTAACGTTTATTGGTTTTTGGTCCCATTGTATTTTGAATTTAGTCTCATACAAAATAAATTTTACAAACTTGATCATATGCAATATAAATCTTGCAAACTTGATAGTCATACGAAATAAATTTTACAAACATGGTCCAATACAAAACTTTTGTTACAAACTTAATTCCAAACATTATGAAAAATGTAAAATTGGCCTCAAAACCATTAAATAACCATTATAAAAATTAAATTGTTTCAAATTTGAAGAAACAATTTAATTTATTAATGGCTTTGGGACCAATTTTGCAATTTTATAATGTTTGAGATTAAATTTGTAACAAAAGTTTCGTATGAGACCAAGTTTGCAATATTTATTTCGTATGAGACCAAGTTTGCAAGATCTATTTCGTATGAGACCAGATTTTCAAAATTTATTTCGTATGAGACCAAATTTGTAAGATTTATTTTGTATGAGACCAAATTTGTAAAATTTATTTCGTATGAGACTAAATCCAAATACAATGGGATAAAAAACCAATAAATTCATGGTTAATGAGAACAAACAATTGATTTTGAGAAAAAAACGAAGAGAGATTCAGAGAAACATACAGGTCCACCCTGGAGCCAAAGAATGATGGGCCAAGGCTTGTTTGGATCTTCAGTTTTGTGTGGGCTTCTGTAGTACCACCAAAACATGTGCGCTTCTGCTCATATTCATACACAATATTTTAGTAATTAGAATTTAGAATGATTAAAGGAAAATATTACTCCTCCATCAAATTTTTTCTTTTTCATAGTTTAGTATGAAAGTATTTATTAATATTAAAGGAAATAAAGTAAGGATATAAAAATCTTTTGACCATGGCTAAACAAACCCCAATTTTACTACCCCATGACTTTAATTACTATCCACACTCAATGCAATTTTTTTTTTAAAATTAATACCCACACCTCAATTGTAGGCAATTATAAGCTAATTCTAAACAAATAAAAAATTACGAAAAAATCATTCTTCACTAACGGAACGGAAGAAACGCAGTGAAATAAAAAGAAAAAAGTGAGTTCAATTTAAAAAAGAGGAATTACAACAATGCATATTTGATATTCATAGTTTTCTACAACAAAATGAGTCCGTTAGAGGAGAAGGATGTTCCGTTAGAAGAGAAGGATTTTTTGTGATTTTTAATTTTTTTTTGGATATAATTGTCCAAAATTGTGATTTAGGTAGAAATTTAAAAATAAACTATATTTTATATGGGGTGGGTTTTGTAGTTGGGATGTGTACAGTAAAACTGAGGATTTGTACAGTAAATCTTTTGACTAATAAAATATTATTGTAAGTAATAAAGTGAAGTGATAAAATAATGACATTTACTCTTTATGCATAGTTTAATGTGAGAATTTATTTATTAATATTAAAGGATTTAGTATAAACTGAAAAATTGTTTTATTACTAAATTAAGAAATAAAGAATCTAATTTAGGTCCATTTTTTTACAAATGATAAATTACTCTCCCATCCTTATTTAATGACTCATTTTAACATTTTTGTTGTCTCTTACTTGATAACTCATACTTAAAAAAAAATTAATTATCTCCTTAAAACATTTCAATTCATATACAAAAAAAAAAAAAAAAACAACTTTATTAGTTTTAAAGTTGATTTTTTTTAATAACCTCACTTTTATCTCTTATAATATTAATAAACAATTTATACATTAAAACTCGTGCTAAAACTTACGAGTAGTATGAGATGGAGGGAGGTGCATAAAGAAAAGAAAATTAAAATAAGGGGAAAATGCAATGGTTATTACTTGGTCTAACTTCAACGTATCCCCAGGCTTCTGATCCATCCTCTGTTCCTGCAGCTTTTACTTGGAATAATCCCCCATGAAAAAGTTGGAATAATAATATAACGCAAAAAACAAGAGTATAAAACTTTTCCATATCGAATGCTAAAGCTCTAAAATATGGAAATGTGAAGTAGTGAACTGTGAAAGGGGCTGCTAGTTTATATGGATAATGGAGAAACAGAACCATTATTGGTCCCTTCTCTCTCACTACGATACAAATAAAATAAGCCCCTCTTCATTAATTAATGAATTAAAAAAAGTTTAATATTTTAGTAGTGTGTGACGTAAAATATGAAATTAAATGAATAACAATTTTGAAAATAAAATTATGCTGTGAGTGTAATAATTTTGTGTATTATTTTCATATTAGAAGTGTACAATACAAATAATTTTATGACGGATCGAAAATCTATTGTATATTCTATATTCCCTTATATACTACTTCCTTGGTACCATAATATTCATAGGTAGATAGTCACAAATATTAAAAAAGTTGAATAATGAATAGAATTTTAAAGGGTAATTTTGTAAATATTTATATATAAAGTAAATAAATGAATTATGACATTTAGTGTAAAATTGAGGATATTATGAGTATGATTTATAAAAAGTTATTGTGGGACGTTTTAATTCTAAATAAATACACAACTTTTAGTTTCAGTATCAATTTAATCACGACCTTCACTATTACTACAAAAAATTTCAATTCGATATACATTTTTTTTCAACCAACAATCGATGACGTGGTTTGTCGAAACTCGCCGCATCAGATTATACTTACTTTTTTATTTCTTTTTATTTTTCAGGTTACATTACAAATTGAATAACACCTTATAATTTAAAGAAAAAAAACCCACGATTATTCTCATCCACGGCTTCTTCCCCACTTCTGCTTAATCATTCAAAAGCCATGTGATATCTTTTTGGGTTGGTCTGCTGTGGACTCGAGTGCATGTTGTGCACCCTAGTCCATGTTACACTTTTCAATTTATTGACTTTTTAATAATAATTGAAAAGTGCAACACCATTTACCAAAAAATGTTAAGTCAGTAAACTGAAAAATGCACATGGACTAGGGTGCACAGCATGCACTCGAGTGCATACTAGACTTTACCTATCTGTTTTTTCAATATAGTTACTTACCATGTAAAACAGGAAAAACCAAACTTTATGGAGTATTAAAATTGTATATTTTTCAGTCTAAAATAATTCTCATTGAAGAACTTATCTAATCCATGTTGAAAAATATATTTTCATGTTTTGCATAGGAGAGGAGGATAAGGAAGTATCTGCAAATCAACATTAGGGCGAATTGGCTGGATTGATGCGGCGATGGGGATCACACATTTCGCCGCTTCCACCTTTGATCGCGGTTCACCCAATCCCAACCCCGACCAAAAGAACTACTCCGTACTGCATAACAATTTGCAATGTGATGTGGGAAAAAAAAAAAGTGTAATGTGACGTGGAAATATATAAATCATCAACTTTAAATATTGTTGTAAATTAAATTTCCTTGCCTCAATGGTGTCCAAATTAAACGTTTTGAGATTAGATCGAATTAAATAATAGTGTCCTTAATTTCATTAAGGAAGTGCCACATCAATAATAAGTCTAAATTATGTAAGATTCAAGCACAAATAAATCTGTCAAGAAGTCTAAATTGCAATAATATTTAAAGTTGACGATTTATTTGCAATTATATAACAGTTTAGATTATATTGTAAATTAACGAAATGTGGTGATTTATTTTGCAACTAATCCATTTATTTATTTTTTACTTAAAAATTGATTATTTTTAAAATTTTATCATTATTTTTTTAAAATTGTTCATATTTACTAAGGTTGGAAAATTTAAAGTTATAATAAGTCCACAAATTGAACTAGAGTTCACAACTCACAATACCGTTAAAACTTTATCCAAAAAAATTCTTCTAAAAATTAAACTTGAAGCAAAAAAAAAAAATGTATACCCTCTAAAATTTATAAGTCTTACACATTTAATAATTAATACCATACCATTTCCTTGGTGAAACCTTCCAAAAATGATGGGGACTTGATTGAATCCATACTTGTATGTGGTCCGTGGAGTTGTATAATACGACCAAAACATGTGGGCTTCTTCTCATAAATGGGAAATTCTCAAATGCACCATGTGCACCAAATCAGTTTTGGTGCACATGCTTTTGTCCTTATCTTGTTATAATTTCATTTTTTTTCTATTAATTAATTAATTTATTTATTATTCATTACTTTATTAATTAATTAATTAATTTACCACTATTAATTAATTACAGTTCTCATTTTTATCACTAATATTTACAATTATTAATTAATTTACAATTCTCATAACTTAATTAATTAATTTACAATTCATCACGAGGTCAGGTTCAAATCCTTTTAAACTTGTTTTTTTTTTTATTTTTTTTTTGGTTACTAACTTCCACTTTTCAATAATAATAGTCGCTACTTTTCATTAATAAAATTTTCACTTTTCATTAATAACAGTTACCACTATTCAGTAACAAAATTTCCACTTTTCACTAATAATAATTACCACTTTTCAGTAACAAAATTCCCACTTTTCAATAATAATAGTTACCACTTTTCAGTAACAAAATTCCCACTTTTCAATAATAAGAATTACACTTTTTAGTTAAAATATCTACCACTTTTCAATAATAAAAATTACACTTTTCAGTTAAAATATCTACCACTTTTCAGTAACAAAATTTTCACTTTTCAATAATAAAAATTACACTTTTCAGTTAAAATATCTACCACTTTTCAATAATAAGAATTACACTTTTCAGTTCAAATATCTACCACTTTTCAATAATAAGAATTGCACTTTTCAGTTAAAATATGTACCACTTTCAATAATAAAAACTACATCTTTTAGTTAAAATGTCTACCACTTTTCAATAATAATAATTACATTTTTCAATAACAAAATCTACCACTTTTCAATAATAAGAATAATATTTTTTTCAATTTTAATAATAATTTTAACGGTACAACTTATAATTAAATATACCCGTTTTAATTAATTAAATTAACAATGATAGCAATAAGCAAAATGAAAATGAAAATTATAGATTAATTAATAATTGTAAATTAATTAAGTGATGAGAATTGTAAGTTAATTAATAATTGTAAATATTGTTCGATAAAAATGAGAACTGTAATTAATTAATAATGGTAAATTAATTAATAAATTAATGAAAAGTGATAGATTTTATTATTGAAAAATGTAATTATTATTATTGAAAATTGGTAGATGTTTTAACTGAAAATTGTAGTTTTTATTATTGAAAGTGGTAGATATTTTAACTGAAAAGTGTAATTCTTATTATTGAAAATTGTTAGATATTTGAATTGAAAAGTGTAATTCTTATTATTGAAAAGTGGTAGATATTTTAACTTAAAAATGTAATTTTTATTATTGAAAAGTGATAGATATTTTAACTGGAAAGTGTAATTTTTATTATTGAAAAGTGAAAATTTTGTTACTGAAAAGTGGTAGATATTTTAACTAAAAAATGTAATTTTTATTATTGAAAAGTGGTAGATATTTTAACTAAAAAGTGTAATTCTTATTATTGAAAAGTGGAAATTTTATTACTGAAAAGTGGTAACTATTATTATTGAAAAGTGAAAATTTTGTTATTGAAAAGTGGTAGCTATTATTAGTGAAAAGTGGTAATTTTGTTACTGAAAAGTGATAATTATTATTAGCGAAAAGTGGAAATTTTGTTAATGAATAGTGGTAACTGTTATTAGTGAAAAGTGAAAATTTTATTAATGAAAAGTAGCGACTATTATTATTGAAAAGTGAGTAATTATTTGAGTGAGTAATTATTGAAAAGTGTGGAAGTGAGTAACGAAAAAAAAAAGGAAAAAAAAAAACAGACGAAAAAAAAGTGAAAATTTTATTAATGAAAAGTAGCGACTATTATTATTGAAAAGTGAGTAATTATTTGAGTGAGTAATTATTGAAAAGTGTGGAAGTGAGTAACGAAAAAAAAAGAAAAAAAAAAACAGACGAAAAAAAAAAAGTGAAAATTTTATTAATGAAAAGTAGCGACTATTATTATTGAAAAGTGAGTAATTATTTGAGTGAGTAATTATTGAAAAGTGTGGAAGTGAGTAACGAAAAAAAAAAGAAAAAAAAATAGACGAAAAAAAAAAATAAGTGAGTAATTATTTGAGTGAGTAATTATTGAAAAGTGTGGAAGTGAGTAACGAAAAAAAAAGAAAAAAAAAAACAGACGAAAAAAAAAAAGTGTGGAAGTGAGTAACGAAAAAAAAAGAAAAAAAAAATAGACGAAAAAAAAAATAAGTGAGTAATTATTTGAGTGAGTAATTATTGAAAAGTGTGGAAGTGAGTAACGAAAAAAAAAGAAAAAAAAAAACAGACGAAAAAAAAAAAGTTTGAGGTTTTGAACCTGTGACCTTTTTCATAAGGAGGATGTCTATAACCGCTGGAACATTCATTACTTAATTATTTATATTTGTCTTTATAAATAGATATAGGATTGACCTGTGCATTAGTGTGCACGTGCACACTGTGCACAGGAGACCAACCCCTCGTAAATATATACAAAAAAAAAAAAAAAAAAAGAATTACAAAATTTAATTGAAAAAAACACCCGCACATAAAATGCAAAAAAGAATTAAAAAACATAATGAAAAAACAAGGCACAAATGAAATAGAGATTGAGAAAAAGTGGCTCACAACGCCTAACATTAGCATATGCGTCCCACGCTTCACAATTCATCGTTTACAATTAGGAATTATAATTTGCGTTTTCGTGTTGTATTTTGTATCAAAATTATAAAAAAAATGACACATATATCCTTATTACTAACATATATTTTTAAATTAGAACTCTTTTTATCTCGTAGCTTTTTACTTAAATTTTTTTTTTAAATTGATAAAAATTTAATTTACGTGTCACAGAAACAAAGCATCAAATTAAGAATGTATTTTTTTTTAAAGCCAGTTATATACTCTGTATATTTTTTTAAATACAATAAGGACAGTTCGATTATTTTATATATATTTTTTTACAAAAATGAAATATTTTATCTATTGAATGATAAAACAGTTGAACCTCATATCTATCTCACACAAAAAAAGCTCAAAAAAAAAAAAGAAAAAATCAAGTTACATTAATATATTACAAGTCAATACATGATACATTTATACACGATATAACATTATAAAACACATTAAAAATATACAAAATATTTATTTATATATACAAATAAATCAATTTTTTTTTTCAAAATTTAATTGACTGTCATGAAACACAGCACAAATTTTTTGTATTCGTATAATGTGGTTATTATCATTACACGAGTCAAAATATTAACCGTTATTTCCCTATCTTATCTTTCCTTTGTCACGTGGCAAGTAATACGCACATGTCGATTTAAATTAGGAGGTTTTGGCCAAACAAAATACAATGTGGACTCACGTGGCAAGTTGGACAGTCCGACAGTATATTAAAAAAGTAAATTAAAAAATATCTCAATTTTTTAAAAAACAAAATGACATTTATTGAGGACATGGATCTTAATCATTGCAAAATTACCCTTTTGGTTGCACTCTTTGTAATCAGCTACATACATTGTAACTTATTTTTTTATTTAATATTTGAATTAATACTGTATAACATATGTAAATTAATATTATACTACATTTGAACTAATACTATACTTACTTCAAAAAAAAAAAAAACTAATATTATACGGTATTTACCATAATTTATGGGTAACATGTACCCATTTAAAAAATTAAGTCAAGTGGTAAGTATTTGTTTTTTTTTTTTTTTTTAAAAGACGTAAATCTTATTAAAATCTTAGAAATTTAACATTAAATTTTAAGAATTATTATAACATACTATTATGTATGTATTTCATTCAAAAGTCAATAAAGTTATATATTTAAAATAAACATATGCATAATGAATTATATAAATACTGGTTGACGAAATTGACAACATAATATAATACAACATAATTAAATATACATGATAAAATACAATTAATATCAAAATAATGACATATGAGGTTCAAATATAGTAGGTGAAATACCATCTTTGTCCAAACAACATGGATACTAACTCATCACACGAGTAATTTATGATATATAGTTATGTACATGTCATTCATATGTTTTAAAAAAATTATTAAATATATGAAGTGAATTGAGAATATATTCTCTTGTACTATTAAAAATAAAATAAAAGTATAATTTTATACATATAAAAATAAAATTTTAAATAAGTTTGCGATTTTTTTTGATTTTGCGATATTATATGATATATCCGTGATATTTCTTGATTCCCATCCAATTTTACACTACGATTGAACGATATCAACATCGATATTTAGCGATATTCTGCGAATATATATTCTCGATACTCAGGAAAAAATACATTAGACTTCATATCGCGATATCCAAATTTGCGATGTATTCGCGATATTTCGCGATATTTTCATCCTTGGGTAAGAGTCCTTTTTATCTGACAGTTGATTATAATAAATTCCTACTCATTATATTTAACTATATTTAAATTGTTTCCTTCAATATTTGATAGTGCTTCCTTCGTATTATGCTCACTTAGCAGCATTTCGTGCTCGATACTATGTTGAAGGTCTTGATTCCTCCGACAGTGAATCTGCTGTACCTTGTGGGCAAACGAGGGACCGCAACCAAGAGCTTCGTCTACTGCCTGTGATAGGAGAAAGTTTCAAGACATTGATGTTCTACTGCTGACCGATTAATGTCTTTAATAAATTTTGGGATTTACTTGCATAGTCTATTTTGGAATTGGTTGAATTTTATTAAGATTGTAAAAATTGTTAGTTGTTTTTGTTTTGTTTCGGATGTGGAAACACAACTTTCTTCAATCTATATTTGCATACTTGTTAAATCAAATGTCTACCGTGGTTATAAGTAAGGATGAAAATATCGTGATTCTAGGGTGGATTCGGATTTGACAGGTTTTTCGTCTTTCTTGGACAGTTCCAAATACGATTCAGATGAGGGTTCTGGTTGCTTCTTTGCTCCGATGGATGGGAATCAGAAGAGTTAGGGACAGGGGACAACAAACATTCTCTCTGTCCAAGAAAATTCGGCGTATGTGAGTTTCGAGGCGGATGCTTCGGCCCCACACAGTAATGATGGTGGCGGTAAAATTAACGCGCATGAGGGTAATCAAGATGTTTCTCCTTGTTCGATAAGGAGGGAATGAGTCGAACCTTGTTGTGGGCTTTCAGAAAGGGGAGTGGAGGCCCAATCCGTTGGGGAGCACGTGGGTGGGGAGGCCCATCAATTTACGACAGATAGATAGGACCCTTTTGGGTCGGTGGAATCAGATCTTTTTGGCCTTGCCCCGATTATAGTGAAAACCCAGATCACCAACACCCCTTGGCCCATTCATAAAAAGAAATGCAAATCTCTCTCGGACAGGCCCAATAGGAATTAAACTGATTGGCCCGTTTTCATTCGAGAGATCGATTCTGGGTCTCGCATACCGCTAGAAGGGAAGGAAGGCCCAATGAAGAAAAAAGGGAAGATGTGCAAAAAAGCAAAGAAGAAATTGATGGCTATTAAGGCTCAGGCAAATCGCTCTAAGGACGAGAACCGATCTGTCGGGGATGCGCCATCGAGGATGTCGATTGATCGTGACGCCATGGCAATTTTGGACACGTGCAACCAGTTGGGGTTCTGCAACCATAAGGATGTTGGCATCTTATCGGATAGATTCAGACAATGCGAAGCAAGGGATAAGGAGGCTTTCGATTCCCTATCTTAAGCTTTCGATTGAGTTCCAGTTCCATCGAGATTGAGTTTTCATTTTTATGATTATTTTGAGTGTGAATGTTAGAGGCATGGGGAGTAAAGGAAAGAGGAGCTACTTCAAAGAGCTCATTACAAAAGAAAAAGCTGAGATGGTTTGCATCCAGGAAATGAAGATGAAGTTGATAAAAAAAAAAGATGTGCATGGAGATTTGGGGAAGTTTGGATTTTGATTAGACTTTCAAGGGTGCTATAGGTAACTCTAAGGGTATTTTGTGCATATGGAGAAAATCTTCTTTCGAGATATCAGGAAGTTGGGACGAGGAAGGAGCCTTAGCGGTGATCGGGTTATGGGGTTCGGAGAAGATTGAGGTCAGAATTGTGAATGTATATGCTCCTTGCGATCCGAAGCTTAAAGAAGGATTGTGGATGAAACTTCGTAGTAGAGTGGAAGAGAACAGAGAAGCTAGGTGGTGTGTGTGTGGTGATTTCAATTCTATCACACACTTCTTTGAGCGGAAGAGCCTTCTTAATGCGAAGCCCATGAAAGTGGACAACGCTCTCGTCTCCTTCATTCAAAATTCCAGGCTCATCGATATGCCTATGTCTCGAAGGAAGTTTACCTGGTACAAGGATAATGGTATGTGCTATAGCCGTATTGACCGCTTTTTAGTTTCAGATTCGTGGTGAACTCGTGGTCGAACCTGTGTCAAGTGGGTTTACAGAGAACGTTTTCTGATCATGCGCCCATCTTGCTCGGGTTGGGGGAGCAGGTGGATTGGGGCCCTAGGCCTTTTCGTATCATCAATTGGTGGATTGATGAGACTCTAGTTTGGGAGCTGGTCGTGAATGTATGGAGGGATAGTGTAGTGGAAGGCATGAGATCTTTTGTTGTCAAAGAGAAGCTTAAGTGTATTAAGTAGGGGATCCGAGAGTGAAAAATAAAGCACGGTAGCTCCCTGTCAGTGGAAGAGAATGTGACAGTCGGCTGCATTCAATCTGTGGATGCGAAAATGGAAAGCTCAGAATGGGACAAGACGAATGCTAACTTGAGGGCTTCTCTTCTGCTTAAACTTGATTCTATTAGGCTGAAAAGACTGTGTCTGGTCTTCCAAAAGGCTAAAACCTAATGGTTAAGGGAGGGCGATGCTAATTCTAGCTACTTCCATGTCGTTTGTAGAAGAAACTCCAGAATCAACGAAGTGAGAGGACTCACTATTAGGGGTCACTGGTGTGACAGGGTCTAGGAGCCCAGATCGGGTGTCTATGCGTTTTTCAAGGATTCCTTTGCTAATACTGGGGGTCTGAGACCCAAAATTCATGGGATTGAGAGCCGTAAGATTGATCAGCTTGCAAATAAGGTGCTCTGCTGTGATTTTTCTAGCGAGGAAATCAAAATAACGGTATGGAGTTGCGGTATTAATAAGAGTCCCGGTCCGGATGGATTTAATTTCCATTTCATCAGATATTTTTGGGAGACAGTGGAGGAGGACTTTTGTAGAGCTCTCAACGAATTTCATAGGAACTCTAGACTTTTCAAAGGAGTGAATGCTACTTTTATCTCACTCATCCCCAAAATCAGAAATCCCACTAATCTCAAGGTGTATAGGCCCATTTCGCTTGTTGGATGCCTTTACAAAATCCTCTCGAAGCTGCTAGCCGGGAGGCTTGCTAAAGTCATGGACCAAGTTATTTCCCAGAACCATTCTACGTTCATTGGTCGTAGAAATATTCTAGACAGCATGGTGGTGGCGAACGAAATTGTGGAAGAGGTGAAGAGAAGTCATAAGAGCTTATTTCTCTTCAAATTGGATTTTGAAAAGGCGTATGACTTTGTGGACCACGACTTTGTGATGGATATGATGTCTCTCATGGGCTTCAGCCCTAAATGGCACAAATGGATCCAAGTGTGCATTAGCTCGGCGTCGGTCCTCGTCAACGACAGTCCCACCAAAGAGTTTGTTATGGAAAAAGGCATAAGACAAGGAGACCCGCTCTCCCCATTTCTCTTTACCATTGTGGGAGAATGTTTAAGCTTAATGATGAGTAAGGCTACGTCTATTGGCATCTTCAAACCGGCTGTGGTGGGCACATGGAGAGTTAAGGTTTCACACCTTCAGATCGCTGATGACACCATTTTCTTCGGGGAAGCAAGCACTGTGAATATTATGGTGCTTAAAAGTATTCTGAGAATGTTTGAGGCACGGTCCGCCAGATCCGGGCTGAAAATTAATTTTTCCAAAAGTACTCTATCTGGGATTAACACGTGTGATCGGGATGTTAAAGGCTGAGCCTCAATTGCAAATCTGCTGACCTCCCGATTAAGTACTTAGGGCTGAAAATTGGAGCAAAAAATAGGTTGGTTTCAAGCTGGAAAGAAGTTACAGACAAACTAGAGAGGAGATTGAATGGTTGTAACTATAAATCTCTTTCGTTCGGGGGCAAACTGATTTTACTTAAATCTGTTTTAACCAGTCTCCCCATCTACTCGTTATCTCACTCCCGAGCCCCTGCTGGTGTCGTGAAGACTATCCATTCGATACAGAGACGCTTTTTGTGGAGTAGTGGGGACTCAAAAGTTAAGTGGATCTCATGGGTTAGATGGGATTTACTTTGCAGGTATAAAAATAGGGGTGGGCTCGGTATAAAAAATATTGATTTGCTCAATTTAGCGATGCTTGGGAAGTGGTGTTGGAATTTGCTCAATAATCGTGGGCATTTGTGGGAGGATATTTTACTGTCTAAATACAGATCACTCATTGATTGTGTGATGTTTTTCCCGAGGGAAGGAAAGTGCCACAAATCGTGGTCATTGTGGTGGGGTAATCTGATCAAACTGGTGGGATCAATGGACTGGTTCCGGGAGAATTGCTCTTTGGTGGTGTGTAATGGTAAGAAATCATGATTTTGGGTGGACAATTAGGTTGGGGGGGATGTCTTAAAGATCCGTATCCTAGACTCTTCAGATTAGAGTCAACTCTAGAGTGCACTGTGGCCGATAGGGTTAAGTGGGTGAGAGGTAGAAATGAGTGGGCTATCAATTAGGAGTGGAAAAGAGAGCTATTGGAGAGGGATAAGGGGGGTGTCTAATGAGCTCATGGAGTTGATTGGCAAGTATTTATCACATTCGGAAGAAGAAGATTATTGGTCGTGGAAGTTGCATAATAGTGGAGCTTACTCAACGAAATCATCATATAACCGACTTATGGAAAACGATATGGACGACATTCTGGAGGTGGACGATCTCAATCACATCTGGGTCAAAGGGTTCCGTTAAAGGCAAGTGCTTTCTCATGGAGAATGCTTCAATATAAAATTCCTACATTATCAAACTTGAGGAGAAGGAGAGCATACAATGATCACTTTTCACTACAGTGTAAGTGGTGCGGCGCTGCTGAGGAGAACTCTGACCATATCTTCTGTTGGTCCTGAAAGGAGTATGACAAAAGTGTATTGGGTGGGGGGGGGGAATGCACTTGTGTATGCAAATCTTTTTCAGTTTTAAAGCAAACAGCCTATTAGTAGAGTTGTCCTGGACAACTTCTCTGAGTATGATAACTTTGTTTTAGATAATCAAACTACTAAGTACTATGAAGCACTTAGTTGAATAACTATCTAATTAAGTTATATGTGCGGAATTATGGTCGACCCTTTATATTTAAACTCCTTTTTAATTTTGAAATTCTTTCTAAATTAGATGAGTTCAGCTTAGTTGGTAACTGGAAGTGTATGGAAACTCTAAGAATGAAATATTCTTTATGAGTGCTTAAGGCTTGTAGGCTTTGAATGCTTGTAGTTTCCACACCTTGAATGGTTTCCATACTCCAGTATTTATAGAGCAAAATGAGGTTATGTCCGGTGGAGAGACAACCTCAAAATGTCTATATATGTCTTCCTTGAACTTTGCAACTGGAAGACAAATTCTTGAAAGTGACATGTCCTTGTTTTGGGAAGTAAACGACTGTAAGCTTCTTGTTTTGACTTTGATGCACTATTCCCAATGTCTGATTTGAATCTTCAGTAGTCAAACCATGGACATTACTTCTGATCATTGGTTCCATGATAAGGACAACTTTCCTTATCATCTGGACAGATCTGCTTATCACTTTCAGCTGATTTGTCCTTTCAGCAGTGTTGGCTAGCTCTTTAGTTGACTTGGCTCTTTTAACTTCTCTGATCCTAACTTGATGGCTTCTAAGCATTCATGCTTCCATATCAGTGGACTTGACCTCTTCAGCACAATTGGCTCTTGCCTTAGACTTTTCTGGTTTAGTGTGCTTGGTCAGTTCTCCTGTACAACTCTTCTAATCTTGTTTACATATCAGCAGACTTGGTCTTACTGATGTGTTCTTCTCAAATTGATCATCAGGGAGGTTGTCTCTTTACTGAGCTGACTTGATCATCAGCACAGTTAGGCTTTAAGCATTTCAGCAGTGTTGGAATCAACTTGATTCTGAGCCTTGAGGATCTTGATTCTTGCAATCACTTAAGCTTATGTCCCCCCTCAACTTGTACATCTAATGCATATGTGAGCTGCCTAACATACCAACTTCCCAACTAGCCTGATCTATATGTTCCAACATTTCTGAAATATATTAAACTTTGACTTATCTATTTGGCATGTCTTAAGGGGTTTTGGTATCTTAATCAAAATCTCATTTTATTCCCAAAATCTTCTTCCTTTGCCGCCGATCGAACAGTGTTTGGAGGAGGTTTTACGGATGATTTGGCCTGCAATATGTGGAGGGTGAGGTTATGCTGAAACATTTTCGTTCTCACGGGTTAACTGTCAAAAATAAATGGAAGCAGGTATGACTTTTAATTTGGCATTGCACAATTTGGTCTTTATGGAAATCTAGAAACGAGACCTGCTTCTCAAGCACTGTTTTTAATGAGGAATTTACATCTGAGGTGATCATACATACTGCTTTTCAATGGATCAAAGCTCATGGCATGATCATTTCTTGGATTTCTTTGGAAAATTGGAGAGGGAATCCTACTTCTTGTTGTGAGGTTTATCTCATAATCTCAAATCAGATGAGTTGTACTCATCTGGTGAAATCGACAGAGTTCTACTCTGCTTGGTGGACTCAGCTAGTGAGTGTATCAACTAGTGGAGTCAGGCAAGCTAACTTAGGCATGATCAGATGAGTTTGAGGTTTCCAGTCACATGAGAAGGTGATGCTTAAAATCAGCTAAGTTGTTAAGATTAGAAGAGTTCTTATCAGATGAGTAGATGTCTGTTTGCAAAGTTAGTCTTTTGGCTGAGCATTGGATATCAGAAGAGTCAAACAGAAGAGAGAGGTCTTCTGGTAGTCTTTTGATTGTGTCATCTGTTACGAGAACAAGTGAATGGTTCGGGTGGAATTTACGCGTTTTAGATGAACATGTGAAGCGTATTTTGATGTGGATTTCATTGATTTATGCATTGAATATGATTATTTTAGCCAAAATGAGAGAAAGGTATTGTTTTGTCGATTTTATAGGTAAAACGATGGAATTTGGGAGCAAAACACATACCACAAGTGATCGGACCGGAAAGAGGAGTGCACCATTGGATCCGGCTCGAAAAATGGAGTGGAATAGTCAAAAGAATCGAGTCAATCGGAGGTCGGAAGCTCAAGAAACGGAGGGACGGAGTTGGAGGACGAAAACGAGAGACGGAGCCAAAGTCGAAACTTTGGCCCGGCCGGGTGGCATGACTCACCCGGCCGGGCGGCCAAATGCCCAGCAGCACCTCTCCATTTACGAAAGTTCCGCCCCGGCCGGGCGGCATCACTCGCCCGGCCGAGCCGTCCAGCCCCTATTTTCACTTTAGCTCGGCCAACACTCCACCCGGCCGGGCCGCCTTATTATCGGTGCCAAACTTGAATTTTATCCATTTTTAAGGGACCAACTTGCAAATATCACACCCAAACCCTACCCCAACACTATAAATACCTCACTTCTTAAATTCAAAACCATCTTACCTCTCCTTCAAGTATTTTCACACACAATCACACACACTTGGAGGTTTTTCATCATCTACTTCTTCAATTTTCCATCAATTCATGCAAGGAGGCCACCATTAGCTTGGGAATTTGATTCCTCACCATACAATAGTCTAAGCTTTCTTTTCCTTTCACTTTTTATTGCTTTGATCTTAGTTTTCCTTGTAATTGGATCATGTGTTTGATTGGCTAGAACACTTTGTGGTTCTAAGGTATTGTAAATACTTGGGTTGAAGTTTATGAGTAATTTCTTGCTTTAATTGGTGTTTATCTCTTATTTGCATGTTTAATTATCCATTGTAAAGCATGTTGTTAGTGGCCATGACGATTTGCTTAATTCATTGTTAATTGGGGTAGTATCGAGAGATTTATTCCATTTAATCGTATGCAAGCATGCAACCCGGTATTATTATGATCTCGAGAGAGGATTAATTATCGGAGAGGGAATTGAATGATCTTAGGGGCTATTTTAGGCGGTGTAATGTTTGTGATGTAGAGATACGAGCCTATGTTGCATGCGCTTTTGGATTAATTTGTATCGAGAGATCGATTAGTTCTTCTTGTGTGATCACCCTATATGAGATAACCTTAATGGCCATTTAAACGAGATAACATTCATAAACGGATGTCTAGGTGTTACAATTGCCTTGGAACCCACCTTCTTTCTTTGCATCTTCACCCACTTTACTTTCGTTTTATTGATTTGCATGGTATTTGATCGACTTTGTATTTACTCTTTTCATTGTTTACTAGTGACAATTTTGGTAGATAATTTAGGGTAATTCAACACTTTCAAGTTATCGATCACGTCTAAATAGAACTCAATTAACAAACTACCCTTTTACGCTTAACCTCCTTGTGGGATCAACCTCGTGCTTATCACACTATAATAGACACCGTACACTTGCGGTTGTTTATTTAGTGTTGCATAACACATGAATCAAGTTTTTGGCGCCGTTGCCGGGGAGGTTTTATAGCTCTAGAGTGTAGGTTAATAGAGTTTTAGTTTATACATTTTACTTGCTTTCTTTATTTGCAAAAATCCAAAAATATTTGGTTGTTTTACCTTGATTTCACTTGTGATTCTTACTCTCTTTTGAACTTTTGTCTAGACATGGTTTATGATCACACGATCTAGGAGGAATCAACAAGAAGTAGTGCCCCTAGATCCGGAGATCGAAGCCAATTGTCGAAGAAGGAACGCCGAAAGAAGAAGGATTGAATTGGAAGAAATGAATCGAAGGGATAATCCGATTGTGGAAGAAGAAAGAAATCAAGAGGATATTGGAGGCATAGTAGAGCCAAATGGGAATGGCGGTAATCGACCACAAGGAGGCTTGAGAGATAACCTCAACCGGAGGATGGAAGAGAATGTCAATGGGGAAGGAGATGGAGAGCAACGGGGGAATGAGGAAAATGGGAATCAAAGAGTCCTGCGAGACCACTTCCGTCCCATCCCTAGACCATATGGAGGAGCGGGTAGGGAACCCGTAGATGCTCATAACTTTGAGCTCAAACTGACGCTAATCATGATGGTCCAAAACAACCAATTCGGAGGGTTGTCGAAGGAGGATCCTAACCTCCATTTATCTCAATTCTTAGAGATAAGTGGAACGGTTAAGATCAATACATCCGTCTCCAATTGTTCCCATTTTTCCTCCGTGATCGTGCCAAACAATGGTACATGTCTCTTGACTTAAGGACGATTGAAAATTGGGCCGATCTTGTAGATGCTTTCCTCATGAAGTACTTTCCTCCAAGCAAGACCATCAAGATACGAGGAGAGATTTCTCCATTTATGCAAGATGATGATGAGTCCCTAGCCGAAGCATGGGAGCGCTTCAAAGATTTGATTAGAAGTTGCCCACAACATGGGTTTTCAAGGGATCAATTGATTTGTTACTTCTACAACGGGATGGACCATCGTACGAGAGGGATGGTGGATGCCTCGGCCGGAGGGGGTTCTTTGTTAGGGAAGACAACGGAGGAGGGTTATGTGCTATTGGAAGAGATGGCAAAGAACGGGAACCAATGGCCATCCGAGAGAAGGCAAGCCCGGAAAGTTGCTTCCACTAAGGAGTCGGATGATTTTGCTACTCTATCCAACAAGGTAGACAAGTTGACTTCGATGATAGCGGCCAAGTCATTAATGGGACCTAGTGATGATCAATATGAAGAGGCCCATTATATGAACAATCAAAGGGACCGTCATTTTCGAGAGAGAAGTTGGGGAGAAAGATAAACCCATGGGAATTATCACCCGTCTAATCTAAACCAATATCATCCCGGCTTGAGAAACCATGAAAATTTCTCCTATGCTAACACAAGGAATGCCATCATCCCACCTCCAAATTTCAATGTTAGAGATGGAGCTATTGTGGAGTCTTCATCAAAACCATCATTGGAGGATATGTTTGGTGCCTTCATGGGGGAAACCAAAAACTTCATGAGAGAGACTAGGGAGAATGCAACCAAAACTTGGCAAAGAATTGATGAGCATGGTGAGATGATCAAGAATGTGGCAAACAATGTGAAGGCATAGAAAAGCAAATAGGCCAACTCTCTAATGCCATTGGAAAGCAACACGTTCCGGGGCAATTCCCCTCTAACACGGAGCTAAATCCTAAGGAGCAATGCAAAGCCATAAGGCTAAGAAGTGGGACAAGCTACGAAGGGCCCAAGATGCCATTAGAGGAGGAAGTGGTAATGGCACCCGAGGGTGTTGATAAAAGAGATGGCTTAGTGAAAAAGAGAAAGAAGAAAAAGAAGGGGAGAAGAAGAGTGAGGAGGCAATCCCTCCTCAAGACAAAAGCAAAAATGAAGTACCTCTTCCATACCCTCAAAGATTGAAGAAAAAGGGTTTGGATCACAAGTTTGCCAAGTTTGTGGAAATGTTCAAGAAGATCCACATCAACATTCCCTTTGCCGAAGCACTTGAGCAAATGCCCCACTACTCCAAGTTCTTGAAGGAGATCATGTCTAACAAAAGGAAGATGGTGGAGTATGAAACGGTGCATTTGACCGAGGAGTGTAGCTCAATTATTCAAGCCAAGTTGCCTAAAAAACTTAGAGACCCCGGATCTTTCACTTTACCATGTGTCATCGGGGATGGAGGTACATTTCGAGCTTTGTGTGATTTGGGAGCAAACATTAATCTCATGCCCTTATCCATATTCAAGTCACTTGGTTTGGGAAATCTTACACAAACCACAATGAGCCTTATATTGGCAGATAGATCCGTGACATACCCTTTGGGTATAGTGGAAGATGTGTTGGTTAAGGTTGATAAGTTTATATTCCCGGTGGACTTTGTGGTGTTGGATATGGAGGAAGATAAGTATATTCCATTGATCTTGGGAAGGCCATTCTTGGCAACCGGTGGGGCTAAAATTGATGTAAAGAAAGGAGTGTTAAAACTTCAAGTGAACGATGAGAAAGTCGCGTTCAACATCTATAGAGCTATCAAAGTCCGGAATGATGAGGAAGGAGAGTATGGGTATTCTAGAGGAGATCACCCTCCAATGCCAATGAAAGAGGAGGTGGAAGAAAATCTCAAGGTCAATGTTGTGAAAGAGGACCCCCAAGTGGAAGAGAATGAGTTGAAGATGGGCAAGAAGGCCAAGTTTGGGGGAGTTTTCTTTAAAAACTCCCCCAAATCAAGAAAAGTTACTTATACAAGCTTGGGGGTGAATGAGGCATCAACCTCATATGACATGATTGAAGAGCCGGATGGGCTAGCTTGTGGATGTTTCAATGGGTTTAAGAAGGTTGGATGGGCAAAGAAGGTTAAGAGCAAGGAGGATGATGGGGTGACTTGATATTCCCCTCAAGGAAGAACCGTCCGGCATAGGACGTTAAAAATAGCGCTTCTTGGGAGGCAACCCAAGGTTTTATTGCTTTGTGTTTTTATTGCTTTAGTAGTGTTGATAGCTTAGTTTCTTTGTAGGTATGGAGGAGGAAAATTGTGGATACCTTGTCTTGGAGAATGAAGAAGAAGCAAAGCCAACTTTGGAAAAAGAAAGCAAGTGGTGCAATGGTGATCTTTGAAGAGCATTGGATGTGCAAGGAGGGAGGTAACAACTTGTAGCCCCAAACTTAGAATTTTTACATAGTAAAATTCTAAGTTTGGGGGAGTTATTTTTCTTTTATTTTTCTACTAGTTGTTACCCTTGCACCGGTTCGTCATTCTACTTGTGTCACATTTTGCACCGGCGCACACTTGGCTTTCACATGCTTGTATTGTTTAAGTTGGTGTTTGATCATATGTTGGGTAGTGAATTTTTGGTGAAATGTGAGCATGAATAATCATTGAAATCCATAGTTGAGTAGTTGTGGTGATGTCTATTTGCTTTGAATGTAAGCATGATTGGTGTTGGAATATAGTATCATGATTGTGCTCATATTTGTGATCTTTGATAGCATGAATGCATGATGTGTTGTTGATTCGGGACATTTGATGAATGTGAGAGTCCTATTGAATAAACCGGTGAGAATTGAGCCTTAAATCGAGCATGTAATCCGGTTTAGTTCATTTGAGAGTGGACTAGGTTATTGCTAGTGATCCTAGAACTTGCCCAAGTTCTTGTTTGAAAGCATGATTGTGCGAAACTTTGTGATGTGATATGGGCCATCTTGTTCTAAAAGAGTCACTTAGCCAAAATTTCCCAAAACTGAAGTAATTTTCCGTAGTTAGCCCCTTGAGCTTAATTCCTCATTTTCTTGGCAAACTACAATGTTAACCACTTAGCCTTTTTGAGCCTTTTGATTCCTATATCTAGTGGGGATGAAAGACAAAGTGGAAAAACATGTGCTTAAATGAATATCTTTGGTGGAAGGAGAAATTGGAAAAGTTGAAAGAAAAAAGAGAAAGATGAAAAGAAAATCAAGGAAAAGAAAAGAGGGACAAAGAGCCCCAAAAGCTTGAAAAGAAAAAAAAATGGTTCAAAGGATGAAGTGATGAATGCTTGAAAAAGAAAGGAAAATGAAAAGTGAGGATGAAGTTTGTAAGCTTGGAAAGTGAAAGCACACATTGTAAAACAACAAGCTTTATCCTCCACTAGAAGAGTCACAATTCCCAAATTCATCCTACCTTGTCCAAAGAGCCAATGTTACATCCTTGATTAAGTCCTATTGATCACATTGTTGAACATTTGAGTGTGTGTAGAAAGTAGAAGTTGGGCAAGCATATGATGATTGCTTAGAATAACTTGGTTGATGAGTGCATTAATATCCTCAATTTGTTTGTGTGTTTGAGAGAAACACTCCATCATGTGAGTAGAGGACTTGAGCATTTGGATTATGTTTCCCATCACAATGTGTTGTGTACTTGTGCATTCCTTGATCTATGAATGTAGATTGCAATAATGAGCCTATGACCTTCATTGAGAAATGCACTTTGAGAAAGAGATATCACTACATCTTACTTTGCATGTGTGAATTACATTGAATATTCCATTGTGATCATTCCACCCTCATTGCTTTAAGTGCTTAGTTGTTTGAGGACAAACAACATTTTAAGTTTGGGGGAGTTTGATTCGGGTGGAATTTACGCGTTTTAGATGAACATGTGAAGCGTATTTTGATGTGGATTTCATTGATTTATGCATTGAATATGATTATTTTAGCCAAAATGAGAGAAAGGTATTGTTTTGTCGATTTTATAGGTAAAACGATGGAATTTGGGAGCAAAACACATACCACAAGTGATCGGACCGGAAAGAGGAGTGCAACATTGGATCCGGCTCGAAAAATGGAGTGGAATAGTCAAAAGAATCGAGTTAATCGGAGGTCGGAAGCTCAAGAAACGGAGGGACGAAGTTGGAGGACGAAAACGAGAGACGGAGCCAAAGTCGAAACTTTGGCCCGGCCGGGTGGCATGACTCACCCGGCCGGGCGGCCGAGCAAGAATTTTTGGGCCATTTACGAAGTTTCGACCCGGCCAGGCGGCACCACTCGCCCGGCCGGGCAGCCAAATGCCCAACAACACCTCTCCATTTACGAAAGTTCCGCCCGGCCAGGCGGCATCACTCGCCCTGCCGGGCCGTCCAACCCCTGTTTTCACTTTAGCTCGGCCAACACTCCACCTGGCCGGGCCGCCTTATTTTCGGTGCCAAACTTGAATTTTATCCATTTTTAAGGGACCAACTTGCAAATATCACACACAAACCCTACCCCAACACTATAAATACCTCACTTCTTAAATTCAAAACCATCTTACCCCTCCTTCAAGTATTCTCACACACAATCACACACACTTGGAGGTTTTTCATCTACTTCTTCAATTTTCCATCAATTCATGCAAGGAGGCCACCATTAGCTTGGGAATTTGATTCCTCACCATACAATAGTCTAAGCTTTCTTTTCCTTTCACTTTTTATTGCTTTGATCTTAGTTTTCCTTGTAATTGGATCATGTGTTGGATTGGCTAGAACACTTTGTGGTTCTAAGGCATTGTAAATACTTGGGTTGAAGTTTATGAGTAATTTCTTACTTTAATTGGTGTTTATCTCTTATTTGCATGTTTAATTATCCATTGTAAAGCATGTTGTTAGTGGCCATGACGATTTGCTTAATTCATTGTTAATTGGGGTAGTATCGAGAGATTTATTCCATTTAATCGTATGCAAGCATGCAACCCGTGTTGGGATATGAATCCTAGAACAAGTCCTAAATGATGATAAAAGATAAAAGATGAAGTTTTGATAAGCCAAAAGAAGACTTGAATATTTTCTAAGTGTTGACTGATCTAGTCTAGTTAAGTTGAAGTCATCTTGTACAAGACCAGTAGAGTTCACAAGACAGGTACTAGTTTTAAAAGACAAGTATTATTGAAAGATAAGTACGAATTATAAGTACTTCATATTTGTGTATATTAATTGTTTAGATTGTTATTGAGCTATGAATAATTATTGTATTAGAGCTCATGATTTTAAATGTAATAGATAGATTCTTTGTATAGTTTTCTAAGTTGACTAAGCTTTGTAAACAAGAGCTTAAAGTAATGTAATAGTCTTGTTAGGATTAGAGGATAGGACTAGATTAGTTCTATGTTGTAATCTGAAGAAGTCTACTGCACAAGACAAGTAGAAGACACAGTCTACTACTACTGGACAAGACATGTGCGCGACTTAAACAAGACAGGTCAACTTGAAGTTAGTTACAAAAGCGTGTTGAAGATAAAGATTGAAGAATTAGTTAAGGAATAACTAATTAACTGAAGAAACGCGTGAAAGGATAAAAAGAATCAGTTACAAGTTAGTTTTCAAGAAAGGTTGTTACACAACTGAAAGTTCTTGGAATTGGAAGTCTATAAATACCTCATGGTATTGATTGATTAAAGACTACTGAGACTACTGAAATATTGATACTGCAAGCATTATTGAAGATTCAAAGTAGAAATTACTCTCAGAGATTGAAGTTCAGAAAGAAGCTACGCAAGACAAGTGAAGATCGAAGAAGGCTACTACTGAACAAAGAGAAGTTTTATTTTCGTTTATTGTTTCAAGTTGCTAGTTACTTGTAAAATAGCTAGTAAGATCGAAGATATATCTGGAGATATAATCGAGAAGATCTAAGTCTTATTTCTTGGGACTTAAAGCTACAAGAACATATTACTCCATTGGACGAGTTAATAAGAATTTCACGACTGGAGTTGTGAGAGTGGATGTAGACAAGTTGTCGAACCACTATAAAATCTCTTGTTTGATTTACTTTACTGTTTTGTTTGTTTTAATTGATTAATTGTTTACTTGTTAAACATACATAACTAAACAAGACAAGTTGAGTAAACATTCAAACAGAGTTCTCGAAATAAGTTGAGTATAAACTTTAATTGGGCTCATTGTTAATTTCGTATTCCGCACATTGTAATTCTGATATATCGAAAGATTTTAGAAAAGTCTATTCACCCCCCTCTAGAACTTTTCTTTAGCTTCCCTCGATATTAACTCAACTTAGGGACCTACAACCCGGTATTATTATGATCTCGAGAGAGGATTAATTATCGGAGAGGGAATTGAATGATCTTAGGGGCTATTTTAGGCGGTGTAATGTTTGTGATAGAGATATACGAGCCTATGTTGCATGCGCTTTTGGATTAATTTGTATCGAGAGATCGATTAGTTCTTCTTGTGTGATCACCCTATATGAGATAACCTTAATGGCCATTTAAACGAGATAACATTCATAAACGGATGTCTAGGTGTTACAATTGCCTTGGAACCCACCTTCTTTCTTTGCATCTTCACCCACTTTACTTTCGTTTTATTGATTTGCATGGTATTTGATCGACTTTGTATTTACTCTTTTCATTGTTTACTAGTGACAATTTTGGTAGATAATTTAGGGTAATTCAACACTTTCAAGTTATCGATCACGTCTAAATAGAACTCAATTAACAAACTACCCTTTTACGCTTAACCTCCTTGTGGGATCAACCTCGTGCTTATCACACTACAATAGACACCGTACACTTGCGGTTGTTTATTTAGTGTTGCATAACACATGAATCAAGTTTTTGGCGCCGTTGCCGGGGAGGTTTTATAGCTCTAGAGTGTAGGTTAATAGAGTTTTAGTTTATACATTTTACTTGCTTTCTTTATTTGCAAAAATCCAAAAATATTTGGTTGTTTTACCTTGATTTCACTTGTGATTCTTACTCTCTTTTGAACTTTTGTCTAGACATGGTTTATGATCACACGATCTAGGAGGAATCAACAAGAAGTAGTGCCCCTAGATCCGGAGATCGAAGCCAATTGTCGAAGAAGGAACGCCGAAAGAAGAAGGATTGAATTGGAAGAAATGAATCGAAGGGATAATCCGATTGTGGAAGAAGAAAGAAATCAAGAGGATATTGGAGGCATAGTAGAGCCAAATGGGAATGGCGGTAATCGACCACAAGGAGGCTTGGGAGATAACCTCAACCGGAGGATGGAAGAGAATGTCAATGGGGAAGGAGATGGAGAGCAACGGGGGAATGAGGAAAATGGGAATCAAAGAGTCTTGCGAGACCACTTCCGTCCCATCCCTAGACCATATGGAGGAGCGGGTAGGGAACCCGTAGATGCTCATAACTTTGAGCTCAAACCGACGCTAATCATGATGGTCCAAAACAACCAATTCGGAGGGTTGTCGAAGGAGGATCCTAACCTCCATTTATCTCAATTCTTAGAGATAAGTGGAACGGTTAAGATCAATACATCCGTCTCCAATTGTTCCCATTTTTCCTCCGTGATCGTGCCAAACAATGGTACATGTCTCTTGACTTAAGGACGATTGAAAATTGGGCCGATCTTGTAGATGCTTTCCTCATGAAGTACTTTCCTCCAAGCAAGACCATCAAGATACGAGGAGAGATTTCTCCATTTATGCAAGATGATGATGAGTCCCTAGCCGAAGCATGGGAGCGCTTCAAAGATTTGATTAGAAGTTGCCCACAACATGGGTTTTCAAGGGATCAATTGATTTGTTACTTCTACAACGGGATGGACCATCGTACGAGAGGGATGGTGGATGCCTCGGCCGGAGGGGGTTCTTTGTTAGGGAAGACAACGGAGGAGGGTCTAGTGTAGTTGAAGACGACCTCCTACTTGCCAACAAGGCAATCATTGAAGTCAGTGACGAAAACATCATTTTAAGACAAGAAATCATTGATCTTAAGGAAGCTCAGTCTAAAGTAGATCCTAATATAACAGTCCTAAATGAACGCTTGCAAGAAGAGTTAAGTCAACTCAAAGACAAGTGTGCATTGACAGACAAGTTGTATCAAGACCTACTTAAGACACATGCTACTGAGAAACATGAATTCAATGTTTTAAAAAATAAGTGCAAAAAGCTTGAAAAACGTAATAAGTTCTTAGAAACCGAGGTTGTCACTCTAGACCTTAAACTTACTGACCTGGTTAACTCCTCTAAGGTTAACCTTGAACTGTCAGATAGGTATAGGGCTCCTGCTGACAAGACAGGCATAGGTGCTGAGACATCAAGCTCATCTACTCAAGTTCCTAAGAACCCTATTATTTTCATCTCAAGCTCTTTGACTAATGATAAAGGAAAAGGACCAATGATATACGATATTAATACTCCATCTAAAGGTACTGTACCAAAACAAGCTCGAGTTAACATTCCAATTACCAAAGGAGGTAAAAAGAATGGTAACAACAAGCCTGTCCAACCTAGAACTAATCTTCTAAGGACCACTAATCGTAGACGACCCAACCAGGTCAGATACGAGGATTGGTATCCCGAGGAGACTAGTACTAGACAAGTACAGACTAGACGACAAGAGTCTAGACCTCCTTTCATAAGGCAGTCTCAACTCTACTTATCTAGACCTAGTCAGGAAGGTCCAAAATATCGTACACAAGCTGTTCTATATCCTCCACCTTTGTCATATGATATCGAAGGAGAAGAAAGACCTAAACATGTCTATAAACCGTATGGACCTAATGCATATAAACCCTACTCTGACTATCATAGACAAGTGCCTGCTCAAGTAGAGATCAAGTCGAAAGGCTATCTCCAAAGAGTAGACCCGAACTCGACTGATAGGCCAGATAAGGACAACAAGGTCTTATTTTGCAACAAATATGGTCGAAAGCTTAGAAGATCAAACTTGTTCAGGACTCCAATGTACATTTGGATTCCATTGAACTCGACTAACCCCCCAGGACCCCAATAAACAAGGAGGGTACCTAAATTATGAAATATCATCTAATGCAGGGTCGACTCGATCTATACAAGAAGGGTGGCTCAATAGGAGAAACTTGGTACATAGACAGTGGTTGTTCGCACCACATGACTGGTACTAAGACACTTCTATCAAGCTACCATGAGCAAGAAGGACCAAAAGTAATATTTGGTGATAGCTCCACTGTTGTTACCAAAGGATTCGGTTACATTCGGAATGGAGACATAGAGATCCAAGATGTCTCATATGTTGAAGGCTTGAAATACAATTTACTCTCTGTTTCACAATTCTGTGATCGTGGATACAAGGTGCAGTTCAAGAGTCGCAAATGTGAAATCATTGACAAGAGGACACACACAGTCCTACTGGTCGGCAAAAGACAAGGAAGTGTGTACATAGTGAACTGGAACAGTTGTCCGAGGGACACCTGTCTGCTTACTAAGAATCCTAAAGAACTTGGCTGGCTCTGGCATAGACGCCTCTGTCATCTAAACTTTAAGGTTCTTAATAAGATAGCCAGAGACTACCTTGTGGAAGGTATTCCCAATGAAGTCTACTACAAGTCACATGTATGCACGTCCTGTCAGAAAGGTAAACAGGTAAAAGGTTCCTTTAAATCTATTCCATCCCTCTCAACAAGTAGAGTTCTCGAACTCCTACATATGGACCTACATGGCCCAATAACTCCTCCAACTTTGAACGGTAGAAGGTACACACTTGTTGTGGTAGATGACTATTCTAAGTTCACTTGGGTAGTCTTCTTACACAAGAAGAGTGATACACAAACACTTTTGCCTGACCTGTTGAAGAAATTACAGGTTGAGAAGAATCAGTCCATTGTCAAGATCCGTAGTGACAAGGGTACTGAATTCATTAACTGCTATATTAAAGAATTTTGTTCTAAGCGTGGCATCCAGCACCTTACTAGTGCAGCAAGGACACCACAACAAAATGGAGTAGCAGAGCGAAGGAACAGAACTCTTAAGGAGGCCTGCAGGACCATGCTGTCAGAGTATAATACGCCTCAGAAGTTTTGGGCAGAAGCTATCAATACTGCATGCCACTCACAAAATAGAAGTGCTATCAATAAAGCACTAGGTAAGACACCCTATGAGGTATGGAAAGGTCGAAAACCCAGAGTTTCATATTTCCATATATTTGGTTGTAAGTGTTTTATCCATAACAATGGGAAAAGCAAGTTGAATGCATTTGATGCTAAAGCAGACGAGGGGATATTCTTAGGATACTCCTCGACTAGCAAAGCATTTAGAGTATTCAACTACTCAACCCTTTGTGTGGAAGAAACACCACATGTGGTTTTCGATGAATCTCAACAGGACTCGTCTCCCAACAAGATCAGTGAGAAAGTTACTGAGCTAACTATCGAATCTGACAAAGATTCAGAGGTATATGAATCCGTTCAAGCATACAATCCATTCATGAAAGCCCTCGAATCTGATGACAAGGAAAGGGTAAGTGCTCAAGGTAAGTCTACTAGACCAGTAGACATGCCTGCTCTAGTTGACTCATCTACTCCAGGTAAATCTGTTGATGATATAAATGATGTTGACATGCATGATGCTATAACTGATCTAGATGATGATACTATGCTTACGAAGACTAGAAAAACATGGAAATCTGCTCATGATACTGAAAACATCATTGGAGACTCTACTATTGGTGTAAAGACTAGACGACAACTCTTTGAGTCACAAGAACAACCTAGTCCATCTTTGTTTTGCTGGTGTTGTTTCCTCTCATCTATCGAGCCTAAAACCATCAAAGAGGCTTTAACTGATAGTAATTGGATCATCGCTATGCAAGACGAGTTGAATCAGTTTGTTCGAAATGACGTCTGGGAACTTGTTGATAGACCTAAACATCATAATGTAGTTGGCACTCGATGGATTTTCAAGAATAAGAAAGATGAGAATGATGTAGTTGTTCGTAATAAGGCTAGACTAGTCGCCCAAGGCTACTCACAAGCTGAAGGCATAGATTATGATGAAACGTATGCTCCTGTTGCTAGACTAGAAGCCATTCGATTGTTCCTTGCATATGCTGCTTACATGAAATTTACCGTATATCAAATGGATGTTAAAAGTGCATTTCTTAATGGTATTCTTGCGGAAGAAGTGTATGTTGAACAACCCCCAGGTTTCGAAGTCAAAGGTAACCAGGTATACAAATTAAAGAAGGCCTTATATGGACTAAAGCAAGCTCCAAGAGCATGGTACGATACTCTTTCTCAATTTCTACTAGAAAATGGTTTTACTAAGGGCAAGGTCGATAGAACCTTGTTTAGAAGACAAGAAGGGAAAGACATTTTACTCGTCCAAATCTACGTAGATGACATCATTTTTGGATCACCTAACAAAAAGCTGAGTGAAAGTTTCTCAACACTCATGCAAAGTAAATTTGAGATGTCAATGATGGGTGAAATGAATTACTTTCTTGGACTTCAAGTAAAACAGACCCCAGAAGGGATTTTCATAAATCAAGCAAAGTATACTCGTAATCTACTAGACAAGTATGGTATTAAGACATGTAAATCTTCTGGAGTACCTATGCAACCTACTTACAGGATGGACCCCGACGAGAATGGTAAGTGTGCTGATCAAACTCATTACCGTGGACTTATTGGTTCATTACTGTACTTGACTGCTAGTAGACCTGATATTGCATTTTCTGTTGGTGTATGTGCTCGTTTTCAAGCTAATCCAAAAGAGAGTCATATGGAAACCACTAAAAGAATATTGAAATATTTGAAAGGAACCATCAATCGTGGTATATGGTATCCTTCAAATGATGATTTATCTCTAAGTGGCTACTCTGATTCTGATTTTGGTGGTTGTAGAATAGATAGGAAATCTACATCTGGTTCTTGTCAATTCTTAGGCACAAAACTCATTTCATGGTTTTCGAAAAAGTAGACAAGTGTTGCTACCTCTACTACTGAAGCCGAGTACATGGCTGCTGGTAGTTGTTGTAGTCAATTATTATGACTTATTCAACAACTTAGAGATTATAATATTTGTGAATCAAATGTTCCTATTTTCTGTGATAGTAATAGTGCTATTGCCATTACACAAAATCCTGTTCTACACACACGTTGTAAGCACGTCGATGTGAAACACCATTTCATACGTGATCATGTAGAAAAGAAGGATATTCGCATGGAAAAGATTCACACTGACTTTCAAAGAGCTGATATTTTCACAAAACCATTAGCTGAGGCCCGATTTCGTGAATTATGCATTAGTCTAGGACTAATTGATCTTGATCCTACTAGTATGTAGAAATATACTAACTAGACATGTACAGTCCTAAGAAGAAAGGAGAAACAGACAAGTTACCACAAAAAGAGCAGAGCACTCATCTACTCATTCAACAGACAGGTATTCAAGGTCAGACAAGTTGACCAAACAACCCGATGAGGAAGTTGGTAAAGCTGAGGGTAATACTAAGGGAATAAACATTTAAGGGGGAATCCTTGATTTCTTAAAGATCCTTATGTTGACTCTTTAGTTTGGTAACAGTCATCCTGTTTGAACCTTGACCATTGACTTAAATTGATATTTGTCTTATTTATTCTACTCGACTATCTGTCGCACAAGATAAGACAGGTACAAATAATCGTTTAATGTTCGAAGTAGACAAGCACAGTCGAAGGGGGAACTCGTCTTGTGCACATCAGTCTACTCGTCTGTTCTGGATAGACACGAACAGACAAGATAAGTGGGTTCATGATTTAAATACTCTAAGTGTTTAAACAATACACATTAAGGATATATATGTAATTTGAGTAATGAAAATTTTGAAAAACTTAGAATTGGATTTATACACTCCATTTAATGAGGTGTATATAACCAGTTCGCGCTAAAACTCTACTGTGCTAGGTCAGAGGAATACACCCCTCTATCCTACCAATAGAAGAGGCAGATTTCAAATGTTACGATACTAAATCACGTAATATTCTCGATTCCGCCAAACTGAATTTCAAAAGACTTTCATATGTGTCCATTGGATTAAATCTTTCAATCTCAACCATTGATTTCAACATTCAAGGTTTAACAAAACCCATACTACTCGTTCATAACTGCTCACAAGTTCTTATCTCTTGATTATTCATAACATCTCAAACATTCAAACTCTTTCGAAATCTCTTAAGTTTGATAATCAGTCTACTATGTCGATCGTTTCGATATTTGATGCTCGTACTAACATGCAAGCTAGGTTTGATCTCGGTAAATACATCACCAAAGGAAGAGTGCATGTAGAAGGATCGGTGTTTTTCAAAGGGAATCACACTGAAGACAACAAAGAAATTTTGATAAAATGCTTCAGATGCGGTTTGAGACCCTTTTTGGAGGCATTTCCTGAAGTTGTGCTGGAGGAAGAAGTGTTAGAGTTTTATGCTACTGCCACTCGACAAGGCGACTCGATTGAAGCCTTTGTTGGAAGAAGGAGAGTGGAAATCACTCGTGAAGTTTTAACAGAATCACTGAAATTGCCATCCGGATCGACAGATATCGAAAGATATGCTGAAGGTAGAGAGTTGAAGTATTTGAGTATTTTCTGTGGAAAACAGCTGAAATTGAAAAGCGATGGAAAAGTTCCTGTGGTCAAGAAGAAGGAGCTACTTGAAAAATACAAGACTCTTCTTGATAACGCATAAAAAATGTTGCTAGGAGTCACTGGGAGTTTTGACCTTGTGACACCCCAGAAAGCAAGAGTTATGGCTGTGATTCATGATGGAATCACTGAAGGAAACTGGTCTAAACTCTTTTTGGACAGATTGATGTATTACAAGAAGTATGTGCAAGTTGACACCAGTACAGTGAACTGGGTTGTGTCTGAAAATGTAAGTTTCGGAAACAAGATGAGCATCATCCTACCCATCTTGTTGCCGAACAAGACTAGTTGGAGTAAAGGCAAATCATTTCATCCTCTAAAGCATTATTTGAAGAAGGAGGCTCTGGCTAAGCAAGCTGCTGCTAGATCGGCTGCCACCAGACAAGTCCAGATCAATCCTGATGATGCCATGATTGAAGCTGCCTCGTCTAGTTCTGGAGAAGACGAGTCGGGCAGTGAAGGTTCTGAAGAAGCTAAAGCTGGAACTAGTGGAAGACTAGTTCAGTATGTGGAAGAGGAGGCAATGATTGAGGCTGCAGGAGATTCAGAAGAGACTCACTCAGACAAGGAGCCTGAGACGGAAGAGGAAGAGTTGCAAGTGTATCGACTGGTGAGAGTCGAGTCGAGTCTCTCACCAGACAAGTCGACTGAAGAAAAGGTTGGTACTTCTTCTAGAGCTTTGTCAATTCCTCTCTCTCTCCCTGTTAAAACCAAGGCCAGATCACTCCGATCTCGTGCCAAACCTGTACCCAAAACCTCATCAGTGTTGGCAGTACAACCACTTCGAGCCAACATAACCCCACACACTACTATATTTGATACAGTTGATACTTCTACAACTGTCGAACCAAACCAAGCCACATTAAAGCCCCAAGAAACCACCATCCAAATTCCTATTACCTCAACAGAATATGTTGAACCCCTCAACCCATCTACTTCAGACAAGACACTAGTTGCCACTGCGACAACTGAGACAGGGACCCCACCTGCTCAGACCCCGTCTGATGTTAGATTTGAATCCCTTGTTTACTATCTGATGTGCTTAAGGGAGAAGAGGGTTTGTGCTAAAGTAAGCCACAATCTGAAAAAGAGGCTCTCGTCTATTAAGATAGACACCTCATCAGAACAGTATGAGAAACTCATTAGAATATGCACATGGGTTGCATTGAAGAAATCTTCTACTGATGATCTGTTTGAAGTCATACAAGGCATGGGTGGTATCTCCAATTTTATGGATTGGGAGATGGAGCAAAGGGAGAATAGTGGAGTTCAAGATTATTCAGAACTTCTCCCACCTCATGTTCTTACAGCCCTGGTAAAACAAATGCTAAATGTACCAGATGATGTATTGCCTGCATCACACATGTTTGATATTGGTATTCAGACTGATCTACCAGAAGAAGAGTTGAGAGCTGTAACTGTTGAAGCTGGCATTCAAACGTCAGATCAGTCAGAAGATGAGTCTGAAAAATCTACTGATGATGATTCTTTCCACTTTGGAGTTGAAGATGATGAGTTCATGGACGCTGTGATGTTTACAGAAGATGAACTTAGTGAGAAAGTTCAAGAAGAGGTTGTTACTGAAGTTCAGTCGTCTACTCAAGGTTTCTCTGAAGGATATCTTACAGAGTTAAAGTCGGACTTGAGAGATGCTGTTCACTCTGCTGTTGATGAGTTCTTAAATTCAAAGGTTAAGGACGTGCTAGTTGAGCAAAACCAATCGCTTGTTGACTCCTCGAGAGAATTGATTGTTGGAGAGGTCAACAAAATGGACTAACTTTCCGAGCTGAGTTATATGCGGAAGTTGAACGTTTTCTCCAAAAGCAAGTTGATTTTTCTGAGAAAATATCTATTTCATTTGCAAGAATCCAGCAAGATGGAGAGGCTATACCGTGTGAAAATTGAAATAGCTGATGAACAAAGACGAGAAGCACAGGATCAGTTGGTGCGTTCTCAAGCTATTCTCACTGAGCTGACTAAGCAAAATACCTTACTGCGTCAGACAGCTGTTCACTTCAAGGATGAGTCGGCTATTAATTCAAAGAAGCTAGAATCTACTGTTGATCGACTAGACAAGATGAGTCATGATCAGACGCATCAAAGACAGATAGATCTCGCTGCAGAAGCTATGAAGGAAGCACTGAAAGAAGAAATGACTCGATTCACTAGTATATTCACTCTTAAGGCAAGTGATGAAGCCAAAAAGGGGGAAGAGACAAGTAGAGTTGAAGAAAAGTCAAGTGCAGAACCGGAAGTTAAGGCTGCTGCGACTGCGATAGAAGAGTTAAGGTATCCCAAGAGAGGAAGGCTAGTCAAGAAGGCAGATCTTGAACAAGCTGAAGAACAGAAAAGACTGCTAAAAGGAAAAAGTATTGCATCTCCTGAAGTTGAAACTCAGACTAGACAAGTCAAGAGGAAACTTGTTCTAGAGAAGAAGAAAGAAGAGTTAGGAGATATTCTAGCTGATATTGGTGATGAAGAGGTTGAAGCTCTTCATAAGAAGCAAAAGCTGGATGAAGATCGTTATGCTAACAAGAAATTGTTAGGAAAGCATATGGGTTTGTATCGAGAGATCGATTAGTTCTTCTTGTGTGATCGCTTTTGGATAACATTCATAAACGGATGTCTAGGTGTTACAATTGCCTTGGAACCCACCTTCTTTCTTTGCATCTTCACCCACTTTACTTTCGTTTTATTGATTTGCATGGTATTTGATCGACTTTGTATTTACTCTTTTCATTGTTTACTAGTGACAATTTTGGTAGATAATTTAGGGTAATTCAACACTTTCAAGTTATCGATCACGTCTAAATAGAACTCAATTAACAAACTACCCTTTTACGCTTAACCTCCTTGTGGGATCGACCTCGTGCTTATCACACTACAATAGACGTCGTACACTTGCGGTTGTTTATTTAGTGTTGCATAACACGTGAATCAGTGAAGGGCAAGAATGTCAATTTAGATTAGGCAAATGCTGAACACGTGAGTTTGTTAGGCGGTTACAACAACCTGTTAGAGTCACGCAATCAACACACGCTGCAATCAACCTTGATTCTTATAAATACCCCACAACTTGTAATTTTAAAGTTTTGACACTTACGAGCATTCGTCTTGAGTCGTGAGTTCACGAGTGAAGTGAGGAGAAATCCCTTTTCGAGTGGGAGTGTGTAAACATCTCTTTTATTAATCAAGATTGAAGTCGTATGTCCTGTGGATGTAGATCAAGTTGATAGAACCACTTAAATTCTTGTGTGCTCTATTTTTGTTCTCGTCTGTTTATATTTGTGAATTACTATCTTTGTTGGATTGTTATCGGGATCGTTTTCTGTATTGTTTAGAAACCTCTAATCTTGCATATTACTTGACACTTGTTTATGCTGAATTTGGAATGGCTTTTTATTTCTGGTTTTTTTATCAGTAGATCTTTTATTGTATGAACTGTCTCCCTTTGACAGGCTTGTAATCGTTTGTGGGTATTCCTGATACCCTTAATAAAGTTTTGTCGTTTCTAAAATACCTGCATGCCCCCATACCGTTTTTTTTTAATTTTAGAGTGTAAAATATACTATTCTAAACACATGAATTTAATAAATAAAAAAAAGGAAAGAAAAAGGGAAACGCGTGGGACGCCGTGTTTCCCCCCTTTTAAAATATAAACATGTCTCAACTAACTATATTTATTGCATTAAGCCCCAAAACGCTAGGGACTGCATATTTTGGGGTAACTTGTAATAAAAAAAAAATGGTGGAGGTAAGTAAAACGCGTGGGGGCCTCGCATTTTTCTTACAGAAACGTTTGGCCACAAAGTGTTTTATTATAATTTGACAAAAATATTAAATTGTGCCATATTTTATGAATTGTTTATTTAATGTACAATAATTAGATAAAAAAAATCCAGTCATATTGTGTCGTAGAGTCTAAATAACCGTTATTTTCTTATCATTTTTTTATGTTGAATCACTTTTGTGTACATTTATATTCAATCAAGTATAATTAAATTGGAGCATATTGATAAGTTTTGTGAAGTCCTCTTCAATGCCACTGACGACGAAACCGTAACCAAAGGGTGAGGACAGGAGATTCGCGCCCTTGATCGCTGGCAACAACTCCAAAAGAGTAACGATCCCCAGCGAAACGATGGGGCAGATCATTCCCGCAAATCACGCTCGGGGATTACTGAAGACTCGGGCGGAGATTTCGGGGGAAATTCAACGAATGACATTAATGAGGAGCGATCTTTAAGGCGGACTGAAAGGAGGGAAATGGATTTGGGATTTTTGCGCAATAACTCCATTGTTCGAATTAACCCTATCTTTGACGAGTCAAACTTACAATTTAATCAAGACATTAGCGAAATTACCCTTGAGGAAGAACGAAAGAGAAAAAGAGGAGAGACAATTGATGAGGCTTTACTCACTGGCACAAACAACACAACTTATGATGACGAACATTTTTTATCGGCAGATGAAAATCTTGAGTTGGAACTGTAGGGGACTTGGCTAGTCCGCTACAGTTCTAGCCCTTTGCGAGCTCTCATGCGCTCGCCGGCCTGATGTTATCTTTCTTAGTGAAACTTTATCACTTTCTAATAGATTAGAAGAAATTCGTGTACGTCTTAATTTTCAATCATGTCTTGCTGTTGACTGTAATGGACGTAGTGGAGGTGTTGCTTTTCTTTGGCGTTATATGAATACTTGTGATATTTTGAGTTACTCGTCTCACCATATTGACGTCTGTGTTAACGATATTTATGGTAATTGGAAGATTACAGGCTTTTATTATTTTCCTAACAGGACCCAACGACACTTATCTTGAGCTCTCTTACGGTCTTTAGCAGGAAGCAGTGATCTCCCGTGGATCTATATCGGAGATTACAACGATTTGCTATCTGATGATGATAAAAAAGGCCGGGTAGACCACCCTAACTGGCTTTTTCAGGGCTTCCGAAATGCGGTGACAGATTGCAATATTACAGATGTTGCCCTGTTGGGACACCCATTTACTTGGTCTCGTTGCAAGGGAACCCCGAATCTAGAGGAAGAAAGACTTGATAGAGCCATGGGAAACCCCGCCTGGCATGATCGTTTCCCAGAGGCTAAGCTCCACAACTTAGTGGCTCCGGTGAGTGACCACAATCCCATCTTGCTAGTAACGGATTCCCCTCCGAATGGACGAACTCGACGAGGTTTTCGGTTCGAGAATAAATGGCTGATGGAGAAAGAACTCCATACTATGGTCAATCGAGCCTGGACGGGATCCCAACACGTCAATGTACTTCGACGATTAAATGTTACTGGTGAAGCCCTCAAGCTATGGGGTAGCCAACTAGAGCTGACTATGAAAAGAAAAAAGAGAGATTTGGAGCAAAGGGCAAAAAATTTATGGTTGACAGAGGGCGATTTGAACACTCGTTTCTTACATCAATCGGCTATGACTCGGAGAAAAGCAAATAAATTGACTGGACTAATTGATGGTAACGACACGATGGTTGTTGAGCAACAAGGGATGTGCGAAATAGTTCATGGCTACTTTCTTGACATCTATTCGGCAAATGAGAACAATACTAATATTGATGGCATGATGATGGCTATTGAGCCAAAAATATCTGAAGCACAGAACATGGATCTTACGGTTGAATTCTCTATGGCAGAATTTAAGGCGGCAGTGACACAAATGCATCCGGAAAAAATCTCCGGGACCGGATGGTTTCAACCTGACATTCTTTCAGAAATTTTGGAGTACAGTTGGAACCTCAATTTATGGGGCAGCAACCCTTTGGCTTCGAGAGGGCAGGTTTCCGGAAAAGCTGAATGTTACTCATGTGGTACTGATACCGAAGTGCGATAACCCAACTTCTATGAAAGATTTGCGCCCCATCTCGCTTTGCAATGTGGTTTACAAGATTATCTCTAAGGTGTTGTGTAACAGGTTAAAGCGAGTCTTACCCATGCTTGTAGACACTGCACAATCCGCTTTCATCAGTGGCAGAAGCATCCAAGACAATATCATCATTGCCTTCGAATCAATCCACTCCGTGAAGGGGAAAAGAAGGGGAAAAACGGGTGGCATAGCTCTAAAAATTGACATATCCAAAGCATATGATAGAGTCGACTGGCACTACTTGGAGAGAATATTATTGCGGCTGGGGTTCTCCTCTATATGGGTGAATTGGATGATGTTGTGCGTTCGAACAGTCCGATATTGCTTCCAAGTAAACGATGACATGGTTGGGCCAGTGGTGCCGAGGATGGGCCTTTGCCAAAGAGACCCTTTATCCCCGTATCTATTCATCTTGTGTGCTGAGGGACTTTCAGGCCTCATTCGAAGGGCGAATGAGGAGGGCACGCTGCATGGACTTAGGTTCTGTCGTCGTGCACCGATTATATCCCACCTTCTCTTCGCGGATGATAACTTACTCTTTTGTAGGGCCTCGGAGGAGGATGCTTTGAATTTGAAGACCCTCTTAAATGAGTATGAAGCAGTCTCAGGACAAGCCATAAATTATGGGAAATCTGGCATATTCTTTAGCGCAAATGTTGGAGAGGAGAAGAAACTGGAAATTGGGAATATTTTTGGCATTCATCAGCCGCTTAATACGGCGAGGTATCTAGGGCTCCCATCGCTCATGGGGAGGAAGAAGTGGGAGATTTTTAAATATCTCAAGGATCGATTATGGGGAAAAATTGAGGGATGGAGAAAGAAGAATATTTCTCGGGTTGGTAAAAAGGTATTAATAAAATCGGCAGCACAAGCGGTCCCGACCTTTTGCATGGGTGTTTTCTTATTGCCCCCATCTGTCCTTGATGAACTACAAAAAATGCTCAATGGTTTTTGGTGGGGGTCAGGAAGAAGATTGGGTGGAATGCGATGGAACACTTGGAGTGATTTGTGCGTTTTCCAAAGAGGGTAGGAGGAATGGGCTTTCGGGACTTATACCTTTTTAATGTGGCTATGCTTGGTAAGATTGGATGGAAATTGATCCATGAACCTGATGCCATGATGTGTCGTATTATGAGGGTAAGGTACTTCCCAGATCAAGATTTTCTCTCGGCTTTCCTGAATCGCAAACCAAGCTATATATGGCGCATCATTCTCGAAGCTCAAGATTTGGTTCGAAGAGGAACCAGGTAGAAAATGGGGGTTGGAACGCAGGTCCATGTGTGGGGGCAGCCGTGGCTGGATAATGATGAAGATTTTTAGATTCGCACACCCCTTGTGGACGAGATTCAGCACATCCGAGTCTCAGATCTTCTTATTCCTAATCAGCAACGCTGGGATAGCGAAATGATAGATGAACTATTTTAGCCGGTGGATGCAAGGCGTATATTGAGGACGGCTGTTCCGCCTGATGGCGTAGTCGATAGACTGATTTGGCACTACGAAAGAGATGGGAGGTATAGCGCGAAATCTGCTTACAGGCTTGCTTTGAATTTAATTCATAATGATGATGGTGATGGGGATCGGATGGAGTGGCACTTATTGTGGAAAATTCGGGCTCCACCTAAGGTTATCAACTTTATGTGGCGGTTGTGCAAAGGCTTCCTCCAAAGCAGAGATAATTTGCGCCGACGAAAAGTAATTCACGATTCATCTTTCATCCTCAACGGAAGTTGCACAAATAAACAGCAACCAAGCTTTTATTTCTCATTCAATTTCTATAAAGAAAGGGCATTCTCGTTTACTTACTCGTCCCCTTGTTCATGTCCAGTCTAGTCATAAGAGAAGCATAGCCGAAACAGAGTCTTCCATAGTTCGTGAAAATAATATACAAGCAACGTTAAAGGTTAGTTGTTTGATTGTGCCTAATATAACTCTATTTTTTGGGATGAATGTGGGAAAGTTATGATGAATTTATTTGTACATGAATTTGTGTTGTTTATGTGTTTGATATAATGCCTTAAAAGAAATTAGTCATCCTTTTTGTAAGATTTATTTAAATTATATAGCCATGTAGTTGCCTCTTGGTTCATATATTAAATTGTAACTCTTATACATGTGGCTTCCACCTTTGGAGGATGATACTATAACTAATGAAGGCTCACTGCCTCAAATGACTTAGGTTTGTGATTCTTCTTCTTTCCAAAAAAACATTATGTTTATTGCCCCTAGAATTGAAACACTTACATTACAGGACAAAATTATAGAATTTATGCATTATATGGAACATTGCGAATCAATACAATATATATTGTTGCTATATTGCCCCTATGATCACTATATGAGTGCATTGCAACTTTAAGATGCTACATTGCCCCTAGAATTGAGAAATTTCTATATTTTCTTTTGGTATAGAACAAATAGTTTATTTAATTGGGAAGCAATAACTATATACTTGTGTGATTTATTATTGATTAGGTTTCTTTCTATGCAAAGACAATCTCTTTATAATAGTGTTATTTATTTTATTTTTTTGTGAAAGGAAGTGTTTGATAAGAAAATTGACAGAAACAAATGGCAGAATGTACATGAAGGAACACCACTGCTTTTATGAAATATTGGTTAAGTTATATTTAGAGAATTATGTGTGATTCAATTAGGAGAGAAATACTTTAGTTTCCTCCAACAGGTCTTGAAAAAATATAAAATAATAATTATAATAATAGTAGTTAATTATGCAAAAGCATTGGAGACTTTTTGATGTGGCTTGGGTATTATATAAATGTGTTATGGGTTATGAGATTGATTTTGAAAGTAATGCTTGGTTATCTTACAAGTACTTGTTCTAATTTTTATCATTCAAGCATATTAAGACACACATAAAGACACAAACATCATAAATAGAGGAAGTATATATGTGCTGCAAGTGTGAAAATGGAAGCAATTCTTGACACAAAGTACAAAATCAAAGCATTATTACTCTCTCTCTTTGCCAATCATCGAATTATAATGTGAAACCCTCTGTCTTCATTGCTTTCAGTGCTCTAATCATCTTCACACTGGCCACTTACTCATTGAGTCGCTTCTTCCATAACATTGACTCGTCAAAGTTGGGAAATTTCCCTCTGCAACTCCTACTTCTCTAAACTAGTCGAATATCTTCTAGCTCAACTTATTTGCAATTTTATATACGCACATAAACACAAGTGGGTGAATGTGAGTACCACATCCTCAACGTAGGCTGTTTCCAGTCCAAAATTGCTAATGTCTAGTCTCCAGACCAATAACCTTCACAACTCGACTCAAACCAAATTTGGGCCAGTATTCTCTATTTTCACTTTTCACATTTTTTGTTTATCAATTTGTTTTTCTTTTAAGGGGTTCTTTGAGTTACTTTTTTGTAATGTTCAATAATCTTTGTGTATGTAAAAGTTGTGTGCGGCTGTAGAAAAAATGATCATCTTTATTGTTTTTGTGATCTGGTTTACTTTAGATGTGTTTTGGTAATCTAAAGTACAATTGTGTGTTACCATGGATTTTAGATTATTGAACCTTACGTGACATTTTTTTTTCACCTCATGGTTATTTCTTAAATAAATGCCTTTTAGCTTGCTTTATGTGTGTACGTGTATTTGATTGTTTTCTAGTTCTTAGCCATATGGGTGATCGACGGAGTTGAATGTGAGTACCACATCCTCAACGTAGGCTGTTTCCAGTCCAAAATTGCTAATGTCTAGTCTCCAGACCAATAACCTTCACAACTCGACTCAAACCAAATTTGGGCCAGTATTCTCTATTTTCACTTTTCACATTTTTTGTTTATCAATTTGTTTTTCTTTTAAGGGGTTCTTTGAGTTACTTTTTTGTAATGTTCAATAATCTTTGTGTATGTAAAAGTTGTGTGCGGCTGTAGAAAAAATGATCATCTTTATTGTTTTTGTGATCTGGTTTACTTTAGATGTGTTTTGGTAATCTAAAGTACAATTGTGTGTTACCATGGATTTTAGATTATTGAACCTTACGTGACATTTTTTTTTCACCTCATGGTTATTTCTTAAATAAATGCCTTTTAGCTTGCTTTATGTGTGTACGTGTATTTGATTGTTTTCTAGTTCTTAGCCATATGGGTGATCGACGGAGTTGAATGTGAGTACCACATCCTCAACGTAGGCTGTTTCCAGTCCAAAATTGCTAATGTCTAGTCTCCAGACCAATAACCTTCACAACTCGACTCAAACCAAATTTGGGCCAGTATTCTCTATTTTCACTTTTCACATTTTTTGTTTATCAATTTGTTTTTCTTTTAAGGGGTTCTTTGAGTTACTTTTTTGTAATGTTCAATAATCTTTGTGTATGTAAAAGTTGTGTGCGGCTGTAGAAAAAATGATCATCTTTATTGTTTTTGTGATCTGGTTTACTTTAGATGTGTTTTGGTAATCTAAAGTACAATTGTGTGTTACCATGGATTTTAGATTATTGAACCTTACGTGACATTTTTTTTTCACCTCATGGTTATTTCTTAAATAAATGCCTTTTAGCTTGCTTTATGTGTGTACGTGTATTTGATTGTTTTCTAGTTCTTAGCCATATGGGTGATCGACGGAGTTGAATGTGAGTACCACATCCTCAACGTAGGCTGTTTCCAGTCCAAAATTGCTAATGTCTAGTCTCCAGACCAATAACCTTCACAACTCGACTCAAACCAAATTTGGGCCAGTATTCTCTATTTTCACTTTTCACATTTTTTGTTTATCAATTTGTTTTTCTTTTAAGGGGTTCTTTGAGTTACTTTTTTGTAATGTTCAATAATCTTTGTGTATGTAAAAGTTGTGTGCGGCTGTAGAAAAAATGATCATCTTTATTGTTTTTGTGATCTGGTTTACTTTAGATGTGTTTTGGTAATCTAAAGTACAATTGTGTGTTACCATGGATTTTAGATTATTGAACCTTACGTGACATTTTTTTTTCACCTCATGGTTATTTCTTAAATAAATGCCTTTTAGCTTGCTTTATGTGTGTACGTGTATTTGATTGTTTTCTAGTTCTTAGCCATATGGGTGATCGACGGAGTTGAATGTGAGTACCACATCCTCAACGTAGGCTGTTTCCAGTCCAAAATTGCTAATGTCTAGTCTCCAGACCAATAACCTTCACAACTCGACTCAAACCAAATTTGGGCCAGTATTCTCTATTTTCACTTTTCACATTTTTTGTTTATCAATTTGTTTTTCTTTTAAGGGGTTCTTTGAGTTACTTTTTTGTAATGTTCAATAATCTTTGTGTATGTAAAAGTTGTGTGCGGCTGTAGAAAAAATGATCATCTTTATTGTTTTTGTGATCTGGTTTACTTTAGATGTGTTTTGGTAATCTAAAGTACAATTGTGTGTTACCATGGATTTTAGATTATTGAACCTTACGTGACATTTTTTTTTCACCTCATGGTTATTTCTTAAATAAATGCCTTTTAGCTTGCTTTATGTGTGTACGTGTATTTGATTGTTTTCTAGTTCTTAGCCATATGGGTGATCGACGGAGTTGAATGTGAGTACCACATCCTCAACGTAGGCTGTTTCCAGTCCAAAATTGCTAATGTCTAGTCTCCAGACCAATAACCTTCACAACTCGACTCAAACCAAATTTGGGCCAGTATTCTCTATTTTCACTTTTCACATTTTTTGTTTATCAATTTGTTTTTCTTTTAAGGGGTTCTTTGAGTTACTTTTTTGTAATGTTCAATAATCTTTGTGTATGTAAAAGTTGTGTGCGGCTGTAGAAAAAATGATCATCTTTATTGTTTTTGTGATCTGGTTTACTTTAGATGTGTTTTGGTAATCTAAAGTACAATTGTGTGTTACCATGGATTTTAGATTATTGAACCTTACGTGACATTTTTTTTTCACCTCATGGTTATTTCTTAAATAAATGCCTTTTAGCTTGCTTTATGTGTGTACGTGTATTTGATTGTTTTCTAGTTCTTAGCCATATGGGTGATCGACGGAGTTGAATGTGAGTACCACATCCTCAACGTAGGCTGTTTCCAGTCCAAAATTGCTAATGTCTAGTCTCCAGACCAATAACCTTCACAACTCGACTCAAACCAAATTTGGGCCAGTATTCTCTATTTTCACTTTTCACATTTTTTGTTTATCAATTTGTTTTTCTTTTAAGGGGTTCTTTGAGTTACTTTTTTGTAATGTTCAATAATCTTTGTGTATGTAAAAGTTGTGTGCGGCTGTAGAAAAAATGATCATCTTTATTGTTTTTGTGATCTGGTTTACTTTAGATGTGTTTTGGTAATCTAAAGTACAATTGTGTGTTACCATGGATTTTAGATTATTGAACCTTACGTGACATTTTTTTTTCACCTCATGGTTATTTCTTAAATAAATGCCTTTTAGCTTGCTTTATGTGTGTACGTGTATTTGATTGTTTTCTAGTTCTTAGCCATATGGGTGATCGACGGAGTTGGATAGCTCAAGTGGTTAGAGCACCACTACCTAGGCTTTAGATCCTGGGTTCGAGTCATGGGGAGGGGAAAAGGGATGGGTATTTAATGTAATTCAAAAAAAAAAAAAAAATCCATATGGGTGATTTAACATTTGATTTTGAGTTTTCTATTTAGATGAATGCTGCTGCTCTGATTTGAGCAGAAAAATGCATTTCATAGTAGATAATATCATCAAAGGGAATCTTATTATTAAGTATACACATGCATACAATTTTTACGAACATAATTTTTGTTTAGAGCATTGTTTTTACCCCAGTTGTAGCACTTGAGTGTTTACAGTGTTCCTAAGAAAAATTATTTGGGATGTTTATCCCACATACTTTGTTTTGGTAGATAGAAACTGCCTTGTGGTCCTCACTTTATTTTTGAATTTGCATGTTACTTACTAGATTGTATAGGTTCAACATTCAATATTAAGGGAGCTATGCAGTGCCCAACTGTCAGGAAATTGAGAAAGGACACTTGCTATCCATGTATCAAATTGAGAAAGGACACTGCCCCAAAGAAATAATTGGATGGTTGTGTTTAATATCCATATATCAATTTTACCAATTTCTCTGATTTTAGACATAAGAAAATGGAAAAGATGTCTTTAATGCCATCATAATTTTTTTCCAATATTGGGTCCTTGGTTTTTTGGATGAAAATAATAAGTATTATGACTTATAATTTATGTTCCTGTAAAGTCTTGCTAAAATTGATATTTGATACTTGACGAAGAGAGGGTAGTAGTTGAAAAAGTAAACCACTATTTCCCTTCTAGAGTCTCAAATATTTTAAGACCACGTACTACTATTCCACCATCATACTATTGAAAGTGTAGCTTTTGAAAATTCATTGTACATTTTTTGCTTCGGTATTCATATAGCTGATCACATGTGTATATAACCTACTGATGTATGGTGATTAGCCTCTTACTAATTACTGAAAATTAAATTTGCAGTTCGCTGGTGCCCGTTCCATGGATTAACAAGACTCCCTGCATCGTTTGAGTATGTTTCATATTTCCTCGTGTACATTTGTCATTAAGTATAAACTCAAATTCTATATGGTTAAAGCTGTTTTTCCTTTCTTTTTAATTTAACCATTTCAATATAGGTTATATGTATTTGAATCATTCTTACATTTTTATCTATGCATACTTGAGAGATATAGAATGGTATTATATCATTCGCCATCTTTGCATTTGTCATTTTTTTTTTCTAACTCCTTGTTAGTGATTCAATTCGATTGTACTCATTATATTAATGTGTTCACCTAAATTGTCTAGAGTTTGTAAAGTTTCATTGGTCCTGGAGTTCGATATCAGTTGTCCAGGATGTCGATAACAGCACAATACTTATCAGATTATTTGCTGACAATCTAAGTTCTTAGAGAAGACTCAGCCATCTCTTTTATTAAGCCTCTTCAAGTTGGTGCTCATTAAGAAATAGACATGGTAAAATCATTAACATGGCAAATATTGCAAATATTCTCCTTAAATTAATATGTTTGACAATGGAAGAGAAATACGACATCAAAGTTGTTGAATTAAAGAATATATCATGTCCTCAACCGGTCTTTGTAAGCATGTTAGATTTTTATGTGTTTTATTTTTGTATATTAGTTATACTAATACTCATTCTAATGTAGATTGATTGTGGTATGTACACTGTAGATTACATGGAGTTTTTGGTGGTCCAGGAAGATGTCATTACTATTTGTCTTGATTTATGGAGGAAGAATATAACAATTCATATTTCTTTTGTCATCGTTTTGATCCATGATGTCATGGACCGCAGATATTCATTTTGGCTTGATTATGTACACAATTTATGTTTAGTGGGAATTAAATGTTGAAATATGATGGAGATCAAGCTACGGAGTCTTAGGAAATATTTACTGGTTATACTTTAGTTTCATTATTCATAACTCTTGTCCCTTTTATGCATAGAGTTAGTTTTGTCTTTTTGTATAAATAAGAGGATAGCTGCTTGTTGTAGTTCAGTTGTTGAAGAATATTTTCGGGTTCTATCCCTTTCGTATATCTTGACGGTATTCTCGTTTGAATCAACGTCTCGTATCGGTTTTCTCGCATTTACACTATATCCCGCTGCATCAAAATATGTACACATCTGTCACTTTATTCTTTTGTGAATCAAATTTGCAGTAATAATTGGTCGCAGTGTTTGTTTAGTTTTAAAATACATCAAGTGTTGTATCGTTTATCTATTACTATTATATAAAATGTGGATAAAAAATATAAATAAAGACCTAAAACACTATAAAATAGAGTAATGACCAGTACGATGTTATAACAGAACGAGATATACAAAAGGTTTGAAAACTTAAGGAACATAATAGCGACCCATACAAACATTCTATAACTTTCATCACCTCGTTTTAGACATGTTTAAAGTAATTAAGTGTATTTTGAATGTCATGATCATCGATCAATACACATTGATCAATCATTAACTCTTTTGCATTCAAGCTCTACTTTACAAGTGATGAAATTACATAATGTTTCTCAATCAAACTCATTCTCACTATGAATAATGTATATATAATGTAGATAGAGACATAGAAAGACTTGAAAAATCTAGAAAATAAAATAACGACTCGTAGTACATTAGAATGAAACGCGTGTCGTTAATCGTTATGGACACAAGCAATCACATATCTACTATACGATCACTGTATAACTTCCATCATCTTATTTAACATATATTCTCAATATTAGAGTGGATTTTAGATGTCATATTCATCATGCAATGCACAATTGAACATTCTTAACACTTTCACATTCAAAATTCATTATAGAAGTCAAGAAATTTGATAATGTTTGTCAATCAAAATCAATTTCACACTCACACTTAGTTTTCTTTGAATAATATATTCTAAAACCGCAAACTGAGGACCTAGTAAAAAGTAAATTTTCATTTTCACTCGAAATTTAAATAACGACATACGGGTCGTTATAACGATTAACGACACATATGTCTCTATGACCACTTACTATTACAAATTCATCATTTTACCACTTTATCATGTTATTTACTATTTTGAACATTAAAAAACACATGTCAGCATAATATAAGGGTTGAAATCACTATAAATCTTAATAAGGACATAAGTGTCAATATAATATAACACATCATTTTGGAGACTTACAACTATGAATTCTGTCATTCTTTTGATAACACACATTATTTTACTAGAAATCACTAGAAATTGTAATAATGAAATAAAACGATGTTATAACGAAAGACACGTTGTTTATGAAAACTTACGACCATCATTCTCACGATTTTAAAATAAGGACTTTAAAATCTCTCATTTTCACGTGTTTTTGACTCATATAAACTCCAAAGTGCTAATAAAGGGTAATTTGAAAGACTAAAATAGTTGAACTTGGGCACATTTTCGCAGTAGACTATCACTTTTTAGCAATATTAACATAATTTATTATAGGAATCTTCAAATGACTCTATGTTGGAAGCATTAGAAACCAGTCTGACAGAGCTTTCCAAACATGTATGGATCCTGGACTGAATATTCACCAATGAAATCAGAATTTCGTCTAAAGTAGTCTTAAATGCTGGAACCACTCAGGGCAGATTGCCACCTTTTAGTAAAATCGACATAACTTCTGCTAGGAAACTCCAAATAATTCCCCGTTTGAAGCATTAGAAACTAGACTGACAGGGCTTTCCAAACATGCATGGATCATGGACTGAATATTCACCAATTAAATCAGAATTTCGTCTAAAGTAGTCTCATATGCTGGAACCACTCGGGCAGATTGCCACCTTCTAGTAAAATCGACATAACTTCGCTAGAAAACTCCAAATAATTCTCTGTTTGAAGCATTAGAAACTAGACTGATAAGGCTTTCCAACCATGTATGGATAATGGACCAAATATACACCAATTAAAACAAAATTTCATCCAAAATGGCCTCACTATGCTGAAACCATATTTGTGCAACATCAATGAAATATAATATTTAACACACATTCCAATATAATAAAATCTGCAAAATATGAAATACCATCACATGTCTAGTGCAAGAAAAAAAGTTTTACAATAATCAAAACAAAGATTAGATCCTCTAATCATTTCTTATGTGTAGCCTAAGACAATAGATTTGTACATGTAGCACGATAGGGCCCTGTTTGTGAGCATCTACGACAGGTCCGTGGCTTGAGTTGTTCACTGCAGGATCTTTTCCGTTGCTTTAGAGGCCTTCCACTTGGTCGTTTGGTTTGTGGGCACAACACAACTTCTTGCCTAACATTATCTGTAATTTTCCATTCATCTTGCGGTGGTAATGGGTATACAAATTCAGAATATGATTTTCTCCAATAAGAGGTCGTGTAAAATGTCGAACACAATGTATACCTATCACCTCCACACTGTCTAACAGCGGCAATTGCATGTGCACATGAAATTTTTTCTAATTCAAATTGTTTACAAGTGCATGTCAAACAATTCAAATTAACAACATGTGTGTTTAATTCTTTACATACCTCAAACTCGATGGGAGAAAATGGGGTGACCTTCATACCATGTGACTTGTTGTACATCAAACACATTTTCTCCTCCATTGCTGTTGTCAGATGACTGCTGCATTTTGCTGCTTCATTGTGCCTTTCATGAAACCATCTTTGCAACATCACTCTAATATGCTCCAATAAACCCAAAATAGGAAAATTATGGGTATTTTTCAAGGCCGAGTTCAATGATTCTGCCTTATTGGCTGTCATGATGTTGTATCGTATCCCTTTACAATGTGCTCTGCTCCAAACATGAAGACCTCCAACATCATGTTCTAGGTAATTCTTAATCCCTTTATGCAGCCCACAAAGTGCAACCATTTTTTTTCTCAAAATCTGACATATTGTAAGCCTCGGCGTCATCCAAAATAATCTTGCAAAATCTATTTTTGGAAATTTTTCTTTCTTCATGTTATTTTGCAAATTCCATATGCAGTGTACATGATGTGCAAACTTAAAAACTTTTTGAAAAGCACCTGGAATACTTTTGCTACGGTGTGAGATAATTACCAACTCTTTCGCATCACTAGTTAGGTCCTTCAACTTACAAAAGACCCAAGACCATGAATTTTCATTTTCAGAGTCAACTATTGCCCATGCAAGAGGATAAATTTGTAGATTTGCATCTTGACATGTAGCTACAAGTAAAGTACCTCTATATCTGTTTTTCAAGAAAGTGTCATCAACAAAAATTACAAGCCTAATTGAGGTTTGAAATCCTCATATACTCTGTCTCAAGGCCATAAAAAAAATATTTGAAGCCCCGATTTGCATCTGTCTCAATGGTTGTAAATGTACCTGGGTTTATTTGCTTTAAGACATCACAATAAGATGGCAATATAGCATAACTTGCATTAGGAGTTCCTCGTAACTGAGATACTGCAAAATCTTTAGCCACGTATGCCTTGGTGTAGCTTATGGAAATGTTGAACTCACGACGAATATCATATATTATGTTTCTTGGAGTGTATTTTCGATTAGGATCTTCAAACTTTGAAGTAATGTGGCTTCCAATAACTGAGTATGTAACATGTTTGTGATCTTTACATCTAACACTCAATGAGCAAGTGTGCAAGCCAACACAATACTTTCGAATTTCAAACACGTAAAATCCTTTCATCTTTGTGGCTCGTAACCTCCAATTGCATTTTTCATCAATACAAACAACACAATAAATGCTTGTGTTTGATTTCTTCACCTTAAACTCAAAGTGACATCTTATGAAAAGTAATTGTAGCTTTGTTATCAGATACTTTTTGCATTTGAAAATTTGTTTAACTTGAACGTCTTCACTTTCCAGAATCCAGACTGAAGATCCAACTTGGGTGGTGATGCGGCCTAAAAATGTCACCTAATAAGAAGTCGACACGTGTATACAGGATAAGATAAAAGTGGAAGGATCAGATTATATAATACTCTCTGATGGGAAATCCTCTCTGGAGATCCCTTTGGAGAGAGCTTCGGCTGGAAATAAGCTTCCAGAAGAATTAGTTTTGAGGAAAGGTCGTGAGCCATGGATGTAGGGAGGTTCCGCCATTTTCGGCTTAGACTTGATAAAAGGTAGACCTTATCCTCCTTTATCTTGGGGAACCAAGTCAAATAAGAAGGAATGTGGCTGAGTCTTCGGGAAGTGGAGAGAGGAGAAGACTTCATCCACTCCGCAGGGCCAAGTCTTATGGGCAGCTCCGAAAAAGGAGGAAGACTTGACTTCCTCTCGTGGGAGGATTCCTATAAATAGGTAAATCCAAGGAGATTCCCAGGTTAGACACTATTACTTTACAACTTGATATACTGAACAAAAAAGACCTTTTCGATATTCTTTGAGAACTGAATTGATACATCAAGGATCTCGAGATCCTTGGGAGATTTTCGTAAGCCCGATACTGACTTAAGCATCGGAGTGTCCGCGCCGGACCCCCCTCCGGCGTGCTCTTTGCAGGTTCTTGGAGATTTCGAGTGAAGGCAGCATATTTGGAGTGGTTGTACGTGTTCTAAGAGTGGGACATCCAATCCAGAGGACACGCAATCCTCTCGTGCAAATTTTGGCACATCAACTGGCGCCGTCTGTGGGAAAGAGTTGAAAGATTTTATCACGAATTTCTACCTATTCGAGCAAATGGGTGGCGGAAACGAAACATCTGCTTCGGGAAAGAAGAATCTTCAAGGGGAGGACGGGGGAAAGATCCAATTCATATGCTTTCTGGATCGAATCAGCCGTTAGCTCGTACTCCAGGCTTGGGCGACGAAAGTCGTCCCTTACCGGTTGGGGAGAGAATAACAGAGAACCTTGAAGCCCCAGAGCCCCATACAGCGGATCCTCAGCGAGAGAACATTCTAGACTCGGGGTCGCTCCTGATCTCTCCCGATCAGTTGGACGCCCTCATTAAGCAAGCTGTAGAGAGAGCCTTCGCGGATCAAAGAGACCGGGTCCCCAAAGCTGCACCAGGAAACCCAGAGGTATCTGCCCCGAGACCCCAGGATGAGGCACCTGTAGCCTCCCAAGTGTTGTCCAAGGAAATGGGAGTGCGGGTAGAAGAAGACGATAAGGTGCCTTCCCGAGCGGATAGAACCATTCCCCTTCGGAACGTAAGAAGGAATGCAGATCTGGCACCCCGAGAGACAGAACTCCCTGAAGCAGAGGAAAGCACGGATGATACTTACGGAGGGCCAGTTAGTGATCAACTACAGGCCCTGCAGAAGGAGATGAAGGATATGAGGAAACAGATGAATAATCGAGCAAGTAGATCCGCGTATGTTTCTGGATGTCAATTCTCTCCTAGCATACTACAAGATGAACTACCGTTCAATTTCAAACCTCTCAATTTCGAATATGACGGTACAGCTGACCCTTATGAATACTTAGTAAGGTTTGAGAACGCTGCGCTATTACATCGCTACGGAGAAGGAATTAAGTGCAGGGTGTTCCTGACCACCCTGGCGAAAGCAGCGCAACAATGGTTCACTCAACTAGAACCTAATACTATCCGGTCCTGGGAGGAATTCAGTGAGTTATTTCTCCATCAATTCGCAAGTGCCCGGAGACAACCACGGGCCACCTTGACCCTCTTCAATCTGAGGCAGGGGGAGAGCGAGAGCTTGAGAGTTTTTCTCCGGAGGTTCAATCAGGCAGCTCTGGAGGTCCCTACAGCTTCTCCCGAGGTGAAGATCAACGCCCTCACCAACGGATTACGGGATGGAGATTTCTTTTCCTCCTTAGCTAAGAAGCCAGTCAAGAATTTCGATGAGTTGCTGCACAGAGCAGAGAAGTACCTCACTCTGGAGGAGGTCCGTAAGGCCAAAAGGCTGGAGGTTAGGCCACAGGATCGAGAGAGAAGAAGGGAAGGTCCCTCCAGACGATCCAGCCCAGAGGTCCCTCGGACCTCTGGATCAACAAGAGATAGTAATCCCTCTGGAGGTCCCCGGTCTGGCCCTCGTGGGAGGTTTGAGAAATACACGCCCTTGAAGATTGAGCCTGCTGAAGTACTGGAGGTAGCAGGAGATCATCCAGACTTGAAATTTCCATATTCCAGAGGTCGAGGACCTCAGAAGCCTAAGTCTGATCGATTCTGCCGATTTCACAATGAATATGGGCATGACACAAATCAGTGTTACCACCTGAAAGACGAGATTGAGAGGATGATCCAAGCGGGTCATCTAAAAGAATTTATATTTAGAGACAGACAAGGCCCTCGAGGGCAGAAGCGAAAAGACCATGAAAGAAAACCGGAAGAGAAGGAAACCAGAGAGGCGACCGAAGATATGCCCCCTCCACCGCCGAAGAGAGGAGTGATTCACATGATTGTGGGAGGACCAGCCGATGGAGATTCCTTTCGGAAGAGAAAGCAGAGTGTCCGGGCTCTAAAGGCAAAGCAAGGGGGTCAGCTAAGAGAAGTAGGACGCATGACGGAGACACCCAATATCCGATTTGGTCCGGAGGATGTGAAGGGAGTTAAGAAAGATCACAACGATGCTCTGGTAATCACTACCGATATAGCGGGGTTCGATGTCGCTCGAATCTTCGTAGATGCGGGGAGTTCGGCTGACATCATGTTTTTTGAATGTTTTAAGAGAATGGAGCTGAGTGTGAAGCTGCGCCCCGTAGATACCTCTCTGTATGGTTTCTCTGGAGGTGCCATCCAACCTTTGGGATCAGTAATGTTACAGGTAGGATTAGGGGACGCCCCAGCTAGGAAGGTCCACGTGGTGGAGTTCCTTATTGTAGACATCCACTCGTCATACAATGTTGTGATGGGACGACCCAGCTTGAATCTCTTTCAGGCAATCATTTCTACATTTCATATGAAAATGAAATTCCCTACAGCCACAGGGGTGGGAGAAGTGAGAGGAGACCAGTACCAAGCACGGAAGTGCTATGCAGAGTCGGTGAAGATGGCGGACAGAGCCCTAACTAAAGGCCTAGAGCGGACGAGAGGGGATGACCCTGAGGTCAAGAGAAAGAAAGTAGAGGGAGCAGTACCTGAACAAGTAAATGTTAAAACAGACGAGGAACTGATGAGCGTGGAGCTCTTCCCAGGGAAATTTGGCTTTGCCACTAAGATAGGCACCCAACTGGGACCTGAACTCACAGAGAAGGTAATCTTTACATTACGTCGAAATTCTGATATATTTGCATTTTCTCCAGCTGACATGACAGGGGTCCCCCCGGAGATAGCCATGCATTGCCTTAATGTTGATCCAAAGGCAAAGCCCGTGAAACAGAAACTGCGAAATTTTGGAATTGAAAAGAATAACATCGTGAAAGAAGAAGTCGAGAAGCTATTGAAAGCAGGACATGTGGTGAAAGTCCAATTCCCAGAATGGCTCTCCAATGCGGTGCTAGTGCCTAAAGGGGGAGGAAAATGGAGAATGTGCATCGATTTCAGGGACCTCAACAAGGCATGTCCTAAAGACCACTATCCGCTACCAAGAATAGATCAGTTAGTAGATGCAACTTCAGGCTTCGAGCTGTTAAGCATGATGGATGCATACCAAGGATACCACCAGATCCAGCTAAACCCCTCAGATGTCTCCAAAGTGTGCTTCATAGCAGCGTGTGGAACGTTCGGTTATGTTCGAATGCCATTCGGATTGATCAATGCTGGAGCAACATATCAAAGGATGGTCGATGCTGTCTTTCGGAGACAGTTAGGGAGGAACATGGAGATATATGTAGACGATATGCTGGCTAAGAGTGTCAAGGCAGATCAGCATGTGGAAGACTTGGAGGAAATTTTCCAAGTAATTCGAGAGAACGACATCAAGTTGAACCCCGCCAAGTGCTCTTTTGGAGTAAAGTTAGGGAAGTTCCTCGGATACATGGTCACCCAAAGAGGTATAGAAGTGAATCCAGCCAAGGTGAAGGCTGTATTGGACATGCAGCCACCGAGAAACGTGAAAGAGCTCCAGACCCTCAATGGGAGGATTACAACATTGAGCAGGTTCATAGCTAAATCTGCCGAGAAGAGTCACCCCTTCTTTAAGATCCTCAAGAAAGGAACCAAGTTTGAATGGAATGAAACGTGCCAACAGGCTTTTGAAGACTTGAAGCATCATTTATCCCAGCTACCGAAGCTGACAAAGCCCTCTCCGGGAGATACCCTCATTTTGTATCTCTCTGTAGGGGAATTCTCACTAAGCACCGCCTTGGTTAAAGAAGAAGGATCTCTTCAGTACCCTATTTATTACGTTAGTAAGGTCATGCAATGGGCTGAAACTCGATACTCAGAAATTGAAAAGGCTGCTCTGGCAGTAGTAATTACAGCGCGAAGGCTGCGCCCATATTTCCTCTCTTACAAAATACTGGTTCGCACTAATTACTTTCTGAAACAGGTTATAGGGCGAGCAGACCTCTCTGGAAGGATGGTGAAATGGGAAATAGAGCTCCAAGAATATGATGTGGATTTTGAGCCACAGAAAGCCATAAAAGCTCAAGCTTTGTCCGACTTCATCCAAGAGTCGACCAAACCAGAGGAAGCTGAGGGATGGAAGGTATATGTAGATGGCTCAGTGACTCTGAGCGGATGCGGAGCAGGGATTGTGCTAACGGGCCCTCAAGGAGAGGACCTACAATTTGCAGTGAGGTTTCGATTCATGACCTCGAATAATGGAGCGAAGTACGAGGCTTTGATCAGAGGAATGGAGATGGCATTAGAATTTGGAGCTCCAAAGGTAACCCTATACTCAGACTCCCAATTAGTTGTTCAACAGGTGAATGGGGAGTATATAGCCAAAGATAGTAGGATGATTGCCTATCTGGAACGAGCCAAAGAAGTGATGGGCAAATTCCAGGAGTGCGAGGTAGTCCAGATACCTCGAGAGAAAAATATGCAGGTGGATAGCCTCTCCAAACTCGCTAGCTCTACAGAGTTTGATGGACAAGGAACAGTGACCTTGGTAGTGGCAGAAAGGGAGACCCTGGAGAACCCCATTGGTGCCATTGAAGAGGAAGATGATTGGAGAAGAGCCATATGGGTAGAACTCACTAAGGGAGCAGATACCCCTACCACCAGAGAAACTCGAGCCCTTCGGATCAAATATTGTATTATCGGAGGGCACTTATACAAGAGATCGTTCACACAACCATATTTGAGGTGTATATCAACCCGAGAAGCGATGTACACACTTAAAGAGATTCATGAAGGAGATGCAGCTAGTCATGAAGGATACAAAGCAGTGGTGAAGAAAGTTTTAAGGGCTGGGTTATATTGGCCCTACATGACAAAAGACGCTAGGGAATTTGTGAAAAAATGTGTCAAGTGTCAGAAAAATGGTCCATTGATAAGGACCCATGCGGAAGAAATGGGAGCTATGCACTCTCCCTGTCCCTTTGCTAAGTGGGGAATAGATTTGGTAGGACCCTTCCCTCCAGCCTCCGGAGGAAGGAAATTTCTGATAGTGGCAGTAGAGTACTTTAGCAAAAGGGTGGAAGCTGCTCCTCTGGCTACGATAGATGAAGAAAATGTGATTAAATTCTTGAGAAAACAGATTTGCTGCAGATTCGGAGTACCCAGAGTATTGGTCTCTGATAACGGAACACAGTTTAATGGAGAAAATGTACGAGGATGGTGCGCAAGACTAAACATAATACAGAGATTCACCTCTGTAGCTCATCCTCAAGCCAATGGACAAGTGGAGGTTACTAATCGAACGATAGTTGATGGTATTCGAACAAGACTGACGAAGATAGGAGGAGGATGGGTGAACGAGTTAGACAATGTATTGTGGTCATATAAAACTAGTCCAAAGACAGCAACTGGGGAGTCCCCATTTTAGCTGGTCTACGGAGCCGCGACGGTGATACCTCCAGAGGCCGTGTTGCAGTCGCATCGAATTGCACAATTTGAAGAACATCAGAATGAAAAATTGATGAGAGAGGCCCTAGATTTAATGGAAGAAGAAAGAGAGATGGTTAGAGTACGAGCTGAAAGATATAAGAGCAGAATTAAAGCCGCATATGACCGAAGGGTGATTCCGAGGTCCTTTAGAGCAGGGGACCTGGTACTAAGAAGAGCTGATGCCCTAAAGAATACGGGAAAATTGGAGCCCAACTGGGAGGGGCCTTATAAAATCACACAGGTACTGAAGGGAGGAGCCTATAGATTACAGAGCATGGAGGGGGTCGATATAGCTAGACCATGGAACGTTTGCCATTTGAAGAGATTCTTTATTTGAAGAAAGTGTAAGGTCTTGAGACCATTTATGACTTTTGCTTTGTGATTTTTGCATATTTTGCTTAATGTATTTTGTGGCTTCACCGGAGCTCTTTTTCCCTCTCTACGGGTTTCCCCTCTGGGGTTTTTCCGTAAAGAGGTTTTTAATGAGACCGGCGTAGGTTATCTATGGCCTATGTTGAGAACTGACAATAAATCAATGAAGTCTTATCCCTTTTTGAAGAAAGAATTATTCAGAATTATTGTGTCTTGATTATCTTTTCTATATTTGAATGTGCGATATATGAGTACAAGAAATGGCGAGTGAGAAACACTCAAAGGCCTAGAGGCCGAGGTGCTCCAGAGAGCCCTCATCCTACTTGAAACCCAAGAGGGTTACTGAAATAAGAAGATTTTATGAATTAAAATCTTTTAAGAATTCGAGTGAGAAACACTCAAAGGCCTAGAGGCCGAGGTGCTCCAGAGAGCCCTCATCCTACTTGAGACCCAAGAGGGTTACTAAAATAAGAAGATTTTATGAATTAAAATCTTTTAAGAATTCGAGTGAGAAACACTCAAAGGCCTAGAGGCCGAGGTGCTCCAGAGAGCCCTTATCCTACTTGAGACCCAAGAGGGTTACTGAAATAAGAAGATTTTATTAACTAAAATCTTTTAAGAATTCGAGTGAGAAACACTCAAAGGCCTAGAGGCCGAGGTGCTCCAGAGAGCCCTCATCCTATTTGAGACCCAAGAGGGTTACTGAAATAAGAAGATTTTATGAACTAAAATCTTTTAAGAATTCGAGTGAGAAACACTCAAAGGCCTAGAGGCCGAGGTGCTCCAGAGAGCCCTCATCCTACTTGAGACCCAAGAGGGTTACTGAAGTAAGAAGATTTTATGAATTAAAATCTTTTAAGAATTCGAGTGAGAAACACTCAAAGGCCTAGAGGCCGAGGTGCTCCAGAGAGCCCTCACCATGCTGGAAAATTACAAAGACTAGATAATGAAAAGGATAGATTTTATGATTCAGGAGTCAAGAGAAGAGAGAGGATGTCTCCCCATAACCAAGCCAATTGAAATCAAAAGATAGAACAACCAAGAGACGATTCCAACGTAGCCTACAAGACCAACAAAAAGGGGGGGGGGGGAAGAGAGCACACCTCCAACATATTCATTGCTGGTCTTGTAAGTTATTCATGGAAACAGAGAAGAAAAAGCACGCCAACAGACAAGCAATATCAAGCCAATACGATCACTACAAAAGCCCCCACATATCCAGGAGTGTGGGGTCCCCTACGAAGTATGTGAACAAGTATTATGAGCAGAAAATGAAAAGAGTGCAGCAAAACGAAAGAAAAGTAAATTGTTCATTGTGACCACCGAAAATATGAAATTTAAACTGCTTTTTCAGCAGCAGCTTCCTCGACAACAACCCCCTCGACCTCAACTCCTTCAGTTCCTCTAGCAGCGCCCTCCTCTTCAGCGACATGGTGGCTAGATCCTCCGCCCTCCTCTAGACCCTCTGTACCTTTCACGGTATCTTCAACGCCTGTCCCTCCATCTACCCTTGTTGCCATCTCTGGAGCAGAAGCATAAGGATAAACTAGACGCTCCAGGGGCTTTAGCTCAGCCATGCTCACCTTAGCAGCCTGCAACTTGGTGATGGCCCGATTCATGCCGGGCAACCACCAAGGACTGTCGGGGCTCTCCTTGGGATCCCCCAAGAATTTTGGAGGAGTAGCAAGTTGGTCCAGGTCGAACTCACGAGAGTAGGTCCCATCAAACCCCGGAGCTGAGTGTTCGGCTATAGCATTGCTGAAGCCATGGTCGATGAAGTGAGGGATATGGGGCCCCATGGCGCATAAGAAGCTCGAGCTCTTTAGGAAGCTGGACAGCCACTGAGTACGGAGGGTCCCCAAGAACTCTTGACCCAAGGAGGAAGTGAATAGAGACTTAATGCAAACCTGCACTCCGACGTCCGGTAGCTCGCGTTCCATCCGTCCCACCTCCTGCACCAGATATTTAATTCGGGCTGCATCCTGCTTGCTTTGAGTCTGTAGAAGAGATAATTCCTCAGCTAGAGCTTGAGCTCGTTTGTGAGCCTTGTCTTTCTCCGTAGTGATCCCTTTGAGAGTTGACTGAAGAGAGGATGCTTCAGCTCGGAGAAGTTCGAGCTCAGCTACCATTTCAACGCCTTGGTCGAGTATCTTAGTATAGATAAGACCAAACTACAAAAGAAAAAAGAAACAATGTTTAGGATGCCAAGAAAGCAGAGATCTGAAAATAATAGAAAGTACCTCGGAAAAAAGATGAGCCCCCCGGAGCAGTAGATCTTCAGGAAGAGGCGTGTCGGATAACTCAGCGTTGGGAGGAGCAGGGCATCGGTCGATAAGACGGTGGAGAGGCTCGTACACAGTAGGACGGGGAGATTCCTTCTCAGCACGGGTCCCTTTTCCCTTCTTCTTCTTAGAGGTGCCACAGTCAGAAAAGAAGGCGTTGGCAGCTGATCGGGTTCTCCTAGCAACTGAACCAGGAACTTGAGTGGATGAATCGGGGAGAGGAGGAACCTTTGAAGGGCTCCCTGGAGCCGGGGTCTTTGCTGAGCTTTCGAGAGCCGGAGACGGAGGAGCTTTTGGAGGATCTTCTAGAGCGGATAGTGCAGGGGTCTTCACTATGCTGAGAGCAGGGGCATCCCGTGAAATGTGAGTTAGCCAACTCATCGCTGCAAATAACCAAGAAGATGTTCAGAATGTAGGAAAACAGCCACATATGAGAAGAAAGAAACAAGAATAAAAGATTTTTTACCATCTCGAGAATCTAAAGGGAAGTCTTGAGGGCAGAAGCCAAAGTGGGAGAGGATGCGAGGATTTTTACAAATACTAGGAATATCGAAATAATCGTGCAGATAGATGTGAGTATTGAGATCAGTCATAACAGTGTAATTGGAAACAGAATAAGCTTTCAAAGGAGGAGGGAGTACTCCTGGGTTGTGGAATAACCAATCCCCGTAAGGAAATGACCAATCGATGGGGTTTGTAACGAAAAAATAGTAATCTCGCCAGGATGAGTCTTCTTCATGGAGTTTTTTCAGAAACTTACAAACACGGGACCTTCGCCCACTAACATAAAAGAAGCCATCGTTCACTTTACAAGAATGTTGGCTCAGAAACAGTTCGGCAGATGGGTCACCCCCATTCCCTTTTACCAGGATGAAAAAGCCTATTGTAGATGTTGTTAATTCTTAAATGTCTTAACATTATCAACAACATCTGAATTTGACCTTCCGAGATTTTTTCTAAGTCTTTTCTGAAATGCTACATTAAATGTTGATCTAAATGTTGTCGCATTTCTGGCAGGATCTAGAAGCTTCTACAAGGATCTGGAACCTGGAAGATTCCAGAACATTGGAGAACATACTAGAACGGCCTAGATACATTTGGAACGACCTGGAGCAGCCTAGAAGGATCTAGAAAGATCATGGAAGTTGTGGAAGTTGAGTTCCTAAAAAATAGGACCTCAATGTGGAAGCCTCTAGAATCAGCACCCCACTACTATAAATACCGATGGAAGGCTTCTCAAATAAGTGTACTCTATTCGATCAACTTCCTAGACCGAGCGTATATCCCTGTTAGGAATTGTGGCCAGTAGAACTACCTTTTAGATCATACGAAGTATCCCACCCGTATGGCTGTGTGTCTTCTTATCTATTGAGAGTGTAATCTTTAGATAGACTAGGCATTTCGACCGTGTATACATTATACACTTAGTTCGTTTTTAGAACAAGGCACCTGCCTCGTTTGTAGTTTCTGTTGTGAATGTTAATGCTGTAACATTTCACACAACATTTATACTTGAAGATAAGTATTGGTTTTCGCCGTAAGGCTAGCATAGATTTTTATTTATAAAATCTATGTGAAAAATTATTTCCATTGTGTCTCGTTTATTTTTAGTGTTTCAAGTCTTCCGCTGTGTTAATCATAATTTCTGATATTCTGTTAGAGTCAGTGTTGCACTATTTGTCTCAACATTCTATGCAACATTTATCTACTTACTTAAACACTTTTATACATCCATACCAGCACACTTTCAGTTGGTATCAGAGCTGATACCTGACGACACTAGGTTAGATCTTTGGTCAAGTGTGTTTTTTAGTTTAGTTTAGCAATGGAAACACATCACATATCCACTGCACTTAGGCCACCCGTTTTAGATGGTTCAAATTATTCTTATTGGAAGCCTAAGATGCGTATGTACATCAAGTCAATTGATGAACGTGCTTGGAGGACTGTACTTACAGGTTGGGAAGCTCCAAAAAGACCAGCAGACGCATATGGTGAAGTTCAACTCAAAAGAGAAGTTGATTGGACGGCTGATGAAATAACAACAGCAAGCTACAATTCTAAAGCTTTAAATGTAATTTTTACTTCTGTTGATGTTTCAATGTTTAAAATAATATCTAACTGTTCTACTTCTAAAGATGCATGGGACAGGTTGCAAGAGCATTGTGAAGGTTCGGAAAGTGTTCGAAGAACCAAGCTTCGAATGTTGGGAACAAAATTTGAGAATCTCCGAATGAAGGAAGACGAAACCATTTCAGCCTACAATGAAAGGTTAAGTGAGATAATCAATGAATCACATTCTCTTGGTGACCCTATTTCTAATGTTAGAGTAGTTCATAAGATATTAAGATCTGTTCCTAAAAGATTTGATGCTAAAATTTGTGCTATTGAAGAGGCAAAAAATACAGATACATTAAGTCAAAATGAGTTAGTGAGTATTCTTAGAACATATGAAATAAACACTAATCAAGTTGATGAAAATGATGCTGATAAGAAAGTTGTAGTTTTTAAAGGAGAAACATCAAACATTTCTGAGTCTCGACCTATCATTACTGAAGTTGATTCTGATGAAGAATTGCTTGATGAATGTCTCAACAATCCTAACAACATTGCCTTGCTCACTAAGCACTTTAATAAGTTTCTTAAGAAATCTGTGAACAAATCTAGAAATATTCAACCTAAGATTCAAATCAACACATCAACACCTCAACCAGAAAGGAGGAAAGGTCAATTTACACCAAGACTGTCAAAGAGTGAAGGTAAACCAAGGTATGATCCTGAATTTCGAAAATCAGTTCAATGCAATGCTTGTTCTGGTTATGGCCATTATGCAAATGAATGTGCCAACACTAGACTTAAGCAAAAGCTGAACTTTAGTGCTACCTTGAGTGATGAATCTGATGATGATCTTGATGAATTAAATCAGAATGAATATTCTAATTTTACCAGAATTGATTATAATGATTCCTCAGATGATGATCTGGATGAAACAAATTCTAATGTTGTACCTGATGTCTCAACATCTACAGCAACATCAGAACAGAGTCACCCAGATTTGAACTGTTTTAATGGTTTAGTTGATGATGCAGGAAAAAGGACTGATGACAAGGAACACCAAAAGTTGTTAGATGATTGGAACAATCAGAAACTCACTCTTAATTCCTTGAATAAAGAGAATGAGGATCTGAAAGACACAATCACCAAGCTAGAGGTTATTCTCACCAAAAGAGATCTGGAAATCTGTAACTTAAAGGAGAAATTGATAAATTCCACCCTATGTTTCAAGAAATATTCCAAGAGTGCTTCTGAGGTAAATAATGCCATAGCTATTGGTCAGTCTAACAATCATGGTTTAGGTTATGATGGTACTACTGCTTCTATTTCTGAGAAATTTAGAAAACCTGTGAAATTTGTGAAGGCAAATGTTGTCACATCTGATGCAACACCTGCACAATCAAATCCTCACAAGGTTAAAAGAAAGTATATCTGTCATTACTGTTCTAAAGTTGGTCATATTCGTCCTTACTGTGTAAAATTGTTTGAAGAACAGAAAACTTTGAAAATGCTGCATAAGAAACTGTCACATCCTGGTAAACAGTTTTTGAAATCTGCATGGAAACCAAAAGCTACCTGTAATGTTGCTCATACCTCTTTAAAAGCATGTCTACCTGACTCATGGTACTTTGATAGTGGTTGTTCTAGACATATGACAGGTCGTGCTGATTTCTTATCTGATTATGTGACCTTGAATAGTGGTAATGTTACATATGGTGGAGGTTCTAAAGGAAAGATTCTTGGTAAAGGAACTTTGAAAGTTAAAGGTTTTCCTAAGCTTAAAAATGTCTTACATGTTGATGGCTTACTTGCAAATCTGATTAGCATTAGTCAACTTTGTGATGATAATTTGCATGTGAAATTTGATAAAGATTCATGTTATGTTCTTAATAAAGATGAAGTTTGTGTTATGGCTGGTACTAGGTCAGCTGATAATTGCTATCTTATTGGAACAAATATGTGTAACTTGTCAAAATATGATGAAAATGTTCTATGGCATCAAAGATTGGGTCATGCAAATTACAGAGCAATGAATAGACTAATCAAAGCAGACGCAGTAAAAGGAATTCCAAAACTAAATCTTCACAACAACACTGTATGTGGACCATGCCAAAAAGGTAAGCAGGTAAGAATGTCGCACAAAATGCTGTCACATTGTACTACACATCGATGTTTTGAATTACTGCACATGGACTTGATGGGTCCTATGGAAACTGAAAGCATTGGAGGAAAGAGGTATTCCTTAGTTGTGGTAGATGATTTTTCTAGATATACCTAGGTAGAGTCTTTAAGAGACAAATCTGAAGCATTTGCTGTATTTAAAATTCTTTATAAAAGGTTCAAAAATGTGTTTAACTTGAAAGTTGGCCGTATTAGAACTGATCATGGTAGGGAATTTGAAAACAACATGTTTAATGATTTTTGTGATAAAAAGGGTATCTTGCAAGAGTATTCATCTCCTAAAACTCCACAACAAAATGGAATTGTTGAAAGAAAGAATAGAACTTTACAAGAAATGGCTAGAGTTATGCTTACATCCAAATGTCTTGCTAAGAAATTTTGGGGAGAAGCATTGAATACTGCATGCCATATTATTAATAGGGTTTTTATTCGTTCTGGCACAAGTCAAACACCATATGAGATTTTGAACAACAGAAAACCAAGTGTGAAATATTTTCATGTATTTGGTTGTGTGTGTTATATTTTGAATGATAGGGATCAACTTCATAAGTTTGATTCTAAAAGTGATAAAGGTTTCTTTTTAGGCTATTCTAGAAATAGTAAAGCTTATAGAGTTTATAACCTTAGAACTAACACTGTTCAAGAATCTGTTAACGTTGTGTTTGATGATGATAAAGGTCTTACAGATGACAAGGATGAAGAAGATGTATCACAGGTTACTGACACTTCTGAGAATACACTGAAGTCTGAAAATGTTGCACCAAATGTTAACACATCTGGGTCAACATCTACAGAACAGACAGCTGTAAATTCACAGAATGATCAGTACATTCCCAAAACGAATCCTTCTTCAAGAATAGGCAAAAGTCATCCTTCTGACCAGATCATAGGCGATGCTACAGTTGGAGTGCAAACAAGAGGAAAAGTAAGATCAAACAAGGTAGATGTGGTAAGAACAATATGCATGTCTTCTATGTGTAATGTTGTAAATGCTGAATGCTATTTATCTGAAATTGAACCTAAGAGTGCTAAAGAAGCCTTAACTGATGAAAACTGGATTAATGCTATGCATGAAGAACTTGGTCAGCTTGAAAGAAATGAAGTGTGGACACTTGTTCCTAGACCTAGTCATACTAATGTCATTGGAACAAAGTGGATATTCAAGAATAAAACTGATGAATCTGGTAATATTGTTAGGAACAAGGCTAGGTTAGTAGCACAAGGTTACACCCAAGTTGAAGGAGTTGATTTTGATGAAACTTTTGCACCTGTTGCTAGGATAGAATCTATTAGATTACTGCTAGCTATTGCATGTTTTATTGATATTAAACTTCATCAAATGGATGTAAAGGCTGCATTTCTAAATGGCATATTGAATGAAGAAGCATATGTTGAACAACCTATAGGATTTGAAGATCCACAGTATCCTGATCATGTATATAAACTTAAGAAAGCATTGTATGGTCTTAAACAAGCTCCTAGAGCATGGTATGGTAGGCTTACTGACTTTCTTTTGGAATATGGATTTATTAGAGGAGAAGCAGATAGAACTTTGTTCATTAAGCACACTGAAAATGATATACTGATTGCTCAAATATATGTTGATGACATTGTGTTTGGTTCTACTTGTGATAAAATGTTGAGTAAATTTGTTGAGGCAATGACTGCAACATTTGAAATGAGTATGGTTGGAGACTTGAACTATTTTCTAGGTCTTCAAATCAAACAGTGCAGAGATGGTATTTTCTTTTCCCAGAGTAAGTATGCTAAGAACTTGGTTAAAAGATTTGGTCTTGAGAATTCAAAACCAATGAAAACTCCTATGGGATCTACTTTGAAACTTTGCAAAGACAGTGCTGGAACAGATGTTGATCCAACACTTTACAGATCCATGATAGGTAGTTTACTATATTTAACCTCTAGTAGACCAGATATTATGTACAGTGTGTGTGTTTGTGCTAGGTACCAAGCAAATCCAAAGGAATCACACCTGAATGCTGTGAAGAGAATCATCAAGTATGTTTCAGGTACAAGTGACCTTGGAATCTGGTATACTAAGGACACCAACAACATTTTAATTGGTTATAGTGATGCTGATTGGGCTGGAGACATAGATGATAGAAAGAGTACGAGTGGAGGATGTTTCTACATGGGAAACAATCTTGTATCATGGCACAGCAAGAAGCAGAATTGTGTTTCACAATCCACTGCAGAATCTGAGTATATAGCTGCTGGAAGCTGCTGTACACAACTCTTGTGGCTGAGTAAGATGTTCCATGACTATGGTATGGAGAATGGTATACTTACTATCTTTTGTGATAATACTAGTGCCATTAACATTTCTAAAAATCCTGTACAACACTCACTCACAAAACACATTAGCATTAGACACCATTTTATGAGAGATTTAGTAGAGAAGAATATTGTTAAGTTGGAGTATGTACCTACTGAAAAACAGAATGCTGATATCTTTACTAAAGCCTTAGACCATGAGAGATTCTCTATCTTGAGGAAATCTCTTGGCATGAGCACTATCTGAAAAAATTCGGATGGATGTTGTCACAAATGCGGCAGCATTTGGGACAACATCATGGGTTGTATAAATTTTATAAGTTGAATTTATTTCTTACTTAGTTAAATAATTCCTTTGTAAAATATCTACGAATCTAAGAACATTGGAGTGCAAAAATAAACATGTCTTACACCTCTCAAATGCATAAAAATGAGATTGTTATTAGCATACTAAAAGATGTACCAAATCACTGAGTAACTATGGAGCACGGAGTTCACTACTACGATGCCTTCTTTTCAAAAGGTGATATTTGGTAAAAACATCAACATATTTGTAATCCATTAAGTAAGTATGGGGCACGGAGTTCGCTACTACGATGTACTCTACAGGAACAATGGATCAATACAAATTAGATGCTATAACACAAAAAAAAAAAAATTATGGTGCAACACAAATGAAGCAAATTCATGTAAAAACCGTGTTGAGGTGTTTGTAACAGTTTTGAGCACAACATTGCCTGATTCGAATTTATTTTTATCTGTGTAATTATTTAATTATTTATTGAAATTAAGTTTATTTATTTAATTAATTACTGACCCTTATCTATTTTTTTTTATGCGAAATTAATTCTGGAAGCTTCTTAATTATCTAATTAATTTAATTAATTTAATTAATTGATCTTTTCCCACTAATTAACCATGATCTAGGTTGTGGCTAATAATGTGGAGCACTTTCGAAAAATTCTAGATTAATTCTTTTGTTTTATTTTTCTTAACCTCCAACTACATTACTCTCTCTATAAATATCGAACATAAGATGCCATTTATTTGCTAAATTGTGATTTCTGATTGTGTTGACTACTAAGATTGCAAAATTGTTATTTGGTTGTGTATATCTCAAAGAAGTGTGTGCAAATTTCCATCCTTACCTTGAAATTCCAACCGCCTAACTTAAATGGCTGGAACAAACTCGAATTCCTCACAATCTCTCTCTGATTCGAAAACCTCATCTCACTCTCGCACAAATCCTCTCGAAATTCTTGCTTCCATGGCTTCACAAAACTCTACCGCTTCAAATGCTGACTCGAATGTCTCTGCAACTCCATCAACAACCACTCCCACTCCTCAAACTGCTCCTCAAACCATTCCACCAACAACCAACATTCCTCAAGATGCAACTGTTGAACAGTTCAACAAGGCCATCGAAGAAGTGTCTGACTCTCTTCGAACAACTGGTCATCTGCCCGTAATGACATTTGGAGATATCACAGTGGATATCTCAAGCTATTTGGCTGATCAAACCGCCCAAATGGCTGCCGCTTCAAAAAGCCCTAAATCACCCTCTGTTCACGAATTGCAAACTGAAAATGTTGAAGCTTCTGTTGAAGAAGAAGCCACTGCTACTTCCGACCCTGAAGATGTTGAAATGGAAGATGCAAACATCTCTGAAGACGGTACAAACTCTTCACTCTCTGTTTCTGATGAATCTGCTCCCATTCCTTTCAAGAAGAATGCGCAGAAAGGAAAAAGACAGAGGAGTCCAGTTCAAAGAAGAAGATCATACCGTGTGTTCACCCGTGTGGATTAATATGAATCCATGAGGAAGAAGAAGAAAGCTGGAGCTGATGCTGGTGAACCTATTCAAGTGTTCACAGATTCTGAAGATGAAGCTCCTATTGTTGCTGAGAAACCAAAGAAAATTAAGACTGTTGTTGCTGAAAAATCCAAAACGAAGGTTGTTGCTGAAAAGAAAGGGAAAGGAAAGTCTGTTGCTGAACCAAAAGGCAAAGAAAAGATGATCACTGAAGATGAACCAGCTGAGTCAGAGTCCAATTCTGATTCTGAAATGTGCTTGAGAGACATTCTGAAGTCTCTTAGGAAAAATGCTGAGCACAATGCTGCTGCAAAGAAAGCTGCACCAGGACCTGAAGATGGTGGCAGTGGAGATAGCTCTTCCAGTGCAGCAAGCAGCCCTGAACAGAGCTCTGCTAAAAGCTCAACACCAAGCTCAGATGACCTTGCTTCTGAAGAGGGAGGTATTTCTGATTCTCTTGATACACTAGAGAATAGATTGGCCATTTATTCTAAAAGAAAACTGCTGATAGAGAAGAGGATCAATATACCTGATTTTGATAGTAAAGGCATGATTAGTTTCTTAGAGGAAAGGAATTTGATGCATGCTGTAAATTTTGGTGAATCTTTCTTGACAAATTGGGCATATGAATTCTATGCATGTTTGAAAAAGAGCACTGGTAGGAGATCTTCTAAGTGGTATGGGATTGTTAATTTTAGGGGGAGGGATGTACCTTTTACTCCTGAGTTGATAAATGAGTTTTTAGAAATTCCCAATGTTGAGGTTGATGAAGAACCTGACATGGATGTGGTCATTTCTGCTATAACTGCTGGTAGGGTAGTTAAATGGACTAGACACATGCTAGCCAAAGACCTCACTTCCCTACACTCTGTGTTATACAAACTCATCATTTACAATTGGATTCCCACCACAAATACTACCAAGATCACTAAGGATCAAGCTGTTTTGATTTATAGGATTTCTGTGCTTAAGAAGTTTAATTTGGGTCTGACAATATTCCAACATATGATGAGATTTACGGGGAGAGTTTCTGAGAAAGGCAATTTACCCTATCCTGTTCTGATTTCTAACTACTTGAGACATCATGGTTTTGTTGCCAAGAACACTGATGTGTTGAGGGGGAGAGTTCCACCGTTGGCCATAGCTCCTGCCTTACTCACTGGGGATAGAGTAATTGATCTTCCATTGCTTGCTACTGGTACTGAACATCGGCAAAGACCCTCTACTTCTGCTCAACCAGAACCAACCAGACCCTCTACTACTGATTATCCTGAATCATCCAGACAAAGACAGAGAAATGCAACCCCAAATGTTGAGAACATCCGTATCAACATTTCTGGTAATGTGTATCTTTCACAGGAATTCATCAAACTCCAACTCCAACACTTGCAGGACACAATAGATGAGCTTCAGTTCCTGAAGAACAGGTGGACCACCCTACTTTCACCTACAACAGGGGGAGTACCACCACCATCCAACTCCAATGTGGTCATTGAGGAGATTAATGATGATGGAGCTCCAGCTGCTGCTGATGCTGGTGATGGACCTGATGCTAGAGGAGATGCTGCTGTTACTGATGTAGTGGCACACCTTGCATCTACTTACTTTGTTGATGAAGGAGATGATGATGATACTACTGAGATGGACACCTTGTATGGTGATCTACCTGGAGAAAGCTGTTAGACAGGGGGAGATCTGAATTCCACAATGGCTATGGTGCAGGAAGATGATGCTACAGCTGTTTCCACAGCAATATAAGCCATTTAATCAGTTCTACCTTTGTAATTAATGTTTAAGTCTGAATTCTGAAATTCTGATACAATTGTTCTTATATTCCTAGATGATAGGGTACTTTTTTCTGCAACTTGCTTAATGATTCCACTTGATATTTGTTTACTGCTTTGCTTAAGTTGTTTGCAGATTGACATGTGTCTACTATTGCAGGTTGTAGTGTAGTTTCTGTTTTTTTTGTTTTACATTATATTTTTTGCTCTGATTTTTTTATTTTTTGTTAGTGTCATACTTAGATTCTAAGTGAATTTCTTCCAGTTCAACTTATTATCTTAGTATAGTTACTTATGTTGTGAATAAGTGTAGTGTTTATACTTGTTCTATTTCGGATAAAATTTATCTTGATCTTATGGCACGGATCATTGTAAAATTATCCCTGATCTTCATTTGATTTGATCGAACGGTTACAACAGGTATTGTCTTGACTAGTGCTTAGCAATGATGTTAACCTCAACTAAGTACATAATACTGAGTATGTATAGAAATATATGTGCATCAGGTGTGTTGTAGTCGAAAGGTCAAATTGGGGGAGATTGTAGATGTTGTTAATTCTTAAATGTCTTAACATTATCAACAACATCTGAATTTGACCTTCCGAGATTTTTTCTAAGTCTTTTCTGAAATGCTACATTAAATGTTGATCTAAATGTTGTCGCATTTCTGGCAGGATCTAGAAGCTTCTACAAGGATCTGGAACCTGGAAGATTCCAGAACATTGGAGAACATACTAGAACGGCCTAGATACATTTGGAACGACCTGGAGCAGCCTAGAAGGATCTAGAAAGATCATGGAAGTTGTGGAAGTTGAGTTCCTAAAAAATAGGACCTCAATGTGGAAGCCTCTAGAATCAGCACCCCACTACTATAAATACCGATGGAAGGCTTCTCAAATAAGTGTACTCTATTCGATCAACTTCCTAGACCGAGCGTATATCCCTGTTAGGAATTGTGGCCAGTAGAACTACCTTTTAGATCATACGAAGTATCCCACCCGTATGGCTGTGTGTCTTCTTATCTATTGAGAGTGTAATCTTTAGATAGACTAGGCATTTCGACAGTGTATACATTATACACTTAGTTCGTTTTTAGAACAAGGCACCTGCCTCGTTTGTAGTTTCTGTTGTGAATGTTAATGTTGTAACATTTCACACAACATTTATACTTGAAGATAAGTATTGGTTTTCGCCGTAAGGCTAGCATAGATTTTTATTTATAAAATCTATGTGAAAAATTATTTCCATTGTGTCTCGTTTGTTTTTAGTGTTTCAAGTCTTCCGCTGTGTTAATCATAATTTCTGATATTCTGTTAGAGTCAGTGTTGCACTATTTGTCTCAACATTCTGTGCAACATTTATCTACTTACTTAAACACTTTTATACATCCATACCAGCACACTTTCACCTATCATAGTACGGATAGCATTCGGAGTAAACTGGTTAAGAGGGATCTGCATGCGATTTGATATGGCAGCCAAATAGGGATGAATCGGAAACCGTAGTCCTGCCCTAAGTTGAGCTTCAAAAAAGGCAAGAGTCCGGGGTTGGGAGAGATCTGGGCGTTCATTTGAGCGGGGAGCGCGAAAGGTATATTCCGACGGAAAACTATAAGCATGAGTAAGGCTAACTAGATGAGTATGGTCGATTTGAGATGAAGGGGAAATCTTATTCTCTGGACTCCCCATCAGAGAAGGAGTCAATTCAGAAGAAGTTGGGCTGAGATTTTCAGGCGGAGAAAGAGGGCTGGACATCGAGTTACAGTGCTAATAAAAGTGGAAAAAAAAAAAAAAGGAAGATAGTTGGGTTACCTTGATTAAGAGGACTACGGAATCGGTCGGGGTGGCCGGCGACGGCGAAAACTCGGAGGAAGAACACCGAAGGAGAAAGATGAAGACGATATGAGACTTTTGGGAGGAAATGAAATTTGAAAAAGAGAAGAAGAGAAAAGAGGAGGTTGTGTGGAGTAAATGAGAGAAGATGTGGGGAAGAATCGAGAACTTTTCTCGGGAGAATAACAAAGGAGAGAGAAAAGCGATCGCGTGGGGCCTACGCGCGGAAACCGAAAAGTCTCCTTAGTTGGAGGCGGGAAAAGCCTTCGGAGAAGGACATGTTTTGAAACTTCCTCTCCAAAGCAGGAATGATACACGTATCTCTAGAAGGACCCTTGAACTAGATTTTAAGAAATTTCTCTACTCTCCCAAAAGATGTCCCCCTTTTACGAGAGTAGGGGGGAGTAGATGATGCGGCCTAAAAATGTCACCTAATAAGAAGTCGACACGTGTATAAAGGATAAGATAAAAGTGGAAGTATCAGATTATATAATACTCTCTGATGGGAAATCCTCTCTGGAGATCCCTTTGGAGAGAGCTTCGGCTGGAAAGAAGCTTCCAGAAGAATTAGTTTTGAGGAAAGGTCGTGAGCCTTGGATGTAGGGAGGTTCCGCCATTTTCGGCTTAGACTTGATAAAAGGTAGACCTTATCCTCCTTTATCTTGGGGAACCAAGTCAAATAAGAAGGAATGTGGCCGAGTCTTCGGGAAGTGGAGAGAGGAGAAGACTTCATCCACTCCGCAGGGCCAAGTTTTATGGGCAGCTCCGAAAAAGGAGGAAGACTTGACTTCCTCTCGTGGGAGGATTCCTATAAATAGGTAAATCCAAAGAGATTCCCAGGTTAGACACTATTACTTTACAACTTGATATACTGAACAAAAAAGACCTTTTCGATATTCTTTGAGAACTGAATTGATACATCAAGGATCTCGAGATCCTTGGGAGATTTTCGTAAGCCCGATACTGACTTAAGCATCGGAGTGTCCGCGCCGGACCCCCCTCCGGCGTGCTCTTTGCAGGTTCTTGGAGATTTCGAGTGAAGGCAGCATATTTGGAGTGGTTGTACGTGTTCTAAGAGTGGGAGATCCAATCCAGAGGACACGCAATCCTCTCGTGCAAATTTTGGCACATCAGGTGGGAACTAAGTTCATTGCTAAATTCTGAACATTTATAGGAATATGATGTTCCTCTGAGGTGGTATCATTCACATGGACTTCATTGACAGGTGGGGATACAACTGGTTCTGCTACCTCCCCTCTCTCATAACTTTCTGCACCTATAATCACATCATTCCATCTTGTATCACTTGTTTCTATTTGTTCAAAAGAATCCCTTTCCCAATTGAGCATCGCATCTTCTTCTATATTTTCATCTACATTATTTGAATTCAATGGAAATCCATCTTCATGTACTGAATCACTGGCATCTGGATATCTCAAATTCTCAACATGATCCAAGATCTCTTTTGTGACAATAGGCACACAAAGTGGTGTTTCTTTGCATACAGATATGTACCACAATACATTGTTGTCACAATCAATTTTCATAGGTGGGATTGGGACATTACATATTCTAGGAACAAGTGCTGCAAACTCCATTTTTTGAAATATAGAGTCAATGCCCAATGATTCTCCAACTTTTGCATATAAATCTACATACGGAATGGTTTTAGAAATGAGAAGTGGTCTCAAATTTTCTCGACCAGTCCCTCTGTGCTTCCGCGTCCATCCGCCATCTACTTTCTCTTCAAAAATACCATCATAACAAACTGTAATCCACAATGTATCGCCATGAGCCATAACTACAATTAGCAAAATAAAATATTAATAATGTTATGCATTCCAATATAATGTCATCAAACTAATATTTATTTATTACTAATTTGGTTCTTGTTAATTTATTTTAAATAATTCTCTTATCAATCAAATTAAGTTATGAGAAGCAAATCGACGACATTATGCATAATGACAGGAGTGGCGTTATGACTGAATCACATTGTCAACGTGGATAAAATTAATCAAATAACATAATGATATCTATAAAAAATAAGCATGGTTCTGTGAAAATACATTTTTTCTTATATAAACACAAAGAGAAAGTTTTCTAATGTAGATATCGATGGAGTTGCACAATATCAACGTATATTTAAGAAGATATATAACAGCTTATATGAATCATCATAGTTTTATTTTAACAGATCATGTTACCGTCGTGAAGGGAAAAAAAAAGAGAAGAAGAAAGTGGCGTGAAAGTATAAATAAAGTGGCGTCAAAAAAACTGCCATAATATTGTGTACATTAATAAGAAAACCCTAAATTAATATTTATCTTTATAAAAGCCCATAAGACATCATTATTACACAAAATCCCATTTTTTTTAAAAGAGGGTCATATAAATAAAAAATTAAGAAGGGAGGCTTTTTAAATAAGGTGTTGGTCCTCAAAGGAGTATATAACAAGTGTATGGGGGGGGATACACTTGTATGCAAATCTTTTTGAATTTAACCAAAACAGACTTCAGCAAAGTTGTTCTGGACAACTCTGTTGATATGATTAACTCTTAAAAGATAATCAAACTACTAATTACTATTGAGTACTTAGTTGAATAACTATCTAATGGAATTATATGTGCGGAATTAGTGGTTGGCCCTTTGGTTTTAAAATCCTTTTTAATTCTGAAATCACATTAACAGTTTATTCAATTCAGGGAACTTGTCCAAATCTAGTTTTGCACAGTCTTAGGTGTGTATCTTTGAAAGGTCGGTTTGTGTGCTGTGTTGTATGAATGTAAGTACTTGAAAGTAAATCAACACAAGAGTTTATAGTGGTTCAGAGACTCAAACTCCTACATCCACTTTCCCTGATTTAATAGGATAATTCCTTCACTCTTGGAATTAACTTGTTTTATAGTGCCAAGGTGCACTTGATCAACCACACTACTCCTTAGTGCCTTGATCCCTAGGATGTCAAGAGTCCTAGTACCCTTTCTCAACTCAGAACTGGATTGTTCTTCTCTCAATAGTTAGTTCCTACCACTTCTACTACTACAACCTTCTAACTTTCTTTCTTGAAAGGTATAAGGGTTGAAGTTTGGTTCCAACTATGAGATATCCTTTACAATGAGCTCAGTGTAAAAGGATAGGATATCTCTCTAAGCTTTGAATGAATATTCAGTGAGGTTTAGCTTAGATGAAGTGTTTCAAAGACTAAGAATGTCTTTGAGAGCTTTGATAGGCTTGTAAGCTTCAGAATAGTTGATGGTAATTGGATATTGTTGGATTGCTTCAAATGCTCTCCACACTTCTGTATTTATAGGCAAAATTGAGGATTTGCCCGTTGGAGAGGCGGCCTCAATTGTCTATAAGTGTCTTCCTTGAACTCTGCAACTGGAAGACAGTTTCTTGATAGTGACATATCCTTAATTTGGGAAGTAAACGGCTGCAATCATTTTGTCTTGACTTTGAAGCACTCTTCCCAAGGTCTGACTTAAAGATACACTTGATCAAACATGGACATTCCTTCTGATCATTGGTCTTTGGATAAGGACAACCTTCCTTATTACTTGGACAGTTCTGCTTATCAAGATCAGCAGACTTTGTTTATCAGCACCGTTGGCTTGCTCTTCAGATGACTTGGCTCTTTGTACTTTCCATGCATCTTAGGATAGGTTTTTGTGCATTCATGGCATTGGATAAGTGATCTTGACCTCATCAGCACAGTTGGCTTGTTCTCCAAACTGTTCTGGTTCAATTTTGCTGAGACTACCTTGCTTGGACAAACCATCTGAACTTAGATATATGTTGTAGTAGACTTGATCTTGATGATGTATTCCACTCAATTGATCTTCAGATAGGTTGTTCTATACTGAGCTGATTTGATCAGCACAGTTGTCCACCAGTAGAGTTAATGGTCAGTCCAAATCTGAGCCTTGAGGAGACTTGATCTTTGTGATCTTTTAGGCATGTGTTCCCCCTTAACTTGTGCATCTATCATTCTAAGAGCTGCCTAACATACCAGTTTCTCAACTAGCCTTAAGCTACATGTTCCAACAATCCTGAAACATGTTCATTTAAATCCGACTTATCTATTTGGCATGTCTAAAGGGGTTTTGGTAACATAATCAAAACTCATTTTATTCCCAAAAATTTCCCCCTTTTTTATGATGCCAAAACTTATACAATCTATGCAAATGTGACTTGACTACACTTATTACATTTATCTTCAGTAGAAGTGACTTAGGTCAAATTTTCCTGAAAAAGACTGTGTTAGTGTAATCACTGTTTTGGTTGCATATAGATTTCACGTCCGACAAATTGAGTTCATATGAAGTTGTTTCTTGATTCATAAACATGTTCAACTATCATTCATAAATTCATAGATCATTACAGGTATGATGATAGTTAGACAAACATATCAGAGCATGAAACATGAATATTACATATTAAAAGGTCAGATCATTACTATACTAGACAAAAGTATCAGAGCAATAGCTATTCATCAGAGCATAGGACATGTTTCAGCAGGCTTGAGCAAATTCAGCAGAAGTGACCATATCAGCAAGACAGCAACAAAGACCAAGTACTTATCCATTTCAGCACTTATGATAAGTAAGGGTCAAGAGGACTTAGCCAATTCAGAGGTTGTCTTCAAGAGGTGGCACCATCCCATACTGTGCCCACACTCTTTTCTTTAATTCCATGGCCTCTTGATTAGTTCCCATTGGTCCAAGTACCATCATGTTCAACTTCAGAATCTCGAAGAACTCTTGAAAGATTCTTGATTGGTCTATGAAGCCTTCTTTCTTGGGAGGCATGTAGATGATTGGCTTGGGGGCATTAAGCTCAATCCTTGCAATGTCAGCAGCTGCAAGAAGTTGCTGGTAAAGTTCCCTATGTTAATCAATCATGAACTTTGTAAAAGTGGAGTTCAAATCTTCATCATTCCATATGCATATGACATAGTAGTCATAAACAAACTCCCTTTTAGCTTCTTCCCAAGTGTCATTCAGCTGAATTGGAACCCATTTATCCAAATGTGGATATTTGGTGTCCATCTTTATCAGTAGTTGTGGCTTCAACTTGTTGTAAGTAGCCCTCTTTCTCCTAGGCTTCTGGAAGTTTGCTCTTCTTTTGTCTCTGACTCTATTTGCTTCTTCAATCAAGTCCATCTTCTCCTGAGCTCTCATCATAGCCAAATTTTACAGAGTTTTAGGATCTTTGCCATATCCTTCCACAAACAGCTTGGATGGATCTAGCATTGTTGTCTTCTTCTTTGGCTCAGGTCCAAAGCCTTCTTCAAATAGCACTTCAACATTTTCTTTGATCTCAGTAGCTTTGGAACCTTCAGCTGATTTAGTCTCAGTGGACTTAACAGTCTCAGAAGACTTGGTTTCATCAGCAGTCTTGGATATTTCAGCAATTTTGGCCTTTTTGGAGGTAGGCTCTTCTTCTTCTACCCTGAAATCAAGAGGTAAAGCAAGACTGTTAGGAAAATCTGTGAAAGTTTCAGTTTTCCTCTTGTTCACTTTAGCCTTTTTTATTTGGCCTCTTGTCTGGACTCCTTCAGTGGATTTGTCCAATCCTGAAACTTCTCCTCCAGGCCTCTGCTGCAGTCTTGCTCTCTCTTCTTGAGCTGATGCCATTGAATTTTTCATGGCTATGGCAAGTTGCTCTTTTTCATCTAACTCTTCCAAGTTCAGAACTGCTTCTTCTTTGCCTTTGGATTCTGGCACTTTCTCCTTGCCTTTGCCTTCTCCAATGGTCAAGGCACCTTTTTCCCTTGCTCTTTCCCTTTCCCCCCTTTTTGGCAACATCAAAACACTGGGGTTTCAGCTCACTCATTGTAGTGGCCATAAGGGATTGGGTTTGGTTCAAGGACTTCATATCCTCAAGAAGATACACATTCTCATCATGAATGTTCTTCATTATGTCACTGCTCAAGCTTAAGAAAGCTAGAACATGATTCATTTTCTGCTCTACAACCTCTTCCATGGTTGTTTTGAGGGATGCATCAAGGTTGGCCTTAAGGAGGTCAGTGAGGTTGGCCACAACACTCTCAGCAATTTTGGCCATCACTTCTTGAGTGAATTTCTCTGAAGCTGCTTTCACCATAGCTAGCCTCATTTCCTCAGCCCTCCTCTTCTGAATAACAGTTTTCTTGCCAATTGCTTGCTTGACAACCAGTTTTAGAGCTTTTACATTGTTGTTGTGGTTGTCTCTAAGCAGTTTTTGCTCCTTCTTGACCTCTTTGGAGATAGATTCCATACTGGCTTTTGCTTTCTGAACTTCAGTGGAGATGGTTTGCAAGCCAGACTCCACTCCACTAATCCTTGCCTCAATTGTGGGTAACACCACATCTTCAGAGCCTGTTAATCTCATCTCAACAGATGCTAAGGTTCTGCCTTGTTCATCCAGGGCTTCTGAAGTTTCAGCATGAGCAATTTGAACTTGATGAGCCAAAGAATCCAACTTGGTTAACTGTTCTCCAAGTATTGCTTGAGCTGAGCTAGAATCTACTTGAATATTGGTATCAGTAAGTAGCTCATCTGCAAAGATTTGGTCAAATGAAATCCCTGCAATATCAGACAAATCAAAGGGGTTAGAAAATAAACACTCATCACCCTAAATATTTCTTGCATAAGACTCTAATACATCAGCAGTCTTCTTCTCATTTTCAACTTGTTCTTTTCTCCCTTCAATATGAATTTCCTCACACAAAGGGACAGGCCTCCTCTCCTCAAGGGTTTCCTGAAGTTCAGATTTGACTTCAAGAATAACCTGCCCTTCCTCACTTATTCCACCCTCATTTGGTGGTACACTCACTATCCTAGTGATTATAACATCGCTTTCATCAACTGCTCCCTCTGGTTTTTCCACTATATTCTCATTTTCAACTCCTTCACTTAAACCTGCAACTTCTCCACCCTCAATAGGGTTCATAGAAGGCAGTTGTTGGGAGATCACAGTGCTTATTTCAGCAGCCACTGAGTTATCCTGAATGATTAAGGGCTGGTCAGTGTCCAACTCTCCTGACACTGATGAGGCCTTAATCAAACCAGCTTCTAAGATAGGAGCCTCAGCATCATTAAGCTGTGCCTTAGGTTCAGATGAACCTTCATTGGCTGATGCATCTTTGGCTGTGTCACCAGCTCTGGTCAACACTTCTGAAGATACAAAACCTTTTCTATAATAGGTTAGGAGTTGGGTTGAGGGTTGGCTGGGACCAGGGGGTTTGGGATTTGATGGATCATCCTTGTTATCATCATCATTTGAGCTGCTATCAGGGTGTTTGATCCCTTTAGCCAGTCTCTCTTTCTCCTCAGCAATTTTATCAGCCACCAACTTTGCAAACACATCCTCATCAGTGAGGAATCTTGTCTTGTTTACACCAGCAAAGTGCAGTAGTCTGCTCTCCTCTATTTGCCACCAGTTTGCACCCTTATCTTGGATGACTTGAGAAATTTCCATGATTGACTTGTCCTTAACATCCACCAATGTCCTCAGATCATGGAACATCTTCTGAATTTTGGGAAATTCTGCAAGTTGTGGGTACAAACTGTCCACAGTAGCTCTAGCTCCACCTCTGAGCATACTTTCATAAGTACACTCCTCCTCATCTCCACTGGAATGGGGACTTTGGGTTGTAGGTGAGTTGGCTCTGGGTTCAAGGGAATTGGCTTGAAGAACGGCTTCAAGAAGGTTGAGTTCAGAAGGGTTGGGTGCTGCAATAGTTGCTTCAGTTTCTTTTGCGAGCAATTGATATGAAGTGGCTTTGCTTAGGGGAGTTGGTTCTAGGAGTGCAATTTCTAAAAGTTTTGAATAATTGAGCATAAATGAGTCAAGAGGGGATTGGAGTCTTGTCTCATCTACTACAAGGTCAGCTAGCACATCTATTGGACCTCTATTTGCAGCCCCTTCTGGTGAGTACCTCTTGGTTAGGTTCAGAGGGGTGATAGGTTGGTTATCAGGAGTTTTGTGGGTATCAGGGGAGTTGGGCTCTTGATGTTGGGTTTCAAGGAGTTTGGACTCAGGAGCTCCAGAACCAGAAGAGTTGGTTTTGGACTTGGATTTGGTTCTACTTTCTGCCCTACTTTCCTTTAAGGCAATTTGAAGAGTTTTTTCCTCCTGAAGCTCCAAAATCTTTTCAGTGGGCTTGGCCCTTCTCTTGCTGGCCCTGCTGCTCCCACTTCCTTTTCAGGGACATCCTCTCTGATCCTCTTATCGCCCTTCTTCTTCTTCCTTACTTCATTATATTTTTGTCTCAACTCTTCTGAATGATCAGAAGGAACTTGTACTCCTTCTTCCACAACCTCATCAAACTCAGTTGATGCTCCTGAATTCTCCTCTGAGGGAATTTGAGATATCCTCTTTATTTTGACAGCCCTTGCTTTAGTCCTTCTCTTCAACTTGGGCTTTTGTTCATCCTCAGCTTCAGCAGGTTTGGCCATAAGCAATCTCCTTTGTTCAGTCTTTCTGCTCAACTTTCTGAACATGATTTTCTGGGCTGGGAGAGGTTTTGCAAATGTTTGCATCTCAGTATAGTGAGAAAAAATCTCAATCAACCTGCTTGCTCTTGTATAGTATCTCAGTTTCCCTTCCATTACAACTTTGTTGTGAGCCTTCACCTTGAATTTAGCTTTTTCTTTCATCGTTTCATTCAAGATGAACTCCCTCCAGTTGAATTTGATGCCCTTGTCACTAGCATCAATAACTGCAGCCATGATTCTTATCCTTGGAGCACTCACTTGCTCTAGACTCCCAGTGTTGCTTAACAAACTCTTTGTTATTACCTCAAACAGATTGAGGAACTTTGGTTTGAGAGTCTTCTTATGTTGGGTGGAGGAGATTGGCCCTGGAACCAATAGCCATTCCTGAGCAATTTCTTGCTCATGGCCATTTCCATAAAATTCCGGATTCCTTCCATCTGAAGGCAATCCAAAAGCCCCTTCCAAATCCTCTTCAGAGAATTTGACTATGTGGAATCTCTCATCCTCTTCTCCCTCAGCTATGTAGGACAGTCTGGTTGTCACAACACCATCTTTGGTTTACCTTTCCATTTGAGGAAAGTAAATAATTCAGCCATGTAGGTCTCAAGACAGGAGCTGGGCTTCTCTTGCATGAACTTCTGGAGTCCAGCTCTCCTCATCCATCTTAGAGTGGGAGTGATTTCAGGATCCTCACTCTCAAAAGAAAGTATTGGCTCAAAAGTGAGGTTGATCTTGTTACTGAGATAAGCAAAATCAAGGTCTATATCCTTGTTAGAGAAGTCAATAACCATTTCAGGTCTTGCTTTAGGTGCCATTGATAGAACAGTAAGGTTTGAGAGAGTGTTTGAACAAAAATGAGAGCTTGGGTTTCAAGATATTTTGTGTGCGTGGGGATGAAAGGAACTTTGTGGGCTTCTTAAGGCTTAGTGGATATTCCAAAAGGAATGTTTGTCATTGAGTAGGTGAGTCTTAAGGCAATTCAAAGGTTTACAAATGAGGAAATCAAGTTTGAACGTCCAGGATGGATTACAGGGAAGTTGGCCAGAACTTGATCCAACGGTTAATAACTAATGGAACAGTGTTGGAAATCATTTTTATTCAAACGTGGGAAGGAGTTAATATTTGTTAATGGCTGGGGGGGTGGGTTTTCAAGATAGATCATGGCTTGAAATGTTTAATGCAAACAAGAGTTAAATCTTGACATTTAATGCACTGAAAGTGACTTTTTGGGTAGGGGACAAATTAAATCTTTGTAAAGGTGATGGCTTTAAGAGGAATGAGACAGCCATCAAAATAGGCAATGATTACCCAAAATAGGTGCTTATCAGACCAAGATTTGGTTTGATAGCCTAGACAACTTATCTGACCCCACATAGACAAATGTCCTGAAATGTCATGGACAAGTGTCCTGAATAGTTGTGGACAAGTGTCCTGAATAGTTGTGGACAAGTGTCCTGCTCAATTTCTCTGAAGAGATTGAGGTTAATTCTTCTGACTTTCAGTAGACTTGATCAAGTCTGGTGAGTATCACTTTCAGTTCCCCCTTGGCTAATTAACTCCACTGGACTTACTTGTCCAACTTTCCTGGATCAAGAAGTCCCAATTCTGCTGATAATTCCAAGAATTTTGCTTCAGCAAGTGGTTTTGTCAAAATATCAGCTTTTTGGCGATCTGTATGGATTTTCACCAATTTGATATCCTTCTTCTCCACATGATCTCTAATGAAGTGATGCTTGATGTCCACATGCTTGCATCTTGTGTGCAGGACTGGATTTTGGGAAATAACAATTGCACTGTTGTTGTCGCAGAAGATTGGTACTTCAGTAGAGTTGACATTGTAGTCCCTTAGTTGTTGTCTCAACCATAGGATTTGAGCACAACAACTTCCAGCTGCAGCATACTCAGCTTCAGTGGTGGAGGTAGCCACAGTGTTTTGCTTCTTTGAGAACCAAGAGATGAGCTTGTTTCCCAAGAATTGACAAGTCCCTCAAGTGGACTTCCTATCAATTCTTCAACCTCCATAGTCAGCATCTGAGTATCCAGTTAACTCAATGTTGTCATCAGCAGGGTACCAAAGGCCTAGGTTTTCAGTGCCTTTGAGATACCTCAAAATCCCCTTTGCAGCCTCTAGATGGCTCTTCTTAGGATTTGCTTGAAACCTTGCACAAACACCTACTGCAAAGGTGATGTCAGGTCTGCTGGCAGTGAGATAGAGAAGAGAACCAATTATTCCTCTATACTCAGTAGAGTTGGTTGAAACACCACTCTCATCAGGATCCATCTTCCAATTAGTGTTCATTGGGATCCTTACTGGCTTGCTAGTAGCACACCCAAACTTCTTAATCATTTCTCTGGTGTACTTAGCTTGGTTGATGAAAATTCCTTCTTTTGACTGCTTGACTTGTAAGTCCAAGAAGAAGTTCATCATCCCCATCATCCTCATCACCAGCCATCATGGCTTTTCTGTTGGTGAATTTCTTGTCTCTCTTTGCTTGTCTCTCCTTCCTTTCCTTGGAGCTGAGCCCAGGGCAGTCATATTGAAAGTGCACTTTCTTTTTGCAGTTATAGCATAAGTCTTCATCATCATCCTTCTTTGGATCATCTCTCCTTCTAGATGATGAAGGTTCAGCTCTGCTGGACTTTCTCCTATCAGAGTACTTGTCCTCTGATCTTCTTTCTTCAGGCCTTTTGTCCTCAACCTGGGCCTCAGGAGAGTTGTACGTTCTCCTGACTTTGTTGTCTTGGTAGAATTTCTTGTATCTACCAAACCTTGAGTTGAGTTTGTCAAACCTCCTAGCCATGAGGGCCATTTCTTCCTTCATTTCAGCCTTAGAGACTGACTTGGATGATCTTAGAGTAGGCTGCATTTCTGGTTCAGCAGCTTTGGCTTTAAAGGCCACTCCTTTGGTTGGTAAGGAAGATTCCTCAGCAGGCTTTCTCCTATTGAGATCAAACTCATAAGCTTTGAGTTCTAAGAATATTTGTTGCATGGGCATGGTGGAGAGATCCTTTGTATTCTGCATCATCACATAATATACATCCCACTTTTGAGTGAGACTTCTAAGAATCTTTAGTGCTACTTCTCTCCTGGAGTACACCTTGCCCAATGAGTTGATTTCATTCATTATATCTGTGAATCTACCAGCAAATTTGTCAATGGACTCTTTAGACTCCATTGTGAATTGTTCAAACTTCTGCACAGCAACTTGGAGCTTATTCTCCTTGATTTTGTCTGTACCCTCACACATTTCAACAAGGGTGTCCCAGATTTCTTTGGCAGTTGTGCAGTGGTAGACTCTCCCCATTACTGCATCTAGAATAGTTTGGTAGAGAGTGTTCATTGCTAGATAATTCAGATTATCTCTCCTTTTCTCCTCTGTGGTGAGATCATCTTCATCCTTGGGGATCTCTTCCCTTATATCAGTTCTTTGAGCTTCAGTAATTCTGGGATTGGTTTGGGTGAATACAAAGGGTCCTCTTGTAATCACTCTCAGCATATCAGTGTGGAGGCAAGCAAGATGAGCTCTCATCCTGATTTTTCAGAAGTCATAGTTCTCAATTGAGAACAGGGGCAGCTTGTGATGAGATATATGGTTGACTGGATCAGGGGCCATGTTGTTGATGCTTTGAACAGCATCATGAGGAACAGCATGATTGTTGGTCATATCTCAAACAAGGGGTTAATACAGATATGAATAGATTTCAGAAAAGATCAGTTCAGTGACCACACTAAATATGTGTTTTGAAAATCAAAATGGATTTTCAGAAGCAGTGGTCTTTGAACCCCTGCTCTGATACCACTCGTTGGTCCTGAAAGGAGTATATAACAAGTGTATGGGGAGGGGGGAATACACTTGTATGCAAATCTTTTTGAATTTAACCAAAACAGACTTCAGCAAAGTTGTTCTAGACAACTCTGGTGATATGATTAACTCTTAAAAGATAATCAAACTACTAAGTACTATTGAGTACTTAGTTGAATAACTATCTAATGGAGTTATATGTACGGAATTAGTGGTTGGCCCTTTGGTTTTAAACTCATTTTTAATTCTGAAATTACATTAACAGTTTATCCAGTTCAGGGAACTTGTCCAAATCTAGTTTTGCACAGTCTTAGGTGTGTATCTTTGAAAGGTCGGTTTGTGTGCTGTGTTGTATGAATGTAAGTACTTGAAAGTAAATCAACGCAAGAGTTTATAGTGGTTCAGAGACTCAAGCTCCTACATCCACTTTCCCTGATTTAACAGGATAATTCCTTCACTCTTGGAATTAACTTGTTTTATAGTGCCAAGGTGCACTTGATCAACCACACTACTTCTTAGGGATCCCTAGGATGTCAAGAGTCCTAGTACCCTTTCTCAACTCAGAACTGAACTGTTCTTCTCTCAATAGTTAGTTCCTACCACTTCTACTACTACAACCTTCTAACTTTCTTTCTTGAAAGGTATAAGGGTTGAAGTTTGGTTCCAACTATGAGATATCCTTTACAATGAGCTCAGTGTAAAAGGATAGGATATCTCTCTAAGCTTTGAATGAATATTCAGTGAGGTTTAGCTTAGATGAAGTGTTTCAAAGACTAAGAATGTCTTTGAGAGCTTTGATAGGCTTGTAAGCTTCAGAATAGTTGATGGTAGTTGGATATTGTTGGATTGCTTCAAATTCTCTCCACACTTCTGTATTTATAGACAAAATTGAGGATTTGCCCGTTGGAGAGGCGGCCTCAATTGTCTATAAATGTCTTCCTTGAACTCTGCAACTGGAAGACAGTTTCTTGATAGTGACATGTCCTTAATTTGGGAAGTAAACGGCTGCAATCATTTTGTCTTGACTTTGAAGCACTCTTCCCAAGGTCTGAATTAAAGATACACTTGATCAAACATGGACATTCCTTCTGATCATTGGTCTTTGGATAAGGACAACCTTTCTTATTACTTGGACAGTTCTGCATATCAAGATCAGAAGACTTTGCTTATCAGCATTGTTGGCTTGCTCTTCAGATGACTTGGCTCTTTGTACTTTCCATGCATCTTAGGATAGGTTTTTGTGCATTCATGGCATTGGATAAGTGATCTTGACCTCATCAGCACAGTTGGCTTGTTCTCCAAACTGTTCTGGTTCAATTGTGCTGAGACTACCTTGCTTGGACAAACCATCTGAACTTAGATATATGTTGTAGTAGACTTGATCTTGATGATGTATTCCACTCAATTGATCTTCAGATAGGTTGTTCTATACTGAGCTGACTTGATCAGCACAGTTGTCCACCAGCAGAGTTAATGGTCAGTCTAAATCTGAGCCTTGAGGAGACTTGATCTTTGTGATCTTTTAGGCATGTGTTCCCCCTCAACTTGTGCATGTATCATTCTAAGAGCTGCCTAACATACCAGCTTTTCAACTAGCCTTAAGCTACATGTTCCAACAATCCTGAAACATGTTCATTTAAATCTGACTTGTCTATTTGGCATGTCTAAAGGGGTTTTGGTATCATAATCAAAACTCATTTTATTCCCAACATAAGGTTTTAAGTTGACTGGGTCATTTCAATAAAGATCCCTTCAAAAAATAAATAATGATTTATCGCCTTGTTTCGTGATTAGCAGATCAGAAATTTGAAACAAAACAGATTTTCTAAAGTTATTTTTTTTTTTTAAATGGAAGCAGTGCATCACGATCAGAAATCTGAATAGAACAGAATTTCTGAAGGGTTTTTTTTTTTTAATGGAAGCAGCGCAGAAGAGAAGAGGAAGAAAATTGCGCAACGCAGAAGAGAAGAAAGTTGCGCAGAAGAAGAGAGGAAGAAAGGAATCGGCTACCGAATAGGTATAAAATAATGGGTCAAATTGCACTATAAGACTATTGTGAAATATTGTATACGTCAAAGTCTCATGTTGACCGGTCAACGGTCAAACTTTGAAAAAAAAATCGATTTTTTTAAGTGTATGTTAGAATATTGAAAAGTGCATCATCGTTTTTTAATGAAAAGTGTATGTTACTATATTGAAAAATGCAACATAGTTTTTAATGAAAATTGTATGTTATTATAACTGAAAAGTGTATGTTAGTGTATGTTATTGTAACTGAAAAATGTATGTTAATAGAGCTGAAAATATTATTGAAAAGTGTAAATTTTCTGTTAAAAAAAAAAAAACTGTTGACCGATTAACAGTTGACCAGTAAAGGTCAACTCAAGTACACCGTGTACTTGAATGCACAATAGACTCACCCATTGTATATAAGTTTTTACCTAGCAAAATATATGGTAAATTTGTTTTTGTTCAAACTATCAAAATATTCCCTTATGTAAATAAATAATCAAATACTATTTAAAAAAATTGTTTGACAAATAATGCAAAATTATTTAATTATTCTGTTTTTCTCTATTTGCAAAAAAATCATTACTTAGTAACTCAAAATTCTTTTAGGCTCTATTTGGAGAGAGGGATTTGATTTATGGATTTTAAATCTACAATCCAAATTCACTCCATTTGTTTGGATTAAAAAGCAAATGAATGAATATCAAATACTTAGCATTTTTTTTAGTTAAAATTGAGAGGATTTTAAATTCTCACTAAAATCATATCATTTGAAATTCATCAATTTTAAAATTCTTTCATTTGAAATACCTCTTCAAATTAAATCCCCTCATCCAAATACAACCTTAGACTCCATTTAGATGGAGGAATTTAGGTGTATGAATTTTAAATTCACAATCCAAGTCTACTCCACTTGTTTGAATTAAAAAGTAAATAAATTAATTTTAAATACTTAAATTTCAGTCCATCATCTTTTAGGTAAAATTAGAAACGGAATTATAGCCATTACAATAGCCCCAAATACCACCTCAAATCAAATCCTTCATTCAAACACAACTTAGTAATTTGCACTAATCCCAAAATATATGATGGAGTAGGATCTCAAAATATGTTTCTAGCATGTAATAAGTTGATTTTTATTATTTTCTTAGTTCTTTAATTTATTTAATATAGAACAACATTTTTTATAAATATATATGCTCTGAATTGATTACCAATAATATGCATTCCTTCTGGACAACAAAAATATGCTCTGGATTGATATGTTTAGGGCTCGTTTGGTTTAAGTGAAAAGGTGGGGAAAATTAAATAAACCCATTTAAACCCACGTTTGGTTTGTTAGTATTGGGCCCGAGTTTAGGGTTAGGCCCGTTTCATATCTGGAAATAAACCCACGTATTTGAGTTAATGGATCCCAATTTTCTGGTGAGTTAATTTAATCCGAATTGATGGCAGTTAAAAGGGTAATGTAAAAAGTCCATACCATCCTTCAATTTACATGTATTTGGACAGAACTACCCTCACTCATCCAACAAATTACCCACTGCCACAAATATATATACAGAAGAACCCTAACTCTGTGGCGTCGTTTTCAGAATGAAGGTAGGGCACGTCGTCGACATTCTTGTTCGATGTCCCATTGATATCCAACCTATTTTTTAATTTTAATCCATGTAATTTAATCGTCGTTATTTCCCTTTTGTTCGTATCAATTTTTCACAACGAAGCAATGCTGGGAATTGGGCAGAAAAGAACAGTAGCAGCAACTATTTGGGGGTGCTGTCAATCTGGCAACTATTTGGGGTGTGATCGATCTGGAAATTAAGAAATGAGATTAGCTTTAGCGATGGCAAGGTGAATGGTGTGAAAGCTGTAAAGACCCTGAAGTTGAGATTAAAATCAAGGCAGGGACTAAGTTGCAAAGGATGAAGGAGTGCCAAGCAAAGGAATGACTAGATAATCATCTACCATTCCTTGGTAACATCTGAGAGACGAGAGGGATGGGGAAACAACAACATGAGTCTGCTGCTTTTGGGGAAAATGTCCTTGTCTTTATTACAGGGGAGTTTTGATCATGTTCTTTGCTATGTCACTATACATTTCTCAATCTCAAAATTTTCAACCTTTTCTAATTGTCTTTAACACACTTTGTTGAGTAGATGTTTGGAGGGTACTTTATGCCTTAATTGTTGTTATTTGAATGAATGAAGAGATGTTATTTGATTTATGCTTTAGTCTGTGGAAGTATCTGAATTGATTTGGTAGCACTTCTGTTCTTTCCTTTGGGTGAAAAGAAGAATTGATTTCAGAAATGGGGTAGATGAAGAAACACGAAATGGGTAGATGTGAAAAATTATGCATAAATGCGTTAAAAAATAAAATGAATAAGTTAATAGATGAGGGTATTTTTGGAAGTTACTGATTATAGCTAAATTTTTCTACATACCAAACTATAAAATTAGGAATATTGTCAATTTTTTAAAATTTTAATCCGTCAATCTAAATATGAGCAAATATTCAAATTTAAATTTTAATGAACAGTGCAATCCATCAATTTCCTATTCATAGTTGTCTTTCCCATCTAACAAACCAAACGAGCCCTTAGAGGATGAATTGTATCCTTTATTAGTGTTCTACTCTAATTTTGAAAAAAGAAATGGTTAGTTGTGGAATAAGGGAATGATTTAGAGAAATAATTGTAGGAGTGATTGTTAAATCATCTTAAATTTACATTAAAGACTTTAATTCTATTCTACTCATTTCATTTAAAAAAAAAAAAATCAATCAGTTGTGCCAACTTTTAAATCTTCACACATTTTTCTTGGGAATTTTAGCTATTGCATGGATTAGTGCTTAAAAACAAGATGGAAAATCATTACAAGTCTCAGGTTAGACACTCTCATACATGAGACCAAACTCTACTTTAGCATTCACGTCTTATTTCTTTTTTATCTTACATCTTAGTACGAGAGTAGATGAGGTTCGAAATTTAAAATAAATTTTCATTCTCTCTAAAATAAAAAATAATATAAAATCACCATTTTTGGAATTCTCCAACAAATGGCCAGTTCTACATTATATTTTTCTTTTTCATCCTCACTCTTATTTTCCCAATTTATTTTCTCTAATAAAAAAATGGCAATTCGTTAAAAATGATGAATAAGTAAATCTATTTAGAAGCAACGGGAGAGCGTGTAATGCTACCAATCATGTTGAGAGCTACACAAGGCTGATCAACTGGTACCTGAACAAATCACACCCAAAACATAAGTTACCAGTTGTAATAAGATCTCTCTACAATCACGTACTCCGTTTCAGGCTAAGTGTCCCATTTTATCATTTCAAACGTCCTAGACTAAGTTAACAATTATCTCTATTTACTTTAATACTCCACTATCCATTTAATATTACTCCGTACTATTTTTATTTTAAATGTATAAACAGAAAATGAGACACCTACTCTGAAGAATCTGAGGGAGTATTAAAATAAAATTGCTGAATTATAGTTCAATTTTGGTGACGGAGAGAAATAGAGAAACATGAGGCGACATTCACTAGAGTTGGAGAGTTTAATAAGTGTAAATGGGGACACTGATTAAGACAACACATAATAGATGCAGTTTGTGAGAAGGAATCACAATCAGGATATACAACTACCAATAGTCGGTAGAATTTAATATTCAACCATAATAAATTTCATTTTTTAGTGTAGGTGAAAACTTATAAAGGAGGAGAGATAGAGATAGACTTACAAAGTGGCCAGCTCCAAGAATCCAGTAAAAATGGAGATTTTTGTAAGATTTAATGAAGCCTTTTGCCATTCTGTCCTGCCCACAATACAGTGGTGTTCTATCCATATTCAAGAATGTTTTGAGCCCATCCCACCTGATAAATCAATAATCATGAGCTATATAATTTCTTTTAAAAAATAATATATACTAATTGGTAAAGAAAAATTTACTACAAAAATCTTACTTGAGCTTTTCAACCCATGCTTCAGTTCCTTTGGTTGAGCAAATCACATCAAGCTACAATCACAATCAATTTATTTTATCAGACAAAAATTAAAATTTTCATCCTCCTATTTTGTTACAAAAGATGCAAAAGTTCTTACTTGACCACTATATATAGTCACATTGACTCCCTTTGCCAACAGTTCATCAACCTATCAAGACAAACAATGTATGAACACCCACATTGTAGCTTTATTTAACCGAACCAACACCTTAAAAAATTTCGCCTGTACGTGTGTGTATTCAACAATTTTCTTATTACCTCATTAATCCTAGGTTTCATGAAATCCCCTTCCAAGGCATCAAACACAGCATCTGATTGTTGTCCCCAACTGAAAGAATCACATATTGGAGCCTCAATTATTAAAAAAACAAGTTACATTAGCTTTAAAAAAAAATCTTGATCACAAATCAACTCACCTAAAATTTCTTGGTATAATCTTGAGCTTCTTTTTGATCACACCATTCATTAGACTATCAAGATCACCATCTCCACCCGGCGTAGACCTCCTCAACGAATTCAAATAACCTGAGTACCTTTTAATCGAAATTTTTTGTGATATTACAGAAGTTGTCATGGATGATACAGGGTCCATCCCTTCATCTAATAAAAAATTGTAGAAATCCTGCAAAAAAAATCTCAAAATATTATTCTAGATCTATGATTTTTACAAATATATTTAACATTCTAAAACCAAAATTACCACTGAACTGCTGCTAACACTAATAACTTGTTCAAGATTATTCCATGTTTCAGTTGCCTCCACAAACTTCCCTTGTTCAAGTTGTTGCTTTATTTGCTTAGCCAAACTGTTTTCTGAAGATAATTTATTAGTTTTCTCGATACTTAAACGCATGCATAACAGACAGATATGCAGAGGAATTAGACCTGTTAGATTTCTTGAAGCCATTATTATCCAGCCTAGAAACATCTTTTAAGAGAGGACCCCATGAAAACTGCAAAATCCTTAGAAAGAATGTTGTCACATGTTTCAAGAATTAACAAAGAAATAATCAGACAAATAGGAGTTGGTATTATGTAAACTAGTTTTACGGTGCAACTGTTTCGCGACTGATACTATGTAGTAGTAAAATAACTAACACTTTATAATGAAACAACTAATGCTAACAAACTAATACTCCTTCCGTACCACAAAGATAGTCATGAGTTCCTTTTTGGTTTGTCCCAAATAATGATAGTTTCATTGGTTTCTGTAGAACTCAAAACATGACTATTTTTATTGAATGGAAAGAGTATCATTAATGAAACAACTAATTCTGTATAAAAATAGCAGTTGCACAGTAAAACTGGTTTACGCGGCGAAACTTTGCGAACAAAAAGATGTACCACAAAATCTTCAGGTGAAATCCAGGTATCCCCCAATGCAATTCCTGTAAATAAAATGAATAAATTAAAGGCAATTTGTTGCACAGTATTTGAAGATTGAAGAAATTATTACCTCCAAGTTTGAGCTTTAATTTTCCAGCTTGTATGGCTTTAAGGGCAGATAATCCAAGAGTAACAGCATATTTTCCTCCATATGATTCAGCAACTATATACAGAGGGCTCTTTTGCAGACTCACATTTCTATTGAAAACTTCAATCAAGAGTGTAGTTAAATCAGCAGCAGCTTCCTCATCAGTCTTTACATACAGTTTCGGATCCTCCACAAAACTGTACCCGGTTCCAACCGGATTATCCTACCCAAACAAACAATGATCAACAATAAATCCAAACAAGAAAAGTAATACTAATACCCCTTATTCCATCATAAGCTTCTCAATTAGGACTCGTTTACACATCTAACCTACCTCTAAACCCATTAAGCAAACAAACACATACTATTTTGGACATTCCAATCCCACCTAAACTTAGTTATCTCTACATTTTCTAATTTCTATTTAATTTTGTCATTTCTTCTTTTTGCCCCATCCCCCTTCAACTTTTTCTAGCAACTACACAAGTGGGAGTATATTTCTTTAAAAAAATGAGGATAATGCAATTCTCACCACAAACAATAGATCGGATTTTGCTAGCCATGTTGAATTTCTGGGCTTCAAAAAAGTATCCAAAGGCCCAACTTCTTCAAAATTTCCAATCCCAACTCCAGAAGCACCCTACACATTCAAAATTCATAAATCAATAATTTCAATTGATTTTAAGAAAGAGAGATTCAGAGAAACATACAGGCCCCCCCTGCAGCCAAAGAATGATAGGCCAAGGCTTGTTTGGATCTTCAGTTCTGTGTGGACTTTTGTAATACCACCAAAACATATGCGCTTCTGCTCATATTCATACACAATAATAATAATAATAATTTAGAAATTAGAATGAATAATAATAACACAAAAAAAAGGGAAAAGGCAATGGTTATTACTGGGTCTAACTTCAACGTATCCCCAGGCCTCTGATCCATCCCCTGTTCCTGCAGCTTTTACTTGCAATAATCCTCCACCATCAAAAAGTTGGAATAATATAATGCAAAAAAGAAGAGTATAAAACTTTTCCATATGGGATACTAAAGGTGAAAAAAATGGAAATGTGGAGGAGTGAAAGGTGCTAGTTTATATGGAGAAACAGGACCATGATTGGGCGGGGGCGGGGCCTTCAGTCTGAGTAGGACACAAATAAAATACAGAGAAATTTGACTTTACAGTTGAAATGTAATCTTCAATTTCTCAGTCCAGTTGTGCACAATGATCATACAAATATACTAGTACTATTATCCTATAAAAAAGGAAAAGATATTACTCCCTCATTAAGGACTTATTTACTCATTTACATGGAGTATAATTTACTTACTTATTTATCTGTCCATCTATTTATTTCTAAAAATTTGTGTAAAAAAAATGTGAGTACAATTATAGTGTGGTTAGAGAGAGTGGTATTTTAAGTGATAAAATAGATAAAAGAGATAATGTGTTTAATACTCCCTCTATTTCTTTTTTAAATAAGTGTCACTTTAACTAATTTTAAAATAAGTGTCATTCAACTTTTTTTTCTTTAATTTTGACTATTTTAACTTTATTCATTTATTATAAATATTTTTTATAAATAAATTCTATAATTATTTTTATACCAAAATTAATTTAGTTTATAAATACTAGCTATATTCTTGACCTTATAATTTATAATTAAGGCTTACACTTAAATACACTCGAGCGTGCACTCGAGTCTAATTTATTTTATTTTTTTCCTCTTTTTTTTCATATTTCCTTTTGTTTTCGGCTGATTAATTTTCCTTTTTTTTTCTCTTATTTCCTTTTTTTGGTTGATTTGTTTTTTTTTACCCTTTTTTTTCTGTCTTTTTTACACAATATTAATAAAAATTATAAGTCAACTGAAAAGTGCAATATTAATAAAAAGTGTAAGTTAATATAACTAATATAATATTACTAAAAAATGTAAGTCAATATAACTGAAAAGTGCAACACAATATTACTGAAATGTGCAACACAATATTATAAAAAAGTGCAAGTCAATATAACTGAAAAGTGCAACACAATATTACAAAAAGTGTAAGTCAATATAACTAAAAAGTGCAACACAATATTACGAAAAAATGTAAGTCACTATAAATAAAAATATTATTATACAGTATAACAATTGAAAAATGCAACACCATTTTACCAAAAGTGTAAGTCATTGAAAAGTGCAAGTCACTACAACTAAAAAGTGTAACATCATCAAAAAAAAAAAGTCAATGGTCAACTCAGCTGCACCCAAAACTAACCCTATAATTAATGAAGAGTAATATAGACAACAATTTATAATCTTAATTTGTTAAAAACAAGCTAAAATTACACTTATTAAAAAATGGAGGAAATATTAGTATTTAAAGTGATAAAATAATTTTTCTTTTGAAAAATGAGTAATCTATCTGGTATGAAACATACACATGTATAAAATTCTTTAATTTGTTCCCTTGCCTAAACAAAGGTCGTCTTTGGAAGGGATTTAATGAGTTTCATTTAAATTTATTTGAGTTATTTGTATGATATTAAGAATATATAAACTCAAATTTTGGTATTTTGAAAATTTAGTGTGTCAGTCATGAAAAAATATAGATGATGATTGAAAATTAGGGCTTTAATATGTATACCTTTTGAGCTCAAAATTAAACCAAACGAAGAAGATTGTGATATTAAAAATCCTATTTCAAAATTTACACCACATTTAGAATATAGGCTGTGCAAGGTAAAATAAAATACACAATAATAAAACATTAATTCGTTGAGTCTGGAGAATTACAGGAAAATCCTTTGTTTCCTCTTTCGTTAAATGAATCAACTAAATCAATGGTTGAAAACACCATATACGAATATCTAAAAATAAACATAAAGAAAAAAAATTAAAAATATATATTATACTCTTTAAAATAAATATAATTAATTAAAATATGTTTCTGTGAGTGTTATCTCATAATCTCAAAATCAGCACAGTAAAGTACTGAGCTGATAGGATCAGATAAGATGACTTAGGCCTTATCAGATGAGTTGAAGGGTTTCAATCAGATGAGAAGGTGATGCTTAGAGTTCAGCACAGTACTGGACTAAGATCAGTACTTCAGCAGACTGGACTAAGATCAGTACTTCAGCAGAGTGTACCAAGATCATTACTTCAGCAGAGTAGATCAGCACAGTACTTGGGTCAGCTCAGTACCAGGTCAGCACAGTACTTGGGTCAGCACAGTACTTGGTCAGTGCAGTAAAGATCAGCACAGTATGGAGTCTATCAGCAGAGTTAGCTTTTGATCTTCAGAGCAGAAGAGTCGGGTATCAGAACACTAAGTAGTGATCTGATCTTTATGGGCAAGTCTTCTGGTTCGAAGTTAGTTAGTTTAACTAACAGTTTTACAGTTACAACTACTTGAGGGCATAACTACCATTTCAGTTGGGCAATAACAGAGCACATGGGTTGTTACAAGCGGTTGCAAACGGTTGATAACTACTCAAAATAGTTCCTAACAGCAGCAACTACCTTTGGTCTTTATAAACTCTTGATTGTGTACATTGTAAAGGTTGACACCTTTTTGGGATGAGAGATTTAGTACGTTATTGTATTCTTTGAGTTGTGTGAGTTCACGAGTGAAGTGAGGAAATATCCTATTCTGAGTGAATGAGTGTGTAAACATTCTTTATCAATCAAAGAAGTACTAGTCTGGTCCAGTGGATGTAGATCACATTGATCGAACCACTTAAATTCTTGTGTGATGTTTGTCTCGTTGATTACTTTTCTGAATTACTATCCTAGAGCAGTTATTTCTTATATATTCAAGTGTTCTAATTAGTTGGAGACGTCTAACCGATCGGAATCATCTTGACAATTGGCGCCGTCTGTGGGAAACCAAAGTAGCTGCAGATCTAAAGATAGGGAATTCTACCAAGTACAACATAGAGAAGTTTACAGGCACTGGAGATTTTGGGCTGTGGAAGGTCAAGATGCAGGCCCTCCTTGAACAGCAAGGATTATTCGAGGCTCTCGAAGAATCCGAAGAGATTGCAGAAGAATCTGCAACAGCTGCGGCTGAAAGGAGCAAGTTGCTCAAGAAAGCTCGAAGCACGATCCTACTCTGCCCTGGAGATAAGGTCTTGAGGGAGGTTGCTAAAGAGAAGTCAGCGAAGGAGGTTTGGGATAAGCTTGAGAAGCTATATATGGTGAAAACTCTTGCTAACCGACTCTATTCGAAACAGAAGTTGTATGCCTTTAGAATGGGAGATGACAAACCCATTACGGAGCAGCTAGACGAGTTCAACAAGATTCTTGATGATCTGGAGAATTTGGATGTCAAGTTAGAGGAAGAGGATAAGGCTCTGATCTTGTTGAGTGCTCTGCCTAAATCCTTTGAAATCCTAAAGGACACCATCTTGTATGGTAGAAAGGAAGCAATCACATTGGAGGATGTGATCTTGGCTGTCAAGTCCAAGCTGTTACATAACAAAACATCTCAAGGAGATAAAAGTAGCAGTGGGGAAGGATTGGCAATCAAGGGAGGACAGAAGAAATCTGTCTCCAAGAAGGGGTCTAGTCAACCCAAAGGAGCTGATAAGGGTAAATCAGCAGTGTCAAATCAAGGGGAAGTAGTGTGCCACCACTGCAACAAACCTGGGCACTTTAAGAGTACTTGTTACAAGTACAAACAACTTATGAGAAAATCTGGTCCTAAGAACCCTGTTGATAAGAATCAACCAAATCAAACCCAAGATGATAAGGAGCAGAAAGGCTATGAGTCAGCTCAGTCCCTATCCATCACTTCCACTAAAGAGCAGCAAGATTGGATTTTAGATTCAGGGTGTTCTTTCCATATGACTCCAAGAAGAGAGTGGTTTCATGATTTTAAGCATCAGAATGGAGGTTCTGTGTTGTTAGGGAATGATCACACTTGCAAAGTCAGGGGTGAAGGTACAGTACACTTGAAGATGTATGATGGAGTAGTAAGGATTCTCAAGAGGGTCAGGTATGTTCCTGAACTCAAGAGAAATTTGATATCTCTTGGTATGCTGGATTCATTGGGCTATAAATTACAGTCAAAAGATGGAGAGCTCAGAGTTTCAAAGGGGAAGCTTACTGTTCTTAAAGGAGAGAGAAGAAATGATCTCTACTTTCTTATGGGGGGAACAATTATTGGCAGATCAGATGTGGCAAGGGTGCAAGACAACTCAATGTTGTGGCACAGAAGATTAGGTCATGTAGGAGAGAAGGGCCTACTTGAGCTAAGTAAGCAAGGATTGCTATGTGGTGACAAGATCACAAAGTTTGATTTGTGTGAGTACTGCATTCTTGGGAAATCCAAGAGATTGAAGTTTGGAAAGAGTTCACACTCTACCAAAGGAATTTTGGACTATGTCCATTCAGATTTATGGGGGCCAGCTAGGAATCAGACCAGAAGTGGTGGGAGATACTTCATGTCTATCATAGATGACTACTCAAGAAAGGTATGGATCACTATCCTGAAATTCAAGTCAGAAGCATTTGAAAAATTTAAGGAATGGCTCACTGAGGTGGAGAATATTTATAGAAAGAATCTCAAGCATTTGAGAACTGATAATGGGCTGGAGTTCATATCAGAAGAGTTCAATGTTTTCTGCAAGAAGAAGGGTATAGTGAGGCATAGAACAGTACCAGGTACACCTCAGCAGAATGGAGTAGCTGAGAGAATGAACCAGACTTTGCTTGAGAGAGTTAGATGCATGTTGAGCAGCTCTGGATTGCCTAAAGTATTTTGGGGAGAAGCAGTGTCAACAGCAGCCTATTTGATAAACAGAAGCCCTTCCTCAGCTGTGCATTTTAAAACCCCAGAAGAGTTATGGTCTGGCCATGCAGCTGAGTACAGTAATTTGAAGGTGTATGGTTGTTCAGCATATGCCCATGTCAAGCAAGATAAGCTTGAGCCTCGAGCCTTGAAATGTGTGTTCATAGGATATCCTTCAGGTGTGAAAGGATACAGATTGTGGTGCCTAGAAGCTGGAATGCAGAAGTGTATTATCAGCAGAGATGTAACTTTTGATGAGAATAGTATGCCATTGAAAGAGGAGGCAAGCTCCAGTACAGCACACAACAAACCAGATGAGACACAGGTGGAGGTGGAGCATGGTGACATCAGACCACTAACTGAAGAACAGATTGATCCAGATGAGGAGGATACTACTCATAGTGATACTGATCTTCATGACTATCAGCTGATTAGGGACAGAACCAGAAGAGAAGTCCACCCACCTCAGAGGTATGGTCAAGCTGACATAGTATCATTTGCATTATGTGCAGCTCTTGAGGTGGAGTCTTTGGAGCCTAAAACTTACACAGAAGCCATCAACTGCCATGACAAAGAGAAGTGGTTAGTTGCAATGGAGGAAGAACTGTTATCTCTTAATAAGAACCAGACTTGGGAGATTGTTGAGAGGCCTAAGAACAAGAAACTTGTTGGGTAAGTGGATCTACAAGAAAAAGGTGGAGGCTCAGAGAGGTGGCAAGATTAGGTACAAGGCAAGACTTGTAGCTAAAGGATTTACACAGAAAGAAGGTATTGACTTTAATGAAATCTTCTCACCTGTTGTAAAGCATTGTAGCATCAGAATCTTGTTGGATATGGTTGCTCAATATGAATTGGAGCTGCATCAGATGGATGTGACCACAGCATTTCTTCATGGGACTTTTGATGAGAAGATCTACATGAAAATACCAGAAGGGTTGGACATAGAAGATGGAGAAGACAAAGTGTGCTTACTCAGAAAATCACTCTATGGACTCAAACAAAGCCCTAGACAATGGTACTTAAGGTTTGATGAGTACATTTGCTCAGCTGATTTTGCAAGAAGCTTGTATGACAGCTGTGTTTACTTCAGGAGAGTTGGGAGTTCAGTTACCTATCTTCTACTGTATGTAGATGATATGTTAATAGCTGGGGAGTCTATTAACAGTATCAATCAGGTTAAGGAGATTCTCAAAAGGGAGTCTGAGATGAAAGATCTTGGTGAAGCTAAAGTGATTCTTGGGATGGAGATCAGTAGAGTTGAGGGAGCAATTCAGCTTAGTCAGCCTACCTATCTGAGGAAGGTGTTAGAGAGATTCAGGATGAATCAAGCTAAGTCAGTTTCTACACCAATTGGCCAGCATCAGAAGTTATCAAATCAGATGTGTCCCAAGAACAGCCAAGAAAGAGCTCAGACGAGTAAGGTTCCTTATGCCAGTGCAGTAGGGAGTTTAATGTATGCTATGGTGTGTTGTAGACCAGATTTAACTCATGCAATGAGTGTAATCAGCAGATACATGAGTGATCCAGGCTTAAGTCATTGGGAGACAGTTAAGTGGGTCATGAGATATGTTCTAGGATCAGCTGAGAAAGGTCTGAAATTTCAGAAGATATCAGATGAGGCAGAAGCACTTGTGGGATATGTTGATGCCGACTATGCAGCCAATGTAGACACAAGAAAGTCCTTAACAGGGTATGTATTCACCTTATTTGGTACAGTTATATCATGGAGGTCAATACATCAGTCCGTAGTTGCATTATCTACTACAGAATCAGAATATGTAGCCTTGACTGAAGCAGTAAAAGAGAGCATGTGGCTTAGGGGGATCTTGAAGGAGTTTGGTATATCACAAAGAAGTGTGACTGTCTTCTGTGATAACCAAAGTGCAATACATCTTGCAAAGCATCAGGGGTATCATGAGAGAACTAAACATATATATGTAAAGCTGTACTTTGTAAGAGATATTGTAGAGAAGGGGTCAGTCCAGGTAGTGAAGATTGCTACAGAGGAGAACCCTGCTGATGCGTTCACTAAGGCATTGCCAAAAGAGAAGTTTGGCTTGTGTCTTAGACTTATTGGACTGCATTAATTCCTCTGAGGAGAAGGCTACTGTTCTTGTGGCAGAAGATCAGTAGTGGAGGCTATTCTTTGAGGAGAATAGTGTTGGTGTTTTTGTTTTTGGTGGAGATTAATTCGATTATGAGCTAAAGGTGGAGAATTGTGAGTGTTATCTCATAATCTCAAAATCAGCACAGTAAAGTACTGAGCTGATATGATCAGATAAGATGACTTAGGCCTTATCAGATGAGTTGAAGGGTTTCAATCAGATGAGAAGGTGATGCTTAGAGTTCAGCACAGTAAGATCAGCACAGTACTGGACTAAGATCAGTACTTCAGCAGACTGGACTAAGATCAGTACTTCAGCAGAGTGTACCAAGATCAGTACTTCAGCAGAGTAGATCAGCTCAGTACCAGATCAGCACAATACTTGGGTCAGCTCAGTACCAGGTCAGCACAGTACTTAGTCAGTGCAGTAAAGATCAGCACAGTATGGAGTCTATCAGCAGAGTTAGCTTTTGATCATCAGAGCAGAAGAGTTGGGTATCAGAACACTAAGTAGTGATCTGATCTTTATGGGCAAGTCTTCTGGTTCGAAGTTAGTTAGTTTAACTAACAGTTTTACAGTTACAACTACTTGAGGGCATAACTACCATTTCAGTTGGGCAATAACAGAGCACATGAGTTGTTACAAGCGGTTGCAAACGGTTGATAACTACTCAAAACAGTTCCTAACAGCAGCAACTACCTTTGGTCTTTATAAACTCTTGATTGTGTACATTGTAAAGGTTGACACCTTTTTGGGATGAGAGATTTAGTACGTTATTGTATTCTTTGAGTTGTGTGAGTTCACGAGTGAAGTGAGGAAATATCCTATTTCGAGTGAATGAGTGTGTAAACATTCTTTATCAATCAAAGAAGTACTAGTCTGGTCCAGTGGATGTAGATCACATTGATCGAACCACTTAAATCCTTGTGTGCTGTTTGTCTCGTTGATTACTTTTCTGAATTACTATCCTAGAGCAGTTATTTCTTCTATATTCAAGTGTTCTAATTAGTTGGAGACGTCTAACCGATCGGAATCATTTTGACAGTTTCATTGTTATCAAAATCATGACGGAGAAGATACACATAAAAAAGATACTTTTGCAAATTTTTTTTTAGAAGTGTAGGTCTGACATGAGACCATTTGACGATGAGACGTAATATAATTTGAACACGACACTTTAACATTTTAAAATAAATTTATTTTAATTTATAATAATTTATGAACAATTTCACCGTCAAATTCGCTCACACAAGTTTTTATCTTTTCACAAATATATATTTAAAACATTTCCCAGATTTTTAATCAAGCTATTATACGCAAAGACATAGGGTAAATAACGTTTATTAATCCTAGTGTTAATACTTAATATAGTATTAATTGAGCAATATATCATATTGTAATTTGTAAATACTAATAATAGTGTTTTTATTCTTTTATTTTATTTTTTGTGTTTGAGTTATAAGTTAACTGAGACAGGAAAACTCGAATTTAAGACATTGCTCAAATTAAGAAATGTGTATATGAATTAATTTGTTGTAACTAAAAACACGTCGATAACCAATTTTAAAATCCTTTTCAAAGTCTTAATATATATCCTATACGTATATTTATTAGATATATAATTAAGACTTTGAAAAGGATTTTAAAATTGGTTATCGACGTGTTTTTAGTTACAACAAATTAATTCATATACACATTTCTTTTTCTTTTTCTGATAAAAAAATTAATTTCCTTCTCTTTTTGGCAGAGTTGCGTGTTATTTTATTCCTAGTTTAATTCTTGTTTTCAGATTCGTTTCTATCTTTGTTTGTATTGACACCATATTGTAGTTGTTTATGAAGATACATGCATGGGTGCACATGCAACACAATTATTAATTCTGGTTTAAATTAAAAAAAACTATATACTCTTGTCTTGTTCCACGGTATATTTTCCCTCTCTTTTATGCATATAATTACAAAGAATGTGATCGATTGAAAAAAAAATAGATGAATATAATATGAAGTATGATAAAATAATATATATAATACTAGTGATATGATTGAAAAAGATAAACTCGTGTATTAAAAAAAAAAAATTATGTAAGATATAAAAAATAAAATAAGTGAGGAAATTATAGAAGAATGGATGGAATTAAATTGAATTCGCAAATCTCAAGAATGAAAGAGCATAAAGTTTGGAAGTATAAATAATGATTATTTTGTTTCGAGTCCCCCTAATTAAGCATATAATTAAAATGAGTCAAAGTCAAACTTTCGCAAGAATCGTATTGGTGGAGAAGAGTGTGATATCTCATAAGGAATGGATTAATTTTTTTTTTTATGGAAAGTTAAATACTCATTTTTTTTTTCTCTTCTTTTTTTTTTCTCTCCTCATGACTCGAACTCAGGACCTAAGGTCTAGGTAGTGGTGCTCTAACCACTTGAGCTATCCCACTTTATCTAGGAATGGATTAATTTGGTGGGTAGAATATCACTTAAAAAGAAACAAATTAAATAAGCAATCAACCACATACTTAAGTCAACAAGATCAAATCAAAAATAGGTGAAAAGAGTGGATCCAAGGGCTATTAGTATATTTCAACATACTTGGCTAATTAAAATTATGGAAATTAATCTACATAGTTGGCTAGTTTATGTTCATTACTAATATCGATTAAGTCGTATCTTGGAAATTAATCAATAAAAAGTGTAATACAAGTATGTATATCTACTTTTTTCTTAGAAAGTAATAATCTCGATTTCATAATAAAATGGGTGATGCGTGCATGTTCAATATTAGTGGAAATAATCTTTCGATGTTATCATGCCATCAAAACACATAAACATATCAAAATAGCTAGTTATAGTGACATGCATCAATGGAGATTAAAGTGAACAAATAAGAGTAGAGCATGCTCAAATGTCAACTAAATAAAAAGTCATTTTATAATAATTGATCAAATGTATTTACAACGCGCTAGCTAGAATCTTTGTGATTCTAGCCAATAAACAACATCATCTCAAATACAAAATATATTACATAACAAAATAATAATGAAAAAGTGTCAAGAATTCCAGTCGATTAGACGTCTCCAACCAAATAGAAAACTTGATGATATAAGAAATAATCAGCTAAGATAGTAATTTAAAAAATAAGTAACGAGCCAAACATCACACAAAGAATTTAAGTTGTTCGATCAATGTGATCTACATTCACTGGACCAGACGAGTACTTCTTTGATTGATCAAGAATGTTTTACACACTCATTCACTCGGAATAGGATATTTCCTCACTTCGCTCGTGAACTCACACAACTCAAAGATTACAATCGTACTTGCATCCAAAATCAACCTTTACAATGTACACATACAAGAGTATATAAAGACCAAAGGTAGTTGCTGCTGTTAGGAACTGTTGAGTAGTTAACAACCGTTTGCAACCGCTTGTAACAACCCATGTGCTCTGTTATTGTCCAACTAAAATGGTAGTTATGCCCTCAAGTAGTTGTAACTTTAATACAGTTAGTTAAACTAACTAACTTTCGTATTAGAAGAGTACGTGTTCAGAAAAGATCAGATCTGATACCCAACTCTTCTATTCTGTGATCAAAAGCTGACTCTGCTGATAAACTTCATACTGTGCTGATATTTACTGTGCTTAAGTACTGTGCTGATCTACTCTACTCATCTGACCAATTGTAATGAACTCTAAGCATCACCTCCTTAGCTGATTGAAACCTTCAACTCATCTGATTTCGGTCTAAGTCATCTTATCTGATCCTACCAGCTGACTATAATATTATGAGATAACACTAAAAAAAAAAAAAAGGCTTACTCTAAGTAGGGTGGTATTTATATATTTGGTCTTTTGGCACAAAACCCTTGAATTAATCTTTGTCCCGAAAATTTACTCGATTCACGTTGTGTCACTCAACTACTCAAGTGGCTTGATGGCTTCACCATGATTTCTTTAAGTCTCGATTCTCTTGTCACTCGACCCAAGTTAGGTAGCTCGACTGGTCTTTTGCTATGACTTTTGAACATTGAAACAACCTCCACTCAACTTAGATTTCCTTCACTCTATTGGTTTTGGCCATCTTTGGCCGAGTAGAGCCTTTTCGACTCATTTTTTGTCCCGTTTGTTGCATGATTTCTGTTGCGATTCGATGTAAATCACAAAAAAAAAAAAAACTCTAGAAGAACTCAAACTTATTTGCAAAAAAATTAAATGCTAAGAACAAAAGAAACTAAATATTGAACACAATGAACACGAATATTTAATTTACGTTGTTCGATCAAATGATCTACGTTCATAAAAGGATCAAAACACTTTTCACTATACATCAAACTAGAATAATACAAGATACAACCACACTTGTTCAAAGAATTAAAACAAACTCTCAAGAATCCTACTCTCCAAATGTTTATCTCTAATCTGTTTTACTCACAAAATTACAAGAATATTATTCTATCAATAGTCTAAAATTGTCGAAGTATTGATCATGACTTCAAAATGATGTATCCACACTTGTGATAGTCGAGACAGAGATCTCGTTTCAACTGTCAAAGAAATAACAGAAAAACGACTTCAAACAGAAAACTGTTATGAAAGAACTATTATCTTATACTTACTCCTCTAAACTTCAATAGATAAAAAACTCAGTTGATCTGAAGTTACATGTACCAAATCATCTGACCTAAGTCTGCTAACCCCAACTCCATTGAGCCAGTCACTTGAACTTGACCAACTCTACTGAATCTGAATTACCTCTGCTAACCCCAACTCCATTGAGCTAGTCACTTGAACTTGACCAACTCTACTGAATCTGAATTACCTCATCTGATCTCAACACGTCTATGCAACTCATTAGATAGACGATCAAACAAGATTGATTTAACTGATTTAATTAATTATTTCATGCATTTATCACACCAATTTTGGGGTTTACATTCTCTAGTTTTTCGCTTTAATTCTCTATACTTTTTTTTTTAAAAAAATCTTGTAAATTTCGATGAGATATAGACACACCCACACCATTGTTCACTGGAAGGATTTTATGTTGTTTTGTAGACTTGAAGAGTTCAAATTGGATTTTTCGTTGTCCAAACGGGTCCATGTCTTGCAAGAAAAATGATAGAATTAGTAATTTTACTTGGAAAACTCCTCTACTTCTTTAAAGATTCAATATCATCTAAAAGTTTGAACTTGTAGAAGTGTAAAATTTATTTATTTATATTAATTTCCTAACAATTTTAATTATGATCATGAATTTTTCATGTTGTACATATGGATAATACTACCTTTGACTATCTTCGAATAAATTTCGAGCTACTAGACAATAAGTACACTATTAACTTGTATTTCAGCACGATAATAATTACAATTGTTGGGCTTGAGCTCAATTGGTGTTTTGGCCCAAGGGGTAAACCATTCGGCTCAACCCCTTTATTTGTCTTAGGGTTGTTGACAGTTATACATATAAACAATACAATCTCTCTTTTTTCTTTGTGATGTAAACAAAAGTAAGAAGAGAGTGTGAGACTTAATTGTGTGGGTGATGTGCTACTCAACCTTGGTTTCTTGGTGATTCCCTTCCCATTCCAAATAATCCGATACTTAGGTGATCTGAACCCGTATGTTGAAGTTGTTCATCGAAAACGACCAGATATCCAACAACCAAATATATAGTTTACATGTTTCGAAAATTGTAGTATCAATTCCATGTGTAGTACTGTATTCTTTTTCTTAATTATACTCTTAAATTCAAATTTATAATATTTTTAAATGAACGACACTTGCAAATTGAGATGAAATCATTCCGAACGAAGATATGTTTCAAAATAATAATTATATTTATTTAAAAGAACAATAGTTTAAAGATTACAAATGCCTTATTTAATTGAGTAAATTATCAAAACTCCCCCTCGAAGTCGTCTAAATTACCAAAAAATCCTATGGTTTTGAAAAATTACCATATACCTCTTAGGATGACTTAAATATTTGTATGACCAAAGAGTAATACAAAAACATATTAACCCTGTGAAGTATGCTTTCCTTTTAGATTTTAGATTCCAAATCCTCACGTTGCAAACAATTTATGAGGAAAGTCCATATTAATGGGTATTAAAATTGGTCCCTAGATTAGACGGTTGAACTGGATACTAAAACTTAAAAAAAAATTACAAAATCACATTAAAGCATATATATATATGTAATAATTAAAATAAGAGTTGGTCTGCTATGGACTCGAGTGCATGTTGTGCACCTTAGTCCATGTTGCACTTTTCAGTTTACTGACTTATACTTTTTTATAAATGGTGTTGCATTTTCAATTATTAAACTGTATAATAATATTTTTAGTAATAATTGAAAAGTGCAACACCATTTACCACAAAAAGTGTAAGTCAGTAAAACTGAAAAGTGCATATAAACTAGGGTGCAGAACATGCACTCGAGTGCATACTAGACTTTACCTTAAAATAATTTTAGTAGGGATGGCAATTTCAACTCGGTCCGCCCCGACCCGTGCTATTTGGGTCGACCCGGACCTGTAATTAAATGGGGCGGGTCCGGGTATCACCCTCGACCCGTGATCCGGACTAGTGACCCGTTTTTATATATATTTTTTATATATATTATATATATAAATACAATATATGTTCAATATTTTGATGTTTATTAATATATATAACAATAATTCACCTTCATAAATGTGAAAATAAATTTATAAACATGATTCTAATACTATTTTATTTATTTTTCAATACAAATCTAAACTTTATGTTATATGTTTTTTTAAAAAAACTATTATTTTTCAATTTTTTTAAATTTTTTTTTATAATGGATCGCTCCGATTTGACCCGAATTGAAACGGGTCGGGTCCGGGTATCTAGGTACCCGGCCCAACCCGGCCCATTGCCATCCCTAAATTTTACATTAATTGTCAGTGAAATTATTATTTTATTTTTCACTACAAAAACGCTTGTTTATGCCGACGGATGTATACCGACGGATTTCCTTTCCGACGGCTGTACCGACGGATTACTGACGGAATTCAAAGTCAGAAGACTCTGCCGACGGAATTCAATTTCCGTCGGCTTTCCCGACGGGATACCGACGGATATGCCGACGGACACTCAGAACTCTCTACACGGTGTCGTTTTTGGGTCACCGGCCGACGGAGTGTTCCGTCGGTATTGTAAATATTCCGTCGGTAACCGACCCGCATTAACTAACCGCCTTCTTGATCGACTCCCAAAATTAAATGTGGTCATTACCGACGGAAATATCCGTCGGTAACCGACCCGCAGTAACTACCATAATTAATCTGGTCATTACCGACGGAAATATCCGTCGGTAAAGGCAATTTTTTTTTTGTATATAAACTGAAGAACAGATTACAGAAACCCTCCCTCCTCCCTCCTCACTCTTTCCTTCTTCATCTTCATCGCGCGAAGAAGAGGCTCGGCCGAGGTGATCTCTCGACTCGATTAGAAAATCTATACGGTACGCTTTCTTAATTTGTTAGTAATTAATTTTTAAGTTATATATGTATTGCCTATAATTATGAATTAAATTGCATGTGTTAATTTAAATTGTTATATAGATTAATATGAAATTAATTGTTTGTAGTTGATGTATATAGTTAATTATTTTGAATGTATGTAGTTGATATATCTAATTAATTAGTTGATATTGTAAGTGGATAATTGCCTATATGTATATATAGCTAGTTGATGTATATAGTTATTTATAATAAATTGATGTGATTTGTTAAGATCGATATTGCATGTTTTGCATAATTGATGTTAAATATATAATTGTATTATTGTTGAATTTGCATATACGTTGGAGTGGAGTTAATTACATAATTAAATTATGATATTGTACGTTATAATTAGCTAGATTAATATTGTTGATTTACTAATTATGAAATTATTGATTAAATTAGGGGCTTTGTTAATTATATTAGGAAATTGTTATTTTAAAGTTAAAAAAAATTGTTACTAAATTTATTAGGTTATAGATTGTTAATTAAAATAGAAAATTGTTAATTAAAGTTGAAAATTATTGAATAAATTAGTTATTGTTGAATAAAATAGGAAATTAGTTATTGTTGAATAAAATAGGAAATTATTTATTAAAATAGGTTATTATTGATTAAATTAGGTATTGTTGATTGAATAAAAAATTATTTATTAAAATAGGTTATTATTTCTTAAAATAGGTTATTATTTAGGGATTAAATTTTAATTTATTAGATTATTGTTTTTTATTAAATTAAGAAATTTATTATTAATTAATTAGTATTATATATATAATTTATTAATTTAAATGTTTAAATTAAATAGATGACTGGAAATGGTGCTGGTGCCTCTGGTGGCTCGGGATCTCACGGGGCCTCCGGGTCACGTAGCCGATCGAGGAAGAGTCGATCCAAACTTAGACCCGAGGCGCCGGCGCCTACACTGTCACGAACACCATTATCGTCGCCTCCGCCACCCATTCCACACCCGTCGCCTGATCAGTCGTCGTCTCATTCGTCTGTCCGGGACCATCCTGCTGTTCCTGCTCAGGATGGCCGGGAGCGCGTTTGGGCTACAAGTGGAGGAGTGTAAGTAATTAAATACTTTTATTGTTTAATAATTAATAATTAATTAATTTCACATTCGTTTTAATTTATAATGTGTTTTGTTTGTTAATTAATGTCACAGATTGTTACCTGGTAACGAGGTCTCCAGGGCATGCACGGTTGCTTTTGGCTCTTTACCGATCTCTGCGGGTGCATATACCTGGTCGAAGGTCCCAAAACAAAAAAAGTTGGCGTACTTCGAGGAATTTCAGGTAGTAATTAATTACTTAATTATTTAATTAATGTTTGTTAATTTGTTCAATAATAAACAATTTATTATATGTGTAGAAACAAACCACTTGGAACTCAGACCAGGCTATGTTCAAGTATTTCTGTAAATCGGCGCAGCAGCGGTATAAGGATTTAATGTACGAATGGAGAATGGCATGGCGGCGCGATGGGACGACGCAGAGCTTGGGTAAGGATGATAATGATGTTGTGTTGTGGGATTCATTGACGAGGGAGTGGCTGGATCCGGAGTACATCAGGAAGTGTGAGATAGCACAAACGTATGTGTTATTGAATTGTGATGAAGTTCAGCCTTATATTGAGTAAGTATTTCATATATTTATCATCTAATTAAATAGCACTAAACGTGCGTCATTTATCATCTAATTGTGTTGTGAATTATTAGGATGTATACACAAGAACTACGACATGCAGATCAAAACATCTCAGATAGAGACATAGATACTAGTCTTCAACGTCAATTTGCCCGATGGTTCCAACGTTATGTGAGTATCATTAATTGAATTTTACGTGAACAAATAATTGTTTTGATTAATGTTAATTTTAACTGTACGTATAGGGACAATCGCACGATTTTCAGAGCCGGTTCTTACAGGATCTCAGCAAAGGACCACTACGTCGTGTGAGGACTTACAACGGCTATATTGTGAAAGGCTACAGGTTTCATACATCAGAGTATGCATCAACAAGAACGACTAACAATAGTGGTGTTTGTCTTAGGGGTGCGAATTACAATGCAGATGCAAGTGATTACTTTGGGGTGTTGCACGAAGTCGTTGAAATTGAATATCCGGGATATCCAGTGAAAACCGTAATGTTGTTCAAGTGCCATTGGTTTGACACATCCCCTTTAGGAACCAAAATTCATCCGGAGTACAAGCTTGTGGATGTTAATTCGAAAAGGAAGTATAGCGGGGATGATCCGTTTGTATTTGCCTCTCAGGTATCTCAAGTCTACTACTGCACGTATCCAGGAGCTGGAAAACGTAATAGATCAGAATGGCACGCTGTTTGCAAAGTGAAGGCAAGGTCAATGGTGGAGGTCCCCCAAAAGGAAAACAACGATGAAGATGAACCTCCGTTTCAAATGGAACAAATAGAGAATCAAACTGAAGTGTTTGCGGCAGATTTTAATCTTTCGGTAGACTTGACGGCTGCAAATCCACAATTCATTGTTATTGAAAACGATAGTGGACATGAGGAGGAGGATGAACATGACGAGGGGGAGGATGAAGAAGATGAGGAGGAAGAGGAAGATGTGGCAAATAATGAAAATGAAGACGAAGATGAAGATGAATATTAAATTAATGTAACCTAGCTATTTTATTTTGTACAATTTATAAGATTTCATTATTTATCATTTGGTTATAACTTATAATTTAATTATTTATCATTTGGTTATTTTATTAATTAACTTATAATTTAATTTAATTATTTATCATTTGGTTATAAAAATCCAATGGCGACGGAACATATCCGTCGCCATTTCCGTCGCTAACGGCAACGAGCCAAAGCCGACCGAAATATCCGTCGCCATTTCCGTCGCTAACGACAACGAGCCAAAGCCGACCGAAATATCCGTCGCCATTTCCGTCGCTAACGGCAACGAGCCAAAGCCGACCGAAATATCCGTCGCCATTTCCGTCGCTAACGGCAACGAGCCAAAGCTGACCGAAATATCTGTCGCCATTTCTGTCGCTAACGGCAACGAGCCAAAGCCGACCGAAATATTCGTCGCCAATTCCGTCGCTAATGGCAACGAGCCAAAGCCGACCGAAATATCCGTCGCCATTTCCGTCGCCATTTCCGAATATAAATGTAACTTTCTCTCATTTCACGCATATTTTCCATCCCCCTCTCTATGTCTCTCCTTCTCCCTCTCCCTCTCCCCCACTACTCCGACCGTCTCCTCCGCCACTCCGACCGGCTCTCTCTATGTCTCTCCCTCTCCCCCACTCCGACCGTCTCCTCCGCCACATGCTGACCCTTGCCCACGTTCGCAGCGGCGCCACCCCCTTCTCCGGCCGTCCTCGCTGCGACCGTTCGCCCATCCCCACCGTCCGCGACACCCTACCGTCCCTCCCCGCCACGCCGCCGTCCAAGTCAGGTGAGCATCCCTTCTTTGTTTTTTTATTGTGTCCGATTTCTTTTCTAAAAAAAATTAGGGTTTTGAATTTTTTTTGTATTTGTTCGAAAATTTTATTGTGTCCGATTTCTTTTCGAAAATTTAACAAAACTTTGAGGGAACGATTTAAAAAAAAAATTATTCTATCCCTTGCAAACACAAATTAAAAAGAAAAAAAGAAAAGCCTTAACAAATTTGAATTATTGATTTATTTATTGTACTCTAAATCTCTTATCTTTGAACTACCAGCATGACCGAAACTATGCGAGCCTAATGAAGTTACTTGATCTCTGTTGAGGTAATTTTTATGATAATTTAATTTATGTTTAAATATATAAAATGACAATTGAATCTTGATTCTTTGGAATTGATTTTGAAATGGCAGGGATGGAGTCGAGTCAGCGAAGGACAATTTAATATACTCCACGGTACGTATTAATATACTCACATTCTTGTTAAATTATTTCTCATATAAGTTTTTGTTAATGTTTACTATGTTGTTTTAATATTTCACAGAGCTTTTTCAAGCATTCTAGTGAGGGGTATAGTTGTCATAATCAGGAGCAAAATTCTATTTGCTTCTTACTTGATCGATCCTCTGCCAAATCCGGAACACCATTCGATGCCTTAGCACGATTTTGTTTTTGTTTATTCTGTTGGATGTAATGTAGATTTGTGTATTGAATTATTTAAGCAATTTTGATCGTGTATTGAATTTTGATCGTGTATTGAATTTTAAGCAATTATGTAAGCAATCGGGATCGGGTCGGATCCCGATTGCAAATAAATTTTTTTTAAAAATTTTTGGTACTTACCGACGGACTATTCCGTCGGTGTAGCGTCGGTAATACCGACGGGCGAGCCGACGGAATTCCGTCTTTTTTAAAAACATTTAATACTTACCGACGGAAAATTCCGTCGGTAAATTAAAATAATAAAATTTAAGTCCAACATATACCGACGGATCTACCGACGAAAAATTGATTTGGGATCCGTCGGTAAAGGCGACCCGGTTTGAAATCCGTCGGTATAGGCGACCCGGTTTGAAAACGGGTTGGTTTGAATCCGTCGGGAATCCGTCGGTATATACCGACGGACGCATATTTTCCGTCGGTAACCACTACCGACCAATTCATTGACGACGGATAAAATCCGTCGGTAAGAGCCAATACCGACTGAATATCCGTCGGTATAACCGTCGGTAAAACACCTCTTTTTTGTAGTGTTTTTTGTTACAATTTAGACAAATTTTTTGAGAGATTTTAATAATTTATAATGACAAAGACTCGGCCGGCCTAACATTTGTAGGCAACGCACGCGCCAAGTAATTGGCCTTGTTGCTAATGAAACAAACAAACAATAATATTAGCTTTAACCTAAAAAGCCGCCATATCAAGTCCTCTCTACTCGATTCATAAATTTTAATTTAATCAAACAACTTCTTACTTTTTCACATAAACAATTTTAAAATAATAAAATTGTTTAATATATATGGTATTTTTATTTTTATGAATTAATATTTTTATTACATTAACTTATCCAAATTCATAGTGGGATGGGAAGAGTGGAATATTGCATGGTTTTATCCTTTTTGGTTGGTAAGAAAAGGACACGTATGCTATTTTTTGTTCTTTTTCTTTTTGTTGGAGAATTTTTCACAAAAAATGAGAGAAATTATGAGAATGAGAAAATAGTCAAAAATCTTCTTTACTTTTGTAAACAAGAGTATGCCTTGATTTGCAACGACCAAAACTTACACACATTTTTTTTAATGGACTTAAAATTATTTACGAGTCAAATTCACGTGATTTTTTTTTTTTCAATTATTAACTCAGTTATTCCAAGGTTCAAGAGATTCCCGGAATTGCACATACGATGATCAATGCCCTATAGTGGTGAGGAAAAATAAGTAAAAATCGAAAAATTGAATCGATTTCAATTAAAAAAAAAAAAAAAAATTGGTTTTCATTTTTTTGGCTTGGTTTTAAGGTTTTTTTTTCCCCGTTGAATCGAAAACCGAAATTAAAGTATTTTTATTTTATATATAATTAATACTGTATTTAATAACTTAATAATAATAAGTATATACTAAATGACTAACCATAACTTATGCACTAAACATTCAGATTCTGAAAATCTGGTAAAAATTTTAAAAATACCCCTAACTGAATATTATAATATTTTCTTTAACAAATACATTTTTTTAAAATTAAATCTGGCTTTTAAATTTTAAATAGTCATTTTTTTTTATGCATTATGAGTTATCTTTGTGTTAATTGTTATGAAGTATGAGGTATGTTATTATTTTTATATTTTTTTGACACATTTATTCCTTATTAAATCTTCTCTCTCCTCGTTGACATTTTCTTTCTATCACACATTTACCTTTAAAAAAAAGTGAGACAAAATGAATCATTAATATTGTTAGTTAATTACCCACTCGATTAGACGTCTCTAATCCAAATGAATAATCAGATCCACAAACAATCCAACAAAGAATGACAGTTCACAAATATAAGAACGAGAACATAAAAACAGAGCACACAAAGATTTAAGTGGTTCGATCAACTTGATCTACATCCACTGGACACACGACTTCAATCTTGATTGATAAAAGAATGTTTACAACACTCAACACTCGGAAATGGATTTCTCCTCACTTCACTCGTGAACTCTCAACTCAAGAACGAATGCTCGTAAGCGTCAAACTTTCACAATTACAAGTTATGGGGTATTTATAGATGTCAAGGATGATTGCAGCGTGCGTTGATTGCGTGATCATTGCCAACGTGAATTCTGTTGAAACCTCTTAACAAACTAAACACTTTCAGCGTGACCCAATCTGAATTGACCTCATTGCCCTTCACTTGCTTTCGCAAACAGATGACACCATCAAAAGACCTATCAGAAGACCTCTCTCTTCTGATTACTCTTCTGATATCCCAATACTTGACCAACAGACTCCCCTGCTACTAGACATCATCTCATCTGATGTGAACTCTTCTAAACACCTCATCTGATCTGATTCTAAGCATCACCTTCTCATCTGATTGGATCCTCCACTCATCTAATCAGGCCTAGGTAATCTTGCCTGACTCCACCAGCTGATACGCCCATCAGGTGAGTCCACTAGAAGACTTTTATCAACTAAGTACACCATCTGATTCTTCCAACAGCTGAGTACTTCAGCAGACATAAACTCATCTGAATCTCGAGATTATGAGATAAATCTCACAATTCTTCACCTTTAGCTCAAAATCTCCACCTCGAACTAAACAACTCCACTATCCTTCTCAAAGGACAGCCTCCACTACTGCTCTTCTGCCACAAGAACATCATCCTTCTCCGTAGAGGTCACTAATGCAAACCAACCAACTTAAGACACAAACCAAACTTCTCTTTTGGTAATGCCTTAGTGAATGCATCAGCAGGGTTCTTCTCAGTAGCTATCTTAACCACCTAAACAGTTCCCTTCTCCACAATATCTCTCACAAAGTACAATTTCACATCTATATGCTTGGTTCGTTCATTATACCCCTGATGCTTTGCGAGATGTATTGCACTTTGATTATCACAGTAGACAGTCACACTGCTCTGAGATAAACCAAACTCTTTTAGAATCCCTTTCAACCACATGCTTTCCTTAACTACTTTAGTCAAGGCCACGTACTCCGCTTCAGTAGTAGATAATGCAACTACACATTGATGAGTATACCTCCAAGACACATCCGCACCAAATAGAGTAAACACATATCCTGTTAAGAATTTTCAAGTGTCAACATTGGCTGCATAATCTGCATCCACGTATCCCACAAGTGCATCTCCCTCACTTGGCATCTTCTGAAACTTCAGACCTTTGTCAGCTGATCCCAAAACATATCTCATAACTCACTTAACAGTCTCCCAATGACTTAAGTCTGGGTCACTCATATATCTGTTGATCACACTCATAACATGAGTCAAGTCTAGTCTACAACACACCATAACATACATTATGCTCCCTACAACACTGACATAAGGTATCTTACTCATCTGAGCTCGATCTTGGCTATTCCTGGGACTCATCTGATTGGACAACTTGTGATCTTGACCAATAGGAGTAGAGACGGTTTTAGCTTTGTGCATTCTGAACCTCTCTAGCACCTTCTGCAGATATGTCGGCTGACTCAGCTGAATAAGCCTATCTACTCTGCGGATCTCCATCCCAAGAATCACTTTCGCCTCACCAAGATCTTTCATCTCAAACTCCTGTTTGAAGATATCCTTAACTTGATTAACACTATCACTAAACTCTCCAGCTATTAACATGTCATCAACATACAACAGAAGATAGGTAACAGCACTCCCAACCCGTCTGAAATAAACACAGCTGTCATACAAACTCCTTGTAAATCCAAATGAGCAAATTTACTCATCAAATATCAAGTACCATTGACGAGGGCTTTGTTTCAGGCCATAAAGGGACTTTTTCAGTAGACATACCTTGTCCTCCCCTTCTTCTATGTCCAATCCTTCTGGTAACTTCTTGTAGATCCTCTCATCAAGAGATCCATGTAAGAAAGTTGTGGTCACATCCATCTGATGCAGCTCTAAATCGAATTGAGCAACCATAGCTAACAAGATTCAGATGCAACAATGCTTCACAACAGGTGAGAAGATTTCATTGAAATCTATACCTTCCTTTTGAGTAAATCCCTTAGCTATAAGCCTCGCTTTGTATCTAAGTTTGCCACCCCTCCGAGCCTTATAACCAAGGCAGAGTAGAATAGTGCTTCGAGCTTTCCGTAACATCTTATTTCTTTCAGCAGCAGCTGTTGCAGATTCACCAGCTGGGGCTGTAGATTCTTCGAGCACGTCGAACAAACCTTGTTGTTCTAGGAGAGCTTGCATCTTGACTCTCCACAGCCCAAAGTCACCGGTGCTTGAGAACTTCTCAATATTATACTTGGTCGAATTCTCCATCTCCGATTTGACAATTGCTTTATGGACGACTCTCGATTCCCACAGACGGCGCCAATTGTTAGTTAATTACCCACTCGATTAGACGTCTCTAATCCAAATGAATAATCAGATCCACAAACCATCCAACAAAGAATGACAATTCACAAATATAAGAACGAGAACAGAAAAACGGAGCACACAAAGATTTAAGTGGTTCGATCAACTTGATCTACATCCACTGGACACACGACTTCAATCTTGATTGATAAAAGAATGTTTACAACACTCAACACTCGGAAAGGGATTTCTCCTCACTTCACTCGTGAACTCTCAACTCAAGAACGAATGCTCGTAAGCGTCAAACTTTCACAATTAAAAGTTATGGGGTATTTATAGATGCTAAGGATGATTGCAGCGTGCGTTGATTACGTGATCATTGCCAGCGTGGATTATGTTGAAAAAAACCTCCTAACAAACTCACACTTTCAGCGTGACCCAATCTGAATTGACCTCCTTGCCCTTCACTTGCTTTCGCAAACAGATGACACCATTAGAAGGCCTACCTCTTCTGATATCCCAATACTTAGCCAAAAGATTCCCCTACTACTAGACATCATCTCATCTGATGTGAACTCTTCTGAACACCTCATCTGATCTGATTTTAAGCATCACCTTCTCATCTGATTGGATCCTCCACTCATCTGATCAGGCCTAGGTCATCTTGCCTGACTCCACGAGCTGATACGCCCATCAGTTGAGTCCACCAAAAGACTTCTATCAACTAAGTACACCATCTGATTCTCCCAACAACTGAGTACTTTAGCAAACTAGAACTCATCTGAATCTCGAGATTATGAGATAAACCTCACGAATATATTTCCAATTAAAAGTGATATTGTAAAAATTACAAAGGGACGATTTAAAAAAAATCGTGGTAAAAATAGAAAAAATGACAAACCTTTTGAAACAAAAATAAAAAACAAATGCGATTTGTGATATTATCTTATTATGAAATATGCACTAATACATTTAATTTTTCCGAAAACCAGTGATAATAAATATTGAAATACACAAAAGAACATTACTTGGGGTAATAGTACTCCAATAAAACAACAACTGGCATGCAACTATATATAACCCATGTGATGTCCAATTCTCTCCCTCTCTTGTTTTTTGTTTTTGTTTAGAACAACCTAGGTACGTATTACATTAGTTAATTTAAAATAAACAATGTCTCATTATATAAAGGTAGAATTAAAAATCGATGTTCACGAGAGAGGAATTCTTGTCTACTTTCTCTCAACTTTTTTTTTTGGACGGAAGAAAGTCTTTCACTAATTCAAAAGTTTGGCATTAACGTTTCTATATATCTATACCAGTAGGGCACCCGTGCTAGCGCACGGCCTGATATGTTAAAAAAATGTCACAATATTTTAAAATTTAAATATTATTTATAATGTGTATTAATTTTATAGTAATACCACTAACTTATATTAATATATATATTAATTATCATAAGTAAAAAATTAATTATTGCTTACTAATATTTATAATACTAAATCGAATTTATAAAAATAATAAAATAAACATTGATAAGTTGGACGTACGTTGCTAAATTATTAATCTTAAACTTTTGTTACATTGATGTCTTATACTATATAAATTTAAACTTAGCATACAAAAAAACAAAATTAATATGTATTTAATAATTAAATATATGTATATTTATGATACAACAAAATTGTTAAATCACTATAAAATGTTAAAGATATTACACAATTAAATAATGAAATAATCTAAAATTAATACTCTGTAATAATGACTTTATAATAAATAAGTAACTTAAAACTTATCAAACTTAAATATTAAATTATTATAAAATCATACATTTTTAAAAACTTCTTGAAACACTACGTTCTTTGTGATATTACAATCATGATTGATGTCATGACATAATAGGGTTTTCAAACCACGACGATTGGTTATTCTAGATATAACTACATATAATTGACCATGACTAAATACAATTTTTTTTTTTAAAAACACCTACATTAGAAAATTATTGCCCCTGACTTTTATTAATAGTCATAACATATGACACAATCAACGGAAATTGTCTACGTTGAAACTTGAAAGACAATCAAGGGTCAGAAGATGTCAGTGTAAGTCGCGGTATCAATATCAATACCATTTGTCCTCAACTATTTCTAGTTAGAATCTTAGTTTCAAGAACTTTATCATCCAACCTGGTTATAACCAACCTAACAATAGAAAAAAATATTATAGATAAAAAAATTGTAAAATTTTAAATGATAGAAAATAAAAAAATAAATAAAGAAAAAGTTACTAAGAAAATGACACAAACCTGGTTCCATTGCATAAGCCATTCGAGTGATCTATATTTCTTAATAACATTACCGGCGTTCCAACTTTCAAATTCAATTCATGATCCATACACCAGAACACTTCAAACTATTAAAAAATTCAGGAGTATGAACATTAGCCAAATTATCAACATTCAAATCAAATCTGCAAGGACTGACAGAGCTCAAATAAGTACACAATTCCTTTTCAAACCGAATAATGTGCTCATTTATTGACCTAACAACATCCAACGTGGGCGGCGCAAGAATAGCTCTACTTTGTCAATAGTATTGATCTCCATCATATTCTTAAAATTAGGATAAATGCTATCAACAATAGTAGAAATCGAATCATCACCACACTTTACGAAATTTGTACATCACATCCGTACTCAGCTTCTTTTCCTATAGTACCATCTCCAATAGATGTTATTCATTCAGAAAAAGAATTTAATTCATGTAGAAATTCATCAGATCTCAAGTTTTGAAGCCTCATGTTCTTAGTGAGTTTCAGAAGAGTACAATCATTCCACAAATTAGATGAATTGATAGTAGCGTGAACGATATCCTGCCTAGTTCCTTTCGAAATAACGGGTAATATCTAACGAAAATCACCTCCAAGTACAACAGTCTTATCGCCAAAAGGCAGTTCAGATGACAAAGGATCTGTTAGCTGCAAAATATCCTTCAAAGTGGTATCAAGAGCCTCAATACAATATCTTTTAACCATTGACGCTTCATCCCATATTATAAGATCACATTTAATCAAGAGCTCATCAAGAGGACTTCCTTGAAGAATATTGCATGTAGAATCTTCAGTAACATCAATTGGAATAAAAATTTGGAATGAGTAGTATGTCCACCTTGAAGAAGGAGTGAAGTTATACCCTTAGACCTCAAACATGCTGACAAAGTCTTCCATATGAAAGTTTTGCCTGTTCCACCATATCCATAAAAAAAAAAAAAAAAACACCACCCTTACCAGATTGAATGGATGTAATTATTCTATTGTACACACCACGTTGTTCATCACTAAGTTTGCTAATTAAATCCTCATACTCTAACTTCAAAGCAGACCTGTTGTACGTAAAATCATTCAAAATCAATCTATTTCTAGACGAAAAGTTCAGATCATGTTTAACCACCGGCATTCCTTCAAAATCTTGCAAAGACTTACCAAGATTTCGAAATTTATTATCATTTTTTATTAAACAACAACTCTTGATTTCATCATGTATCATCCTAAATTTTATAAGAAATTACAATTAAAAATATATCAGTTAATTATGATAAAATAGATTAATATAATTTTTTTTCATAAGTAAAAGTATGATAAATTTATGCAAAGTAATTGAAATTTAGAGTTGCATATTAATTTACAATAAATTTAACTGAAATTTAGAGTTGCATCTCTTAGAATTTTGATAAATTTATAGAAAGTAAATCACGTGAAACAATATAATCAATCATAGTTTTTAGTAAATCCAAAATAATTAAAGTAATTAATTGATCAACTGACTTAAAATGACTTGCACATTAGTAAGATAAATAATTATAATGCAATTAAATTAAGAAATGAAATAATTAAACATACTTTAAAAATGCATAATTCTCCGCCTATTATAAAGAATATCATTAGAGAAATGTCTCCAACACTTTTTCAAAACATCATAAGGTCGACCCAACAAACCTGATGTTAGTGCGTAACAAATAAAGATCCCAACGAACGTAACGCACGGTCAAATATGTTGAAAAAAATGTCATAACAGTTTAAATTTTAATTATTATTTATAATGTATTTATTTTATAATATCACTAACTTAATTTTTTTTAATCTATATTAATATTTATTATCATAACTATAACATTAATTATTTTTTACTATACTACATCAAATTTTAAAAAATACGGAGTTATAATATTTAAAATTTTAAGATTTTGCAAATATATTTTTTAGATTAAATTATTTAATTTGGCTTAAAAAGTCAGTTAAATTGATATATTATACTCTCATCATCCCGTAATTCCTTGCACATTTTTTTATATTGGAACATCTCAAGATTATTTGCATACTTTTAATATGGAAATAATCCACAAAATTAATACCCTCACAACATTATTTAATTTTAAAATTGACACTCATTTAATACCCACGAATTCCCATGCATACACCTCACTAAATCATATCTACACCTTAGTAAATCACCAAAAATATCATTTCTCATAATTACTTGCGCACTTTTTTTATTGGGACGTCTCAAAATTATTTCCATACTTTCAATATGAAAATAACCTACAAAATTAATACATTTACTAACATAATTTTATTTTAAAAATTGTCACTCATTTTGAACCCACATATCCCCATATATCTCACTAAATTACATTTACACCTAAGTAAATCACTCAAAAAATTCCTCATTTATTTGATCCCACAACCTGTTAAATTTAATTTTATTAAAAAGTAAGTCAGTATGCAAGTCATCACGGAACGGAGGAAGTATATAAATATAGATTTAATATTTATAATAAATTAACGTATAAGTATATAAAATTAATGTCTAATATATTGACATGTAAGTATATTTATTATATATGACAAAACCATTATATCATTATAAAATGTTAAACAGTAACATAATAATTCAATAAGAAATAAATTACATTGGTATTTAAATAATGTAATAATTTAATATCAACAATAGTATAATGAAAAATAAAATCGTGAAAATTATTGTGAAACTTAAATATTACTCCCTCCGTCCCGCTATAAACTTCCCCTTTCTTTTGGGTGTTTTGATTAAGAAATATGATAAAATAATAGATAAAGTATACGTGATGTGATGGTGAGAGAGAAAATAATAGATGGTTATTAGATGAAGTATGATAAAATAATAGATAAAGTAGAAGTGATGTGATTGGGAGAGAGAAAATAATATGCCAAAAATGGAATGGGAAACTTATAGTGGGACATCCATAAAAGGAAAGTGAGAAACTTATAGTGGGACGGAGGGAGTACTAAATTATTATAAAATCACATATACCTAAAAACTTAACGAAACACTTTATATTACAAAATTATTCTTTGATTTCATCAAAAAGCAGAAAAATGAGAAGGCGATTCCCGATCTGATTTCCGGCAATCCCCAATCAACTCAGATCTAATCAGATCTTTGATTCCATGAAATTACAGCGGCCTCCTATGGCTCCAATCACCCCGATTCATGGGGATCTGATCGCCCAAACATTATGGACTATAATCTTCTTCCTTCTCAAAGGGGATCTCCTCCCTCCCCACGCTAAACCTAAACCCTATAAATTGCGGCATTCGCCGCCTCCTCCCCCACAGATCTACACACAGTACAATACCCAAACAGATCCTCCCTACTCAATATCTCCAGAAATGGCGGACGAACTCAACAAACTTTGGAAGAAATTCTCCCTCACGGATGCAGAGAGTGCGAAATTCATCCTCGACGAAACCAAGTTTGTGGACCAAAGCACTTCCCTGGTGGGCAAATTTGCGATAAAGAAAAACATGGGGCCGGCGGAAGTTGAACTTGCCCTGAAGCGAGTATGGAGAATCTCCTCCACACTCAAGGTGACCATGATTGAGGAAGGGCTATTCCTCTTTGACTTTATCGATGGAGAAACTTGTGATCGGATCTATAACCGACAGCCGTGGAACTTCAAAGGTACCATCTTCATATTGAACCGGCTAAGGGGGGATGAGCGGCCCTCTGATTTCAACCTTGTCTTTGTGCCTATTTGGGTGCAGATCCACGGCCTCCAGATCAGAGCCATGACTCGTCACGTTGGGGTACTTCTGGGTTCAGCCATAGGGCCCGTGCTCGAGGTAGACTGCTCAGCGGATGGCACGGCATTTGGACGCTGCCTCCGAGTAAGAGTGATGCTAGATATCTGTATTCCCCTCTGCAGGGGAACTGCCATAAGTGTCGGAGGGAGGAGAATGGCGGTCTTCTTTCGCTACGAGCGACTCCTTGACTTCTGCTTCATTTGTGGCCGGCTAGACCACGTGGACAGAGATTGCTGGACTGAAAAGGCCTTCGACGCTGGCCGACCTTATGGACCGTGGCTAAGAGCGGAGGGGCAGCGCAGCATCGTCCCGAGCGAGGTAATGGCTTATGTGGAGAACAATGAACCCCCACCAGAGGATGAAGAGGCCCAATCGGCTGACATGGAAGATGGCATGACCATGGAAGATCTTGTAGACCCAGGGGAAGGACGAAAGCGAAATTGGAAGGAAGAGGCTAGGGGTGGCAGTGAGCACAAGAAACTCTGCGTGGACTCCTCTTCGGAGTCGCAGGACCAAGCAGCGGCGGAGGCTGGCCAGAACCAGCCCCGCCGACACAAATGAGTTGCATATGCTGGAATGCCCGTGGATTAGGGGGCACACGGGCACTCCGAAACCTTAAACGCCTTGTAGCGGAACAGAACCCCGATCTTCTTTTTATCTCTGAAACTAAGGTGAATGTTGTGATATGTAATAAGTGGAAACACATGTTAGGTTTCAATAATTGTTTTACTGTTGACGCCCGAGGGCGAAGTGGTGGTCTTGCCATGATTTGGTTCAATAATACTTTAGTTTCGATCTTGTCGTGGTCTATTGGTCATATTGATTGCATTGTTAACACAGATGGATCTTATTGGCGCTTCACTGGCTTTTATGGTAACCCGAAAAAAACCCATAGACGTCACTCGTGGGATTTACTTAGAAAACTGAAAGATCAACATCTCCCATATTGTAAAGGTTGGCTCATGGGGGGCGACTTCAATGAAGTTATGAGTGGCTCTGAGAAAGCAGGTGGTAACGTGAGAACGGGCTCCCAAATGGAAGATTTTCGCAACGTGATGGCGGAACTGGGTATGGCTGACCTCGGATTTAGAGGCCCAAACTACACCTGGGTTAACAAAAGAACTGGGTCGGACCTCATCATGGAACGTCTGGATCGGTTTTTTGCTTGCTCGGACTGGATAGACGACCACAGTGGCGCGGAAACGCTGCACCTTGAATACTATGGATCGGACCATAGAGCGATCAGAACAACCTTTAGAGGGGAGGAACAAGCAGCTGCACCTCGACACCAAAGAAGACGACCAGGCAAGTTTATGTTCGAAAACACCTGGCTTCTCGAGGAATCCTTCCAAGACAGCCTCAAATCTATATGGGACACAACAAGGACAGAAGCAAACCTGGGGTCAAAAATCATGATGCTACAACAAGGGCTCTTTGAGTGGGCCCGCAGTAACGTAGGCTTGTTAAGCCGAGAAATCAACAACACCAGAAAAGAGCTAAACTCTGCCCTTGACAGAAACTATGAATTATGGGACAGACGGGAGGTTGCAAAAATAGAGTCCAAACTGGATAAACTACTCACCAAGGAAGAGGTATACTGGCACCAAAGGTCGAGGAACGAGTGGCTCTCATGTGGAGACCGCAACACAACCTTCTTCCACCGATCGGCAACAGAGAGAAAGCAGAAAAACACTATCAGAGGCCTCCGGAGCTCCACAGGCCAATGGTACAGCAGTCAAGAGGATATAGTGCATCTCATCACAGAATATTATACAGACTTGTTCAGTTCAACGGAGCCTAGCAACGAAGACATCGAAATTGTTACCAGTTCGGTCCCGCACCTTGTCACCCCAGCTATGAACTCCATCCTAGCAGCCCCCTTCCATGGGGAGGAGGTACGAAAAGCTCTATTCGATATGCACCCATCCAAAGCCCCTGGCCCAAACGGGTTCAACGCACTCTTTTATCAGAAAGCTTGGGACATAGTGGGGCCTGGAATTACTGAAGCTGCGCTCCGAGTCCTAAATAATGGAGCCGACCTCAACCAATGGAACAACACAGTAATATCTCTTATCCCTAAGTGCATCAACCCGACAAACATGAAAGAGTTCCGCCCGGTAAGCCTGTGCAACGTTACCTACAAGATAGTGGCGCGGGCTGTTACTAATCGCCTCAGACCAGTGCTTGGTACGATTATTGATCCCCACCAAAGCGCTTTTATTCCGGGGAGACTCATTTCGGACAATGTACTATTGGGGTTTGAGAGCATGCACTGGCTAAGGAACAACAATAGCAAAGGCGGGTATGCGGCTTTAAAACTCGACATGAGCAAGGCCTACGACCGTGTTGAGTGGAGCTACTTGAAGGCTCTAATGCACAGAATGGGGTTCGAGGAGAGATGGATCTCCCTGATCATGAACTGCGTCCAATCGGTAACCTACTCCTTCAGAGTTAATGGAGAAATATGTGGAGCTATCACCCCGTCTAGGGGCCTACGGCAGGGGGACCCATTGTCACCGTACCTATTTGTCATCTGCTCTCAAGGTCTGTCTTCTAAGATTACGCAGGCTGCTAATATGGGCAACATTAAAGGAATAACAGTAGCAAGAGGGGCCCCAATGATCACCCACCTCTTCTTTGCGGACGACAGTCTTGTCTTCTTTCGAGCCTCCCATGGAGATTGCACATACATCAAGGAATGCCTCCAACAGTATGAAAAGGCCTCAGGCCAGTCAGTTAATCTCGACAAATCGGCCCTCACCTTTAGCGCCAAAACCCAGGTTAGCAACATTGACACTGTTAAGGACTGCCTTAACATCTCCGTTTGCCAAGGACACGATGTTTACCTCGGTCTGCCCACCCTCACCCTCCGAGGTAAGCGGATGCAGTTCGGATATCTTCGGGACAGAGTAGCCACAAAAATTGACAATTGGAAATTCCGCCACTTCTCGGAAGGAGGCAAAGAAACCCTCATTAAAGCTGTCATACAAGCGACCCCTACTTATGCCATGCAATGCTTCCGTATCCCGACCACAATATGCGATGAGATTGAAAGGTTGTGCGCCAGATTCTGGTGGGGGGCGACAAACGCCTCGAGAAAAATCCACTGGAAGGATTGGCAGTCCTTATGCTGTGATAAAGAATGCGGTGGGCTGGGATTCAAGAAGTTTGTTGAGTATAACCGATCGCTGCTGGCCAAGCAACTATGGCGGCTAATTGCTTTCCCGGACTCACTAGTTGCAAGAGTCTTTAAACAACGGTATTATAAATTTTCTGACCCGATGGACGCAACCGCAGGAACAAACGCCTCATATATTTGGCGCTCCCTCTGCTGGAGCAAACCCTTACTCCAAGAGGGTCTGCTTTGGAAGGTGGGGGATGGAATGAGGATTAACACAAGATGGGATGCATGGATCCCCTCATTCGTGGAAGGAAAAATTAAGTCCAGCGTCTCGTTTGGGGGGAATGTCAAAGTAGCGGAATTGCTAACACCGGAAGGCGAATGGGACACACAAAAGCTGAACAACAACTTCCTACCATTTGAATGTGAGGCAATCAGAAAGATACCCATTGGGGGAAATGGCACACAAGATGCTCGATATTGGAGATGGGAGAAAAAAGGAACATACACCACATCGTCAGGATACAAAAGGGCGATGACACTATCTTCGGCAGGGACAACTACTGCTGGCCCATCCAACCATGACATTCAAAAGGCCCAGTGGAAAACAATATGGAACATGAACATTCCACCAAAAATCAAGATTTTTGTTTGGAAGGTGGCGTGGGGAATTTTGCAAACGGAAGCGAACCTGGCGAAGAGGCATGTACTGATCAGCCCGGCCTGCTTCCTATGTGGGCACCCCTCTGCAGACGAAACTCACGCCTTACTACATTGACAGGCCGTGCGACAGGTTTGGAAGGACTGTGACATGTGGGGTCTGCTAAAGAACAAGAAAAACCTCCAGATGGTAGACATCCTAGGAGAGATGATGGATCGACTTGACTCCAAGGAACTCCCCTTATTTTGCATGAGATTATGGGCAATATGGCGCGATAGGTGTGCCATCAAACACGAGCCTTCTCGAAAAACCGCGAGAGATAGCACTGCCCCCCTATCAACAGGCTGGGTAGACCAATTTCTAAAGGATTATCAAGAAGCAAACAATGCCATATCTCACACTACACCAAACTCCCTCGGGCACGGTGAAACGCACAACATGGGCGATTACGAGGGTAGTAAATTGATAGTCGATGCCTGCTTCGACGAAGACAAGGGTAACTTCACGGTGGGGTACGGCCTCCTTGACGACATCAACAGAATAGTGGCAGCTGGGTACTCCAAAATTCGGCCGCCCGGCTCGGTACTCGGGGCGGAAGTACGAGCAGCGATTGTGGGGGTGGAAGTTGTGCGAAGATTATACACGGGAGCACTTCACATCTTCACAAACTCAAAGGAGGCTGTGGCGGCGGGCCGCCAGGAGACACCGCATTACTTTGGGCCGGAAGAGGATTCCATCCAAGAACTCAGAAACATTCTGGCCACTGGACAAGCTCAAGGAATTTGTTACCTCCCAAGAGCTAAGACGATGCCAGCACACAAGTTGGCCAAATTTGCAATCAACTCTCCTCATCCTCACGCTTGGATAGGAGCAGAGATCCCTACATGGGTTAGAGAGATAGCTCGAGACTCCTTACTAGAATAACATTGTAGAGCTGTCTTTACTTTCAAAAAAAAAAAAAAACTTAACGAAACACTATATTTTTTTATTATATTACAATCACGATTGTTGTCACGATATAATAAGATTTTAAACCATGATCTTTCTTTTTTTACCGGGCCGGGATACAGTTACATAAAATTGACTATGATTAAATACAAGCTTCTAAAAAAATCACCTACATAAGATAATCATTGCCCCTGGCTTTTATTAATAGACATATCATATGAGTCATATGACACAATCAATGAAAGACGGTATAAAATTAGAAGGAGTTGATGCAAGTCTCGATATCAATGTTAATTGTCCAACACTACTTCTAGTTATAACCTTAACTTCAAGAACCTCATTACTCAATCCGATTATAACCAATCTACACATAGAACAAAATATTATATTATGAATTTAATTTATAGATAAAATAAATGCAAAATTTTAAACGCTAGGAAAAATTTAAAAAAATATATATATATATATATGACATAAACTTGGTTTCATTGCACAAGCCCCTTGAATGATATATATTTCTCAATAATATCACAAGTGTTCCAACTTTCAAATTCAGTTCATGATCAGGTACACACGAATACTTCAAACTATTCGAATACTTCAAACTATTCAAAATTCAGGAGTATAGACATTAGACAAAATATCAACATTCGAATCAGATTTGCAAGGACTGTTAGAGCTCAAATAAGTATGTGACTCGTTTTCATTTAAATGAATCATGTTCAAATTTATTGACCATACAATATGTAATATAGGTGCAAGAATAGCTCTACTCTGTAAATAATCATGATCATCCATCATATTCAAAAAATTAGGATAAATGTTTTTAACATAGTAGCAATCAGATCATAACCACCTTTCAATAAAATATTCTCAGGAATTTTTACACCACGCTCATACTCAATTTATTATCATATATACTATACCATCTTCAATAGATCATGTTTTCCATTCAAAATAATTTTTAAGTTCATGTAAAATTTCACCAGCTCCAAAGTTGTACAACCTCACGTTCCTTGTAAGTTTCAAGAGAGTATAATCATTCCACAAATTATGGCGTGAACGATATTCTGCTTAATTTCTTTTGGAATAAAGGGTAATATCTGGCGAAAATCACCTCCAAACACAATAGTCTTACCACCAAAAGGCAATTCAGATGACAATGAATTTGTGAGCTGCATAATATCATTCAAAACGGTATTGTAAAGCCTCAATACAATATATATTCACCATTGGAGCTTAGAGCTTACTCTTATATTATAAGATTATATTTAATTAAGAGCTCGGCAAGAGGAGTTCCCTAATGAATATTACATTTAAAATCTTTAGAAGTATTAATTGGAATGTCAAATCTGTAATGAGCACTATGTACACCGAAGAGGAGTGAAGATATACCACATGTTGTTACATTAATTATAATCTTATTTTGACCTCAAACATGCAACCAAAGTCTTCCATATAAAAGTTTTTCTTGTTCCACCATATTCATAAATAAAAAACACATCACTCTCATTAGACTGAATGGACCTAATAACTATTATATTATGCACACCATGTTGTTCGTCACTAAATTTGCTAATTAAATGTTCATACTCTAATTAACTTCAACTTTGATCTATTCTAAGCAAACTCATTCACAATTCATCTATTTCTAAAAAAAAATTTGGATTGTAGTTTTCCATATATAAGCATATGCCTTCAAAATCTTGCAAAAACTTACCAAGATCCCGGGATATACTATCAATTTCTATCAAACAACAACTCTTGATTTCATCATTAGTCATCCCTGATTCTACATGAATTTAAAATAAAAAAATAATAATCCATATGTCCCTATTAGATTTCCCCTTTTAGTTTGGCTCAAAAAAGTTATTTATTAGTATTATAAGAGGAAAAACAACTTTGCGTTGAGTATGTATTAGTCAATTAAGGAGAGTATAGTTGTAAAAAAAAAATGATGATTTTAGGTGGAAAAAAGTAATGACATTTGATGTAATTTTGAGATATCTGAAGAAGATAATTGAAAATAATAAAATAATTTTATTATTATTTTAGGAAGGGGCAATCTAATAAAGGAAAAATCGAAATGAAAGAGAGAAATATAATTAGGGTGGAATGAAGCATTAGTTAATTATGTTAAAATATTTAAAAATATGATTTTCATAAGTAAATGAGTGACAAATTTTTACAATATAGTTGATATTAATTTTAAACTGACATCTACACTTAATATGATATACAAGCATATAATAAACCATATATTAAAGTTTATGTAGTCCAATAAGTTGGACTCTTTTTAGTTTTGGTCCAGACGTTTTACACATTTTGAATTCGATTAAATAACTTTGTTAAAAAAAATTAATTGGTCCATCAACCAGCTATTGCAGGTTACCTATCATATCAATATATATGTGGCATTCTATTTGACTATCCTTGTACATTATATATTTTTTTCTAATTGGAGAGCTAATTGTTTTTTCAAATTTGTTTTTTCAAATAATTAATTAGTTAAGTTAAAAAGTATTTTAAATATTATTTACAATTTAGTTTTATATTATCTACTATTTTAATTAATATTCATATTTTTCTGAATTAATAAATATAAATAAGTCTTTAACTAATATGAAAAAAATACAATTAGAAAAGAAAATGTCACAAGTTACAAAAAATGAACGAAAAAAAATTCACATATATTGACTTGATAGGTGACTTGAGATAGCAGGATAGTGGACCAATTTCAAAATTTAGACAAAGTCGTTATTGGATGAATTTAAAAAACTATTGCAAATTACATTGAAAAATTTAAACAAAGTTATTGGATCGAATTTAAAAACTATAATGCATTTGAAATAAAATAAGAGTGCAATTTATGGGATTGAAAAAACTTCAGTCCCTATTATTTATCATATATTTCATTTATTGGTTTTCATACATTTTGATAACATAATTCAATGCAGATCGTAAAAAAATGTCATACTCTATTCGAAGTCACTACTATTTCCGTATTCCAGATTATTTGATTGACGGGGTCTGACATCTACATGAAGCGTTTATGCGAGCTTTTCAATTTATGGTGGATGACATTTTGGAATATACGTGTGGATTGGACAGGGATCTTCGAGTATTTTCGAAAGCATTGCATGAAAACGTCACGACGAAATTATCATATGACAAAATTCGTCTGCATTATCTAGTGGTTAATTGGGGTGTCTGGTTATGGGCATGTTACATTCCTCCGCGCCGATGAGGGTCCTTTAGAGAGAAATTTATGGAAAACTTCTAACCTGGGATAAAGTATTGCAAGCATGTTTTTCTGGTCCTAATATATGTGCGTTTTGTAGGGCACATGAGACTATGGATCATTTATTTGGTGCTTGTCCTTATTTCTTGTTTACTGCCTCTAAAATCCAGGATTTATTTTAGTTTGACATGCTCGGAATGATGAGGTATTTGACGATGCGAGAGTGTTACCGGAGTCAATTGCAACGTCGACCTAGGTCTTAATGTTTGAGGTTATTGGTTCTGATATGGGTCATATGTTTAATTCGACGGACAATTTACGCATTATAAATGTATTCAACCATGAGGGGCGGTCGGGCTGTGCTTCAGCTATTATCCCGGTCCGGTGACTGTGCCTGCTTGTGGGGTTGTGAAAATTAACATGGATGGCGTGGTGGAAGGGGCGTCGGATCCCATGGATGGTGGTGGAGTCTCAAGAAATCGTGCAGGAGTCTTTATTGGTGGGTTTGCTACTCGATTGGGGTTTGGTTATGCGTATAAGCCATACAAGTTTACGACATTACATGCTATCAAGGTGACATTTAAAATAGGGTGGCAAAACTTTTGGATTGAATCTGCTTTGACGTATGTGGTAAACGTGCTCTCTACGCTCCCAGCGGACATCACATGTGCAATGTCAACATGTACTAAGAATGAAACAGAATATGATTTGGAGGGTTTCACATGTGTATAGGGAAGGTAATTCTACGGCGGATATATTAACGCAAGTAGCATCGCAATAAGCCTCCAAAATTTCTTGCGAATTTATTAGCAAACGATATTCATTGTGATTTCTTTTCAATTTACTTAAATATATGTATAGGGGCTCCATTTTTTTTAATTAGAGGTTTTGTCCCTAAGTTGAGTTTTCTTCTGTTAAGTTTTTTAATGAGTCTCCGACCTCTTGAACGATTTGTGTTTATATGGTTTCTAGTTTTTGTTTATATATATAAAGGGTTTTTTTTAGTCCTTTAACTTTACCACATTTTGATTTTAGTCCTATTAACTTCTAAATTTTGATTTATGTCAAGTAATTAAATTTTTTCAACTTTTTTGTCTTGTGACCTGTTATAGCAGGTAAAAGTAATTTGATATAAATAAATATATACTTAATGAATTTGAAAAATATATAAAATTTGTTTTTAAATAAAACATATATATATATAGAGGAAATGAAAAAAATGTCAAATAAAAAAAATATGTATATATTAACATTAATATATAAAATTATATAGAATAATAAAGAATTATTAGCATGTATCAATTTTTATTATAAGATTGGTCATTTAATTAAATAATTAATTATTAAAAAATAAAAATTAATATACAATTTTTTTTGATTCGATCATTTTGTACAAAATATAATATTTTTTTTAATATAAAATTGTCAAATAAAATAAAAATGTGTGTTAATAAATAATAATAAAAATTATAAACCAATAATTAATAGGCTATTGTGGTTAATTTATTATGAAACTACACTCATGAATTCAATTTAATGGTGGAGGAAAACGATAAATTAACATGAAAATTAACTATTATAAACTATCATAAATTGCGCTCTTAATGTATATGTAACTATTGTAAAATGATATTAATATACAATGGAGGAAAACATCTATATAACAATCAATTAACAGGAAAACATGATTGCTTAGAATGAGGCATTGAACATGTGAATAAAATTGAAAACTCATACTACAATTAAAAAAAAAAAAAAAATCACTGTTCAACCACAAAAATTTAAGCAGATGGCCAAATTTTCAATGCTATAAATTGACTAAATTGGAAAAAAACTAATATTGACTAAAAAATTTAATTGTACTAAGATGGTTAAAATTAACAATAATTAACTAAAATTTTGACAAAAAAGAAAAAAAACATTGACTAAATTTTTTAATTATTAATAAAATGGTTAAAATAGTTTAACTATATAAGATGATAAAAATTACTTGACTACGTTTTTAAAATGAAATAAATTCACATATCTTAAAATTAATAAAAATGATTAAAATTATAATCCAACAAACTTGAATTCCACGATAGACCATAAACATACAATAAGAACTTTAAATATATTATATTGAATAATTAAATCTCATCATTAATTGCGGATATCATTAATAAATGCGAGAATATTTGGGAGTACAATTAGTACTAATATTTAAGGATTGGTTACAAAATAATTTAATTGAGAAGAATTAAGATTGACTACAATTTTAAATTAGTACTAAGATGGTTAAAATAGTTTAACTAAGATGAAAATATACAGCAAACCTTCAAATCTATACAAAAATCTTCAAATACAATTTTGACTATTATGCACATCTACATCTCAGAATAATAAATTTAATATTTACAAAAAAGTAATTCGAACTCCATAAGAATCGAATAGAAAATAGAGAAGTGTGGTGATGAAAATGAACAATGCATTGATGGATATAAATAGCCTACGAAAAATAACCATTCCTATAATTATGCTTTTGATCCTAAGGTCTATATTTCATCAAAAAAAATAAGGGTTGGTCTGCTATGGACTCGAGTGCATGTTGTGCACCCTAGTCCATGTTGCACTTTTCAGTTTACTGACTTACACTTTTTAGTAAATGGTGTTGCACTTTTCAATTATTAAACTGTATAATAATATTTTTAGTAATAATTGAAAAGTGCAACGCCATTTACCAAAAAGTGTAAGTCAGTAAACTGAAAAGTGCACATGGACTAGGGTGCACAACATGCACTCGAGTGCATACTAGACTTTACCAAAAAATAAACGATCTATATGAAGTAGGATAAAATGATGAATTTAATGATAATTAGAGTTGTCAAACCTACCATTATTAGCAAAAACAAAATTGAACGGTTAAGATGAAGTAGAGAAGATTAGATCAATGATTCACAAACTTTCCCGTCGAAATTAAAAATGAAAATTGTAGGTGTATTATATTAGTATAGATGTCAATTTTATAACATACGAATTTTGTCTTTATTGCTCGTGATTTTAAGAGCTCTATCTATTGATCAATTGTATTTTATGATTGGACCGTCTCTTTTAAAATATGGACAAAAAGGGTTGAAGAATAGTACTCCCTATTGGATTATACTCCCCATCTTTAATAAATGGTGTTTTCATAAAATTTGTTGGAATTAAGAAAAAATATATTATATATAGATAAATATACCCTTAAATAATAAAGAAAATTTTTAATCACATTAATTTTTTAATGCACTTTCTCCATAGTTAATAAAAGTAAATTAGAAATGATGATATTTTCTAAAATTAAAGAAAGGATATAGTTGGAACAAACAATGTAAAATATTCTAAAACATCATTTAATTGTGTAAAAAAGAAAAATGTTAAAACATCACTTATTAAAAAATAAAAAATGGAGGGAATTGTTTTTTTAGTTCTATACTAGTTTATCCATTTTGTAAAAATAATTTTAAATAATATATAACATATTATTTTTGTTATATACTTTATCACTTTAAATATTACTTTCTGTTCCACGATAATTTTTTCACTTTCTTGTTTTGAAAGTTCCACAATACGTTTTTCATTTGATTTTTAGCATATTATTTTATTTCTGTTAATCGCATCACTGTAATATATTATACTTTATCTCATACTAATCTATTATTTTCTCTATTACCATCTATTATTTTATCATATTACTTAATCAAAACATTTAAAAGAAAGAAACATATTATGAAACGAGTCTATTTATTATTTTATCATATTACTTAATAAAAACATTTTTTTACATGGGATTTTCTTAGGATAGTTTTTGTATCGCCTGGACTATTAATAGTTCGGATGTCAAATTGCATCGCTCTGTGTCGCCCTCTGTGTCGCCCTAACTTGATACCTGTTGCCTTTTTTTAATATTTTAAAATAATTATTTAAATTTTATTTTATTATTTACTATTTTATCCTTTATTAAAATTAATAATAATATTATTTAAATTAAACAATACGAATGTAAAATTAGATTTTTTTAATAGAATTAAATTATTATTTTATTTATATTTTATCTACACCTGCTCATTTATTTAGTTCACCCTCAAATTTTTTTTTTACTACGGTTATCTGCACCCGCTCATTTTATGAGTTCACCCCAAATCATTTTTTAACCATGGTTATCTGCAATCGCTCATTTTATAAGTTCACCCAAAATTATTTTTTACCACGGTTATCTGTACCTGCTCATTTTATAAGTTCACCTCAGAAGATTTTTTTTTTAAATGGAATAATTACATTTAAAGGACTATATTATCCTTTTATTAATTTACACAAAATATAATAAAATCAACCCTAATTTGTAGGGTGATACTCGAGTACATGCAAGATACCGGTACACACCAATTTTAATTTTTTATTTATATTTTATCTACACCCACTCATTTAATGAGTTCACCCAAAAATCATTTTTTTACTACGGTTATCTGCACCCGTTCATTTTATGAGTTCACCCCCAAATCATTTTTTTTATCACGGTTATGTGCACCCGCTCATTTTATGAGTTCACCCCTAAATTATCTACACCCCTCATTTTATGAGTTCACCCCAAATCTTTTTTTACTACGGTTACCTGCACCCGTTCATTTTAGGAGTTCACCCCCAAATCATTTTTTATCACGGTTATGTGCACCCGCTCATTTTATGAGTTCACCCCTAAATTATTATTTTTTACCACGTTTATCTACACCACTCATTTTATGAGTTCACCCCAAAAATATTTTTAAAAAAGTAATTACATTTAAAATACTATATTATCCTTTTATTAATTTACACAAAATATAATAAAATCAACCTTAATTTGTATATTTACAATATGTAGTCAAGTCATTACCGAGTTACCGTCGATTCACCATCAAGTCATCCATATTTTTAGAAAAAAATCGTAAAACATAATTTAAAAAAAAAACTATCGAAATTAGGCAAAAATCTTGATTTTTTTTCTTTCTAAGTTTTCTTCCCTCTCCTCTTTTTCTCCCATTTTCAGTTTTTATTCCAAACTTTTAATTTCTTCGTTTTTTTTCCTTTTACTTTTTTTTTTATTTTCCATTTTTTCATGTGTATTTTTTTTTAAATTTTAATACAAAATAATATTATATGTATGATTTTATTATAGTCGTTAATACAATAAGTAATAACGAGTAATACCATAAATTGTAATCAGTAATACCATTAACAGTAATTAGTACGAATAAACACTTATCTTATTCAAAGTGAGATGGTCTCATGGCGACACTGTTCATAAATTAGTAGAAATAAACACTTTATTTTTTCCAAAGTGTTAAAACGTCATTCTCAAACTATGTTTTGGAAAGCAAAATTTTGGTGAAATCAGAATAAAAAAACTTTAGAAAATGTGAATGGAACTATAGGAAAACGTCATGATCAGACCATCGATTAGTTCTAAAAATTATGTGTCCATATAATGTTGTTTACGAATATTGACCTAATGTCCGATTTGTATAATGTAACTAGATTGATTGTTACCAGACTTGAAATTTACATTATTGAGGACACATTTTTATTTTGGAAGGAATGTTGGTAGTAAAGTTTTTATTTTGAGAATAATATTGTGTGTTTCGATGACACGGCTCCCATAGAGTTTCGAATAAGATAGTTTCTTATTCTATTGTCTTTTGCAATGACGACAAATAAAAGTTAAAGGTCAGTCTCTTTTCATGGTAGGTGTGTAGTGTGTACCTTCTGAAACATGTTCATGCATAGACAATTATATGTTGCAGCCCTCTAGAGTTAAGAGTGTATTGAAAAATATTTACCTAGATTCAAATGAATAACAAATTTACAAATTTATACTATGGAGTACATGTTTCAAATATTTTTTTAATTGACAAATTAAACTTAAAATATATTATAAATTTGTTTGAATTCTTTAAGGGCACTAACAGTCCTACGTTGCCCATTGTGACATTGTCCCTCCTTTACGTTAAAAAAAAAAAAAAGAAATTGTGATCGAGAGCAAACCGAGTAAGTGGAGACTTTTTGGGCCAACAATGTTAGCCCATTTAATTAAAAGTGGAGAATGTTTTGGGCTAGCATTTAATTAAAAGTGGGCAGCCCAATTGTTTTATCAAAGAAAATAACCAAATTGAACAACCAATTTCTTGAATTGTGCGTGAGTAATAACAAATGTTCAAAAAAAAAAAATAACATAATGTTCTTTCAACAATTACAACGAAAAAATACATCAGTTTTTCAAAATAATCTCATCTTCATGTTGAGCCCCCTAAAATATTATAAAACATGCTGAAATTTTATAATATTATAAAACATGCTGAAATTTTATAATAAATGAACAAAAAATTCCTCAAAATTAATCCACACAATTGATGTCTTTTGTCTTTTCTTTTTAATGACAAAATCATTATCTTAGGTATTATTAGATGAAGTTGTGTCATCATTCTCATGTTGAGAAGACAAATCTACAAAATATACATTAAAAATAAAATTAATAAATGTCAGAATCTTATCATATTCATAAATTTCAAACAAATCTCATAAATCAATAACCATATATAGAAATCATACAAATTTTATATGAATAACAAATCAATAACCATATAGAAATCATACAAATTTTATATGAATAACAATTGAGATTTGAGAATACTGCGTTAATTTGAGTGTGCAGAAAAAACAGAGTATTAACACATAAAAAAATCAAAAGTTCAATCAGAGGCTCAATATTATATAAAAAAAACTAGCAGTAATTATCAACAATTTGAGAATACTTCTTTTTAGACATACTAATAATACTCATAATTCGACTAAAAATGAACAAAAAAATAAAAAATATAAATATAAATTACGAGCAGCGGATGTGCAGAGAGTTTTTTTGAACGTGTTTGGGATCGGAATGAAATTTTGTAGGTTTTCTCCAAATTTTAAAAAACCCAGAATCTCTGTTTGTTAGATTATATAAAGTATCTTCGCTAATTTTCTGATCATAAACATATCAATTACTCCATGATCATAAATTGTAACAACTGGTTTTCTGAATTCTGAATAGACGACCGACCAATAGCACATACAATAGCCACGTCCAATTTTGTGATCTCGAAACAGAAATTTGTATAAAAAATTCAACTAAATTAATAATTTAACCTAAAATTCAATTCTTTCAAATAAAAAAAGATAATTTATTGTTTATTATGATTATTAATGATATGAGAATTAAAATAAAGATTATATATTATCAATTAATTTTTTTATTAATCATGTGAGGATAAATTTGTAATTTTATAATTATATATTTAAAATTATTAAATTTAATTTAAAAGTGTAATAGGGCGACAAAAAACGATAGTAAGTGCAATGCAAGGCGATGGATTCTGCGACGCCAAATGCAACAGGTAGCAGGTCATCAAATATAACCAATGTTGTTTAGAGGGGTATACATTTTTCTTTGTGAAAATATCACTATTAGTCAATCTGTTATTAACGGAGAAAAGGTTTTGATGGGCGAACTTTTTTGACATTATTTTTCTCCTTTTTAATTCCTAAACGCTAAACTCCAAACCTCAAGAAATTATGAACTAACATTTGGGAGTTTATTTTCTGATACAAATAACAGATTTAGAAAGATGGAAGATGGGACTTGCAAGTTAAAAAGACATTGTTTGATGGTTTATAATTATTGTATTCACTGTAGTTGAAAATTATTCAAACTTACTTTTACATTGTGTTTTTTTTAGACTTTTTTGAACAATATTTTAATTAATAATTTTCACATTGAATTTGTATAATGATTGGGAATAGAAATTTCAAAGTAGTTAATTATTAGAATTCATTTTTCTATTTATAATTATTCGGACATGATCATCTACTAACATTTGTGGTGAAAATTAATTATAAAGAACTCTCTAAAATTATCAATTCATATTAAGAATATTTTAGAAACTTTTTTTTCTTCTTTCTTTTCTATTCTAAAATTTTCTGTTATTATTGCTAATTTTTCGTACATACTCAACATCACTATATTTGTGTGGATTTTTTTATTTTTTAGTCAAATATTTGTGAATTTTGTATTTTTTTTTAGCCACACACCTTCAATATTAATTCAGTAAAAACTGGGATGGGGATTTAAGGTTTAAGAATTAAAATAGGAAAAATGATGTTAAAAAAAAATGGTAAATTATTAATAAGGTCATTTCACTACTAGTTTTATCTAATAAAACCTACAACATATTTTCTTGTCTAATAGAGTCAAATTGAAAAATCTAAGACAATTATACCCTTTTACTAATTTGAAACAATTCGAATTTCTTAATTCAAATTAACAGGTCAACTAAATACCATAATTATAGATTAAGAGAGGATCTCGAAAAACGCAAAATTTAAGCAGCTTCCAAAAATTTAAAATTTTCCTAAAAAGTAGGTATCCTTATTAATTCGTTTCACTTGCTTGATCTTCGTGATTTCTGCACTCTGCATTTACTTCCAGCGATTGTTTCATCTTTATCTGCGTTTTTCGGCGACGAGGAAGAAGAGGAAGATGGTTCTGAGATATTGAAAATCAAACTCCAGTTCAAAGTATTTGTTGTAGACGATACTGGAAAAGATGGATTTCATAGTGGGTAAATTAATGTACATAAAAAGACATGTAGACAGGTGTCAAACATTAGATGCAGATTGAATATGCATTTGCAGTCTACAATACAGATAGGTATGCATGTTATATATGCAGGTAAGTATGCACAACTATACATGCACTAACCTATGCATAAAAAAAAAGAATGAACACATCCAATGAAGTTCATAATGCATATGCCAGTGAAGTGAGTGTTGAATAAGTAAATATAGTTAATAATGCATAAGAAGATCTTGTTAAAGCTTCTTTCCCTTGATGAACCATTAACAGCTCTGTTGGTCCTTGGTGGAGTATAACACAAGTGTATGGGGGGGGGAATGCACTTGTGTATGCAAATTCTTTTCTTTTTGACAAATTGGTCTTATCAGGCAAGTTGTCTCACAACTGGCCTGAGTGTGAACTTTGATAGATACTTGTCCTACTGATTACTATTGAGTGATCAGTTGGCTAAATATCTAAAAGAGTTACTTAGTGCGGAATGTGGTTGGCCTTTGACTAAAGAAATGCTCCAAGTTAATTTCTGAAAATACAGGTTATCAGGGACTTTGTCCAAAACAGATTTTCTTACTTACTGAGTTATGAATCTTTAAAATATGTTTGAATGAAGTGAAGTTAAGAATGCAGTAGGTAAATGAGACACAAGTTTATAGTGGTTCAGAGACTCAAGCTCCTACATCCACTTTCCCTGATTGAACAGGATAATTCCTTCTCAATGGAATTAGCTTGTTTTATAGTGCCAAGGTGCACTGATCAACAACACTCTCTTAGTGTTTTGATCCCTAGGATAACTTGAGTCCTAGTGCTCAATCTCTCTGAGTTAAGACTGTGTTTCACACTAACAGTCCTTAACTCCTCACTTCTACAACAAACTCTCTCTTCACTTAATGAGATAAGGGTTTGAGGTTTGGTTCCAACTAGTAGAGATATCCTTTACAATGGGAACAGATGTAAAAGCTTAGGATATCTCAATGCTAAGCTAGGATGTTTACAAAGATTGGCTTAGCTGACTTGAAGTGATTCAGGAAACTTGGAATTCTAGAGAACAGCTTGGTTTCCTTTTGAAAGCTTGATGATAGTTTGATAGCTTATTGTTGGATGTTGAATCCCTTTGATCACTTCTGTATTTATAGGCAAATTGAACAACTAACCGTTGGAGGGTTTAGCAATTCAAATATGTCTATTTTCAGCACCATTGAAACGGCTATGAAGCTTGGCATCCTTTTATCCACTGTGTAAAAGGGGTCTTCAATGGTTGCTTGAATGAATGTGTTGACTTCTGACAAATGCGGCTGAGAAGACTTGTGACAGTTTCCAATTTTGCACATTGTCCTAGGTTGATTTGTGGCAAACTCTACACACAACCAATGGTCAGATGGGACAAACTCTACACACAAGTCTTTATTGCTTGGTTCAGGCATGATTGGCAATAAATGCTTCATTGAATGTGTCTTCTGTAAGCTTTTGACATTCAATTCTCTTGATCATTTGCATTTCAACTGTCTTGATTTTTGCATTTATGAGCACAGCTTCAGTGTTCTTGATCTCTTCAGCCAGGTTGTCCATTTGATCAGTTTGTCTTGAATAGATCAGCAACTTTGTCCTATAGACCTATCAAGCTGCCTAACATTCCAGCTTTGGACAACTATCCTGAACTCTAAAATCTCACAACATTTCTGAGATTTTAACTTAAGCATTTTACACACTCAAGTGTTTTGGGACAACTTGCCTGAACAATAACTTGAGCATATCTCAACTAGTCTGTACATCATCAATCAGGAGTTTTGGTATTTAGATCAAAATCATTTTATTCCCAACAATTTCCCCCTTTTTGATGATGCCAAAACCTATTACAAAGGGACCTTGACTAAAACTAAATATAACCTTCAGGATGAATGAACTGGTCAACTTTCCTGAAAGAAACTGTTAGCACAATAAATCAAGTATATGTGTCATGTCAGGTTAGTTGAGATAATGAGTTGTTATCTCTTGATAGAAAATCATTGGTCCTTTTATATATCATAGAGTATTACAGATCAGAAAATCAAAGGACAACAAGACTGATACAAGGAAGGTAGAATAACAACATCATAAGCAATCATAAAAGCAGATAGGAAAGAAGTGAACTTATCCATCAGAGAGTTCCATCATCTTGGGGAGCAATGCCATATTGAGCCCAGACCCTTTTCTTCAGCTCCCAAACATCCTTGTTGGAGCCTCTAGGGCCTATCTTCATCTTCTCCATCTTCATGATGTTGATGAACTCCTCCAGAATCTTTCCCTCATCAATCAAGTTCCCATTGAACTTAGGAGGCATGTACAGAATTGGACCAGGGGCCTTGAACTCCACTCTAGCCATATCAGCTTCTGCAAACAGCTTTTGGTAGAGGTCCCTATGATTCTCAAACATGAACTGGACAAAGACTTCATCTTCATTCTCTCCAAGCCACTTCCCAATGACATAGAAGTCATATACAAAACTTCTCTTGGCCTCCTCCCATGCATCATTCAGTGAGATTGGAACCCACTTATCATGGTGAGGGTATTGAGTGTCCCATCTTTGCAGCATTTTAGGTTTGAGTCTTCTGTATGAGGCTCTCCTTCTTGGGGATTTGAAATTTGCCCTTCTTTCATCCCTTGCCTTGTTGGCCTCAACCAATTGCTCCATCCTCTCTTTAGCTCTCCGAAGAGCTAGTTTCTCTTGGGTTTCTGGATCTTTTCCAAAACCTTCTTCAAACAATTTGGAGGGATCATCAGCAAGTTTGGGCACACCAACTTCAGGCATTCTGTCCTGTACTTCCTCTTCAACTTCTTCTTCTTCAATGGCAGGCATCAGGGCTGCTTTCTTCATTCTCTTTGATTTCCTTGCTGGAGTTGATTCTTCAGATTGAAATTCTGAAGGCAAAGTCAGGCTGGTTGGGAATTCATTGAAGGTTTCCAGTTCCTTCCTCTTTCTTTCAGATGACCTTGTCACCTTCCCCCTTACTTCAACAACCTTCTCTTTAGGTTCAAGTCCTGTAGACTCACCACCTGGCCTTTGAAGCTTTCATGCCTGACTTTCCATAGCTGACATCATGGATTCCTTGACAGCTATTTGAATCTGCTCTTCCTCAGTCAAATCTTCAACATTCATTGGGCCTTTGCCTTTCCCAATGTCTTCTACTGCTTCCTCCTCACTTTCAGGAACCTTCTCCTTTCCCTTGGATTCACCAATCACCAAGGTTCCCTTTGCCCTTGCTCTCTCTCTTTCCCCCTTTTTGGCATTATCAAAACACTGGGGCTTCAGGTCACTTATAGTGACAGAGAGATGTGAGTGAGAATGAGTGAGGGACTTCAACTCCTGCAGTAGGTAAACATTCTCATCATGAATGTTTTGCATTTTATCATCTGCCATGCTCAAAAAAGTGTGAACTGGCTTCATCTTCTGGGAAACTATGGCATCCAATGTGGCTTTCAGTGATTGATCAAGTTTGGCCTGAAGTTGTTCAGTGAGATTGGCCACAACTTGATCAGAGACTTTGGCCATGAGTTCAACAGTGAACTTTTCAGCAGCCTCTTTCACCATTGCAGCTTTCAACTCTTCTGCCTTCTTTCTCTGGGCTGCTGTCCTCTGCCTTAAAGCATCCTTGATTGTCTTTCTCAAGGCTTTCACATTGTGCTTGTACAAAGTTTTGAGACCCTGCTGCTCTTTCTTCACAGATCTGGTGAATTTACCCATAGCATCTTTAGCTTTTGTCACTTCAGTTGAAACTGTTTGCAGTCCAGTTTCAACTCCACAAAGTCTTGCATCAAGAGTAGGCAAGATCACTTCTTCTGACCCTGTGAGCCTCATCTCCACAGAGGCTAGAGTCTTGCTTTGGCCATCTAGGGTATCAGCAGTGGTAGCATGAGCCTTCTCAACTTCCCTGACCAGTGTGTCCAACTTCTCTGACTGCTCTTCAATGATGGATGCAGTCTGAGTAGCAATCTGAAGGTGAGCCTCAGAGGTGTTGGCTTGTTCAAAGTAGATCTGGTTAAGTGTGGACACATTTGCTGATACTGCTTCAAGATCAGTGTCAGCATCAACTGGTATATCTGTCAGGGATGCATCTGCAAAAATTTGCTCAAGAGTGACAGCAACTGAATCTGCAAAACTGACAGTGTTAGTAAAAACTCCCTCATCACCCTCTATTTCTTTTTCTCCCATCAGGTCTGATACATCAGCACCTTCTCTCTCATTTTCAACTATATTCTTTTCTTCTTCATTTTCAAAAGATGGACTCACATTCACTGGAGAATCAGGCCTCCTTTCACCAAGGGATTCATCAAGTTCAGATTTGACTTGAAGAATAGCCTGACTCTCATATTGGGCTGCACCCAATATTTCTACTTCCTCACCCTCTATTTGTGGTGCACTCAAGGAACCAGTGATCACACACTCCTCACCATCATCTCCCTCTGATTTTTCAGCACTCACAGCCTTTTCAACTCCTTCAATTTCTAAACCTGACACCTCTATATCCTCAACAGGATCCACAGAGGGCAGTTGTTGGGAGATCACAGTGCTTGGGCATCCCAAGTCCACTGAGTCATCCTGAATGACTAAAGGCTGGTCAATGTCCAACTTTCCTGACATTGATGAGGCTCTAGCCAAACCAGCTTCTCCCATGGAAGTCTCAACATTGTCAAGCTGTGCCTCAGGTTCAAAAGAACCATCCTTGGCCAATGCATCTTGGACTGAGTCACCATCTTTGGTCAACTCCTCTGAATGATCAGAGTCCTTCACAGAATGAAAAGTCAAGTAATGTACCTGAGCTGAGTTGATACCAGGGGGATTGGGATTGGTGTGATCATCATCATCATCATCATCATCATCATCAGATGGGCTGTCAGGATGCTTGATTCCTTGTGCTATCCTCTCTCTTTCAGCAAACACCTTTTCATGAACAATGGTGCAAAATAGGGCTTCAGTGGTTAATACACTGGTCTTCTTTACATTTGCAAAATGTAGCAGCCTATTTTCCTCAACCTGCCACCAGTTGGCACCCTTATCCTGAATAGCCTGAGCTATTTCCACAATAGTTCTATCTTTGATCTCAACAAGTGCTCTGAGATCATAGAATTGTTGTTGCAGCCTGAGATAAGTCTTCAATCCTGGATATAATTCATCCACATTGGCTCTTGCAATCTGCCTCAACATCCCCTCATAGGTATACTCTTCACCACTATCATCTCCAGAAGAGTTGGTTTGGGATTCAGGAGGGTTGGAATGAGATTCAAGTAAACTTGACTGGGATTCAGGTAGGTTGGGTTCAGAAGGATTGGGTTCAGGAGAGGTCAAAACAAGTTGGGATTCAGGTGCTTTTGAGAGCATTGTTCCTGAAGAGGTAATTGGGATGGCTGGAATGGGTGGTAAAACAACTTGATCACCTTCTTGAAGAGCAGTTTCAAGAAGTTTGGTATAAGAGAGAAGTCTTGGATCAAGTGGGGAAAAGGGTCTATCTTCAAGATTGACCAAATCTGCCAGCACATCAATACCTGATCTATCAGGTGCACCTTCAGGGGAGTACACTTTCTTGGCAATGATTAGTGCATCTTCAGGAGTCTTGCACTCCTCTTCTTCTTGCCTTGGAGATATTCTTCTAGATTGAATATCAGGGGAGTTGGCTTCAGGGCTGTTGGGTTTGGACTTGGATTTGGAGTTAGATTTGCTGGCCTGTCTAATCTCCTTGAAGAACTCTTTCTTCTTCTTTTCTTCCTCCATCAACCTCTGCTTCTCAGAAGTCTTGATGATTCTTCTTTTTCTTTCATACCTTGTTGGCTGGTCAAGGTCTCTGAATTCAGTGATTGTTTCAGGTTGCAGTGGGACAATCTCTCTGAATACTTCACCTTCTTCAGGAGGGTTGACTCCTTCTTCAGCAACCTTCTCTATCTCCTCAGAAGTGGCTCCTCCACTTCTTGACTGACTTTCTGGTGAAGATTCATTCAGAATCTTCTTCATTTTCTTCATCTTTGGCTGAGCTTTTGGTGGCTGGGCTTTCCTCTTTCTTGGAGAGGCTCTGGTTGCTGGTACAACTGTGATGGCTTTCTTAGAAGCTGCATCCTGCTTCCTTTTCTCTGTCTTAGAAGACAGCTTCCTAAACATCACCTTTTGAGCTGGAAAAGGCTTTGGCTTAGCTTGGAGGTGGGTGTAATGTGCAAATCTTTCCAAGAGTAGGCTTGCTCTTGTGCAGAACTGGAGTTTTCCATCAACCACCACCTTATGGTGTTTCACCTCCTTAAACTTGAATTTTTCATTCATCATTTTGTCAAGAATGAAATTTTTCCAGTTGAACTTGACTCTCTTCTCAGCAGAGTCAATCACAGCAGCCATCACTCTCAATTTAGGCGTACTGATTTGTTCAACACTCCCTGAGTGGCTCAGCAGGCTCTTTACAACACAATCAAACAAGTGTCTGTAAGGAAGCTTTAAAGTGTTCTTGTTTTGAGCACTTACAACCTTTTTGGGTTCTATCATCCAAGAGTAATAGAAATCCTGATCATCCTCTTCTTTGTACATTTCTGGATTCAGGCCTTCTGAAGGTAGCCCAAAGCTAGCATCCAGATCTTCTGCAGTGAAGGTGATAGTGTGTTGGCTTTCTTCTTCTTCTTCATCTTCCTCTGCATATGTGAGCTTTGTGCACACATCCCCCTTCTTGCCCTTCCACCTGAGATAGGCAAAGAATTCTGCCATGAATGGATTCAGGCAGGAATCAGGCTTGGTGCCTAGGAATTTTTCTAGCCCTGCCTCCCTCAGCCATTGGAGGACTTGTTGAACTTCTGAATCTGGGCTATCAAAAGCTACCAGCTTTTCAAACCAAAGGGAATTTGGGTTGCTAAGATAAGAGAAATCAATGTCCAGAGAGGAATCATTAAAATCTACAAGTTCTTCTCTCTTGAGTTTTGGAGCCATGGGTAGATTTGAAAGAAAGAAAGTTTTGGAGAAAAGTTGCAGGTTTAGAGGTTTTGAGACTTCAAAGGTTTGGGAAATATGAGTGCGTAAAGGTGGTAGTGAAAATTGAGAAGTTTATATATGGAAGGATTTTATTAACCGTTGGTTAATGGAATGTAACAGTGGGTAATTTTGAAAAACCGTTTGAATATAGTGGGGTAGTGGACTTTCAATGGTTCGATGAAGTTTTGAATGCAAATTAATGGTTTTGATGAAGGCTCAAGAATTCATGCAATCTTATTAAGATTTCTGCATTAAATGCTGATTTGCCTTTTTGGTGGTAAAAATCTTTATAGCACACTCCATCCTAAAATGGCCTACTCTTAGACCAAGAAACCTCTTAAATGTCTAATCAATGCTAAAAATAGCAATAATTATCCAATTAACTAGGACAAACATCCTGAGATGTGCTTTGGTTTCTGTGAGGGTCAAATTGCCTTGCCTGAGTGGGTCCCAAAGTTGCTGACTGGGTCCCACTTGGACAGGTCCCCTGATCAACATTGCTGAACATTATAGGGACAACTTTGCTGAGTTTCCCTCTTTGGCTGACAGCTTCAGTGAGGTTGGTCAACTTTGCTGAAGTTCAACTTTGATGAACTTCCCCCTTCATATGAGCTTTCTTTCCTCATTTTTCCATCTTGCCTGGATCAAGTAACCCCAATTCAGCTGACAACTCCAAGAATCTTGCTTCAGCTAGAGGCTTGGTCAAAATATCAGCTTTTTGCTTATCAGTGTGGATTTTGACAAGCTTGATATCTTTCTTCTCCACATGATCTCTTATGAAATGATGCTTGATGTCCACATGCTTGCATCTGGTGTGGAGCACTGGATTCTGTGAGATGGCAATTGCACTATTGTTGTCACAGAATATTGGCACTTCATTTGTGATTACTTTGTAATCTCTCAATTGTTGCCTAAGCCAAAGTATCTGAGCACAGCAACTTCCAGCTGCTACATACTCAGCTTCAGTTGTTGAAGTTGCAACTGTATTTTGCTTCTTGGAGAACCATGAGATAAGCTTGCTGCCCAAGAATTGACAAGTTCCTGAGGTGGATTTTCTGTCAATTCTGCATCCTCCATAGTCTGCATCTGAATATCCAGTGAGCTCAATGTTGTCATCAGCTGGATACCATAATCCAAGATTCTCAGATCCCTTGAGATATCTTAGAATTCTCTTGGCAGCATCAAGATGGCTCTTCTTTGGATTAGCTTGAAATCTTGCACATACTCCAACTGCAAATGTGATATCAGGCCTGCTTGCAGTGAGATATAGTAATGATCCTATGATTCCTCTGTAGTTAGTGGAGTTTCATCTTCATCAGGATCCATCTTCCAGTTAGTATTCATAGGAATTCTGACTGGCTTGCTTGTTGCACATCCAAATTTCTTGATCATGTCCCTTGTGTACTTGGCCTGATTGATGAATATTCCCTTCTTTGATTGAGTGACTTGAAGTCCTAAGAAGAAATTCATCAATCCCATCATGGACATCTCAAACTTGCTTTGCATGAGTTTGGAGAACTTCTCACATAACTTCTCATTTGGAGATCCAAATATAATGTCATCCACATAGATTTGGACTAACAAAATATCATTTCCTTCACAGATTCTGAACAAGGTTCTGTCAACAGTGCCTTTGACAAAACCATGATCTAGAAGAAACTGTGATAAGGTGTCATACCAAGCTCTTGGAGCTTGTTTTAAGCCATAGAGGGCTTTCTTCAATCTGTACACCTTGTCTCCTTCTTCAAAACCTGGAGGCTGTTCCACATATACTTCTTCTTTGAGCACCCCATTGAGAAATGCACTTTTCACATCCATTTGATACACCTTGAATCTCATGTGAGCTGCATATGCTAGGAAGAGTCTGATTGCCTCAAGTCTAGCCACTGGAGCAAAAGTCTCATCATAATCAATCCCTTCAGATTGACAATATCCTTTGGCCACCAGTCTTGCTTTGTTTCTCACAATGATGTCATTTTCATTTTTATTTTTTTTTTGAACACCCATTTAGTTCCTATGACATCTTGATGAGTTGGCCTGTCTACCAGCTCCCATACTTCATTTCTGGTAAACTGATTCAGCTCTTCTTGCATGGCTATGATCCAGTTGGTGTCTTGAAGTGCTTCCTCAATGTCTTTAGGTTCCTGTTCTGAAAGAAAACAACAAAACATAGCACTTTCTCCATGAATTCTTCTAGTTTTGATCCCTTCACCTGGATTACCAAGTATCAGGCTAGATGGGTGGTCTTGCAACCAAGTCCTTCTAGACCTGATCCTTTCAGGAGGATTGTCCTCATCTGAAGTTGGATCACTAGATTCATTAAATTCAGGAAAGTTAATTGAAGGATCAAGCTCAGGATCATATTCAGGGGTGTTGTCCTCATTGTCAGATAAGTTGACATTTTCATTGGTTCCCCCTTGAATAGTGGATCCATTAACTACCTCAGCATTGCCTGCTTCTTCATTGGTAGTTGTTACCTGGTTTTGAACTGGGATGGGATCAGTCAGTTCAATTTCTCCTTCAGGGTGGTTGTCTACTGGTTGATTGCTATCAGGTAGGTTGTCCAGTTTTTTATTTTCATGAAGTTCAGGCTGGGCAACATTCACAAACATTGTTTCCTTGTTTTGAAGCCTTAATCTGGTTGTTCTTTGTGTTATCTCATCAATATTCAGGTTTCTATCCCTGAACTCATTAATAGATTCATCAAACACAACATGAGGTGTTTCTTCCACAATAAGAGTTTTGCAATTGTAAACTCTGTAAGCCTTGCTGATTTGTGAATATCCAACAAATATTCCTTCATCAGCTTTGCTATCAAAAGCTTTCAATTGCTCTTTTCCATTATTATGGATGAAACACTTACAACCAAATATGTGAAAATAAGCAACAGTGGGCAATCTACCTTTCCATATTTGATATGGGGTTTTACCTTGTCCTTTGGTGATTAAGGACCTGTTTTGAGTGTGACATGCAGTGCTAATGGCTTCAGCCCAGAACCTTTTAGGCAATTTAGATTCAGCAATCAAGGTTCTTGCTGCCTCCTTCAAGGTCCTGTTCCTTCTTTCAGCAACCCCATTTTGTTGAGGTGTTCTTGCTGCTGAAGTTTCATGAGTGATGCCATTCTTGCTGCAATACTCATTGATGTATGAGTTTATGAATTCAGTTCCTTTGTCAGATCTGATCTTGACAATGCTTAGGCCCTTTTCATTGCTCAATCTCATCATCAATTCAGGTAGCTTGACTTGGGTCTCCTTTTTGTTCAGCAGAAATACTACCCAAGTGTACCTGGAAAAATCATCAACAACAACTAAAGCATATTTTCTTCCATTTATACTTACTGGGATTATTGGCCCAAATAAATCCATATGCAGTAGTTGAAGAACTCTCTCAGTTGAGATGACAGGTTTTCCTTTGAAAGAGGCTTTGATCTGCTTTCCTTCCTGACATGGCTGGCATATGTGTTCTTTGGTGAACACTTGATTTGGCAGCCCTTTAACTAGAGAGTTTCTTGCAATTTTGTTGATGGTTTTGAAGTTTAGGTGATTCAGTCTCTTGTGCCACAGCCAGCTTTGCTCATTTGTGCTTTTGGCAACAAGACAAACTGCTTCAGGGGTTTTGTTCCAATCTGCAAAATAGACATTTCCCTTTCTCACCCCTGTTAGTAGCACCTGTTGTGTTGATTTGTTTTTGATAGTACATTCATTTGGTGCAAATTCAACACAATATCCTTTGTCACAAATTTGACTTATAGACAGCAAATTATATTTTAGGCCTAGAACATATGAGACATCAGTAATTTTAACACTACAAATGTTTAATGTACCATAGCCTCTTGTGATGCCTTGAGAGCTGTCTCCAAAGGTTACTGAAGGACCATCTTTTTCTATAAAGTCTGAGAGAAGCTTCTTGTTTCCAGTCATGTGCCTTGAACATCCACTGTCCAGGTACCATGCTGTTTTCTTGTTGATGCTTCTCTTCTTTTTGGGGTCCTTGTAGCCCTGCAAAGTCAAAATTTAGGTACCCTTTGAGTGTTGGGTCCTAGAGGGTTAGCTGTACCTTTTGGAACCCAAATCTGCCTGATTACTCTGATTGATTCAAAGTGACTGACTTGGTTTCCATTTACATCTACATACACAGTTTGACCCTTAAATGCCTTGGGTGATCTCTGTGTATAAGTGTTAGCTTTGTAGGGTTCAGGAGAGTTGGTAAATTTCTTTGGGACATTTCTCCTGAAGTTACTAAGCTTAGGTGCAGCTGGGTAAGACTTTTGAGGATAGGTTTTTGGATGGCCTTTTCCATTTGGCAAGTAAGGTCCAGGCTTCCTGAATGTTTTATACCTATCAGAGGGGATTGGCCTTAATCCATTCAGTTGAGGTTGCCTCATTTGAGTTGGCCTCTTCTGAACAGGTTTTGGACAACTCCTCTGATGATGATTCAGATAGGTTGGCCTTCCATTGGTTCTACCTTTCTGAACCTCATTCCTCCTGTAAGCAATGCCTTTAACCTTTTCCAAAGGTGTGGGTTTAGGTACATTGTTTACCTGAGTTGGTATAAAAATTCCTTTACCCTTGTCCTTGATCAGTGGTTGATTTACTTCAATTTCATTTTGTTGTGCCACTGATCTCACAAAAGTCATCTTAGAATTGCTTGATGAGGCAATACTAAGACCAGGTGAGGGTTCAAATGGATTATAGCCTAATCCACCCTTTTGAGCAAATGGTCTTTGAAACCCTTGAATCTCTTCTATTGCCTTAGCAGATTTATTCAAGGCAGACATTTTCATTTTTAAGCTCCCCTCACTCAATTTTAGAGTATCAAATTCACTTGAGAGATTGTCAAATTTTGCTTGAAGAATTCTAAGATCAAAATCCTTCTTCCTCAAGGCCAGTTCTTGATCATCAATTAACTTTTGTTGTTCAGAGACTTTGAGAGACATATCCTCAAGTTCTCTCACAATCTGCTGATACAACTCAGTTGATTTAATGTCAAGCTCAGGCTCAGGAAGGTTGGGAGTTTGAGCTTTTGAATTCAGCAGCTCATTTTCTCTGAGTGCTATATTGCATACTTCTCTTAGCCTGGTGAAATCCTCAAATAGTTTTACAAAGTTGAGTTTTAAGGGGATTTCACTGGACTCATGTGTGTTAATTGAAGAACTGGAAGAACTAGAAGATGAACATACCTCATCATTTTCCAATGCCATTTGACAGTCATCATCATTGTCACTGTTGGAGAATAGTCCATCATCAGAAGAGTAGACACTCTCCTCACTTGCTGAATCTCCAGCTACCATAGCCTTCCTGTTGTTCAGCCTTTTATCTCTTTTGTTCTGCCTTTCCTTCCTTTCTTTTGCACTGAGGTCAGGACAGTCATACTGAAAGTGACCCTTCTTCTGGCAGTTGTAACACACATCTTCATCATCATTCTTCTTGCTTGAGGACTCCTTCCTCCTTGATGATGATGGTTCACCTTTGCTGAATTTCTTCCTATCAGCATATCTGTCTTCTTTCTTTTCATCAGAGACTTTGTCCTCTGATTTATGTTCAGGAGAACTGAATCTCCTTCTTGTTCTGTTATCTTGATAGAACTTCTTGTATCTACCAAATCTGGAATTGAGCTTCTCAAATCTTCTAGCCATGAGTGCCAGCTCCTCCTTTATTTCAGATTTTGAAACAGATTGAGAGGATCTTTGAGTAATCTTCTTTTCTGTTTCAGCAGCTTTGAAGGCAACACCTTTGTTTGAGGAGGATGGCTCTTCATGCACCTTCTTTCTGTTGAGATCAAACTCATATGCTTTGAGTTCAGAGAATACTTGCTGCATTGGCATGTTGTCAAGATTGCTGGTATTTTGCATCATGACAGAATATATGTCCCACTTGGATGTGAGACTTCTCAAGATCTTCAAAGCAACCTTTCTTTTGGCATAGAACTTGCCAAGAGAGTTTATTTCATTCATGATGTCAGTGAACCTGCCATCAAGATGATCAATAGTTTCATTGGCTTCCATAGAGAATTGTTCATATTTTTGGATAGCCACTTGAAGCTTGTTCTCCTTGATCTTTTGGGTACCTTCACACATAAGTGCTAAGGTATCCCAAATCTCTTTAGCTGATGTGCAGTGGTACACTCTTCCCATCACTGCATCTGGAATTGTCTGGTACAATGTGTTCATTGCAATGTAGTTCAGGTTGTGCCTTTTTCTTTCTTCAGTTGTAAGGTCATCTTCATCTTTTGGCAGCAATTCCCTTGGATCAGCTTTTTGAGCATCAGTGAGCTTGGGATTTGCTTTAGTGAATGTAAATGGCCCTCTAGTGATGACTTTAAGCATCTCATCATGCTGGCAAGCAAGATGTGCTCTCATCCTGATCTTCTAGAAATCATAGTTCTCAATTGAGAACATTGGCAGTTTGTGATGAGAAATATGGTTGACTTGGTTTGGACCCATATTGTTGATGGTGTTGACAGCATCTCCTGGAACTGCATTGTTAGCCATTTCAACAGATGTAATATAAGATGAACACAAATAAGTTTTTCAGAAATTTGGATCAGTTCAGTGACCACAGAAAATGTGATTTTGAAATCGATTGGATTTTCAGAAGCAGTGGTCTTTGAACCCCTGCTCTGATACCACTTGTTGGTCCTTGGTGGAGTATAACACAAGTGTATGGGGGGGGGGGGGAATGCACTTGTGTATGCAAAGTCTTTTCTTTTTGACAAATTGGTCTTATCAGGCAAGTTGTCTCACAACTGGCCTGAGTGTGAACTTTGATAGATACTTGTCCTACTGATTACTATTGAGTGATCAGTTGGCTAAATATCTAAAAGAGTTACTTAGTGCGGAATGTGGTTGGCCTTTGACTAAATAAATTCTCCAAGTTAATTTCTGAAAATACAGGTTATCAGGGACTTTGTCCAAAACAGATTTTCTTACTTACTGAGTTATGAATCTTTAAAATATGTTTGAATGAAGTGAAGTTAAGAATGCAGTAGGTAAATGAGACACAAGTTTATAGTGGTTCAGAGACTCAAGCTCCTACATCCACTTTCCCTGATTGAACAGGATAATTCCTTCTCAATGGAATTAGCTTGTTTTATAGTGCCAAGGTGCACTGATCAACAACACTCTCTTAGTGTTTTGATCCCTAGGATAACTTGAGTCCTAGTGCTCAATCTCTCTGAGTTAAGACTGTGTTTCACACTAACAGTCCTTAACTCCTCACTTCTACAACAAACTCTCTCTTCACTTAATGAGATAAGGGTTTGAGGTTTGGTTCCAACTAGTAGAGATATCCTTTACAATGGGAACAGATGTAAAAGCTTAGGATATCTCAATGCTAAGCTAGGATGTTTACAAAGATTGGCTTAGCTGACTTGAAGTGATTCAGGAAACTTGGAATTCTAGAGAACAGCTTGGTTTCCTTTTGAAAGCTTGATGATAGTTTGATAGCTTATTGTTGGATGTTGAATCCCTTTGATCACTTCTGTATTTATAGGCAAATTGAACAACTAACCGTTGGAGGGTTTAGCAATTCAAATATGTCTATTTTCAGTGGTTATGAAGCTTGGCAAATTGAAACGGCTATGAAGCTTGGCATCCTTTTATCCACTGTGTAAAAGGGGTCTTCAATGGTTGCTTGAATGAATGTGTTGACTTCTGACAAATGCGGCTGAGAAGACTTGTGACAGTTTCCAATTTTGCACATTGTCCTAGGTTGATTTGTGGCAAACTCTACACACAACCAATGGTCAGATGGGACAAGCTCCCTGAACATTCCTGCTGCAGTTTAGAATGTTCCAACATTCATTCAATGCTTCACTCTTTAATGCTCTAAGTCTTTATTGCTTGGTTCAGGCATGATTGGCAATAAATGCTTCATTGAATGTGTCTTCTGTAAGCTTTTGACATTCAATTCTCTTGATCATTTGCATTTCAACTGTCTTGATTTTTGCATTTATGAGCACAACTTCAGTGTTCTTGATCTCTTCAGCCAGGTTGTCCATTTGATCAGTTTGTCTTGAATAGATCAGCAACTTTGTCCTATAGACCTATCAAGCTGCCTAACATTCCAGCTTTGGACAACTATCTTGAACTCTAAAATCTCACAACATTTCTGAGATTTTAACTTAAGCATTTTACACACTCAAGTGTTTTGGGACAACTTGCCTGAACAATAACTTGAGTATATCTCAACTAGTCTGTACATCATCAATCAGGAGTTTTGGTATCTAGATCAAAATCATTTTATTCCCAACAAGCTCGAGTTTGCAGCCTCGTTGCATACTGCATATACATACCTGGGTCCATTTTTTCTATACTTGTATTTAAAGTTGAGTTTTATGGAGTATTTTATCAACCCAGTTCTAAATTTAGAGGCACCTCCAACAAAAACAGTCCCCACACCACCTTCCATTATATTCACCCAATGATCAGACAAATAGGTCTTCTTCTTCTCAATTGAACATACGTCAGAATACAATATAATCCATGTCAAGTCTTCTCGATTCAGAGATGCCTTTGGAATTGGGGTGAGATTAATATACAAATGATGGATTGATAAAAAATCTAAAAGTGCAGTCTGGAAATATAAATCGAGAATACACAATACTATGCCATTGAAAACTAAGACGAAATTGATAATATCAAAAAATTCAGGATTAATAATGAAGGAATTGAAATGAATATACGTACGATGCAGTTGATTTGGATTGAAGACGTGCAATGGAGATGATTTGAATTGAAAATCAATATCGAATTTCGAAATTCAATATTCCGTTTTCATCGAATCTGTAGAACCCTTTCGAAATCAAAAATTGAAAATTCAAACGCGAAAATGGAGGACTTGAATGAAAAGCGAAATTTGTGGCCATATTAAATATCTGAATTAATATCCAATTCTGTAACCTATATATTATTGATGAATTGAATGAAACACGATAATTTTGGCCAGAATAAATATTTGAATTAATATCACTGAAAGTGTGCGGGGTGTGTATAGAAGTGTTTAAGTATAAGTAGATAAATGTTGCACAGAATGTTGAGACAAATAGTGCAACACTGACTCTAACAGAATATCAGAAATTAAGATTCACAGCGGAAGACTTGAAACACTAAAAACAAACGAGACACAATGGAAATACTTTTAACATAGATTTTATAAATAAAAATCTATGTCTGCCTTATGGCGTAAAATCAATACTTATCTTCAAGTACAAATGTTGTGTGAAATGTTACAACAATAACTTTCACAACGAAACTATAAACGAGGCAGGTGCCAAGTTTAGAAAACGAACTAAGTGTATAAATTATACACTGTCGAAATGCCTAGTCTATCTAATGATTACACTCTCAATAGATAAGAAGACACACAGTCATACGGGTGGTATACAACGTATGAACTAAAATGTAGAACTATTGGCCACAATTTCCTAACAGGGATGAACGCTCGGTCTAGGATATTGATCGAATAGAGCACACTTAATTATGAAGCCTTCAATGGGTATTTATAGTGTGGGATACGAAATTCTAGAGGCTTCCACATTGAGGTCCTATTTTTTAGGAAACTCAACTTCCACAACTTCCATGATCTTTCTAGATCCTTCTAGGCTGCTCCAGGTCGTTCCAAATGTATCCAGGCTGTTCTAGCATGTTCTCCAATGTTCTGGAATCTTCCAGGTTCCAGATCCTTGTAGAAGCTTCTAGATCCTGCCAGAAATGCGACAACATTTAGGTCAACATTTAATGTAGCATTTCAGAAAAGACTTAGAAAAAATCTCGGAAGGTCGAATTCAGATGTTGTTGATAATGTTAAGACATTTAGGAATTAACAACATCTACAAATATCATTTTCGAAAATTGTAATCAATTTGTATGAATAAAGGTAATTATGGTTTTTTGAATTCAAAATGAAGCAAATAGACAAACTTTGAAGTAGCTGTTGCAATTTGTTGAATGTGTGGTGATAATGACTCTATTGGTAAAAAATCTCTTGAATTAATATCATTTTCGAAAATTGTAATCAATTTGTATGAATAAAGGTAATTATGGTTTTTTGAATTCAAAATGAAGCAAATAGACAAACTTTGAAGTAGTTGTTGCAATTTGTTGAATGTGTGGTGATAATGACTCTATTGGTAAAAAATCTCAAAAAAAAATTAGAGCTCTGTTGTTAGTGACTAACAAAATATTTGAAGTGGTAAAGTTCAGTGACCAAAAGTGATATTTTCGTTTACCTCATATTTTGTTTGGCTCGATTTGTGAATTTATGGTTCTAGATTTTTTTTTCCTTTTCTTTTAATATAAACATTTTATTTGTCGTGTTTGGATCAAATGGATAAACAAAGTATGCAAGGGAGGTAACATATTTTTTTTCTCTAGTTAATTTGAAGGGGCCCTTAAAAAAAAAAGGGGGAAATAACTTTCTAGTACAAATGAATGACTTTTATTTTAAATTAATACAACCACTTCAAATCATTACTCTCCACCACAAAATGACATGTAAAATGTCCATTCTACCCTTATTTTTACTTAATTATTACAAAAATATCTATCCAACTACTTTTTCTTGAAAAACTACAATTCTTGGACATTGTGCTCAAATTTTAACAAGTTTTTTTATACAAATTTTATTAATTCAGATTTTGTATTCAAATTTATTATAGTGATTTTTTTTTTAAGGTTTTTTTATAAAAAAATTTATTTCAAATTTTTTTTATTCAAAGAAATTAATAAATATTGCATAATTCTACATTGCACATTTACCAATACATTACACATCTACACATATATTGCACATTTGCACATATATTACACATTTACACATATATTGCACATTTGACATTTCTTTTTTAAATTCAACCAACAATCACAACAATTATTCAAAATTAATTCTACCTATCCTTCAAAATACATAAATTTACAAACAATCCAAATAATTATAGAGAGAAATTTAGAGGGGTTGTAGGCACAATTTATGAAGAAGATAATGAAAATTCTTCTTCTTTATCATCTTCCTTGTACAAATACATACACACTCACAAGGTTCTCCTGTAAAAATTCAAAACTTCAATTTTATTATTTGTTTCTCATTTTATAAACACAATAGACACACTTCATAAACACAATAGAGTAGCAGCAGCGGCGTCGTTGGAGGCTGCCGAAAATGGAGAGGGGTGTTGAAGGAAAGAGTAATTGTTGCAGGAGAGAGAATGGAGATGAAGAGTTTTGAATTCATTAGATAAAGAGAGAGAAAGAGGATTTGAGGTTGAGGGGCGAGCGTGAAATGTAAGAGAGAAAGGAGAATTTTTTGGACTTAAATGCCACTAAGGGCAAATAAGACATTTTAAGTTTCAATTTGTATTAGGTAGTAATAAAAAAAAGTGATTGTGTTAGGGTGAGATAGAGTTCCAAAATATGTACCTTAGAGTAGATATTCACTATAATAAAAGGAAGAAAGTACTCTCTCAGTGTTGACATGTAGCTCTCCTATTCTTGACACGGAGCGATAAAGTGGATTATATTTAATTAAAAAACAATTGGATGTAGAATCTTAAGAGCCTACCATAAAGTGTAGAATCAGAAGAGACACAATCACTCCTCCAAAGTCTATCAACGTTATTTTCATGTATTCTGTCACCCACACATGAACTCACAAGTGAAAACAAAGATAAGCATCAACGGTAAGTTTTTACATTTGAATAATGTTCTACTTTCTTTTAACTTGAGAATGACATTACTCTTTTTATTGTTACTCTCAATTTTCTATTTTTGCTTGCTTCTCAAATTAGTAATTCTGTGTAGCTCTCTGTAACTAAGAATTTGGCTAATATGTTGTTAAAGTTCTGTAATTACTATTTGGAATGATATCAGTCAACTATCATAAAGTATTATGAGAACATAAGAGTCAACAGATTGATACCTTGCATCGGGAGACTGGTTTTAAATATTGCAACCTTCGGGGATGATATCGAAGATGTGACAGTTAACGACCCTTTCATTGATATGATGAGAACTTACCTAATAGGATTAGATGAAATCACGCCTTGAGATTTGACCATATCTTTTATTTGAATTGTAAATTTGATTTAGGTTAGTTCATTTTTATTAGGTAAAGCCCACGGGCTTAGGGTTTAGGTTTGAGACTATTTATTTGCGGTTGTTTGAGAGAATAGAATTATGATTGAAATTAGTTTCAGAGATAGTATCTCTTCTACAGCGTGTTTGCTGGTTGCTAGGGTAATTTGGGATTATTTCCCAGGTTTCTAGAATTCCTCATATTGAGGTTTCAACAATTGGTATCAGAGCCATATCTCGATCAAAACCACCTTCTGCGTGCGATCATGGTGTCCATTAAGCAGAGGTTTGCGCAGATCGAATCGTCGATTGTGCAGTTGAGCAACGCGCTGCAGGCAGTGTCCTTGCGGTTCGGGGAACGCTCGAGTGGAGAGATCAAGGGCAGGAGTCGCCAAGATAGGCAACGAGAGTGCGACATGCGGACGCCGGGAATTATCGACGCTGACCAAGGGCGACGTCGGTTCAGGCAGAGAAGCCACGACGAACCATCAAGCCAAGGAAGAAACAGAAGTGGGTATCGGGGTCGCGAACCACAAGGAAACTGCAAAATTCGTGATATGGAAAGAAACGAAGACTTCTCGGGTTTATTCGACCATAAAGACCAAGACGAAGTGGGTAAAATGAACAGGGGATACCGTGCGAGGGATAACTCGTTCACAACACCTTCGAAACCTTTTCACTGCGACGGTTCTGATTTGGAATCCGACAAGAACGGGGGGCGATCACGTCGAGTTTCTTCATGTGAGAACTGGTGGGAAAGGGACAGTCCTTTTGTCACTTATGCTGATCCATTCCACCGTGACGAACCTGGGTCTAAGCCACGAAATTGGGTAGAAGATGAATATGATAGCTCACCTAAGTACGATGAATACGATGAAGAAGTCATATTGGAATCTAGAGAACACAGAATTGAGTATGCACCGAAGCCTCAAGTGCTTGAATCTGTTTTGCAGGTTCAAAGTCTTGAGAATATTGTAACAGATAAGAACCCAACTAGAGTAGAATTTTTTGAAGAGGAGTGCATCAAAGTTTTGATTACAGTAGAGAAATGGAGAGTTTCTAGGAAGGAAGTAAGACTCAGAAAAAAATTGCTGCAAGTGAAACTGGAAAAAATGCGTATGTAAGTAAGATCCAAAGAGAACAAAGTTGATGGACAAAATGCGGAAAAGGGCTTGTGCGTGTGGGCTAGGTGAAGTGGAAGTCAATGTACTTGGAGAATACTATGTGGGAGTCCATGGAGGAATTACATGATTGTTTTCACGAACCTTGAGGACAAGGTTCATTTCGAGGGAGCGGTGATGATGAGAACTTACCTAATAGGATTAGATAAAATCACGCCTTGAGATTTGACCATATCTTTTATTTGAATTGTAAATTTGATTTATGTTAGTTCCTTTTTATTAAGTAAAGCCCACGGGCTTAGGGTTTAGGTTTGAGACTATTTATTTGCGGTTGTTTGAGAGAATAGAATTATGAATGAAATTAGTTTCAGAGATAGTATCTCTTCTACAGCGTGTTTGCTGGTTGCTAGGGTAATTTGGGATTATTTCCCAGGTTTCTAGAATTCCTCATATTGAGGTTTCAACATGATACAAAATACATGGTCAGTGAGCTACTAAACTCCATTTGCACATTTTACTTGCTTGGTGACATTGGAGTAGCTTATAAAGAAAACAGTTTCATATGCTCATTTTATGATACAAACAAATCACATGCTTGTGTGCAACTTGAATTATATTCTAACACATTAAGCTGGATTAATGACTCCATTTTTCTGGGAAGAGTCAATTGATTGACTATATTTAACAAGAACATATTATGTTGTGCCACCAATTTAAAAAGGATTGCTTCATTACATTGTTAATTGGGGAAATGTTCTGTTATATAACAATTATGATATATAAAAATTCTTCTAAATTATTTGGAGGATAAGTTAATTAAATGGACTTGCCTTTAGGTTCTCCTAGAATATGGTAATTTTGATTGTAATTTCTTAATTTGCTTGGCGTGATGGAGATTCAGTCATGAAGATGCTTTCAAATGCCTCATCTTCTAATTTTAAGATTTTCATAATAACTTAGTATTTATTTGTTATTCAGTTAAAAATTAACTGTTTACGAAGATACTCACGAGTTGTATAGGATATTACTTTGTATATATGTTATAACGTTGTTGCTTTTTTATGTCTTTTTTTATTTCTTGGTGTGATTGTAGTAACATTCTTTAGGTATGGGAAAATTAGGGAATAAAGGTGTTTTCTTTGTTAAACTTGCTTAAATATTTATTTTTTCTAATATATTATAGAGTTTGAGCAACTACAAGGAAAGTAGACTTCAATTCAGATGGTTAATATACTTTACTTAAACATACCTACTCCTGAAAATGAGTTTTTTTTTTTTTTTTTTTTTGAAACAATACATAAGGAAAGGATGATAAAAGATTACAACAGTTCCTTAACATACTGTGGGATACTCTCTTCCAACCAATCTTGAGGTGTGGATGAGTATTGAGCTAACTGTGCTAACCCATGAGCAACTCCATTATGTGTACGAGAAACATGTTGATAGTCCCACACTAGGATATCATTCAACATACTCTTAATATGAGTAACAGTGGAGTTTTCGAATCCGTCCAAAATTAAAGTTGATCGAAGCGCCTCTATAACCACACTAGAGTCTGACCGAACTCCATCTACTTGAAGATTATGCTTGAGACATTGTGAAATTCCAATATCCATTGCTGCTAATTCTGCCCCAACAATAGTGCTTGGGTTCTTAATCTGCATATGTCCAGCCAAAATCATGGAGTTCATGTGATCCATTAACACATAACCAACTGCAAAAAATCCCTTGGACATATTAAAAGCAGCATCCGTATATAATAGAAATCCTGATTTTACTCTAGAGGATGAACAGGCCATTTTTGAATTTATATCTTGAGTGATAAGCATCCTTGAGTCACGAAAGTCATACCAATATTGAATTGCCCAATCCACTTTAAAGAGATCAAAAGCCTGATGTTTTCTTCTTAACTCCTTATCCTCTGAATGAGCCCAATTACATCTTTCTTTCCATATGGCCCATAGAATGATCAAAACCAAAATAACTATGTCCGTTTCATCCTTTTCCAAGATGTCTAAAAAAAGATCAGCAACATTACTAAACTTAAAAATCCCCAACCTGTCCCACAATCCAACATTCTTCCACACTTTCTTAGAAAATTGGCAATTAAAGAACACATGAATAGAGTCAACCTTGGAACTTCCACAAATAATGCATGAAGGAGAAATAGGTACATGATGTTTCAGAAGATTACCTTCAGTAGCCACAATCTCATTGACAAGCTTCCATCCAAAAATTCTGATTTTAGGTGGTATTTTAAGCTTCCATAAAGACCTCAACATCTGCAGGAAAGGAGAAGGCTGTTTTGAAGAACCCGGAACTGCCACACTTCCCAATCTGCTCTCACAGTCTTTAGCCACCTTATAACCTGATGCAACTGAATATTTGCCTGAAGAACACTCTGGCCAAAACCGTTGGTCCTCACAATTGCTACCCAATAATGGAACCTTTAAAATGGCATCAACTTCATAGGGAAGGAAAGCATCTTGCAACAGTGAAACATTCCATGAGTAACAGTCCAATAAGAATCTATTGACCATTGAAGCACTTGCTATTCGAGACTTAATAAGACCATCACCCTGATTTTGTATCCATCTGTCTTTGAAAATATGAACCTTAGCACCATTCCCAATTCTCCAGCGAATTCCTTGTTCCATAATTTCCCTGCTCCATATAAGAGATCTCCAGGTAAAGGAGGGGTTTGAGCCTAAACCAGCTTCCATGACATCCACATGCTTACAATACCTTGCCTTAAAGATCTTACTCATCAAGGTATCTGGATTAACAAGCAACCTCCAAACTTGCTTGGCTAAAAGAGCCTTATTGAAAAGAACCAGGCTGCGAAAACCCATGCCACCTTCCTCTTTGGACTTACACATAGCATGCCATTTTTTCCAGTGTATCTTTTGTGTTTCCTTATTCGAACCCCACCAAAAAGAGGCAATCAATTTTTCAATTTCAGAGCATATCGATACTGGAATTCTGAAACATGACATAGCATAGGTCGGGATAGCCTGCAAGACGGCCTTAATCAGAACTTCTTTACCTCCATCTGAAAAATTCTTATGACTCCAGGCATTGATCTTCATTCTAGCTCTATCCACAAGATAAGCAAATTGCAACCGTTTTGCCTTAGCCGAGAAAGTGGGAAGGCCCAAATAGAGATCGTGCCCCTGTGTTGAACGAACACCCAAGATTTGCTTGAATAATGTCTTATTAATCTCCCTTGTACCTGGGCTGAAAAAGACCGTTGATTTATCAAAATTGATAACCTGCCCCGAGGCATTTGCATATATCTGAAGGCAATCTTTAAGATGATAACAATTCTGTTGCGATGCTTTAAGAAATAATAAGCTATCATCTGCAAAAAACAAATGGGAGAGCACAGGTGCAGATCTTGCAATCTTAATACCAGTTAACCTTTTAAGCACAATAGCCTTCGAAATTAATGAAGACAAACTCTGAGCACCTATAACAAACAGATAAGGTGATAAAGGATCCCCTTGGCGCAAACCTCTAGAAGGTTTAAAAGATTCTGAGATGCCATTGTTGACTTTGATACTGTATAATACTGAAGATACACACTTAGTAATAAGTTGAACCCATCTTTCGGAGAAACCCAAGCGCCGCATAGCTTCAAACAGAAAAGGCCACTCCATTCTATCATACGCTTTGCTCATGTCCAATTTAAGAGCTGCATAGCCTTCCTGATTTTTAGACATCCGAATCCAATGCATTCCTTCAAATGCGACCAATATATTATCTGTAATGAGCCTGCCAGGAACAAAAGCACTCTGGAACTGGTCCACAATGTCATTCATAACACTCTTGAGTCTGTTAGTAACCACCCTTGCCAAAATACGATAACTAACATTACAAAGACTGATTGGCCGAAAATGAGTAATTAACTTTGGATGCTTTACCTTTGGGATCAACGTAATGATAGTGTGATTCCATGTGTCTAAGGATGCATTTTGATTAAGAATATCAAGAATACGACTTGTTACCTCTTCGCCAACAATTGTCCAGCTTGATTGAAAAAAGGATGCAGGAAATCCATCAGGCCCAGGAGCCTTCCATGGATTAAGATCACGTACTGCATTGTTGACTTCCTCAATAGTGAATGGAGAATCAAGGTAACGTGCCACATCTCCTGAAATTCGACTTGTCATATCCCGAGTCGCATCACAAATATCATCATAACTCGGCTGCATTGTTTTAAAGATATTATGATAATGTTGAACAAATGCAAAACGAACATCATCCTCAGAAAAAACCTGCTGCCCATTATCCAAAGTTAGTTCAGAAATTCTATTCATTCGTTGCCTTCTTGTGGCTTGCTTGTGAAAGAAATTTGTATTACGGTCACCTTCCTGTAGCCAAGAAATCCTAGCACGTTGCTTCCAGTACCATTCATCCTGTGATGCTAAACTCTCAAGTTCTTTCTCCAAGGTTGCTACTATGTTAACATCCGGGATTACATTCTCATCATTAAAAATTGCAGCTAATTTTTCTTGGGTATTTTGAATGCGACCCTTAAGCGGGCCCCCTCTCGACCTTTCCCATCCTTTAAGATCATCCCCGCACTTAGCAAGCTTGGTACATAAATCGACATTAACCTGCTTCTTCACCCATATTTGTTTAACAAACTGCCTAAAACCCAACTCTTTAATCCAATGGTTTTCAAAACGAAAACCCTGATTCTTAGCTTTTGAGACCCGAACGGGAGGTTTTTTACATAAAATCATAATCGGTCTATGATCGGATCCCAAGAAATCCAAGGAAACTGCTTTAGAATGTGGAAATAAGGAAAACCAATCTTCATTAGCCACAAATCTGTCCAACTTTTCTTAAATGAAACCCTCCCCACTTCTCCTATTAATCCAAGTGAATTTTGGACCTGAAGTTGTTATGGGGAGTAAGTTATTAGAATGAAGTGCCTCTTGAAATTTAAGCATTCTAGATAAAGGCTTACGGATACCCCCCATTTTTTCATGATGATATAGTGTTTCATTAAAGTCTCCACCCACAATCCAAGCTGAAGTAGATATATGTGTATATGTATTGAGACGTTTTAACAAATCCCAAGATGATTGACGCATTTCAAGTTTTGGGTGACCATAAAATCCCGTAAAACGCCAACACAAATCATTTGTAGAAACAACACAATCAACATGCCCATAAGAGTAAGATAAAATGTGCACATCCCAAGTATTCCAAAAGAGAATCAGTCCACCAGAAAAACCACATGCATTAACAACAAAACAACCATCAAAACCCAACTTGGCCCTAAGAACATCTGCCCTAGCTGAAGAACATTTTGATTCAGAAATAAATAACAACGAAGGATGAAAATTAGATACTAAGTTCTTCAGGTAACCGAACGCACGAGTACTACGCAGACCTCGTGCGTTCCAGCATATAAGGCTCATCCATTGTGGCGGGGTTGAGTCACCTCAACCTCCGCCATTCCATTTTTCCCAATAGGTTCTCCGAGCCCTTCCACCATGCTTTTGGCCTTCTTAAAAAGGCTGCCCAGATTCTTAACAATCTCTCCTTCCGACCATCCCGGTCCAGCTCCCCAAAAAGCCATGACATCTCCACTGCCCTCCCTGTACGGCCTCTTCTTGCTAGGTAAGACATTGCTATTAACAGAAGCCAAGTCCGCCGAATCTGCACTCGCATGACCCATTTCTGCAGCCACCGGCATAACAGCATGAATCTGGACCTCTTCTTCAAAATGTGGAACATAAGGGAACTCTCCTTCATGAATAATTTCAGTATAAGCGGTGTAGTCATAGGCCCTGAAATCTCGTCCCACATGATGAGTTACCTTATAATCTTGACCATTATCAGTCCCATAAAGGGGAACCTTAAAAAAACGATGCTCAAAACCAGGAGGAATGGAGAAAGTGAGCGGCTGCAAGTACAAACCTGTATGAGGATCAAACCTCCCTTGAGTGGTTTCACCAGGAACATGAACATATTTTGCTGGAGGATTAGGACAAGGCATAAGGTCTTCAAAAGAATGAACAACCTGCCTCTCAGGGGGCTTTAAACCAAGGCAGAGATCATAGGGTCCATTATCAACAGCAATCTCCTTACCTTTGTCCTTGTTATCACATACAGCTTGGACTTCATTCTGCACCTCTGCATGTTCATCTAGATCATCCTTGAGTAAATCAAAAAAACTTTGCAACTCCTCCTCTTTTGGAGCCTTTATCTTATCAGCCTTCAACCAGTCTGGAAAGAACTTATGAGCAGAACGCCAACCTTCCGACTTACCATAAGCAAGTGCACAATTCCCGATGTAGTGATCCATATGCCCACACAGACTGCAGAAGCCAGAAAGTCGCTCATACCGGAAAACGACAGGCATGCATTCATCCTCCACAGTAATGTAGAAAAAACGGCAAAGAGGCTGACAGATATTAACCTTCACACGGACACGAAGGCATACGCCCCAAGCAACATCCCCACCCCTCTTATCCACCACCAAAGCTTCACCAATAACATTCCCAATGCTAAGGCCAATGTCTGGGCTCATTGCATGTATCGGAAGCCCATGGATCTGCACCCAGAAAGGGACAAATCGCAGGTTGAAATTGGACGGCTTCTCGGTACCACATAGTTCAGCCATAACAAGAAGCGATTTACGAATATTCCATGGTTGACGAGCAAGAACCTCCTCCATATCAGTTTTAACAGAAAATTTGAGAAGGTAGAAATCCTCCCCAACAGTGGATAGCATAAGAGACCCCTTCAGATTCCACGTTCGTCTGAGTAAATCCCATAGTTCCTGAGGCCCAAACACACGTTTAGCAGCAAAACGCATCACCAATACATTTTGAGGGACCACAAGATCATTCTTCTTCAACACCATATTAGTGTGTTCTTGTTCAGAGATTGAGACTTTTCGAAAATTTTCATGGATAGTGTCTGCCATTTTGTGGAGAAGAAGAAATTTTGCAAAAGAGACGAGAGAGACAAAGAGTACTGAGAGCCATTTGATCACCCAAGACTGTTTATATAACCCAAAAACCACTATTGAAAACCAGTGGGAGCACGAAACCAGAAACCAAGACACACCGCCCATATAATTTTTCGGAAGAGGGTAGAAAGGAAAAAACCCCCAAAAATACCTCATCCAATCCGGACGAGAGACAACCTGTGGAATTTTCTGAGAAAACCCCCAAGCGTGTAGAAAACTCCCAATAGAACGACAAGTGAGACTCACGCGATGAAAAACCAGCTCCCCAATGCAATCTAATGATTGATTACAGATATCAAACAAGATAGGAAGAGTGTGGAGAAAAAGGTTAATAGAACCCAAGACAAATTCAAAAAAGGTTGGGGAATCCCAAAGGGCGTACTTCAAGTTGAGAAAAAAGAACAAAAACTTTCTAAGGTTTAAGCAAGAAATTTTCTCTTGAGAGAAAAGAGAGAGAAATTCTCGAAGATTTACTCCTGAAAATGAGTTACAAGAGTGATTTAAACAATGTTTGTCTATTTCTCTAGCGTACATGTTCAAGAATGACTTAACTCTTAAAATGGGAACATCAACATATTAGACCTTTATTCGAAGACTTGGTATTAAGGAATTAGGGATTTTTTTTTTTTTTTTTAAGATTACAAATTTGTTTCAATTCATTCTATCTGACTGAATACATCAGATTGAGCATAACATGTCCAAAATTTTATTTATTTACTGTTTCAGCCATTAAGGTTGTGTTTCACTACTTATTATTCAATTGAGCACATGAGGTCAAAAATTGCTGTTTTGGAGAAATTTAGATCTCGAAGGCAACACAGGTATGAAAATTAGGGGTCGGGATCTCCTGTTACATAATGGTGTTACATCTCCTGTTACATAGTTTAGATTTTCGCCACATGTACACCCATCAAAATTAATAAATGTGTGAGTAACACCATAACATAATCATTAATTAACCTAATTATGAAATAATGTGAATTTAAGAAAAACAAATTAATTCCTAGCTTCCAAAATTGAAAAAATATTGTAAAATCGTTTCACTCTTTTTTTTTTTAGTATGCTAATATATTTTTATGTAAATTTAATTTGCAATTACGTATTATAAGTGCATATTTTGCATTATATATATTTTATGTAATTCTAATTTATTATTACATATATATATATATATATGTGCATAGTAAGAGTTTTCTTGTAAAATTTTATATTTTTCAATTTTTAATATTTGAATTTATACAATTCTATGATTTTTTTTAATTTTTAATCACATATAAATTTTATACTATGTACAAATTAAATTGATGCATGTTGCAAGAGATTGCTTGTAAAATTTTATAATATTTTTAAATAACTAGATTTTTTTTTTCAGATCTTCAAGTAATAATAATATTAAGTATTTAGTTATTAATATTATATTGTCACTTGTGCGTAGGATGAGTTAGAATTACATATATATTTAATATATTCATTATATATACAAATATATAAAGGGTAATAATAATAGGTTAGGTTAAGTCTAATAATGGCATGAAATGATAATGAAATTTTCTTCAGTATTTTTTCAATTTTGTTAGCATGGATTTTGGAAGGATTTAATTTGTTTTTTCTTAAATTCACATTATTTCCTAATTAGGTTAATTAACAGGAGATCCCGACCCATGCGCATCAAGAATCAAGAAAATGAATACTAATTCACAATAAGTTGAACTCAACTTTTTTTAGTATTAAGTTACTATGAATATATACTGCAGCATAAATTGAACTGTAAAAATTATCTTTTTTTCGATTCTTTATTCTTATATGATTACGACCCCCGCCTGATTGCGTAATCAACTAAATTCTTTTATGCACCCTGATTTCTTCATTAAAATAAAATCTAGAAAATTAAGATGTAGTTAGGAAATAATGCTTAATTAATTATGACATTTATCATTAAAATCAAAGACACTGTTAATTCATTTTTTTTATTTTATATCTAAATTTATAAAATTACCGTTCATTATTATACTTTCTTAATATATTAATAATAAAGTGGATGAATACAGATTAAATGAAAAAAATGGAAGAGAAGAATTGAATTCATCTCCACCCCACATCTTTGAAACTGCACTCTTGTATATATAAGTCACGACATTGAAGTCCTGCAATTATCAGAGCAAAAACTCCTTAATTGCTATTCCCAACTCCGACAAATTAATGGTTACAAACTCCCCCACCACGAAACCCGCCGAGGGGGTGCATGCCGGGGCGGAAGAAATATAACTATCTATAAATAAAGTTAAAAGTGGGGTACATAAATTATTATTTTTAACAGTGTTTTTATAACCGAACCGGTGATCAAACCGGATTAGGCAACGGTTCACGGTTCAACCGGTCGGACCGGTCGGACCGCCGGTTCAACCGCTAAAATAGTTTTTATGTATTTTTTTTATGTTACATTAAAAAAATACACTTATAAAAATCATATTAAAATAAATACAGTAAAGTCATAAAATAATAAATATTAATTAAAATATCTCATCATTCATTCTCCATAATTCATATTTCACAAGTTAAGGAGTTGAAAAAACAAGAGAAAAAAATAATAATATAAGAACAACAATGTTAATAACAAGCAAACATATGAGATTTTTGTCCCACATCAAATAAGAAGTAGAAGAAACATGAAAAAGAAAAATCTAAAAATAAGAGTGTTAGTAACAAACATCGAATTAGAAGTAGAAGAAACAAGAAGAAAAAACAATATAACAACAATTTAGTAACAAACATATGATATTTACGTCCCACATCAAAGTAAAAGAAACATTAGAGTAAAACAATATAAAAATATATAAAAATAGGAGTGTTAATGATAAACCCTTATATGAGATTTATCCCACATTGAAAGAAGTTATAAAAAAATATGAAAGAAAAACTATATAAAACTAAGAGGGTTAGTAAACTATAAATATATGAGATTTATATCCCACATCGAAAATGAGTAAAAAAACTCTAGAGCAAAACACTATAAAGTAGTGTATGAAATTTATCCCACATAAAAAATGAGTAAAAAAACATTAGAGCAAAACACTATAAATGCAGTGTTAAGGGTGAAGTATAAATGCAGTGTTAAGGGTGAAGAAACATGAGAGGATAGCCTTATAAAATGGCCTGCGGTTTTCCATATTAAAAAAAGTATAAACATTTAAAAAAAAAAAAATTGGACCGTTTGAACCGGTTTTCCGGTTCTGGGCCGAGTTTGGGCCGGTTTTCCGATTTTGGGCCGGTTCCATCCGGTTTGACCGTAAAAACGGTTTTTAGCCACATTACGGACCGGATCCGTGACCGGTTCACGGTTGAACCGGTTGAACCGGCCGGTCCGGTCCGGTTTTAAAATCACTGATTTTTAAAAGGGTTGCAAGATTAATAAACAAAGATATTAAAGATCAAGCTGAAATGCTAACTCATTCTAAAAGTGGATAGACAATTGTCTTTTGCCACACATGCAAACTAAATCTTCATTCTTAATATTTTTTTGAAGTCTCGGGTATCCGGTCTTGGACCGACTAATCCCGAGCTAGAGGGACCAATCTTCATTCTTAATATGAGACAACATCTAGCAATAAGGTATTTTTGTGTTAAAAAAAATAGAGACAAAAGGAAAGACGAATCAACTAAAATCTCAGAACTATCAAGCACGTATAGAAATCAACGAAAACAAGTCTTATGGAAAGAAGAAAATCACATCAAGCATTGAAAGTGTCACCAAGGAGAGGGACAGAGGGTGCATGAAAGCATAAATAATCAAAAACACTCAAAAAGTTACAACAAACTAAAACAATAAAAAAACTAAAATAAATTATGACATAAAAAAAGGATCAATAGATCGATCTCTTAATTAGGATGCCTTTAAGAAATATCGAATTATTGGCCCGAAATATAATACCAAAGAAGAAACTGTAGCTATGATGAAGATGGTGGTCGGGAATGATAATTGTATCTTATTCTAGAGAGAAGTGGAAGAGTGGTGGTTATATTTCATAGTTTATTAATTCCTGATTTTTTTCGCCCCATGATTTATTGAACAAGGAGTTTACCACCCTAGCTTATGAATTGTACTATAGTTTTAATTTTAACCATTGATCTTGGGGGAATTAATTAGACATTCGTTGTTTCATAATAACTCGAAGTTATTAACTTTAATTAATTCTGATTTTGGTTTCACTTTTTTTTAGGCGTTTCGGATTTTGGTTTCACTTTATTAAATTGGGCCAGGGCCCATTTAACTATATACATGGGCTCAGATTTTAAACCCGTACAATGCTCTTGTCCTTTATGCTTTCAATTCTTTTTAGGTCACGTTTATACACACGAACCTATTGAGGACACCCATCATAATTTTTTTTTAATCATAAGGGGTAGGTAAAATATCTCATTTACCCCTCATAAAATTTTTATAAAAAATTGTGGATGAATATACCCACGCTTCAATATATCGCAGGAAGACGAAGGGGTGATCAAAATTCTCCATTCCAATAATTACCAAAAACTGCAAAATCGATGTTGAGTATGGAAGAACTCGAAAATAACCGATAATGATGCAAAAGCTACTCGTGGAGGTGCCAAATATTCATTTACAAGTTGTTTAACATGTTTTGATAGTTTTTTTATTTTTTTGTTTTTGCATGTTATGATTGTATAGTGGTTCCTAGTTGAATAATAAGCATTTAGGACATACATTTTGATAATATGCATGTCATTTGGTTGTTTTAAAAAAAACACAATTTTTTGCGACTGGTTCTGCAAAGAAGACGACCATGTTCGAGTTTTTTTTTTTCCGGGCAATGTTAACTGTTTTGTCCAAAAAAAAAGGGACAAATAGTTGATGTTCATATATAATTTTCGAACATATATGTTTTGTATGGAGGTTTTTTTCGGACATTAGTAAACATTGCATACATTTTTTTCGAACATAGGTGTTTTGCACGGAAGTTAATTTCGAACAGTTGTATAAATTTTGTTGTTTTGACTTTCAGAATTTGGATGATGATAATAAGGATGATGGGTGGGTGGATGAATATGGTCTTGAAGAGGAGTTTGATGAGTACGATGATGATGATGAGTGGGTGGATGAATCTGGTATTGAAATGGAGAATGATGATGCTCTGGCTCCTGACATCTCGGGTCGTGAATTGATTATGGACTACACAGACATCTTCACGAATATGGGTTACTTTGAGTCTCGTGATGAAGTCTTGTCTTGGGTTCGTCGTACGGGGAAAGGGCACAACATAGTTATTGTTGTGAAGCGTTCAGATAATAGACAAGGGAATAAAAAGGCACATATTTTCTTGACGTGTGAGCGTGGTAGTGCGTATCGTGAAAAGAAGAAGTCTGCGACTCTTAAGAAGAAAAAGAAGAAGAAGAAGGTTAAGAAGAACGAGGGGGAAGAAGAATTGAGTGGAAGGATTACGGGCACCAAGAAATGTGTTGAAGGGTACACAAGAATCTCAATTTGAGTGGAGATTGGAGGTGAAATGCGGTACACATGAACAATATGTCAAAAATATGAAACAATTAGCTTATGTACGAAAGTAAATGATGAACAAAGACACCATGTTCAAAAAATTTACATGAACATTCACACCATGTTTGAAACTTATAAATGAACATTCACTTCATGTTCGAAAGTTATTCATGAACAATCACTCCATGTTTGAAAAAAAATATATGAACAATCACTACATGTTCAAAATTTAAACAATAACAAACACACCATGTTCGAAAAACCAGTCGAAAACGACAGTTTTTCGTGCTAAACCATGCCAATTAGATGTACATTTGGTTTATTTTCATCCTAACACATCAAATATTGACACATTATACACATAAACATGATTATAACACAAAACCCCAACCTTAATCAACACATGTATTCATGAATTAACATTAAATTCAAAAAACAAAACCTAAATCATAAACCCTAAAACAATAAAATTAATGTTTCAATCAACAAGGAGCAAGTTAATACATAATCACAACACTAATTCTAAAGATTGTAAAAGAAAAACTAACATATACCCATTTTTGCAAAAAAATAAAATAAAAAATTAAACTTGCGCGATCGGCGACTCGCGTCGCTGCTTCAACAACCGTGCGCGACCTCTTAGTGGTTCGTGGTTGGGGGAGATGGAGTGCGGTGCGGGGGTTTGAGAGTTGAAGTGGAGAAGAGTTAAGGAGATGGAGGGGTGAATGTATCGAAAACAATGGGATAGATTGAAAGGAAATTTTAAGGGTATTTTGAGGTTTTTCACGTGGGTGTTCTCATCTCAGAATGTGTGTTGGGTGTAGGTACGTGTGTGTATAATGCAGACACTAAAATTTTATTAATTTTGAACGTGTTTAATATTGTAAATTCTAGTTTTGGAGACAAGAATATAAAATAATATCTCCAAAATTGAGAAATTATTTATTTCCTTATTTTTAGGATTTTTGAATATCTTTCTTGCTCTCTAAGTCGTTAGTCTCTTATAAATAGGAGAGTGAAAATAGAATTGCAGAGTTAGAGATGGAATAAGTCAGTCCGACTCCATCAACTCCCTACCACTAAATTGTAGGTCAAATTGAGTCTGATGGAATAAGTCACAAACGACTTCATCAACTCCCTACTATCAAATTGTAGGTTAAATTAAAAATCCGGAACACGTCGCTGAGACTCCGGTATCAAATTATGTTTAGAGAGTGGAATCAAGAGATCAACGAGAGTTGTACCCCAATTTTTTAATAAAAATATGTTTGCCTTATTTTTATCACCATTATTTTATGCATATTTGCAGGTGTTTAAATTTATTGGTTAACAAATTGGCACGCCCAGTGGGACGATTTTCGCTCTTCATCTCCACTCTCCAAGAATTTCATAGGGCATGCTAAATCACCTTTTGAGTTCTACATCAAGATTTCGAGATCAAGTTGCATTCGAAATAGATCTCTACAACAGATCTCGAGGGGGCATTTGTAGACACTGAAATTTTATTAAATTTTGAACGTGTCTAATATTGTAAATTCTAGTTTTGGAGACAAGAATATAAAATAATATCTCCAAAATTGAGAAATTATTTATTTCCTTATTTTTAGGATTTTTGAATATCTTTCTTGCTCTCTAAGTCGTTAGTGTCTCTTATAAATAGGAGAGTGAAAATAGAATTGTAGAGTTAGAGATGGAATAAGTTAGTCCGACTCCATCAACTCCCTACCACTAAATTGTATGTCAAATTGAGTCTGATGGAATAAGTCACAAACGACTCCATCAACTCCCTACTATCAAATTGTAGGTTAAATTCAAAATCCGGAACACGTCGCTGAGACTTCGGTATCAAATTATGTTTAGAGAGTGGAATCAAGAGATCAACGAGAGTTGTACCCCAATTTTTTAATTAAAATATGTTTGCCTTATTTTTATCACCATTATTTTATGCATATTTGCAGGTGTTTAAATTTATTGGTTAACATATAACACACTATAATTTGATTTTGTCTATTCTAAGTTCTAAGGGGGTGTATTGATTGTGGATTATGTAGGATTTTTTTGGACTTTCAAAGTTTGGGGTATTCAATTCGAATTTTCAAAAGTCTTTAAAAATCCGGAGGTATTTAATACGGATTTTAAAAAGTCTTTAAAAATCTTTAAGTATTCAAGAGTTTATGAATTTTAATACTCTATGAATTTTGTTGGATTCTCTTAAAAAAATATATAAAGAAATCTCATTATCCAAAATCTCTTCTAAAAACTAGAGATTTCAACGGATTCTCTCAGAAAATTCTGAGAACGAAAGGTCAGAATAAAAAAATATATATTTCACAATCCTTTCAATTCTATTAAAATTCATATAAATTAATAAAAAAAATGTCAATCAAACTCAGTATGAATTTTATGAATTTTATGAATTCACGTAATTCTTAAATTCTAAAAAAATCTAATAGAATCTCAATTGAATACACACCTAGGATGATATCATTGTTGTGCATAGAATTTTTATTTAATTGGTTGATTAAAAAAAATATACAAATCAATAAAGTTAGTAGTATACGATAGACCTTATATATATTTGTAAAGTATAAAAGAGATTAGATCGTGCACAAAACCCTAATATAAAGTGACTCATTTAGGGAATGAATTCTTTTTTTAAGGAATAATTCTCATTTAACCAAGCATCTTCCTCTTTTTTTTTAATTAGTGATTACATTAAAATTTGCTTTTGAAAATGGCTCAAAGTGCACCATACTCTTAGTTTATTCTAGTATTATTTTCCTTCTAAACTTAAATAAATTTTGGTCGAACTATCAATTTTATAGTTGTACCACTTTCTATTGAATACCTTATAAATAAAACTTTCATTATAAAAAAAAAAATTACGACTAATAAACCCTCAATTAATATCTCATTAAAATCTGTACCTAGAATGATTTATTTATATTTAGAGTACATTTGAAAATTCACTCCAAAGTCCAAACAACATCCCCTATATACTAATAGGGAGTTCTTATTGTTTATGTGTCGATTTTTCGTGAATTTAAATGATGTGTCCATTAATAGAGAAGTTATAATTTTGTAAATAATTAGGTGTCAAATATATAAAGAGTTTAGTGTATTAATAATAATAGTGTGTCATGGATATTAATACCATGTGTAAATATAGTTAAAAAAAAGTATAATTACTCAACCAATTCCTAATTAATATATAGAGTGGAGTATATATTATTACTAAAAATATAATTATAATACATTTTTTCACATAATTATAATAATAAAAAAAGTGATAGAATTTCAACGAATTAATTTTTCAAATGTTTTATTTAAAAAAATGAAACTTTAACTAATATTAAAAAAATTTAGAAACAATATATTTATTTATATTATTATTATTTTATATGATAAAAATTTAATTTATACATATTTAAAATATTATGTTGTAAAAAATTATGAGTCATCCGCGTAACATGCAGAAGTATCATCTAGTGTCACACTATATTGAACAACACGTGGGTTAAGCTCATTACACGTGTCACCCTATTAGCAAACTGCTTACTGCATGCTTCCCAACTTTCTATAATTTACATTCAAACACTTCTTATTTACTATAATTCTAATTCACGCCCTTCATTCATATTTTAACCAGGGGCGGAGGGAGAATAGAATTTGAGGGTAATTGAGATTTTTTTTTAATTTTTTTTTTTTTATATTTAAGGCTAAAAAATAAAAATTGTATAATGTCAACCCAATCTGCATCCCCACAATTAAAAGGTCCAAAAAAAAGTTCATAACTATAAAATGCACTTGCCACTTAGTCTATACAAGTACGAATATTACACTTTCTCCATTCGGATCGTTCTGTTTTGAACTCGCAACCATTTCTCCAATTGTTAATTCATAACTTTCTCCATTCTGCTCTGAATTAAAAAATGCACTTGACACTTAGTCTTAGTCTATACAAATACGCATATTTTATATTTATGGAGTAATTACTATTTAATTTGATTATTGTGTTTAATTTATGAATAAATTTATTCTAGTCTATAACTAATAAGTTATGAATTAGAGTTTATATAATAATTATTTTACTATCTAATTCAATTAGGAATAAGTTATGAATTAACAATTAGAGTTTGTATTATAATTACTAATTTGATACATTATGCTAAATTAATTATTTTCAACTCAGTATCTAATTCAACTAAAAAATGACGAAAGATAAACTATATTAAAGAAGCTTAAGACAACGAAAAAATCATTCGATCTTCAAGAATTTATATTCAAGGGAATGAAATCTCAAGAAGCTCCTTGCACTTTTTCAAATAGATAAGTCTCAATGGATAGGGAGTCTTCTTCAACCCCATCATTTAATTCACCTCAAATTCAAGAAAATAAAATGAGTATAAGTGTAATTTTTTATTTTATTTGAATGTTATGTAATTTTTTATTTTTTTTAAGTTTTCTTGAACCGTATGACTTAATATTTTTCGCACCCCCGAAATTAAAATCCTGGATCCGCCACTGATTTTAACCAGAATATGAATAAAATACTCCATCCATGCGCCTATAGGCTTCCCATTTTACCATTTTGGTCCATCCGTTTATAAGTTTCTCATATCTTTTTTGGTAAGTACTTTTTCTTACACATGACTTTATATCTAGCTTTTTCTCTCTATATCTCTCCTCTCTCAATCAAATCACTTGTACTATATCTATTATTTAATCACTTTTCTTAATTTATGTGCCAAAAAGTAACGGAAACTTATATGCGGACGGAGGGAGTAATTATTTAATCAGTTTATTACTTAGATCTTTCGATTATTTAATCATATTTTAACATTTAATTGGACCTAAGCGTAATAAACGAAGACTAGAGAGGCAAAAAGTAGAATAACGCAAAACACTCACCGCCTTGTTATCATGCACCAGTTTCTTCAGATAAAACCAAGCAACGAACTATCGATCCACACAGCTCAGAATGCAAGGGGGAAGAGGTCTAATCTACGCCGCGGGTTTCACCACCGCATTTATTCTCTTAACCTGCGCACTCACCCCCAACGCAAACCCTAACAACGATCCCAAAATCCTCCAAGTCACCGACCACCACCACCACCACCTCCTCGGCACGGCGGCGGAGCACCGATTCAATAGCTTCATACAGGAGTTCGGGAAAGAGTACTCTACGCGCGAGGAGTACCTACACCGTCTCGGAATCTTCGCCAAGAATTTAATCAGGGCCGTTGAACACCAGGCGTTGGATCCCACCGCCGTTCATGGTGTTACGCAGTTTTCTGATCTCTCGCCGGAGGAGTTTGAGGGTATGTACTTGGGGGTAAAAGGATCCGCCGCCGCCGCCTCGCCGTTTGAGAATGCGGCTGTGGCGGAGGAATTGGAGGTGGGGGATTTGCCGGAGAGCTTTGATTGGAGGGAGAAAGGTGCTGTTACTGAGGTCAAACAGCAGGTGAAATTAAATTTATTTAGCTTGTTGGAAATTAATTTATATAGAATTACTAATTAAAAATTGATTGTTTTTCAGTAAAATAATTGCACTTGGTTTCCTTTTGTATTCTATTGATACTCCCCTAACATATTCCTTTTTTTTTTTTTTTATGTTCCAAATTATAGCTTACATTTCCTGTGTATACTTTATTATTACATTTCCTGTGTATACTTTATTAAATGTTTTATTGTCAATTTTACCCTTAATTAATAAGTAATTAATAAGAGTAATGAATGCTTAACAGATTTTGGAGTATGAGATTTCAAGAGTAAAATTGGTACATTAGTTAAACTTGATTACATTTATTGATTTTTTTTTAATATGTGTGGAAAGTCAAATGTAGCTATCTTTGGGGGACGAGTATCTTTGGGGGACGAGGGAGTATTTGATAATGGATTATTGTGAGAGTATTATAGATAAGAGCCGCAGAGTTTTAACCTTTTGGTGATGATAATTAACCAATTTAAATCTTTTATTCCCTGTTTTTAAGAATATGTACTTGTATAATTATATTAATTACAACTAATATGTAGGTAATTTCTTTTGTTTACACTCAAAATTGTTTACATTGTACTCCCCCACTAAGAAAATTCAAGCATCCGCTATTGATTTGACACAAAAAACCTCTATATGTTTTCCTTTTCTTTATGTTAAAAACAAATGAGATATGTGTTTGATTGGACAAAAACAGGGGACTTGTGGGTCGTGCTGGGCATTTAGCACGACCGGGGCTATCGAAGGAGCAAATTTCATTGCAACTGGAAAGCTTTTAAATCTCAGTGAACAGCAGCTAGTCGACTGTGATCACTCGGTAAGTCTTAATCGGGTTGCGTATGATTGATGCTCGTTACGATGAAATTGATTGTATTTATGTGTTGTGTATAAAGTGTGATGTGAAGGAAAAGGATTCTTGTGATGATGGATGTTCGGGGGGATTAATGACAACTGCCTACAATTACTTGATCAATGCTGGAGGCATTGAGGAAGAGGATTCGTATCCTTATACTGGAAAAGGCGGCGAATGCAAATTCCGACCAGATAAGGTGGCTGTCAAAGTCTCAAATTATACCAATATTCCTTTCAATGAGGATCAGATCGCTGCACATTTAGTCCGTTACGGCCCTCTTGCAGGTATCTTTAGTAATCCGATCATTCTCATACTCGTCTTTTCGTTGCAGTACCTAATGTCGAGTTGAGTCTACACATATGAACTTTGTTTTGAATCTTGATTGAAGTTGTATTTCAGTTATATGATGCATCTCGTATTTTATCGCCAGCATATGATGACAAATGCATGCCTGTCTAAGAAAAAAGAAAATAATCTCGTTATGTGCCTTCCATAACAATCTAATACTCAAGGCGAGTTTGCAAACTCTACAATTTTTTTAATTCACTTATTTTCAAGGCAATTACTTGTGTGTACTAGTTACATACATGTAACTTGTTCCTATTTAATACAATTTTCTAAATAGATGAAATTTACTCATGAGTTATGGTAAATACAGTATAGCAGTTACATGATACTTAAGTGAGACGGTTTCACTGATCTCATTTTGTTATATGGAGCCTCAAGATCATTAGATATATTGACCTATTAGAATGATAATGTGTATCAAATAAGTTGTGATGAGTTCTCGAATTGGGGCTCCATTTCTCGTTTAGATGTGGCAATGAAATCGACAATGCTCTATCAATCTTACAAGAGGGTATATATTTGAAATGCAGTTGGCATTAACGGTGTATTCATGCAAACATACATTGGTGGTGTTTCGTGCCCGCTTATTTGCTTTAAGAAGTCAGTCAACCATGGTGTTCTTCTAGTAGGCTACGGGTCGAGAGGCTTCTCCATCTTGCGTCTGGGGAACAAACCGTATTGGATCATCAAGAACTCGTGGGGGAAGCACTGGGGCGAACACGGGTACTACCGGCTATGCCGTGGCCAGGGCATGTGTGGGATGAACTCAATGGTTTCTGCTGTGATGACAAAAATACCCCAGTAATGTATCCTTTAAAAAGGAACAAGCCCTGCATGAACTATTACTTATTAGTAAGTGTTTTTTTTAATACTGAAACCCTACTTATTATTAATTTCCTTACAGACTGTGATGCAATGTAAATTATGTAAAATATAGTGTTAATTATTATGCTAATTTTTGTTAATTCGAAAAAAAAAATCCGACCTGCCGGATTCGAACCAGCGACCTAAGGATGTCTATAAGCATACTACAGTCCTCCGCTCTACCAACTGAGCTAAGGTCGGTTGTTGTAACAAAAGTTATATGTTTACTAAATATAATTAATTAGATATAATACTTATTGAAATTAATATTAGACATCTCCAATTAATTGATTATAAATTATGTCTGAAAAATACTAAAATTTGTTGCTTTTCTTATTTTTATTAATAATGTTTCTAAAATACTCCTATTAATTTTTACAATATATCTATCTTTTTTTTAAAAATATATTAATGATCTTTTTTTATTTTGAAAGGTCGGAGATATATAAGGAAAAAGAAATGGAAAAGAGAAAAATTAATGAGGGATAAATTTGTAAAAAAAAAATATGTTCCTTAATTCTATATAAAATTTGAAATGCAATATGAGTTATTTAATTACCTTTATAACTTCCTAACTATTCTCTAGCTATACTAAGTTCTTGGTCGGTAACTTTGAGCATTTTGCATTGGACATTATGCGATAGATAAAACATTTTTTTTTACCCATCACAAAAAATTCACTTTTATTTATGCGACAGATAAAACAGTAATCCACCCATTCCTGTGGTCGGTTGTCGGTACGTCGTGTACCACGTGCTAATGGCACTTAACTCTGAAGACTGTACTTTTTCTTTATTGTTTGAAATGACTAAGGTGCCCTCAAGGTACAAGTGTTTAATGCAGCAACTCAGGGGCATTCCTAGGACATCATCATATGAAACACGATGAAAAGTATTGCATTTTATCCAAAAAATGGATTAAATTCCACATCGGATGAAAGAGAGAGAGAGAAGAAGAATCAAGAAACTACAGAAACTGTTTAGAAGATGCTACCAAAACATGAAAATGACACTGTATATTCTTGAGCCCACAACATTCTACTTTTCTCCCTATATATACCCCTTCTTCCTCTGCCAATTTCTCTCTTTATATTCCACTTCTCCCTAGGAGCAAATTCCCACTAAAGGTATTCTATTTTTTTGCTATTTATGTTTTTTTATTTTATTTTTAGTGTTTTTTGGTTTATTTTGTAGCTCTAGTTATACTTGTCTTATCTGTTTTTTTTTTTGGTTTTTTGTTCTTGAGTTATAATTATCATGTTGTTGAAATTTTGGTGTTCTGATTTGATTTAATTTTGTGGGTTGGGGTTAATTAAAGACTTACTATTCTTCACATTTATTAAGTTTTTAAGCATTTAATTGTTGGAGTTGTGATGTTCAGCTTTATGAGTATAATGATCTTGTTATCAATAAGCAGAGCATGTCCTGCCCTTATTAGGGCATGAATGATATTTTTTTTTTTTTGAAGTATTGGTATCCGGACTAAGGACCGACGGACTAATTTGAAGACAAAAAGAAATCTTAAATTATGAAAACTGAGTAGCATATTAGCATTTAGTCCATTTCCTGTGTATGTGATGAACTAATAATTTCATTTATGTGCCATGGCCCCTTCATTCTGTACTGGTTTTTCATTAAATTGCTTGGCTTTCTTCCCGTTTCTGCGATTTGCTCGTTCATATAATTAGCCAATCATCTGTAACATTCGTGAGGCGACTAACTAAATTAAGCAAACTAGTGGAATTGGGGAGTAAAATTTGGTTATTTTGCTACAACTACATTGTGCATTTATAGACTTAGGGGGGTGTATTCAATTGGGATTCTGTTGGATTTTTTTGGACTTTAAAAAGTCAGTGGATTTAGAAAATCCATAGACTCTATGCAGAGTTTGACTGACTTTTTTATTGATTTATATGAATTTTTATAGATTTATCAGGATTCTGAAATACACATTTTTTTTATTGATTTATATGTATTTCCATAAACTACGTCCCTAAAACAAACTAGTTCAAAAAAATATATTATTCATCATTATTATTCTCATCTTCATTTATTATTCTCATCTTCATTTCCATCACGTTTATATCTCTGTCTCATTTTCCATCACGTTTATACCTCTGTCTCATTTTCCACATAACATTAACAATACTAGTGCATTAGCTTCAGTTCTTTGTGAGATGTGGTGAATTTTGATCTTCTTTATATTCTACTGAAAATTCATCAGAGCGACATTATTTACGAAAAAAGTTATCTTTATATTCGACTGGAAATTCATCAAAGCAACATTCTTTCCGAAGAATGTTATGTAATCCAGCACAAGCCAATACTAAAAATTGCCTTGACCACCAAAATCTTTTAGATGATATCGAACACGGGGAATTGACGTTGATTAGATATTATTGTTAACCTAACGTGTCCGATATACTATAATTTTTAAAGAAAGAACATAATTTTAAAATACAGAGATGTAATCTTTTTCACGAAAAAACATAATTTTAAAATGCAGAGATATAATCTATCTTTTTCACGATAATAATGGTGGTGAAGAATCTGTGATGCTTATAGAAGAACATTTGTTAACAAAGTTTTTTTTTTCTTCTCTTTCAAGTCTTCTAAGAGAATCCGTTGAAATCTTTGCTTTTTAGAAGAGATTTTGAATAGTGAAATTTATTTATATTTTTGAAAGAGAATCCAACGAAATCCATAGAGTATTAAAATCCATAGATTGTTGAATACCTAAAAATTTCTAAAGACTTTTTAAAATCCGTATTGAATACCTCAAAATTTTGAAAGACTTTTTAAAATCCGGATTGAATACCCCCAGATTTTAAAAGTCCAAAAAAATCCAACAGAATCTCAATTGAATACACCCCCTTAGTGCATTAACTTGAGAAAATTATGGGATTCAATTCTACTTGTTATGCTAATTTCTGTATCGTTTTTTAAATGAGCATACGATCGAGCATTGTATTTACACAAGTTGGTAGTGTGTTTATTTTACATTTTTACAATTTGCTTGGCATAAACAATATTTTGTCGCGTAATTTACCTGTGCTGGTTGAATATGAGCATGATAAAGGCTAATGATCCTCTGTTCAAGACATGATGGAAGTTGATGGTAGAGCGTCTCGTTGCAACGAGAACAGACCTGCAGAAGCTTCTACATCTCCCGACCTACAGAAAAAATCAGCAGGGAATTGCACGGGATCTTCAGAATTTGTCAATCATGGTGAGCCTTGCTTATACTCTTTATAAAGAGAAGGATATAAATGTATTTTGACATGAATATGTGCCTAAATATGTCGTTTAGCTGCAATTGCGTGGGAAGAGAGCAGAAGAAAATGGATCGGAGATGCATCTCAGAGGTCTCACAGAATGCAAATGGAGCCAATTATAAGGTATTGTAAGCGACCTCATCGTCTCATTTGCACTTGCTGCCAGTGTACGTGTAATGATTGATGTTTCTTTATTTGCTTGCTCTTGCAGCTGGACCATGACTTACGAAGACCTGCTCTCGACCCATGATCCTTTCACAAAGCCAATTCCTTTAACCGTAAGTACACTCTAGGCCATATACATCGTTAACATTTAGAGTCGAGACACACACACATTTTGGATTCACAAGATGATGCATTTCTGGACCTTTTTGCAGGAGATGGTTGATTTTTTGGTTGATATTTGGCATGATGAGGACCATTTTGATTAGATAATCTTTATTGAAGTTGTTGTTGTTCGAAGATTGCAACTGCTCGTATACGAAAATAATTATGCATCGTACGTATACACACACACCACTTCTCATACTTGAATAAGGCAATGTATTTATGTATAGCTTATTTTGCCAGTTATGGTTGTTGTAAACTAGAAACATGTAATCGGATATTAATGTTTGTTGTAGCATTACAATTTTGTTAAGGAAAAATATAGTACAAAAGTTTGTGGTTTTAGGGATATTTTTTACCGTTTTATTGGTAAAAATACAATTTTCTTCTTTAAAGTTTACAATCAACAATTAAAATATAATATGGACAAATAAGTCCACCTCTCAACAATTAATAAATGATGATTAAATGAGGAAAAATATCTATAAAAGTCCTTTAAAATACTCATTAAAAGCTGGCGATCATTTCCTCGTGTGCTCCGTTCTTGAAATGAACCTATCGGGGAATGTTCCCGTTGACGGTCCTCCAATGCTCAAGTCAAATGATGAAAGAACACCAAAAACCAACATCAAAAGTGTGTGAGTGTATGTGTTAGAATAAAGAAGAATACTTTTTGTAAATGAGAATTCATGGGTACTTATACCTTAGTTGTGGTGTATGATGGTCATTTTAGATCCTAGGTGAGTTGGAGTATTTCACTACATGGATCATACTATATCTAAAATTGTGGTAGTAGAGCTGCCTCATGACAAGGACATTTAGTTATGACTTATGCGCTCTGAACTTAGGTTGTACAATGTTCTGGGTACTTCTAATGCTACAAGGGCCAGCTCTCCCAACTGGTTGCTTATGTAAACTTTAAATAGGATGAGATCATCAAGTTCAGCTCCGTTCAGGTCTTTGGGTTTACGTTTAAGTCCAGTTCAAGTCTTAGGGTTTAAGCTTAGGTCCAGCTCCGTTGAATTAGCTTTGGACCGAATTGAACATTGCCAACTTATCATGCTCTGGCAATTAAGCTCTTGTAACATGCATGTTCTTGAACCTTTGTGATCCCAACACTTAGAGGAACTGAGAGGTAAGAGGTAACTTGAGGTCTCAAGGTCGCATTGTGAGAGGATCAAGATCTAAGTGGGGAAGACCCTCAAACCTAAGTCATGAGAGCTCCATGGTTCAATTCTCAAGTTGGCGTGCAAAGTGGCTAGCCACTCTCACTCCCTTTAGGTTGCGTTTGGTTGGGTGGATTTGGGCCTATGGATTTCAAATCCACAACCCAAATCCATTCCATGTGTTTGGATTATGAGTAGATTTCAAATACTTAGATTTGTGTCCATACATTTTTTTGATTAAAATTGAGAGAGATTTCAAATCCTCACTAAAACCATGTCATTTGAAATCCATCTATTTTTAAAACCTTTCATTTGAAATACCTCATCAAATCAAATTCATCCATTCAAACGCAACCTTAGAGTCTTTTACACCCAACCCGTGAATTCTTCGAATCGGTCCTAGCCGCAAGGTGTTCTTAGCTTGAGAGCTCATTGGATTTGATCAGAGTTGTTTAAAAATTTAACTTTAGACAATTAGCCTATAACTGAAATGAACCTTGATAGACCCAGTAACGGAATAGAGTAGGCAACAAATTTCTGAATTTTTATTTAAGCAAAAAAGAGTATGCAACACAAATAGTTTTTTTTTCTTTTTTATAAAACTTAAAATTGCTTTTAAAAAGCTCTTACAAAGACCCCTAAATATTGGGTTGAATACGAATATATGTGTGGTTAGCTAAAATATAATCGCACCTTTTTTAGACAACGTGTAAGGAAAAAATTAAATGGTTAACATCAAATTTGTATTATAGTCTTTTGCCAACTTAATATTTTTTATCTAATTGTATATTATATAACACTGACCTATTAAAATTTAAACTTTATATTTGTAGTATTTTTCTGCCATATGCACTTGGTTTGGTGAAAACCATAATATATAATTAAAAGCAACTAATTTAGCCATTTATTTAGAAGTGAAAAATGCATATTCATTAATTTGATGATTGCTTAATAAGTTTGATAAATTAAATAATCTTATTTATAAAAAAATAACGATTAATAAATGGACAAATACAACCTTAGACATATGTGTCATGCAAAACACTTTGTGGTAGAAAAACACTAAGTTTTGTAATTTGTATATAATATAGACTGCAATATGGTAAAAATAACGATACATGTAACAATTGACAAAAAGAATTATAGTACAAATTGTAAACGGATATTAACCTAAAATCAAATTGAATAAATAAGTTCAGTTTCAATTAATATTTCCAATTTACTTTGCTAAAAAAACGAAATATCTCATCCACTCAAAATAAAATAAAGGGCTCCAGCTTTGTTAGATGCACTCCCCCGATACAACTACTCCCCTCAAAACACATATATCTACGATAGATGCATTCTCCCCAAATTATCTATTATACCCTTTATCTTTGTATTCAGTGTGATAAATACACATTTCCCATAAAACCCTAGTTTTCCTCATTTTCCCCCAAAACCCCTCTCCTTCACCTTCTTCTTCTTCACCCCGTCACTCCCCCAACAGCAAGCTCCGCCGCCCACTGCCCATCGTCTGTCGACCGCCGCTCAAGCCGCCCACCTGCGAGGCGTCCGTCGGCCGCTGCTCAAGCCGCCCACATGCGAGGCGTCCGTCAGCCGCCGCTCCTTTTTTATTTCTATCCAAGCAGCGCCGCCGCCGCCGCTTCCTTTCCCCTCCACCTTGCCCCAATCTTCTCCTCCGACGACCCCTCCCTCCCTTCTCCCCGGACAACTCCCCCCTCCCGCTTCCTTTCCTGTTTTTTTTTTTTCATTTTTGTAACAAGCGTAACGCCGCGGCGGCCCCTTCGCCCAGCGCCGCCGCCTCCTCTCCTCCGCCGCCATGCCCCAACCTTTTCCCTCGACGGATCCTCCCTCCTCCCCGACGTACGGTCCTTCGCGATTTGCGAAACAGAGGTAGGTTTTTTTTATTTTTTTTTTCCATTTTCAACGGGACAATGAGAAATTGTCGACCATAAACGTTATGATCGACAAATTGTTGTCGATCATAAGGTTTATGGTCGACAAATTGTTGTCGATCATAAGGTTTATGGTCGACAAATTGTTGTCGACCATAATGTTTAGGGTCAATAATTTCTTGTCGAAAATTCTAATTTTTTTTTTTAAATTTCAATCGGTAAAATGTTGTCGACGATAATGTTTTTCGTCAACAAATTATAGTCGATTAGATGCTTTATTTGTCGAAAAAAATGAAAATTTCATTTTTTTTTTTTTTAGATTTTTTAAGTTTTTTTTACGCTGGTGGCGTCTGACGGAGGTGTTGACGGCGGTCGGCGGCTGCCCTAAAATTAGGGTTAATTCAATTGAATTAGGGTTTTAAAAAGGGGAGTGTATGAATCTTTAATATTTTACTAAAAGGGTAAATGTGGTGTTTTACATGAATATTTAATTAATAAAAATGGGATGGGAGTGTATCTAACAAAGCTGGAGGGGTATATACCCCAACCCTAAAATAAAATACCAATCAACTATTATCATAAAAAATTTGGGCCATTTACCGAACTTCCAGACATTCGGGCTGGGCCCATTACCCACGAACTTAGATCCACGACTTCAAACAGTCCACGTCATCCCACCCCACAGCTAATAAACTATAAATACCATAAAAAAAAGAAAGGGAAGAAGGCCACGTTTCCTGAAATCGATCGAAAATGAATTCCTCCTCGCCAAGTTTCCTCACTCTCTCTCTTCTACTCCTCATCGTCTCGCCCATCGCCTCCGTCGTAGCTTTGCTCCGTCCGCCGCCGAATCTGCCGTCGCTTTCGGCTGAGAATCTGATTCGCGAACTCAATTTGTTCCCTAACTTACCGGTTAACATTGTCGATGGCAATGTCTCCTCTTCCGACGCACCGAGGATCGTCGAGAGGCGACTTAAGTTCCCGAATTTGGTCGATCCTAGCGGAGTTTCAGCTGAGGAACTAGGACACCATGCTGGTTACTATAAGATTGAGCATTCTCATGGCGCCAGGTTAATTTCGTAAAATATTGGGTTAAAAGCTTTTTTCTCACTGTTTTCTTGTTAATCAGTTAGTATTCTGTAATATTATGCTTTTTGTGTTTTTATAGGAGCTAATTAGTTGGAATTTTATCATATTAGTCGTTTATTTTTCTATGGAAGTCCTGTTCGTATGATTTTGATAAATTATTTGTATTCGAGTATATGTACCTTGTTTGTTGTCTAATAGTGGGCAATTTATGTGTGTTTTTTCGTCCAACGCTTTCACCTCTTTCGGTGACTATCTTCTCAATGTTGTGCTACAGCTCACGTTTCTGATGGATTACCGGTAACTAAATAAGCTCGTACATATATTCCTACAATGCTGATAATCTTTTAGCTTTAAATTCAATAAGGTGGTCTTACATTGTTGACACATATACCTTTCTGAAAGTCCAAAACTATTGAATACACACATGCCCAATTATAAACCTTCAGGATCCTGAAGTCCTTGACCTCATGAACAATGTACATTAATGAGTGTTATTTTTTCATTTTATATTATAGAGATGTAGTGGTAAGTATGCCCTATAATAGAACGTGCACTCTTCATTTTGTATTTGTGCATACTCAATTTTATATTCCAAAGGTTAAGATTGGAAAGTTGCCTATTGAAACATTTCCAATTTTTAGCCACTAATTGTCTCACTATACTTTGTGTTTTAATTAAGGTTACACTGGTGATCATGATTGCAGGATGTTTTACTTTTTCTTTGAATCGCGCAATAGCACAACTGACCCTGTTGTCATCTGGTTGACTGGTGGGCCTGGTTGTAGCAGTGAGATGGCTCTTTTCTACGAAAATGGGCCTTTCAATATTGCTGATAATCTCTCTCTTGTGTTGAATGAGTATGGATGGGACCAGGTACAGTATTCGGATAAAAATAGTTCATTCAGATGACTGAAATATGTAGTACATACCAGTTGTTATCATATTTATACACTGCTAACCTTTTATCAGTGCTTATATCTCTGTGTTTTCTTCTATAATTTTAATTATTTTTAAGATTTTCTGTGCTCTACGATTTTGGTTCCATATTTGAGTTCTTTCGCTGGATTTAATTTTTGCTGTTGTTTGTTTGTCATTTTTCATCATATCAAAGTTTCAGAAACAGTCGTAAGTGATATTATTTGAAACCTGTATTATTTCTCTGATTACTTTGCAGGTTTCAAATATTTTATTTGTTGACCAACCTATTGGAACTGGCTTTAGCTATAGTACTGATAGGCGTGACATTCGCCATAACGAGAAGGGTGTCAGTGATGACTTATATGACTTTTTACAGGTCAGTTATGTTAATCTGTTTCCCTTTTGCATTCTGGTATAGAAGGACTTGTTGCTCTTTGTTATCAAAAGAAAGAGGGCATTAATTTAAAAATGTAGCAACAATAGCTCCTTATCTCTCTCTTCACCCACTGAGAAAAATATAGAAGTTCAGATTGACATGGATGTAAATTTGAACATAGAGAGTGTGTGCTATGAGATAGTATATGTTGTCCTCTGACATAAACTTTCTGGTTGCTATATATAGAACTCCGTTGGATACATGCTTCTATACATGTTTATGGAATAAACTTGCAGGTGATAATCACACTAATTATCATGACAACTTAATTTGAAATTTTGGGTAAGATTTATAATTATCTTAATGCCTGATTTTTAATTTCAGTAGTGTGAAGATGACAACAACCGATTTTACTATTGAATTTTTGAAACAAAATGAATATAAAATTAGATAGGAATTCAACGAGACAATTGTTGTACTTAACATATGTTTTTATAGATACATTAGTACATGCCGCCTCACTTTTGCCTCATAATGTTTTTTTGGGCTTGCTAAACATATCAATCTTTTGTACTTCCTACAATTTGAGGTGAAATCAAACTAGACCTGAGAAAAGATATATATTATAGTAGTATGGAAACTATAAATATTTAAATAGATAATATTCCTCGCTACTTGATATATTTCGTATAGGCTTTCTTCAAGGAGCATCCCAACCTGGCAAATAATGATTTTTTCATTACTGGGGAGTCATATGCTGGACATTATATACCTGCTTTTGCTGCGCGTGTCCACCAAGGAAACAAAAAGAATGAAGGAATTCATGTTAATCTGAAGGTATTCCTCAATGCGTTATGTTGAGGGTCTTTATGTGCTATGCTTATACCAAATAACTACACAGGGATTTGCTATTGGGAATGGGCTTACTGATCCAGCAATCCAGTACGGTGCATATGCTGATTTTGCTCTTGATAGTGGAATAATTACGCAAACTGAGCATGACCGTATCAACAAAGTGTTGCCTCTCTGTGAAACTGCAGTAAAGCTCTGTGGTAACTTCACATCTCTTGTTTAGCATCCTTTTCCATCCTTTTGGTTTTTTGCTGCATGTAGTTGTCTTCTATGCGTGGTCATTCCTTTTCTGTTAGTCATTACTAGTAACCAATTTCCAATATACTTTCCTGTTCTGTTTCTGGCTCTATATCTTCCAGTTAGTTTATCCTTTTCATTCGACTTGTTGCAGGCACTGATGGAACATTGTCTTGCATGGCGGCCTATTTTGTTTGCAACACAATCTTCAGTTCTATTATTTCACATGCTGGCGATGTGAATGTAAGAATCTTATATTTAGTCTGGTTATTGCTAATAAGATCTGTGCTCTCTCCCGATAATCTTTCCTCCTTTGTATAGATAATAGTAGTTGAAAACATTTGTTTCATTGCTTGCGACCTATCCTAGACTGCACTAAAAAATATTGGTCAAACTTCATTGTGGAGCATCATCTTTATTACAAAGACGTCTGGATGATGGGACAATAGTAAAAGTCTACTCATTTCCATCTTGTTTACAGTTTTGAACTATCCCTCATCGATTCACTCTTTTTCGGCTTTGCAGTATTACGATATTAGAAAGAAGTGCATAGGCAGCCTATGCTATGACTTCTCGAACTTGGAGAAATTCCTCAACCAGAAGTCTGTGAGAGATGCAATTGGAGTTGGAGACATAGAGTTTGTATCGTGCAGCACTAGTGTTTACCAGGCAATGCTTGTGGATTGGATGAGAAATCTCGAAGCTGGTATCCCTGCCCTGTTGGAGGATGGAATAAATATGCTGATATATGCTGGAGAATACGACTTGATCTGCAACTGGCTTGGTAGGCTATTGTAATCCCACAACTGAGTGTTATTATACTCGTCTCTGGAATTAGCTTTAATATCCAAATTAATCTTCATTAACGAAGCTGATAATGAGTATATTTTGCTATCCTTTATATCGATCAGGTAATTCAAGATGGGTCCATGCAATGGAGTGGAGTGGTAAAAAAGAATTTGCATCATCTCCTGAGGTTCCTTTTGAAGTTGATGGTTCTGAAGCTGGATTGCTGACTAGCCACGGACCTCTCAGTTTCTTAAAGGTCTCTTTCATGATGGTTTTACGTTGTTTTACTGCAAACCTGATTCTTATTACACTTGCTATTTTCCTAATAAATTCATTATGAAAAAAAAACAGGTACATGATGCTGGACACATGGTTCCCATGGATCAGCCTAAGGCAGCATTAGAGATGCTAAAGAGGTGGATGGATGGTTCTCTGTCGAAATCCACCAATGAAACGGAATACCCAGTTGCTTCGATGTGATTGCGAAGCTTAGTTTTCTTACTCTGAAAAACTGTCTGTAAGTAATCAATGACTGATCGACAAGTTATGGCCTCTTGGTAGTTTTCCTAGGGCAGGTAACTACTGATGAATGGTCTGAAGAGAAATGTTGGAATTGGTGGATGCCCCACAGAATATAAAGCTTGCTCTGTATTGTGTACTTTCATGGCCTGCTCTTTTACTAAGCAGTTTATTGCCATAATATATTGAAATGAGACTTATCGTAACATCAATCTTGATTTTTGGCATCAAAATGTATCCTTAGCTTATGGTTCTATGATTGGTATACTTTTATGGAATGCTCTGACATTTGGAGGATACAGTATATTGATTAGTTTTCACTAATTGAGGATACTACCCCTGGACCCGTCTCTGATTCCATGTGAAACCCTTGACCTACTGACTTTTTATTGGGTAGGGGGTGGGGGGGAGGTTGGAGCAAGGCCAGCTAGTGCAATGGGGTTGGTTTAGCACAGTAGCTCGGTTAGCTCATTAGTTTCTACGTTGTAGGGCCTCCTTATCTACTTCAGTTACAGGTTTAACTCCTTTGACTACTTTTCATGAGCGTAGCTTGTTACGGCCTTTCAGGCTGTTGACTCCTTAATATGATAGCTTAGTAATGAATATCTTGATCGATGTTTCTTAAGATGCTAACAGATAGGCTGCTTTACCCTTACTGAAAAACTTACAGTGCTTTTTTACTTGGGCAGTATTTAGTGTTCACTTTGTGCATAGATGTCACTTTCATTTTCTTTATGCTTATCCGAATGCACAGAATCTATTTTAACTTTTGTTGTGACATTTGGACGAGCAAATCCAGTATTGGAATCAGTCATCTACAGCCTTCAACTTGAGCTATGATGGTATGTATCCTAAATTGCCTACACGTCCATATTTTTATGTCCCCTATGTGATGACTTTGTGTTCGTGCGTGCGCGTGTATGTGTTTGTGTGTGCGAGGGCATATGAAAGTCTTTGGGACCTTTATTTCAATTATGGAAGTGTCAATTCAGTGGTTCTACTGTGATCTTTCTACAAAATGCATCATCAATTTTTTTCACTGGTATATTTTGTAGACCACTAAATGTGGGAGACCTCGTGTGCATGTTGGACAAGGGTACTCTACCCCACCCCTTCTCTTTGAATGTTACAACTTGTTTTTGTTGTTTTCTCTCTTTGTTTGTTATCTTTATCTATACATTCTCTTTATGACTACTATAGCCTCCACTGGAGGTGTCCAGCTGTTTGTGACAGAGTCTTCGGCACTCAGCTTATAGTCGAATTACATTATTGGAAATGATGTACCGTCTATTCCATCATCTTGAATATACGCCACTTGTGTTACCTAGTGCAATCCTCCTTATTTGATTAGGGTTCGGAAACTAGTACGAGTTTGTCTGTATTAGAAATAACCAACAAGTTCACGTGCTTACATGAAATATTGTTTATGTTGCGCATGTAGCACCTTTTGCTTTCACCAAACAGTTTAGCCTTAATAACCACACACTTTTACATCATTTTCCCATCTTAAACCCCCCCCCCCCCCCCCCCCCCCAATACAAAAGCCTGAGTGTAAAATAAGATAAATAATAGCCATATTTTGGGTAGTTTTATTGCGGATATTTTGGTTCATAATACTTGTTTGGTTGATATCGAAAATAGTTGGTTTATTACTGTTAGGTGGGATAATAAGTTGTTTGAGGAGAGGTCGAATTAGGTCCCACATAAATTGTCTATAGGGTGCCATTCCTACACCACGTTAGTTGCTTCACCTGTGGACCTCGTAGCTTGTCTATTGTAAACCTGGATTTTGATTTCCAAAATAATTTTGGTTTTTATCAGAAATTATTTTTATAATTCATGATATAATATGTTATGTCGACATGGTAGGAGTGGTGTGTGCGTTTTAGAGATATGAATGCATTGCACGGTTCACTTGTCCTTTCTAATTCGTGATTGTTAAAATAAGTCGATCAAATTCAATGTCGCATCATAATATTGCTCATTAATCAATGGCTTCTAGAGTAATTTTTATAAGATTTAAAATTAGAATTAGGGTCTAGAGTAATCAATGTCGCATCATAATATTGCTCATTAATCAATTGTCACAAAAAAAAAAAAAAAACAAACAAACAAACTAGTATACCGCACATAAAAATCAAGACTACTTTGTAAATAATGACGTTGATTAACTAAAAAAACACATCGGAATCCATGGTAATAGAAATCAAAATGTTACAACAAAGAAACTACGTACAATTATAGCTAATCCCACTTTGGGTGAATGAATAATTCTTCGTAGATCTCTCCCTCAAAGTTTGTTGGCTTATTTTGCAATTCCAATTACCATTCTTTTCCAAACAACCTCTTTAACACTCCTAACACGCCTGAAAGTAAAGAGGTTAGACGGTGTCTTGTGAAAATAAGATATTTATGGTGAAAACACCTTTTGGTGAAACTTGATGTTTTTGTTTATTATATGTCTTCGTGCATCCTCTTCTTGATGACATTTTTCCCGCCTTGTGTGGTTTCTTTTCTTCCATGAGATTTGTTTTTGTTCGTTTTTACCGTGTTTAATAGTTCTCAGATTTTTTTGTAGATTTCTATTTTATATTTTATCTCTAATTTTCTTGGCACGAAAACACGAAGTATTATCTCGTATTAAAAATAGAGACATAATTTGTATGTTTGGGCAAAGATACTCGTCTTCCCACTTTTCTCATGATTGAAATATGATAACACTTCTGATTTGATTATACGGTGTGAATTGAAAGATGTAACGTTTTTAATTGAGCTTAGAACATACTCCGTATTTAATTGAGCTTATAAGCTCCCCACATAGAATGTTTTGACAAAAAAAACAATGCATAAGACCTTAAAATATGCTTCTTAGATCTTATAAATTAATTAAATAAATAAAATGACACTTCAATTTATTTTTCTAAAATTTATAGATTATAGGAGTACTTGAATAATGAGATTTTTTTAAAAAGAAAATTGAAAAATCCCACTCGCCCCTCGGCAAAAAAATTCATAATATAATATCATATACTATTATTATAAATATCTGAAGAGTGACAAAATTTTATATAGTAAGGGGGGCAATTTTGTGAATTGAAAGCATATACAATTTTTTTTCTATATAATAGAAGAATTTTAAAACTAAAAGAAGACGATCACCCCCTAAATTCGTCCCTGCTCCCTCCACTTTCCCGGCCTCACCCAAACCAATCAAGTGTTGTGGCAGGTACGTTGGCAGCGGGTCGACAACGCAAAATTAAAATATATATAAGAGTATTAACTCTATAATACAATACAATTAAAAAAAAAATCCTCAAATTATCCATAACTTCTAAAGTCCATTATCTAAATCCTATAGCAATCAATAAGTAGTTGTGATATTACATCATATAACACGGTTGAAACATCAATATTACATTTATAATGATCAATTGAGTAAGTATATATTGCCAGGAAACTTTACATAAGTATGCAACCGCAATTGCATTTCAAATTTATTGGAGTATAACGCAAGGTATTATAAGAACATGGTTCATGGTAGTCCTTAATGTGAAACTGACTTCATTCTCATTCGATTCATGGTTAGTATATTACGGATCAGTTCAAGATCTAAATTCATAATATGGATAGTGGTTCATATCATAAATCTTGTTCGCATAAAACCTAACCTACTCTTGCTATAATGATTCCCACCCAGAATTATTCAGACATCTGGGTTAACCAAAATATTTAATAATGCCATTTATGGTTAGATGGTCATATCATAATACTATACAAACTTAATAATATGATTAATACTATGAATCATGGTCTCAGGTTGTTTCCTCTAAAGAAAAGGTATGAAATAATGAAACAGGTCTAATGGACCTTTTTGTCCCTAACAAACTTTTTTTCTATTATTGGGCCCAACCACATTAAAGATGGCCCATCTTCTGTCCAATCCATTCCAAGCCACCAGACAATTCCCTCTTTTTAATTTGTTTAATTGTATATAAATAACCTTCAATATTAATTAATCCTTCATATAATTACAATTATAAATCTAAATATAAATCTTGCTCATGGTTTATTTAACTAGTCAGTAACTTAAGTTTATAGGAAAAAATAGTTAGTCTCTTTTTTTTTTTGGCTTTCGTTTTTTGAATTGAACTGTGTTCTTAACTTTTAAAATTTAACCTTTTAGTCTTTTAACTAGGGTTTTTTAATAAAATATTATGGTTTGAAAAATAATTTAAGTCAATATTGGTGTTTTGTGGAGGTTTATTTAAATAAAGGGCACTCTTCTCTCCTTTACTGACATTTTGAAGATGGTTTACGTTTTGACATTTTCAGAAAAATATATCTAACCTTTTGCAGATGGTTCAAGTTTTCAGAAAAGTATGAAGGAGCATCGTTGATAATGACTCCCCTTTCTCGAGAAAGGAAAATAATATATATATATATATATATACCCTTATATACTATTTCTGAATCTTCTTCTCTCCTACATGCATCTCACTTTTCTCTGATTCTAATTTTCTATTTACAATTATTTTGTTTTACAGTTTTTTTCAATTCTTCCCTCTCTCTCCCTTTTTATTTTTATAGGTTTTCTCAATATTTTCTTTCCCTCTCTCCCTTTTTATAGGTCTTCTTAATATTTTCTTTTACTTTTTTTTTTCAAAATTTTTTTCAATTTTTCTCTCTCTCCCCTCTCTTCCTTTTCTCTCCGGTCTCCTAAATTTTCTTATACAAATTTCTCTCCCTCTTTTTATCATTTTCTTTTATAATTTTTTTACAATCCCCACGAAATTTGTGTGTTTTGCACTAGTATATACTAGTGTAAGACCCGCGTAATTACGCGGGTTGGGAAAAAAACAAATATTATTGATTAAAATTTAATATAAATAAAATTTAAATGTAGATATATGTAATTTTATTTATTTTATTAAAAATTAAAATGAAAGAATAATGTGAAAAAAAAGTTAGAATAGATATAAAATAGAATTAGAAAACAGGAATCAAGAAAGGAAAGGGAAAAAAAAATATTAAATAAAAATTAAAATTTTAAGATTAAGAATTTTAGAGAAAAATATAAAATAGAATTGTTTGAGAATGATGATTTAAAGAAAAAAAATTTAAAATAAAATATAAAATTAGAAATGTAAATGGATAAAGAGGAGAGAAGAGAGAAGTTGAGAAAATTGAGGGGAGAGAGAAGAGAGAGGAAAGAGAAAAAAAAATTTTTTAAAAAAATTAAAATTACAGAATTTAAGAGAATTGAGATTAGAGGCTTTTAATAAATGTGAATTGAGTAGATTTTTTTTTAAAATTTAACCTTTTAGTCTTTTAACTGGGGTTTTTTAATAAAATATTATGATTTGAAAAATAATTTAAGTTAATATTGGTGTTTTGGGGAGGTTTATTTAAATAAAGGAATGTGTCATTAAGAAGGGCACTCTTCTCTCCCTTACTGACATCTTTGCAGATGGTTCAAGTTTTCAGAAAAGTATCCCTTATTGACATCTTTGCAGATGGTTCAAGTTTTCAGAAAAGTATGAAGGAGCATCGTTGATAATGACTCCCCTTTCTCGAGAAAGGAAAATAATATATATATATCTACCCTTATATACTACTAGTGCAAAACCCACGAATTTCGTGGGGATTGTAAAAAAATTATAAAAGAAAATGATAAAAAGAATCGAGAAAAAAAAAAAAAAAAAAAAAGAGGGAGAGAGAAATTTGTATAAGAAAATTTAGAAGATTGAGAGAAAAGGAAGAAAGGGGAAGAGAAAAATTGAAAAAAACTTTGAAAAAAAAATATTGAGAAGACCAATAAAAAAAAAAGGGGAGAGAGAGAGAGGGGAGAGATGAGAGAGAAGAAGAATTGAAAAAAAAAAGGAGAGAGAGAGAGAGGAGAGAGGAAAGATGAGAGAGAAGAAGAATTGAAAAAAACTATAAAACAAAATAATTGTAAATTATGAGAAAATTAGAATGGGAGAAAAGTGAGATGACACGTAGGAGAGAAGAAGATTCAGAAATAGTATATAAGGGTAGATTTCTGAATCTTCTTCTCTCCTACGTGGCACCTCACTTTTCTCCAATTCTAATTTTCTAATTTTCTCACGATTTACAATTATTTTGTTTTACAGTTTTTTTCAATTCTTCCCTCTCTCTCCCTTTTTATTTTTATAGGTTTTCTCAATATTTTCTTTCATTCTCTCCTTTTTTACGGGTCTTCTTAATATTTTCTTTTTTTTTTTTTTTTAAATTTTTTTTCAATTTTTCTCTCTCTCCTCTCTCTTCCTTTTCTCTCTGTCTCCTAAATTTTTTAATACAAATTTCTCTCCCTCTTTTTTTTTTTCTCGATTCTTTTTATCATTTTCTTTTATAATTTTTTTACAATCTCCACGAAATTTCGTGGTTTTGCACTAGTATATAATAGTGTAAGACCCGCGTAATTACGCGGGTGGGGAAAAAAACAAATATTATTGATTAAAATTTAATATAAATAAAATTTAAATGTAGATATATGTAATTTTATTTATTTTATTAAAAATTAAAATGAAAGAATAATGTGAAAAAAAAATAAGTTAGAATAGATATTATATAGAATTAGAAAATAGGAATCAAGAAAGGAAAGAGAAAAAAAAAAATTTAAATAAAAATTTAAATTTTAAGATTAAGAATTTTAGAGAAAAATATAAAATAGAATTGTTTGAGAATGATGATTTAAAGAAAAAAAATTTAAAATAAAATATAAAATTAGAAATGTAAATGAATAAAGAAGAGAGAATGTGAGAAAATTGAGGGGAGAGAGAAGAGAGAGGAAAGAGAAATTTTTTTTTAAAAAAAAATTAAAATTACAGAATTTAAGAGAATTGAGATCAGAGGCTTTTAATAAAATGTGAATTGAGTAGATTTTTTTTAAAATTTAACCTTTTAGTCTTTTAATTGGGGTTTTTTAATAAAATATTATGATTTGAAAAATAATTTAAGTTAATATTGGTGTTTTGGTGAGGTTTATTTAAATAAAGGAATGTGTCATTAAGAGGGGCACTCTTCTCTCCCTTAATGACATCTTTGCAGATGGTTCAAGTTTTTACAAAAGTATCCCTTAGACTACATTTATCGGTGACAAAATTGCACAAAATGACAAAAAATTATAATATTAAAATAATAAAGGGTTGGTCTGTTATGGACTCGGGTGCATGTTGTGCACCCTAGTACATGTTGCACTTTTCAATTTACTGACTTACACTTTTTGGTAAATGGTGTTGCATTTTTCAATTATTATTTATTAAACTGTATAATAATATTTTTAGTAATAATTAAAAAGTGAACATCATTTACCAAAAAGTGTAAGTCAGTAAAACTGAAAAGTGCACATGGACTAGGGTGCACAACATGCACTCGAGTGCATACTAGACTTTACCAATAATAAAATGGTGACACTCAAGCTTTGACATGGTGGGTGGAGCAACCTCATGTCATGCTTATGACTTCCTTTAATATTGTGACAATTGGCACTTTATTATTGGCTATCCAAATTTTTTTTTGTATCAGGTAAATTATTGAAGATAATGTTTTTAAAAAAAAAAAAAATTATCAAAATTCATAAAAAAAAATCTTCTACAAATAGAGTCCAATCTTGATGCATTTTGGAAAACAAATCAATTATCACTCTTTCTCTCTTTCTCTCATATTTGTATCATTTTCTAATCCAAATAATCCCAACATTTTCTCAAACTCTCAAAATTATCCATACTCCCAAGATTATCCAAATTTCTGTATTTGTAATTTAGTATTTAATGCATCTATTTGTATTTTTCTTTTTATTTCATTTCAATTTCCTATTGGTTATCTTGTAATTTTAATTTTGGTTGAGTTTGTAATTTTATTTTAAGAATATGTATTTTTTTTCCCAATTTATAATTGCGGTTTTAGAATATCAAAGCATAGTTATATACTATTTTACACCTAAAAATAAAATAGAAAAATTAATTATAAATAACATATTTTGAAAAATAATAAAGAAATAATAAATATTTTAGGTTGGGTTGGTGTCATTGATAAAGTGAAAAAAATTTGGAATTGGGTTAGGTTGTAGATGGTGTATGTGAATGAGAGAGAAATGAATATTATATTGAAAAGTGGAGTTGGTTGGGGTTGTGTATAAAGATGGTCTTACTGACATCTTGTAGATTGTTCAAATTTTCAGAAAAGTATGAAAGAGCGTTGTTGACAATAACTCCCCTTTCTCGAAAAAGGAAAATAATACTGTACTATATATACATTAAATGTGAATTGAGTAGATTTTTTCTAAGAAAATACCAGCAAAGATGTCCTCCGAAAAGAGCGCCCTTAAATGGTGCTCTCCTTTATTTAATTAAAACTCTATAACACACTAATATTGTATTAAAAAAAAAATCAACCATAATATTTTATTAAAAAAAAAAACCCCTTTTAACTGACTAGGCGATATGTTAGTGGTTGATTTTGAAAGTTTATCGGATGAAATTAAAAAAAAAAAAATGTCATTTTAACTCAAAACATTGGTAGTTAATTAACGTTGGAAGGCCAACATGCTAAAATGGGAAATATTGAAAGTTAAAAGAATGAAGTTCAATTCGAAATAGTAGAGCGTTTAGGTAAAAATGGACAAATTTATTACTCCCTCCACTTTTAAATAAGTGTCACTTTGCCTTTTTATTTATTTTTATAATAAGTGTCATTCTATGTTTTTTTCTTTAATTTTGACAATTTTACCCTTATAAATTAATTTGCCTTCAATTTCAATTAATATAATAGCATAAATCATGAAAAAATCATAAATATTGTATATATGAATATCACATACATTCTTGACCACATTCTTTACTAAACAAAAATTTAATATCAAAACTATTTATCATTAATGAAGGGTAATATTGACCACAATTTAATATCTTAATTTGTTGAAAAATGTTAAAATGACACTTATTAAAAAATGGAGGGAGTATTGTTTTAGGTACAAAGATCATTAACTAATTTTTTATACAAATAAGTCCTCCATCTTGTAAAATAGAACAATTATGCCCTTACCTTTTAAAATAGAACAATTATGCCCTTCTATAGTTCTATTAATAAAATAGAACAAATATAATCTTCAACCAATATGACAAAGTGGGATAGCTCAAGTGGTTAGAGCACCACTACCTCTAGGTTCGAGTCATGGGAAGAGAAAAAAGGGATAGGATGAGTATTTAACTTCCATAAAAAAAAATAATAATAATAATAATCTTCAACCAATATAACAAATATGTCCTCAAATTTTCATTTTATAAAGAGATTATTTCAAAACTCAATTTGTACTGGCAGAGACAATAGTTCAATATAAACCTTTTCTCAAAAATTATGCAAACCCATTTTTTTAAAATTCCAAAATTTGAAGGCGAATGCAAAAATTAGCTGAATTAGGCTTAAAAAGATTGAACCATATTAATAGGACTTCTCTAAAAGTGTGAAACAATGACTATAATTGACACCCAAAATTTTTATTAAAAATACTTTATTTGTAGTTGTATTTTTTATTATACGAATAGTTTAAAAATATCGTAGAGCCGTAGAGGTGAATGTATTCAATAATTCAAATAGTCGCGTCCAAATATACTATAAATAATCCACATGACGTCACTTAGTTTAATAATTGTTTTATTTTTGTGATACAAGAAATACTTGATACAATAATTAAAGTGTAGAATGTGGAGTATCGATTTAACATACCATATACATACAAAATTGAGAATATTTCATATCCCTATATATAATTGACCTCTTGAGCTTGCTATTTCATTATACTCACTCAACACAAACTTGTTGATATTCCCATATTACCCTTACCCTCTTTCCCAAAAAATGACTATCCCTTGCATGATCAAGAACTTCCCCTCCACACTAGTTCCATCCCACATACCCCCACAATTCATATGGCCCGACCCGGAAAAGCCCTCTCTTGACTCAGCGGAGCTCCACGCTCCGCTGGTGGACCTTGGTGGATTCCTCGCCGGGGACTCTGCCGCCTCGTCTGAGGCGGCAGAGCTTGTGGGCGAGGCATGCAGAGAGCACGGGTTCTTCCAAGTGAAGAACCACGGGGTGGAGGCTCGTCTCATAGCGGACGCTCATAGGTACTTGGACCGTTTTTTCGAGCAACCGTTGGAAGAGAAGAGGAGGAGGGCGGAGAGGAAAATGGGAGAACATTGTGGCTATGCTAGTAGCTTCATTGGAAGATTTTCATCGAAGCTTCCATGGAAGGAAACTCTATCTTTTGTGTATTGTGCGGACAAGGGCATTTCTCAATCTCATGGTGTTGAAGAATATTTTGCCAAGAGTGTGGGTCAAGATTTTGCACACTTGGGGTATGGAACACTCTCTTAATTAATTATTTATTTTGTTTTATCAATATACGACATACAATACAATAGTAATAATAATTATTGGATGAAGCATGAGGTTATAATACGACATATATAAAATAGAACATACCGGCTACTTTTTTCTTTTTTTTTTTAATGTTCTTTTTTTAAAAGAAAGAATGCGAAATATTGGTGCAACTTGCAACTAGCTGGACAAAAAAATCTTGCTTAATATATATCCCTCCGTACATTATAAAGTTGTTCATAATATTATATGTGTATTATTGTTGAGGTAGAAAGATAGTGATCGTTGCCAGAAAAATGAAATTGATAATTTTAGCTAGGTGATACATTCTGATAAAATAAGTAACTTTCGAAAGGAATAATTATATACAAATATATATTTATTTATTTTATAAAAGGAGAAAATAGTTGCAACTTGCAAGGAGGAGACAAAATTTCTTACTCAAAATTGAATTGACCATCAAGTTCCTACGTACTTTTTGATGGTGCATGTCCAATAATTTAAAAATAAAAATAAAATTATATACATACTAGTTGTACGATTGATTGGATTTGATAGTAAATTGTTCGAGTGACTTTGACTAGTATAGCACTAGATCGAATTAATTTATACTTTGAAAACAATATATCAATAATTTCAATCTATACATGTTCAGGAAAATCTATCAAGAATATTGTTCTGCAATGAGCACACTTTCAATCAAAATCATGGAGCTCTTGGCGATGAGCCTAGGCGTAAACCGTGCTCATTTCAAGGATTTCTTCGAAGAAAACGAGTCGATTATGAGATTAAACTACTACCCGCCCTGCCAAAACCCGGACCAAACCCTAGGCACCGGCCCACATTGTGACCCGACATCCTTAACCATCTTACACCAAGACAACATAAGTGGACTCCAAGTGTTCGTTGACAACGAATGGCGATCAGTTCCTCCAATCCCTGACGCATTCGTTGTCAACATAGGCGATACTTTCACAGTAAGTCCCAATAAACATATTTTACATTAAAATTTACTTGAACGTTAATTTTCTGTCATTAAATATTTTTAGTTAAAAAATGTATAATGATTAATTATATATATGTTTTGTAGGCACTTTCAAATGGGATATACAAGAGTTGTTTGCACAGGGCAGTGGTAAACAAAAAGTGTCCTAGGAAGTCACTGGCTTTCTTTCTTTGTCCAAAGAAGGATAGGGTGGTCTCACCACCCCCTGAATTGGTGGGCCCCAATAATCCAAGAATATATCCAGATTTCACTTGGCCAACTCTTCTTGAATTTACACAAAAACACTACAGAGCTGATATGAACACCCTCAAATCCTTCTCAACTTGGCTACGTAAAACACAGTCGAATCAAGACTCGATTAACAAATCAGACGATTCGGGAGTGGTGTTTACAAACTCTACCCACAATTTAAAAGCACTCATCACAAGCTAAACTTGTGAGAGGAGAACTTCTAATCAGTGCAGTTGTGTTTGCAAACACGCCCAAAGCAGATTGGAATCTAGAGGATAATAAGGGTAGTAGTGTTTAATAATACTAATTTGATGAAGTTATAAGGGGATTATATGGAATATGTATGCATGAGAGGCAATTTATAATATGTTTTACTAATATTTTTGGAGAAAAATATGGTACTATAGTAGTATATTGAATTAATGATTAATTCGTACGTGCATAATAATTGCAAATTCAACGAATGTGATGGTATCCAATGTAGTTGCCTCATTGGAGTTCGGAAAGGGTCATTTACTTTGTCCTCATAGGTTTATATTCAAAAAAATAAACCAACTATATATAAATAAGTTTTTTATACTAAAAAGAATTTTGTCTCCATTAAAAGAATATATGGGTGACACTTCTTTCAACAAGAATTAAACTCAAAACGTGTGGACGTGAACAAAATTTTTTTATACAATGAAATTTTCTTATCTTCATATAAAATTTCAAATTTATAAAAAGGTGTAAAATTAATTTATTTATATTAATTTTCTAATAATAATGATAATGATATAATTTATGTCACTAAAAATTAATTTTTCTATAATAATTTAACATCATGGTACCTAATTAAAATAAAATAACCTGAGCAATACTTGTGTGAAATATTTTATACATAAAATAATTATAAAAAATTCACAAATCATATTATACTAGTGAATTTTTCTCTCATCCTCCTTAATTACATGCATTTCATATAAGTTTTTTATGTAATAAACTGATAAAAGTAGAAAAAGATGCTTGGTGTAAGAGGGTACATATAGACTATAGTATAATTTTGTCATGGGATTCTATCTGCACATGAAGATCTCTCTCTATTAACCTTCTTGGGACCAAACTGATATGTCTTAAGTCCTTTGTTTTTTTTGTACGAAAGAAGAAGAAGAACAGGGACTATCTTCATTGTCTTTTTCTTAAAATTTTTGATTTTAAGAATCTTAAAATCTGCAAACTGTAAAAGTGGATTCAGAAAGTGCCAAAATATTATATGGCTCTCATTTCTTTGGAGTTAATGTAAATGAATAGGCCCCTAAATAGGCAAAGACAACCAAAAATATCTCTCTCGTTCCAAAATTTTTTTTGTCTTATTAATGATTCAATTTGAAATATATATGGTAAAAATTATCTGCTTCATATAAGGTATTTTGTTTATTTAATATTAATTTGGTATTTTGTTTATTTAACATTAATTTGGTGTCATTGTTAGAGATGTCAGGGTAGCCTACATGGCTAAATGGGCTAGGGCCTTAATCGGTTCATATTTAACGGTTCTATAATTGTTGGGATCTAATTCTAACCCTAGCGGGTCATTAACGGGCTACACTAATTTTTTTTTTCTTTTAAAATTAAAGATTCCAATTGACACGTCCAACAAGAAAAAATAAAATGATGGGTCATAAGAAAACAAAAGTATGATTTAAAACAATTCTAGAACTCATTGGTCATTAATAATAATATGCCCAAATAAACCTAAACAAATATCATATTTTAATAAAAAAATAGTAATAATGACTAATGAATGGTAATTGATTATAGTTACACTACAAGAAAAATGACTTTTAGTGACAGAATTCCTGTCATTGTAGCTTCTCTAGCTAAAAGTCTTTAGTGACGGTAATTGACTTTTAGTGAGAGGTCCTGTCATTACTTCTCAAATTCCTGTCACTAAAGACTTTTAGCTAGAGAAGCAATAGTGAGAGGATGTTGTCACTAAAAGTCAGTTTTCTTGTAGTGTTATGACTATGGAACAAATGACTCAAAATTTGTTAACAAGTTATTTATTAAAAAAAAAAAAAAAGGTAACAATTCGGACTAGCGGGCTAGCCCGGTTTAACCCGCGGGCTAACCGGTCCGGATCAAAAAAGCCCGGATTTAAACAGGCCTATGATTCATGAACCCTAACCCTACATCTTTCAAGGTTAAACGGGTCAGCCCTATTAGCCCGGCCCGGATAAACATCTCTAGTCATTGTGCTTGTGCTAACCAAGTACTACCATACTAAAAATATATAAGAATTATTTTACTGGTTGAACCGTCAACCGATGTGTAATTTGATTTGGTCACCGATTCGTTTATGAAAACATTGTATTAAGGTAAAGACTTGTGTAGGACGGTCTCACAATGAAATCGTTAACAAATCACAAATTAACACCGGTCTTACAGTAAAATCATAAACAAATCACAAATTAACACAAATTAATATCTTTTCTTTCGAAAATGTTATGTTCAAAGTATATTTTGTTTCATTTAAACGTCCTCCATGGTTTAATTATTGACAAATGCTTATATATATGTAATGGTTGTGAAATGGATCATCAGATTATAGATATATATTATTAAGTGTACATATTTTTACCTACCAACCCTAAAGAAAGGAAGTTGGATTTGCCAGGTAATTAAATTTATAGATATACAAAAGATATTAAAGATAAAACTCATTTTTTTTTAGAGCAAAAAGATAAAACTCTTTAATTTCGGATAGAAATTTCAAATATTCAAAATAATCAACGAATAGCACAATCTTTAAAAATCTTTTCGTAAATCTGATGAAATCTTTAAATCCTGAACAATAAAAATAAAAATGGATAACTAAATTACAAGTTTATCAATAAAAATACAAAAATACGTAATAAATTATTATGAAAATCTAGATAGTTATATTCTAAAACAATATATAATTAAGGGAAAAAAAAATCTAGCTACAATTGAATCGTACATAAAAGTGAGAAACGGTGGGAAGAAATTCTAACTAAAAAACTTAGGGTTGTTGAAATGAAAGAAAGATTTTGCGATTTATATAGAAGTATATATAAAAATGTAGCGTTGAGATTAAAAAATAAAAGTCAAATTAATGAGTGTTGATGAATTTTTAAATAAAAGTGATTTGAAAAGAGAGAGATTTATATAGAAGTATATATAAAAATGTAGCGTTGAGATTAAAAAATAAAAGTCAAATTAATGAGTGTTGATGAATTTTTAAATGAAAGTGATTTGAAAAGAGAGAGATTGAAATAGACCAAAAAATGGTGACACACGTCTCTAAAATGTTTGCAAATATATGATATAAAGATTTTACGCATGAAATATGTTTAATTAATATAGTTTTTTAAAAAAAAATGTTAGTCATATTTTACTTATAAATTTTCATCTAAATTTACTTTGATTAGCTATATTTTATGTATAAAATGTTTTATATAATTTTTTGTAATTATACTGCTAGGAAATTGAGATTGTTGAGGTGTCGATAATAGAAAAATAACAAGCAGCGTGGTTTATAAAAAATTATTTCAAATTTTGTAAGTAAATATTATTGAATTGCACTCTTGTAAACTAGTTACATGCATGTTAGTTGATCTATTTAAAATATGAATCTTATTAAAAGTTGGTTAATATATATTGCAAAAATACATTATATGTGATGCGGCCTAAAAATGTCATTTGATAAGAAGGCGACACGTGTATAGAGGATAAGATAAAAGAGAGATACTGGATTAAGGAATACTCTCTGGATAAAGAATCTCTTCCGGAGGTCCCTCCAGAGGGAGCTTCAACCGGGAGAAATATTAGGAAGACCTAGTCTGGATAAGAATTAGTAGTCCGAAGATCTCGGAGGAGCCCCGTGCGAAACGGTCTGGGACTAGGTAAAAGGAGACTCATTCTTCCTTTATCCCAGCAAGCGAAGTCCACTAGGGGGAGTGGTTCCGGTTCTCCAGGAAGGAAGAGAGTGGAAGACCTTGTCAACCTGGCAGGGCTGAGTCCAAAGTACAGCTCCGAAATAGGAGGAAACCCTAACTTCCTCTTTGGTAAGGACTTTCTATAAATAGGTAAACCGAGGTACATTTTCAGGTTACAATCTCCAACTTTACTTGATTTACTACGCTGCTTACGTATAATATCTTGATTTACTGTGAGAACCTCGTTGATAATTAAAGGACTCTTTAGTCCTTGCCATACACAAAACAACCGAGACTAACTTGAGCGTCGGAGTGTCCGCACCGGAATTCCCTCCGGTGTGTCTTTTGCAGGTTCTTGGAGGATCATTCCAGCAGAAGCAGTGTACCCGAAGCATTCATAGGCGTTCGGGAATTCGGATATCCAACCTCAAGGATATCTAATCCACCCGTGCAATTTTTGGCACATCAACTGGCGCCGTCTGTGGGAACGATTTGAGAGATCTTCTCACGAATTTCTATTTGTTCGAGCAATGGGCGGAGGAAATAACACAATTACGCCTATTTTGGGGAAGAAAACCCCTCAAAGGGAAAATCCCCCTTTATCGACTGATCCCACACTGAAGGGAGGTTGAGGGAAGGATCCAATTCATGCCCCTTCCGGATCAAATCCGCCACTGACACCAACTCCAAACTCGGGCGACGAGAATCATCCCTTGTCAATCGGAGAGGGGGTAACAGCGATTGGGGAAGCCACAGTGATCCGAACTTCAAATCCCCAGCCGGGAGACACCCTAAACTCGGGACCATGCCTGGTCTCTCCAGATCAATTGAATGCCCTTATCAAGCAGGCGGTAGAAAGAGCCTTCGCGGCTCACGAAAGTCAAATCCCTAGAACTGCACCGACGAATGTGGAGAAACCCACTCCGAGACTCCAGGAGGAGGCGCCAGGGGCTTCCCAAGCGCTATCCAAGGGGGATGGAATGCGGGTAGAAGGAGATGAAAAAACGCCTTCGCGAGTAGAAAGAAGCAACCCCCCTCGGAACACAAGGAGGAAAGCAGACTTAGCGTCCCGAGAGATGGAGCTCCCCGAAGTAGAAGAAAGTACAGATGATACCTACCCGGGTCCAGTCAGCGACCAACTACAGGCCCTACAGAAGGAAATGAGGGATATGAGAAAGCAGATGACTAGCCGAGCAAGCAGATCTGCTTATGTTTCTGGATGTCAGTTCTCTCCTAACATACTACAGGACAAACTACCATTCAACTTCAAGCCCCTCAATTTTGAGTATGATGGTACGGCAGACCCGTACGAACACCTAGTAAGATTCGAGAACGCTGCGCTATTACATCGGTATGGAGAAGGAATCAAGTGTAGAGTGTTTTTTACTACCTTGGCAAAAGCAGCACAGCAATGGTTCACCCAACTGGAACCCAATACTATTCGATCCTGTGAGAAATTTTGCGAGTTATTTCTCCATCAATTTGCCAGCGCCCGAAGGCAACCGCGGGCCACTTTGACCCTCTTCAATCTAAGGCAAGGGGAGAACGAGAGTTTGAGAGCTTTTCTTCAGAGGTTCAATCAGGCAGCCCTGGAGGTCCCTACAGCCTCCCCGGAGGTGAAGATTAATGCTCTCACTAATGGATTGCATGATGGGGACTTCTTCTCCTCCTTGGCTAAAAAGCCAGTCAAGAATTTTGATGAGTTATTACACAGAGCAGAGAAATACCTCACCTTGGAGGAGGTTCGTAAAGCCAAGAGACTGGAAGCTAGGCCACAAGATCGAGAGAAAAGAAGAGAGGGCCCCTCCAGACGTTCTAGCCCAGGGGTCCCTCGAACCCCCGGTCCAGCAAGAGACAACAATCCATCTGGAGGTTCCCGGTCCGACCCTCGCGGAAGGTTTGAGAAGTACACACCCTTGAGAATAGAACCTGCCGAAGTACTGGAGGTAGCAGGAGACCATCCCGATTTGAAATTCCCTTATTCTAGGAATCGGGGTCCTCAGAAGCCCAAGTCCGATCGATTTTGCAGATTCCACAGTGAGTATGGACATGAAACAAACCAATGTTATCACTTGAAAGACGAGATTGAAAGGATGATCCAGGCGGGGCATCTGAAGGAATTTATATTTACAGACAGGCAGGGCCCTCGGGGGCAGAAGCGAAAGGAACATGAAAGGAAGCCGGAAGAAAAAGAATCCAAGGAGGTGACCGAAGATATACCTCCTCCACCGCAGAAAAGAGGAGTAATCCACATAATTGTGGGGGGACCAGCAAATGGAGATTCCTTCCGAAAGAGAAAGTAGAGTGTTCGAACTCTAAAAGCCGAACAGGAGAGTCAACTGAAAGAAGTAGGACGCATGATAGAGACGCCCAATATCAAATTTGGGTCGGAGGATGGGAAGGAAATTAAAGAAGATCATAATGACGCTTTGGTGATCACTACGGACATAGCTGGGTTTGATGTCGCCCGAATCTTTGTAGACACGGGAAGCTCGGCTGATATTATGTTTTTCGAGTGTTTCAAAAGGATGGAGCTGAGTGTGAAGCTGCGGCCCGTAGATACCTCCTTATATGGTTTCTCCGGAGGAGCCATCCAACCCTTAGGATCTGTGATGTTACAGGTAGGATTGGGGGACGCTCCAGTTCGAAAAGTTCACCTGGTGGAGTTCCTCATTGTGGATATTCCCTCATCCTACAATGTGGTAATGGGAAGACCCAGCCTGAACCTCTTCCAGGCGGTCATCTCCACATTTCATATGAAAATGAAATTCCCTACGGCTGGAGGAGTAGGAGAAGTGAGAGGAGATCAATATCAAGCACAAAAGTGCTACGCGGAGTCTGTAAAGATGGCGGACAGAGCTTTAACCAAGGGCCTGGAGAGGACGAGAGGGGACGACCCTGAGTTAAAGAAAAAGAAAGTATAAGGAGTAACGCCTGAACAAGTAAGTGTTAAAACAGATGAGGAGCTGATGAACGTGGAGCTCTTCCCAGGGAAACTCGGCTTTGCCACTAAGATAGGCACCCAACTGGGACCTGAACTTACAGAGAAGGTAATCTCTATATTACGTCGAAATTCCGATATATTTGCATTTTCTCCAGCTGACATAACAGGTATCCCTCCGGAGATAGCCATACATTGCCTTAACGTTGACCCGAAGGCAAAGCCAGTGAAACAAAAGTTACGAAACTTCGGAGTTGAGAAGAATAGTATTGTGAAAGAGGAAGTGGAGAAACTATTAAAGGCAGGACACGTGGTGAAAGTGCAATTCCCAGAATGGCTCTCCAACGCAGTGTTAGTGTCTAAGGGGGGAGGAAAATGGAGAATGTGTATCGACTTCAGAGACCTCAACAAGGCCTGCCCTAAAGATCACTATCCACTGCCAAGGATAGACCAGTTGGTGGACGCGACTTCTGGCTTCGAGCTACTGAGTATGATGGATGCATACCAAGGATACCACCAGATCCAGCTAAACCCCTCTGATGTTCCTAAAGTATGCTTTATAGCAGCATGCGGAACATTTGACTATGTCCGGATGCCATTCGGGTTAATCAATGCTGGCGCAACATACCAAAGAATGGTCGACGCCGTCTTTCGAAGGCAAATAGGGAGAAATATGGAGATTTATGTGGACGATATGCTGGCCAAGAGTGTGAGAGCAGATCAGCACGTGGAGGACCTGGAGGAGATTTTCCAGGTAATCCGAGAAAATGGTATCAAATTAAACCCGGCTAAGTGCTCTTTTGGAGTGAAGTCGGGGAAGTTCCTTGGATACATGGTTACTCAAAGAGGGATAGAAGTTAACCCAGCTAAAGTGAAGGCTGTACTGGACATGCAGCCGCCGAGGAACGTGAAAGAACTCTAGACGCTCAATGGAAGGATTACAGCGTTGAGTAGATTCATAGCCAGGTCCGCCGAGAAAAGCCACCCCTTCTTCAAGATTCTCAAGAAAGGGGCCAAGTTCGAGTGGAATGAAACATGTCAGAAGGCCTTTGAGGACCTGAAACGCCACTTGTCCCAGCTGCCGAAACTGATTAAACCCTCTCCAGGAGATACCCTCATTCTGTATCTCTTTGTAGGGGAATTCTCACTGAGCTCAGCCTTAGTTAAAGAAGAAGGATCGATCCAGCACCCTATTTACTACGTCAGTAAAGTCATTCAAGGAGCTGAAGCTCGATACTCGGAAATTCAAAAGGCCGCTCTGGCCGTGGTATTTACGGCGCGGAGATTGCGTCCATATTTCCTCTCTTATAAAATACTAGTCCACACTAATTACTTGTTGAAACAGGTTATTGGCCGAGCAGACCTCTCGGGAAGGATGGTGAGATGGGCAATAGAGCTTCAAGAGTATGATGTGGATTTCGAGCCACGGAGGGCCATAAAAGCCCAAACTTTGTCTGATTTCATCCAGGAATCTACCAAACTAGAAGAAGCAGAGGGATGGAAGATATATGTGGATGGCTCAGTGACTCTGAGTGGATGTGGAGCAGGAATAGTGCTAGTGAGTCCCCAGGGAGAGGACCTACAATTTGCAGTGAGGTTTCAATTCATAACCTCAAACAATGGAGCAGAATATGAAGCTCTGATCCGAGGAATGGAGGTGGCGGTCGAATTGGGAGCTTTGAAGGTAATCCTATACTCCGATTCCCAATTAGTTGTTCAACAGGTAAATGGAGAGTATGCAGCCAAAGACAGCAGAATGGCTGTTTACTTGGAACGGGCTAAAGAAGTGATGGGCAAGTTCCAAGATTGTAAGGTGATTCAAGTACCTCGAGAGGAGAACATGCAGGCTGATGGCCTTTCCAAGCACGCCAGCTCCACAGAGTTTGATGGACAAGGAACAGTGACCTTGGTAGCAGCAGAAAGAGAGACTCTCGGAAACCCCATTGGTTCCATCGAATGAGGAGATGATTGGAGGAAAGATATTTGGACGGAGCTCACCAAGGAAGCAGATGCCCCTACCACTCGAGAGGCTCGAGCTCTTAGGGTCAAATACTGTATTATTGGAGGGCACTTATACAAAAGGTCATTTACCCAACCATACTTGAGGTGCATATCAATCCGAGAAGCGATGTACACACTCAAGGAAATCCATGAAGGAGATGCGGCCAGCCATGAAGGATACAAGACAGTGGTGAAGAAAGCCTTAATGGCAGGATTATATTAGCCCTCCATGACGAAGGATGCCAAAGAATTCGTAAGGAAATGTGTTAAATGTCAGAAAAACGGTCCCTTGATAAGGATTCCGGCAGAAGAGATGGGAGTTATGCGCTCCCCGTGTCCTTTCTCTAAGTGGGGAATCGATTTGGTGGGGCCCTTTCCTCTAGCCTCAGGAGAAAGAAAGTTTTTGATATTGGCAGTAGATTATTTTAGTAAATGGGTTGAAGCTGCCCCTCTAGCTACGATAGATGAGGAGAACGTAATCAAGTTCCTAGGAAAACAAATTTGCTGCAGGTTCGGAGTACCCAGGATATTGGTCTCTAACAATGGGACACAGTTCAATGGAGAAAACGTACGAGGATGGTGCGCAAGACTAAACATAATACAAATATTTACCTCCGTAGCCCATCCTCAAGCTAACGGACAGGTAGAAGTTACAAATCGAACGATAGTAGATGGTATTCGGACGAGGTTGACAAAGATAGGTGGAGGATGGGTGAATGAATTAGATAATGTGCTATGGTCCTACAGAACTAGCCCAAAGACAGCAACTGGGGAGTCCCCTTTCCAATTGGTCTACGGAGCTGCGGCGGTGATACCTCCAGAAGCTGTGTTGCAATCCCACCGAATTGCCCAATTTGAAGAACATCAGAATGAGAAGTTGATGAGAGAAGCCCTGGATCTAATGGAAGAAGAAAGAGAGATGGTTCGGGTGCGCGCGGAAAGATACAAGAGCAGAATTAAAGCTGCATATGACCGAAGGGTGATCCCGAGGTCCTTCAGAGTGGGGGATTTGGTATTAAGGAGAGACGACGCTCTAAAGAATACCGGAAAACTAGAGCCCAACTGGGAGGGGTCTTATAAAATCACACAGGTACTTAAGGGAGGAGCATATAGGTTGGAAAGCATGGAAGGAATCGATAGAGCCAGACCTTGGAATGTTTGCCATTTGAAGAGGTTCTTTGTTTGAAGAAAATGTAAGGTCTTGAGACCATTTGTGATTTTTTGCATTAATTCGTATTTTGTGTAATGTATTTAGTAGCTTCACCGAAGCTCTTTTTCCCTCTTTATGGGTTTTCCCCTTTGGGGGTTTTTCCGTAAAGAGGTTTTTAATGAGGCCGACGTAGGTTATCTATGGCCTATGTTGAAAACTGATATTAATCAATGAAGCTTTATCCCCTTTTTAAAAAAGAATCATACAGAATTACCGCGTTTTGATTATCTTTCCCTTATTGGAATATTTGGTGCATGAATATAACAAAATGAGAGTGAGAGACACTCAGAGGCCTAAAAGCCGAGGAGCTCCGGAGAGCCCTCACTATACTTGAGACCCAAGAGGGCTACTCGATGAAAAGAAAGATTTTACGAACCAAAATCTTTTAAGAATAAGAGTGAGAGACACTCAGAGGCCTAAAAGCCGAGGAGCTCCGGAGAGCCCTCACTATACTTGAGACCCAAGAGGGTTACTCGATGAAAAGAAAGATTTTACGAACTAAAATCTTTTAAGAATAAGAGTTAGAGACACTCAGAGGCCTAGAGGCCGAGGAGCTCCGGAGAGCCCTCACTATACTTGAGACCCAAGAGGGTTACTCGATGAAAAGAAAGATTTTACGAACCAAAATCTTTTAAGAATAAGAGTGAGAGACACTCAGAGGCCTAAAAGCCAAGGAGCTCCAGAGAGCCCTCACTATACTTAAGACCCAAGAGGGTTACTCGATGAAAAGAAAGATTTTACGAATCAAAATCTTTTAAGAATTAAGAGTGAGAGACACTCAGAGGCCTAGAGGCCGAGGAGCTCCGGAGAGCCCTCACTACACTTAAGACCCAAAAGGGTTACTCAACAAAAGGAAAGGTTTTATGAATCAAAATCTTTTAAAACAAGAGTGAAAGACAAGTAGAGGTGCAGAGGCCAAGGAGAATGGGGAAACATCTCCCCATAATCAACACCCAAGGCGGGTACTTAGAAAACAAAGATTTTTCTAAAATCGAGAAAAACCTCCTCGAGGTCATTTGAAACCAGAAGTGATCCCTGAAGTTCTTGGGTAAATCCTTTGAAGGTTAGAAAACCAAGAGACGATTATGGTGCAACCTACAAGACCAATAAGGGGGGAAGAAAAAGAGCACACCCCCAAGAGCACACCTCCAATATATTCTTTACTGGTCCTATAGGTTGCCCATGTAAGCAGAAAAGAAAATGCCAACAGACAAGCAATATGAAGCTAGAACGATTACTACAAAAAGCCCCCACATATCCAGGAGTGTGAGGTCCCCTACAGAGTATGATGGAGCAAATACCATGAGCAGAAAATTAAAAGAGTATAGCAAAACAAAAGAAAGGTAAAATGTTTGTTATGACCATAGAAATACAAATATTAAACTGCTTTTTCAACAGCAGCCTCCTCAACAGTAACCTCCTCAGCAGCAGCTCCCTCGACCACAGCCCCTTCGATGGCAGCCTCCCCGATAGCAACATGATTGCTAGATCCTCCGCCCTCTTCTGGGCCCTCTTCATCTCCTACGATAGCCTCAACATCCTTTTTTCCCTCTGCTTCTATCACAGTTTTGGGAGCAGAAGCATAAGGATAGACCAACTGCTCTAGAGGCTTTAGCTCAGCCATACCCACCTTGGTCGCCTGTAATTTGGTAATGGCCTGATTCATTCCGGGAAGCCACCAAGGACTGTCGGCGCTCTCCGACGGATCTCCTAAGAACTTGGGAGGAGTAGCAAGCTGGTCAAGGCGGAAAGCACGAGAGTAGGTCCCGTCGAACCCTGGGCTAAGTGCTCGGCCACGGCATTGCTGAAGCCATGGTCGATGAAGTGAGGAATATGTGGACCCATGGCGCATAAGAAGCTTGAACTCTTTAAAAAACTGGACAGCCACTGAGTATGAAGGGTCCCCAAGAATTCTTGACCCAAGGAAGAGGTAAACAGAGATTTGATGCAGGCTTGTACTCCAACATCTGGTAGTTCGCGCTCCATCTGCCTCATATCTATTCCCATCCGTTCAATTTCTTCCTCCAGATGCTTAACCTTGGCCGCCTCCTGCCTGCTTTGAGCCCGGAGAAGAGGCAACTCTTCAGCCATAGCCTGAGCTCGCTTTTGAGCTTTGTCTTTCTCTGCGGCGACACCCTTGAGGGTTGACTGGACGGAGGATGCCTCAGCTCGAAGAAGTTCAATCTCAGTAGCCATCTCAATACCTTGGTCGAATATCTTAGTATAGACAAGGCCGAACTGCATGATGAAAAGAAGTAATGTTTAAGAAAAAGAGGAGTTAGATGTCATAAAGATAAAAGGAAATACCTCAGAAAAAAGATAAGCGTCGTGAAGCAGTTGATCTTCAGGAAGAGGCTTGTCGGAGAGCTCGATGTGAGAGGGAGGAGGACATCGGTCGATGAGACGCTGAAGAGGCTCGTAGGAGGTGGAAGTGGGAATTCCTTTCTCAGCCGGAGCTCGAGCAGTCTTCCCCTTCTTCTTTTTAGAAGTGCCGCTGTCAGAAAAGAAGGCATTGGTGGCTGAGCGAGTCCTCCTAGAGACAGAGCCTGGAACTTGAGTAGAGGAGCCTGGGAGAGGAGGAACCTTTGTAGAACTTTCTGGAGCTGGAGTCTTTTCCAAGCTTTCTAGAGCCGGAGCAGGAGACTGAGGAGCTTGTGAGGGGTCTTCCGGAGCAGCCAATGCTGGGGCCTTCACTATTCCGAGAGCCGGAGCATCCCGCGAGATATGAGTCAACCAACTCATTGCTGCAAATAACCAAGGGATTTTTTCAGAACAAACATATAATAGATGCATACGAAAAGCGAAAGAAAAAAATAGGAAGTTCTTTACCATCTCGAGGTTCTAAGGGGAAATCTTGAGGACAGAATCCAAAGTGGGAGAGGATGCGAAGATTTTTGCAGATACCAAGAACATCAAAAAAATCGTGCTGGCGGACATGAGTATTGAGATTGGTCATGACAGTGTGGTTTAAAACAGAGTAAGTTTTCAGAGGAGGAGGAAGTATCCCTGGATTATGATATATCCAACTCTCGTGGGGAAACGGCTAATCAGTGGGGTTGGTTACAAAAAAATAATACTCCCTCCAAGATGACTCTTCTTCATGAAGTTTTGTCATGAATTTGCAAACACGAGACCTTCTCCCACAAACATAGAAGAAGCCATCGTTCAGCTTGCAAGAGTGTTGACTCAGAAATAGTTCAGCAGAAGGCTCACCGCCATTCCCCTTCACCAGGATATAAAACCCTATCATAGTGCGGATAGCATTTGGGGTGAATTGATTGAGAGGGATCTGCATGCAAGTAGATATGGAGGCCAAATAGGGGTGAACTGGAAATCGAAGACCTGCCCTAATTTGAGCTTCGAAAAAAGCTAGGGTTCGAGGCCCAGAAACGTCAAGGCGTTCGGTCGAGCGAGGAATGCGGAGGGTGTACTCCGGTGGAAATACTTGGGCTTGAACAAGACTGGATAGATGAGTATCGTCGAGTAAGGAAGAGGTCAAAATCCTATTCTCAGGACTCCCCATCGGAAACGGGATGGACTCAGAAGGGTTTTGACCGGGAAATCTAAGCGGAGAGGAAGGATGGGACATTAACTAAGTAGTGTTAATAAAAGAAGAAAAGATAGCCAGGTTACCTTGTTGGGAGAAAAACGAAATCGGACAGGGAGACCGGCGACGGCGAGACTTGGAGAGGAAGACGCCAGAGAAGTGGAAACAGCGAAGCGAAGGAACTTTCGAGAAAGTGAAATTCAGAAAGGGATTGCGTAAAGTGAATGAAGAAAAGTGGGTTAGAATCGAGGTTTTTCCTCGGGAAGCTAGCAAGAGAGAGAAAGTTGCGTCTGTGTGGGACCCAGGCAAGGAAGTTGAAGCATTTTCGGAATTGTGGGCGGGAAGAATTCGTGAAATTGAAACCCTCTCGAAGTTCCCCTCTAGAGTAAGAATAAAACACGTCTCTCCAGAAATGCTCCTAAGCTGGAGTCACTTGAATTTCCTACTCTCACAAAAAAAAAAATACATTCCTTTTATGAGAGTAGGGGGAGTAGATGATGCGGCCTAAAAATGTCATTCGATAAGAAGGCGACACGTGTATAGAGGATAAGATAAAAGAGAGATACAGGATTAAGGAATACTCTCTGGATAAAGAATCTCTTCCGGAGGTCCCTCCAGAGGGAGCGTCACCCGGGAGAAATATTAGGAAGACCTAGTCTGGATAAGAATTAGTAGTCCGAAGATCTCGGAGGAGCCCCGTGCGAAACGGCCTGGGACTGGGTAAAAGGAGACTTATTCTTCCTTTATCCCAGCAAGCGAAGTCCACTAGGGGGAGTGGTTCCGGTTCTCTAGGAAGGAAGAGAGTGGAAGACCTTGTCAACCTGGCAGGGCTGAGTCCAAAGTACAGCTCCGAAATAGGAGGAAACCCTAACTTCCTCTTTGGTAAGGACTTTCTATAAATAGGTAAACCGAGGTACATTTTCAGGTTACGATCTCTAACTTTACTTAATTTACTACGCTGCTTACGAATAATATCTTGATTTCCTGTGAGAACCTCGTTGATAATTAAAGGACTCTTTAGTCCTTGCCATACACAAAACTACCGAGACTGACTTGAGCGTCGGAGTGTCCGCACCGGAATCCCCTCCGGTGTGTCTTTTGCAGGTTCTTGGAGGATCATTTCAGCAGAAGCAGTGTACCCGAAGCATTCATAGGCGTTCGGGAATTCGGATATCCAACCTCAAGGATATCTAATCCACCCGTGCAATTTTTGGCACGTCAATATGTGATGTGTGTAGCCGGTTGGTTAGCCTTGTTTAAAGTCTAATAAACACACCTCTTTTTATCTCTTTCTTTTGATTCATTACAACCCAATTCATATATTTTTTTAATGGATTTTTTATTTATTTTATGTCCAGATAATATTTTTTTTTGTTTCATGTCCAAATAATATTTTTTTAAATCTAATAAAATTTAATCTTACAATGAACATATGTTGTTATTTAATAAAGTACCTTCACTCCCTTTAATTGTAGGAGTTTTCTCATTTTACTGTAAACGTTTTGCTTCTATATTTGCAATCTAAGTTCATTTTCTCTTACAACATTTTACCTCAATTCATTATTTTTTTTATCTAAACCTCTCAAAATTGCACTTCATTTACCTCGATAAATGTCTTCTTCATCAGGACTTTTTAAATTTTATTTCATGTTATCTTATTTAATTTATTTTCATCTAAATTTGATATGAATATTAAATTTTAGTTTATATGTGGTATGATATTGTCTTTTAGTTTTGAAGTATATATGATATGTGTTATAAGATCTAAACTCGAAAAATGTATAATATTGGTTCACATACAATATAGTATTAGTTCGTATACAATATAGTACTCCCCCCGTCCCCGAAAAGTTTGCGGGGAATCTTGGGCACATGGTTTAAGAAAAAAGTGTAATGATGATAGTGTTGAGGGGTAATTTTGTAAACTTTTATATATAAAGTAAATAAAGTAGGCGAGTTGAGTGTGTGGTGGGTCCCAAAAGTAATGGCATAAAGGGTAAATATGTGTATATTGTGAGGGTGGGGATTGTGATGATTATTTCTATTTTGGGGTATGCAAACTTTTCGGGGACAAACAAAAAAGGAAAGTATGAAAACTTTTCTGTGACGGGGGGAGTATTAGTTTATATTTTCCTTTCCAATCACACCTCTAACTACTTAATCATTAAAATACATCTTTATTTTTTCTACAATTAGAAGCAAATAGACAAAATCATACACAAGGAATGAAAGCGACAATAATTTGTTTGTTTGTGAACTAATAATATACTAAAATATATGAACTAATATTATATCGTATATGAACTAATACTATATTGTATATAAACTAAAACACTCTTGTATGTGAACTAAAATTATATTGTATATGAACTAATGTGAACTAAAATTATATTGTATATGAACTAATTAATATTATATGTGAACTAATTAATATTATACGAACTAAAATTATATTATATACTCCGTATAAACTAAAATTATATTGTGCGGACAAGGACAAAGTAAAAAGGAAAGTATGAAAATTTTTCAGTGACGGAGGGAGTACAATATATGAACTACCATATATGAACTAATATTATATTTCAACTAATATTACTCCATTCGTCCCACAGGAATTTGCACACTTTCCATATATGGATGTCCCATACCAATTTGCACACTCCATAAAAGGAAATATATTCACAACCCTTACCCTTGAAATATACTCATATTTACTCATATGTCATTACTTTTCCACACTCAATCTACTTTTTACTTTATTTTATTCATAAAAAATTACAAAACTACCCCTCAAAACATCAATCATTATACCTTTTCTTACACATTTCTTAAAATGTGTGCCGGTCAAAGGGTGCAAGTTCCTCCGGGACGGAGGGAGTACTATACTAACAATTTTAGAGATGTATAATGAACTCAAAGTTGCTCATCTCTCAGTCAGATCAAGAGCTTGATTTGACAAAACAAAACTAGTAATATTAGATAAATTATCATAAAATACTATAAGTAACATCAATATGAATTTAATCATAAAAAACATGTAGTAAAAAAAAAAAATTACATAATAGAGAGTTCACCACCAAGTTGAACATATTCTTCACAATATTGATTGAGTTTTCTAGAATAAAGATTGAAATTCAATAGCAAAATGCATAATTGCAACCGTTGTACTAGAGAGCTCCTCATAATCAAATCCATACATTATAACAATGTGTCATACTTTTATCAACGTCCTTTAGAAAAAAAATGAAAAAATAAATACTACATATGTCCCATTATTAATTGAATATTTATTGTTTGCACAAATTTTATTGTATGAATTGTTTATGAGTGTTAAAGGTGAATTGTTTGGAGAGAAAATATTGTATTTGTGTGTAAAAAGTAATGGAATGTTGTGTAAATAAGTAGATATTTAAGAGAGATTACTAAAGTAGTAAGAGTATGTGGTAAATGTTCAAATACTAATGGAACGGAAGGGGAGTACTAATTTGGTGTTTTTTTTTTTTTTGACGAATCTTTTGTATTTATTCTAAAGCTTTTTTTCCGTAATTTTGGTCATTTTTAAAAAAAAAATTGCAAATTTTATTTTTAAAATTCATATTTTTTTTCTAATTTTGATGTTTCTGTATGAAATATGCGTGAAGTATTTTATATGCCTAATTTGAAAGGCAAAAAAAATTCATATCTAGAACATTTTTCTAAAATCGAATTCTTCCAACAACAGTAGTGTTTGTTGCTTTCATTTTTTAGGTGGGGTATTAATTATTTTATGTTTTATAGTAGAGATTGTAATGGATATGTTATTTTTTATTAAGTTGTTACATAAATCAAATGGGAAAGTTGACAAAGTTAATTTGATAATGAGGGAATGTAGAAGAGTAATGAATTTTTTTGAAATGTTCCATTATAATTTAAAAACTATAGAATATTAAGAATAAACTAATAATATTTGATAGAGATAAATTAAATTAAATTAATTAAAAAAATCATGAATGAATAGATTTTATTGAAATAAATAATAAATAAATTAAATATTTCTGGAAAAGGGGCATCTATGTGACGTCTTTTAAGTCTCTTCCATTCTTTCTCCTACATTCTATAAAAGTTAAATTTGATCACCTTAAAGAAAGAAAGACCGCGGTTATCAGTCTTCCATTCTCTCTCCTGCCTATAAAAGTTAAATTTGACCACCTTGAAGAAAGAAAGAGCGTGTTTAACAACATTCTATTATTGTAGTTTTTTATTAACCTTATTTTTATCTTTCAGTACTAATAAATAATTTATATACTTAAAATTCATGTCTTTTAATTTTTATTAGGGTACATTTAATAGAGCAAATAAAAAGATTTTTTATCGTGTATATAGAGAGTTTTCACTATTTTCTAAGTAATAGTGTGATTGTATTTTGTCAAGATATTCTGAATCAATTTACTCAAATAAATTTATGCATGGATATATTTTATTGAAATAAACAATAATTAAATTAAATATTTATGTGAAAATGAGCATTGTTATTAAAGACTTTTTTTAGTTTTCCATTCTCTCTCTTGACCACCTTGAAGAAATAGCGTATTTTCAGTCTTCCATTCTCTCTCCTAACTAGGGGTGGTTCGGTATGGTATACCGAACCATATCGCGCCATACCGTTATCATACCGAAAATATTGATACCGTTATCATACCGAAAATTTCGGTATACCGAATTTTCGGTATACCGAAAATTCGGTATAAAAAATCTCATACCGAATGTCGTACCGAAATTTCGGTATATCGTACCATACCGAATTTTTGGTATATACCGAATCATACCGAAATATCGACACGCCAAATCATACCGAAAATATCGGTATACCGAAAAATACCGAAATATCGAAAAATACCGTAATACCGAAATATCGGTATACCGAATCATACCGAAATATCGGTATACCGAATTATACCGAAATACCTAAATTAATTATAAAAATCATAATAGCTGAATATATCAAAGTATCAAACACAAATGAAAAGAGAATACAATCGTACTTCAAATTCAACAATACAAAATACAACTCTCATTCAAATTCAACAATACAAACTACAATTCTCATTCAACTTCAATAATCTCCAAAAACCTGCAAAAGATAAAACTTAATCAATTTCAATTTATAGATATTAAAGTGTAAAAAATAAATATATTACCTTTTCAAGCTTAGGATTAGACGGTAGTAAGAGCAGAATCTTGATTCGTAATTGAAGCTACAAAAGAAGAATTAAAAAGAGTGAACAAAAAATATCATAAAATAGGAATTTAAAAACAGGACCCCTTTCAATTTCTAATAAAATTTGTAATTTCGAATTGATACCAATACTTTATGTATTACCATAGAAGAATATAAATTTACTCATAAGCTTAAAAGAAACTTTCTAAAGTTGTCTCGACAGATGAGCAGTTTCATAGTAAAAACTGGTTTAATTATATCAAGTTTAAAAGTCTAAAATTCTAACTAAACAAACATACCAAGTTACCAACATACATTGCAGTAACAGCAAGAACAGAGCAACTCAGCAAAGCAATTAAAATTCGAATATCATGATGACTACGAAATCAATTGACAAAACCAAGCAACAAACATTCCTTAAGATTAAATCATTAGTGAAGCATCATTAATCTACTGTACAAATTAATAAAACTCTTAAAAACAAATTAAGAGAACACTGATATTTTTTAAATCCATCTTTCAAATCAAGCATGTAAGCATCTAATACTTAATAGGCTATTTTGAAACTCTGCACCAACCAAATCAAGAAATCTACTATCTGCTGCCTAATTAAGAAAATTCTTAAAAACTTAAAAAATTATTAATTACCGATTACCAATTTCAACATAACTCCAAAATCCCAAAATCCTTAATATGAACTCAAAATCCCAAAATCTAAAATCTGTAATATTCATAAATACTAAAATCTGTAAAAATTCCAAAACATACCTGATGGCGGGCGTGCAGCGGTGTGTAGTGGCGGCAGCGTGGACGCCGTGGAGAGTGCGGCGTGCAGCGGCGGCGTGCAGCGAAAGAGTGGAGTGCGGCGTGCAGCGAAGGAGTGGAGTGCGGCGTGTAGCGGCGACGTGGAGCGACGACGTGCAGCGACGGCGTGCAGCGAAGGATAGGGGGGCGTGCTGCGTGCAGCGGCCCAAGTTAGAATGTTGAGTTTTGGAATTTGGAAGTTAGATCTAGGGTTTTAGAGTCTTTGTTAGAAATTAGAATTTTAAAATTTATTTTTTTAATTTAAAATTTTAACTATATTATTAAATAATTATTTTATTAATATTTCGATATTTCGGTATATACCGAAATACCGATATTTTCGGTATATCGAACTTATCGAAATTTTCGGTATATACCGAAATATCGCGGTATGACCATTTTCCATACCGTTATCATACCGAAAATATCAGTACGATATCATACTGTACCGAAAATTTCGGTATACCGAAAATTTCGATAATTTCCGTATTTTTTCGGTACGATAAGCCCGGTATACCGAAATTTCGGTATATTTACCCACCCCTACTCCTAACCACCTTGAAGAAAAAGCGTGGTTATCAACAGGACATTACTAACCTCAATTTTATCTTTCAAACTTGACCACTTTAAAGAAAGCGCCTGGTTACCAACAGACTATTATCGAAATTCATGTATTTTAATTTTTATTAGGGTACATTTAATAGAGCAAATAAACATAATGTTTGTCGTGTATATATATAGAGTTTTCACTATTTCCTAAGTAATATCGTGATTGTATCTTTTCAAGATATTCTGAATCAATTTACTCAAATAAATTTATGGATGGATAGATTTTAGAAATAAACAATAATTAAATTAAATATTTATGGGAAAAGTGGCATTGTTATTAAAGACGTATTTTCAGTCTTCCATTCTCTCTCCTGGCCACTTTGAAGAAAGAGCGTAGTTACCAACGGAACATTAATAACCTCACTTTTATCTTTTAAACTTGACCACGCACCTTGAAGAAAGGGCGTGGTTACCAACGCATTATTATTAAAATTTATGTCTTTTAATTTTTATTAGGGTACATTTAATAGAGCAAATAAACAGAAGTTTTGTCGTGCATATACAGAGTTTTCACTATTTTCTACTCCCCCCGTCCCACAAATATAGCTACATTTAACTTTACACACAAATTAAGAAAAATCAATAAATATAGTCAAATTTAGCTAATGTGTCAATTTTGCCCTTGGAATCACATTCTCCAAAATCTGCTCACCCTTAATTACTCTTATTAATTAGGGGTAAAACGACAATAGAGCATTTAATACTAAAGTAAAAGAAGAAATGTAGCTATAATTTGGACATCCAAAAAAGGAATACGTAGCTATCTTTGTGGGACGAAGGGAGTAAGTAATAGCGTGATTGTATCTTTTCAAGATATTCTGAATCAATTAATTTACTCAAATAAATTTATGGATGAATAAATTTTATTGAAATAAACAATAATTAAATTAAATATTTACGGGAAAATTGGCATTTTTATGAAAGACGTCTTTTCAGTCTTCCATTCTCTTTCATGGTCACCTTGAAGAAAGAGCGTGGTTACCAACGGGATATTAATAACCACACTTTTATCTTTTAAACTTGACCACCTTGAAGAAAGGGCGTGGTTACCAACACACTATTATTAAAATTTATGTCTTTTAATTTTTATTATGGTACATTTAATAGAGCAAATAAATAGAATTTTTGTAGTGTATATACAAAATTTTCACTATTTTCTAAGTAATAGCGTAATTGTATCTTTTCAAGATATTTTGAATCAATTTATTGAATTTGAAGGGGGTTACACATGTTCTTATTCAAAACTCATAAATATATTAAAATTATTAAAATGTGGTCCTTTTTTTTTTTGTAGTAAACATGTGGCATTTATTATGTGATTAATTTATAACATTTTTTTTATGAGATTAATTTTTAAATTTTTTATTAATTAATTTTTTTAATAGAGAAGAGTATTGAATACGAAAGTAGGAAAGTGGAAAATTGGAGTTTGTTACGACTTACGAGGTATTGGAATTTGGGAATATGGAAGAGAGAAGAAATTTTGAATTTAAATTAAATTTACTAATTTTATTTTTCTGTTTAAAGGTATATTGGACATTTTCATTGATACAAAACATCATAATTACAAAAAAAAAAACCATATTCTTGATATCCAGAATCTGGATGTTTAGATTCATGTCTTTTAATTTTTATTAGGGTACATTTAATAGAGCAAATAATCTGGATGTTTAGCACCACGCTTATTGAAATTTATGTCTTTTAATTTTTATTAGGGTATATTTAATAGAGCAAATAAACAGAATTTTTTATCGTGTATATACAGAGTTTTCACTATTTCCTAAGTAATAGCGTGATTGTCTGATTGTATATTTTCAAGATATTCTTAATCAATTTACTTAAATAAATTTATGCATTGATAGATTTTATTGAAATAAACAATAATTAAATTAAATATTTATACGAAAAGGGACATTGTTATTAAAGACGTTTTTTTAATATTCCATTCTCTCTCTTGACCACCTTGAAGAAAGAGCGTCTTTTCAATCTTCCATTCTCTCTCATAACCACCTTGAAGAAAGAGCGTGGTTACCAACGGGACATTACTAACCTCACTTTTATCGTTCAAACTTGACCACTTTGAAGAAAGAGTGTGGTTACCAACGGACCATTATTAAAATTCATGTCTTTTAATTTTTATTAGGATACATTTAATAGGGCAAATAAATTAGAGTTTTCACTATTTCCTAAGTAATAGCGTGGTTGTATCTTTTCCAAAATATTTTGAATCAATTTACTCAAATAAATTTATGGATAGATAAATAGATTTTATTGAAATAAACAATAATTAAATTAAATATTTATGGGAAAAGGGGCATTGTTATTAAAGATGTTTTTTCAATCTTTATTCTCTCTCTTGGCCACCTTCAAGAAAAAGCGTGGTTACCAACGTGACATTAATAACCTCACTTTTATCTTTCAAACTTGACCACTTTCAAGAAAGAGTGCGGTTACCAACGGACTATTATTAAAATTCATGTGTTTTAATTTTTATTAGGGTACTGGATACATTTTATAGAGCAAATAAACAGATTTCCTAAGTAATAGCGTGACTGTATCTTTTCAAGATATTCTGAATCAATTTATTAAATTTGAAGGGGGTTACGCATATTCTTATTCAAAACTCATAAATATATTAAAATTATTAATATGTGGTCTTTTTTTTTTGTAGTAAACATGTGGCATTTATTATGTGATTAATTTATAACATTTTTTTATGAGATTGATTTTTAAATTTTTTATTAATTAATTTTTTTTTAATAAAGAAGAGTGTTGAAAACGAAAGTGGAAAAGTGGAAATTCGGAGTTTGTTACGACTTACGAGGTATTGGAATTCGTGTATATACAGAGTTTTCATTATTTCCTAAATAATAGCGTGATTGTATCTTTTCAAGATATTCTGAATCAATTTACTCAAATAAATTTATGGATGGATAGATTTTATTGAAAAAAAAATTAATTAAAATAAATATTTATGGGAAAAGTGTATTGTTATTAAAGACGTCTTTTCAGTCTTCCATTCTCTCTACTAACCACTTTAAAGTAAGAGTGTGGTTACCAACGGGACATTAATAACCTCACTTTTATCTTTCAAATTTGATCACCTTGAAGAAAGAGCGTGGTTACCAACGGATTATTATTAAAATTCATGTCTTTTCATCATTGTTAGCCAAAATAATCCCTTGCGATTTAAAAATATATATATTTATATATATCTTAAACTTTTCATATCTTCTATATTGCATTAAAAATGTGTTTATAAAATTATACGGAGTATGATTTACATTAAAACAACTCAAGTAAAATTACAATCCAACCTCCCATGTCTTTGATGAGTTGATTATAACGTAATTTGATTTTATGCTCCAATGTACTCCCTTCGTCCCTATTTAATGACCTTTTTTTTATCCTTTATTTAATGACTCATAATTATCATAAAAAAAAATTTAATTATTCTCTCAAAACATCACTATTTATACAAAAAAATATGTATATTTAGTATTCTTAAAGGTGAAAGGACATTACTAACCTCACTTTTATCTTTCAATACTAATAAACAATTTATATATTAAAATTTATGTTTTTTTAATTTTTATTAGAGTATGTTTGATAGGGCAAATGTATATACAGACTTTTCACTATTTCCTAAGCAGTAGCTAGCTTGATGATATATCTTTCCAAAATCTTCTCAATCAATTTACTCAAATAAATTTTACTTTTTATTAAAGTATGTTTGATAGGACAAATGTAAATACTGATTTTTCACTATTTCCTAAGTAATAGCTAGCGTGATGATGTATCTTTCCAAAATCTTCTCAATCAATTTACTCAAATAAATTTTAATTTTTATTAGATTACGTTTGATAGGGCAAATGTATATACAGACTTTTCACTATTTCCTAAGTAGTAGCTACATAGCGTGATGATGTATTTTTTCTAAGTAGTAGCTAGCGTGATGATGTATCTTTCCAAGATGTTCTAAATCAATTTACTTAAATAAATTTTAATTTTTATTAGAGTACGTTTGATATGGCAAATGTATATACAGACTTTTCACTATTTTCTAAGTAGTAGCTAGCGTAATGATGTGTTGGAAATAAAATGAGATATGTTTTGATCTAATACCAAAACCCCCTGAGACATGCCTAAGTCAAAATTGATAGTGTTCTAAAAATGTTAGAACACATAGCATAAGGCTAGATGAGAAGCTGAAATGTTAGGCAGCTCTTAGACAATTAGATGCACAATTTGAGGGGGAACCTATGCTTTGAAGATGATCAAGATCAAGTCCCCTCAAGGCTCAAATTCTGGAACTATCACTTAAGAGCAAGGACACTCTATGGAAAATCAAATGCACTGATCAGGAGAGTTGTCCAGAGAAGATGTTCTTATGCAAGAACAAGACTGTAAAGCTCAAAAGGACAAGTCCAATAAGATGATCTGATCAGGAGAGTTGTCCAAAGAAAGTGTCCATATGCAAGATTGGCAAAATCAAAAGGACAAGCTTAATGACTCTGATCAGCAGAGTTGTCCAAAGAAGCTAGCCATATGCAATAACAACTTTACCTAGCTCAAAAGGACAAGGCTACTCAAAGGCTTTGGATCAGGAGAGTTGTCCAGAGAAGCCCACTTTGTATGAAAAGTGCTCTGATGCTAAAAGACCAAATATGCTGATCAGAAGAGTTGTCCAGAAGAGTTGTCCAGAAGAGTTGTCTCAGCATGATTGAATCAGAACAGATACTCTAAAGGTTGAAGGTCAACTATGCTGAAGAATTAAGGACAACCATGCCCTAAAGAAATGCAATATGCCAAGATCATCTTGGAGTGAAATAAAGGGAAAGAGCCAAGTCATCTGAAGAAGAGCAAGCCAACCTTGCTGAAAAGCAAAACTGCTGATAGTGATAAGGAGAGTTGTCCAGTTGATAAGGAATGTTGTCCTATCATTGGATCAACCTTCAGAAGCCATGTCCAAGTCCTAACAAGAAGACAAACATTGGGAAAAGTGCTGCAGAATGAAGACAAAGTCTTACAAGCCGTTTATTACCCAAATGAGAACATGTCACTATCAAGAATCTGTCTTCCAGTTTGAAGAACTCAAGGAAGACATTTATAGCAATTTGGGGCTGCCTCTCCAACGGGCAAATCCTCCATTTTGTCTATAAATACAGAAGTGTGAAGACCATTTGAAAGCATCCAACTAACCTCAACACAATCCAAAAGCACCTCAATCTTGACAAGTGCTCTCAAGCTTTCAAAGAGACTATCTTAGTCTTTATACACTTCTTCTAAGCTGAACCCAATTGTATATTCATACACAAGCTTAGAGAGATATCCTATCCTTATACCTTGATCTTCATTGTAAAGGATATCTCATTAGTTGGAACCTTACTTCAACTCTTAACCCTTTCAAGTGAGAAAGTGAGAAGGTTGTAGTAGTAGAAGTGGTAGGAGCTAACTGTTGAGAGAAGAACAGTTCAGTTCTGAGTGAGAAGAGGGTACTAGGACTCTAGACATCCTAGGGATCAATTCACCAAGGAGTGGTGTTCTTGATCAAGTGCACCTTGGCACTATAAAACAAGTTAATTCCAAGAGTGAAGGAATTATCCTGTTAAATCAGGGAAAGTGGATGTAGGAGCTTGAGTCTCTGAACCACTATAAACTCTTGTGTTGATTTACTTTACAAGTACTTACATTCATTCAACACTGCACACAAAACTGTTCTTTCAAAGATACATATTCAAAGACTGTGCAAAACTGATTTGGACAAGTTCCCTGAAGCTTAACTGGACTGTTTTGGATTGAGAAAGTGATTTCAGAAATGTAAAGGAGTCCAAACTTAAAGGGCCAACCACTATTCCGCACATATAACTCCCCTAGATAGTTATTCAACTAAGTACTCAATAGTACTTAGTAGTTTGATTATCTTAGAAGAGTTAATCTTCTTCAGCAGAGTTGTCCAGACAACCTTGTTGAACTCTGGTTTGATCAAAAGTTGAAAAGAATTGCAAACAAGTGTATTCCCCCCCCCCCATACACTTGTTATATACTCCTTTCAGGTCCAACATGATGTATTTTTCCAAGATCTTCTCAATAAATTTACTCAAATAAATTTTATTTTTTATTAAATTACGTTTGATAGGGCAAATAACTATATATACAGACTTTTTCACTATTTTCTAAGTAGTAGCTAGCATGATGATGTATCTTTTCAATATCTTATCAATCAATTTACTCAAATAAATTTTTATTTTTATTAAAGTACGTTTGATAGAACAAATGTATTTAAAGACTTTTCACTATTTCCTAAGTAGTAGCTACTGTGATGATGTATCTTTTTAAGATCTTCTCGATCAATTTACTCAAATAAATTTGGTAATTAAAATTTAAATGATCTTTTAGAATTAAAGTAATTATAGTTTTTAATATTTTAGAAGTTTTTAACTTATTGCTCGAAAAACACATATAAAATAAAATTAAAATTCGAATAAGTTGTATTTCTTTGCACCCAACATATTAAAAAATCATTATAAAATTTATGTAAAAAATATATATATAAAAAACATTAATCATATGAAATTTAAATTTCAATATTTGAAAATCATTATTCTCATCTACCACATATCTGATAGAGAAAATATATAATTTGGATATTTTTTCTTATGAGAGGAACTGACAGAGCATGAAAATATAACAAAATATTAAAAATGATATGAAAACATTAATCGTATGAAATTTGAATTTCAATATTGACATTCGAACATTCAAATAGAGCGTGAAAATATAACAAAATATTAAAAATGATATGAAACATTAATCATATGAAATTTGAATTTCAATATTGACATCCGAACATTCGAAAATCATTATTCTCATCTACCACATATCTAATTATTGGTATTGGTACTGTTGAATTAAAAAAAATTATGTTTGGATTAAATTTAAAAATAAATTAAAAAACAATAACTATGGGGTATTAAAAAATTAGAGAATATAAATTTATTGATTTGTGAATAGAGTGGTATTAATAATAGAATACGGTGATTAAATTTAAAAAAATAATTATGTTGTGATTAAAGTTTAAAAAATAAATTAAAAAATAATAATTATGATTTAAAATATGGGTATTTATTGAAATAAAAAATAATTAAATTAAACATGTATGGAAAAATGGGTGTCATAATCAAAGGCCTTTTAAGTCTTTCTTTCTCTCTCCTCATTGAAGCCCACTTTGAAGAAAGAGCCTGGTTGTCAACGGATTATTCTTTATTTTATTAAACAACTCTTAAATTCATATATTATAGTATTAAATTATTTTTTAAATATTAATATTGTATTAAAAAATCGAATGTGAATACAGATGTTTCTATATGAAATATGCGTGAAATATTTTATATGCCTAATTTGAAAGGCAAAAAATATTCATATCTAGAACATTTTTCTAAAATCGAATTCTTCCAACAACAGTAGTATTTGTTGCATTCATTTTTTAGGTGGGGTATTAATTATTTTATGCTTTATAGTAGATATTGTAATGCATATGTTATATTTTTATTAAGTTGTTACATAAATTAAATGGGAAAGTTGACAAAGTTAATTTGATAAAGAGAGAATGTAAAAGTGTAATGAATTTTTTTTAAATGTCCCATTATAATTTAAAAAATATAGAATATTAAGAATAAACTAATAATATTTAATAGAGATAAATTAAATTAAATTAATTAAAAAGATTATGAATGGATAGATTTTATTGAAATAAATAATAATTAAATTAAATATCTATGGGAAAAATATGATCGTTATTAAAGACGTCTCTTCCACTTTCTATATAAGTTAAACTTGACCAGAAAAAAAGAGCGTGGTTATTAGTCTTTCATTCTCTCTCTCTCTCTATTTTAAAAGTCTCTCTCTTTCTCTCATTTGACCGCCTTGAAAAAAAGAAAAGGCGTGATAACCTCTCTCTCTTCTAAATTTGACCACCTTGAAAAAAGGAAAAGCGTGGATGGTTATCAACGGTCAATTATTTGAGTTTTTTTATTAATCTCACTTTTATCTTTCACTACTAATAAACAATTTATATACTTAAAATTTATGTCTTTTAATTTTTATTATGATACATTTAATTTAATAGAGCAAATAAACAAAATTTGTGTCGCGTATCACTATTTCCTAAGTATATAAATTGTTTTATGCTTTATAGAAGAGATTGTAATGCATATGTTATTTTTTACTAAGTTGTTACATAAATTAAATGTGAAAGTTGACAAAGTTAATTTGATAAAGAGGGAATGTAGAAGAGTAATGAATTTTTTTTTTTTTTGAAATGTCCCATTATAATTTAAAAAATATAGAATATTAAGAATAAACTAATAATATTTGATAGAGATAAATTAAATTAATTAAAAAAATTATGAATGGATAGATTTTATTGAAATAAATAATAATTAAATTAAATATTTATGAGAAAAATAGGATCGTTATTAAAGACGTCTCTTCCACTTTCTATAAAAGTTAAACTTGACCAGAAAAAAGAGCGTGGTTATGAGTCTTCCATTCTCTCTCTATTTTAAAAGTCTTTTTCTCTCATTTGACCGCCTTGAAAAAAGAAAAAGTGTGGTAACCTCTCTCTCTTCTAAATTTGACCACCTTGAAAAAAGAAAAAGCGTGGTTGGTTATCAACGGTCAATTATTTGAGTTTTTTATTAATCTCATTTTTATCTTTCACTTCTAATAAACAATTTATATACTTAAAATTTATGTCTTTTAATTTTTATTATGATACATTTAATTTAATAGAGCAAATAAACAAAATTTGTGTCGCGTATCACTATTTCCTAAGTATATAAATTGTTTTATGTTTTATAGAAGAGATTGTAATGCATATGTTATTTTTTATTAAGTTGTTACATAAATTAAATGTGAAAGTTGACAAAGTTAATTTGATAAAGAGGGAATGTAGAAGAGTAATGAATTTTTTTTTTTTTAAATGTCCCATTATAATTTAAAAAATATAGAATATTAAGAATAAACTAATAATATTTGATAGAGATAAATTAAATTAATTAAAAAAATTATGAATGGATAGATTTTATTGAAATAAATAATAATTAAATTAAATATTTATGGGAAAAATAGGATCGTTATTAAAGACGTCTCTTCCACTTTCTATAAAAGTTAAACTTGACCAGAAAGAAAGAGCGTGGTTATCAGTCTTCCATTCTCTCTCTCTCTATTTTAAAAGTCTCTCTCTTTCTCTCATTTGACCGCCTTGAAAAAAGAAAAAGCGTGGTAACCTCTCTCTCTTCTAAATTTGACCACCTTGAAAAAAGAAAAAGCGTGGTTGGTGTTGGTCCTGAAAGGAGTATATAACAAGTGTATGGGGGGGAATACACTTGTATGCAAATCTTTTCAAATTATGATCAAACCAGAGCTCAGCAAGGTTGTCTTGGACAACTCTGCTGAAGATGATGAACTCTTCTAAGATAATCAAACTACTAAGTACTATTGAGTACTTAGTTGAATAACTATCTAGGGGAGTTATAGGTGCGGAATAGTGGTTGGCCCTTTAAGTTTAGACTCCTTAAGTTTCTGAAATCACTTTGTCAATCCAATACAGTCCAGTTTAGTTTCAGGGAACTTGTCCAAACCAGTTTTGCACAGACTTTTAATATGTATTTTTGAAGGATCAGTTTTGTGTGCAGTGTTGAATGAATGTAAGTACTTTGTAAGGCAAATCAACACAAGAGTTTATAGTGGTTCAGAGACTCAAGCTCCTACATCCACTTTCCCTGATTTAACAGGATAATTCCTTCACTCTTGGAATTAACTTGTTTTATAGTGCCAAGGTGCACTTGATCAATAACACCACTCCTTGGTGAATTGATCCCTAGGATGTCTAGAGTCCTAGTACCCTCTTCTCAACTCAGAACTGAACTGTTCTTCTCTCAACAGTCAGCTCCTACCACTTCTACTACTACAACCTTCTCTCTTTCTCACTTGAAAGGGGTAAGGATTGAAGTAAGGTTCCAACTAATGAGATATCCTTTACAGTGATGATCAATGTATAAGGATATGATATCTCTCTAAGCTTGTGTATGGATATACAGTGAGTTCAGCTTAGAAGAAGTGTTTGAAGACTAAGATAGTCTTTTGAAAGCTTGTAAGTTCTATGAACTTCAGAATACTTGCTCAGTTGGATTGGTAGTTCGATGCTTTCAAATGGTCTTCACACTTCTGTAGTTATAGACAAAATGGAGGATTTGCCCGTTGGAGAGGCAGCCCCAAATTGCTATAAATATCTTCCTTGAGTTCTTCAAACTGGAAGACAGATTCTTGATAGTGACATGTCCTCATTTGGGTAATAAACGGCTTGTAAGACTTTGTCTTCTTTCTGCAGCACTTTTCCCAATGTTTGACTTCTTGTTAGGACTTGGACATGACTTCTGAAGATTGATCCAATGATAGGACAACATTCCTTATCAAATGGACAACTCTCCTTATCACTATCAGCAGATTTGCTTATCAGCAAGGTTGGCTTGCTCATCTTCAGATGACTTGGCTCTTTCCCTTTATTTCACTTCAAGTTGATCTTAGCATGTTTCAATGAGGTTTCTTTAGGGTATGGTTGTCTCTAGCTCTTCAGCATGGTTGACCTTCAAACATTAGAATCTTTGTTCTGGTTCAAACTTGCTGAGACAACTCTTCTGGGACAACTCTCCTGATCAGAGCATGTGGATTTCAATGGTGTATGCTTGTCCTTAGTGCTTGTTCCAGATTTTGAGCCTTGAGGGGACTTTATCTTGATCATTTTTAAAGCATAGGTTCCCCCTCACATTGTGCATCTAGTCATCTAAGAGCTGCCTAACATATCTGTTGGTCCTGAAAGGAGTATATAACAAGTGTATGGGGGGGGGGAATACACTTGTATGCAATTCTTTTGTTAACTTGATCAAACCAGAGTTCAGCAAGGTTGTCTTGGACAACTCTGCTGAAGAAGATTAACTCTTCTAAGATAATCAAACTACTAAGTACTATTGAGTACTTAGTTGAATAACTATCTAGGGGAGTTATATGTGCGGAATAGTGGTTGGCCCTTTAAGTTTAGACTCCTTTAATTTCTGAAATCACTTAGTCAATGCAACACAGTCCAGTTTTCAGGGAACTTGTCCAAGTAGGTTTTTGCACAGTCTTTGAATGTTTATCTTTGAAAGATCAGTTTTGTATGCAGTGTTGAGTGTATGAAAGTATTTGAAATGTAAATCAACACAAGAAGTTATAGTGGTTCAGAGACTCAAGCTCCTACATCCACTTTCCCTGATTTAACAGGATAATTCCTTCACTCTTGGAATTAACTTGTTTTATAGTGCCAAGGTGCACTTGATCAAGAACACCACTCCTTGGTGAATTGATCCCTAGGATGTCTAGTGTCCTAGTACCCTCTTCTCAACTTAGAACTGAACTGTTCTTCTCTCAACAGTCAGCTCCTACCACTTCTACTACTACAACCTTCTCACTTTCACTCTTGAAAGATGTAAGGGTTGAAGTAAGGTTCCAACTAATGAGATATCCTTTACAATGAAGATCAGTGTATAAGGATAGGATATCTCTCTAAGCTTGTGTATGGATATACAATTGGGTTCAGCTTAGAAGAAGTGTATAAAGACTAAGATAGTCTCTTTGAAAGCTTAAATGTTATATGAGCTTCAGAATACTTGTGTAGTTGGATTCTGTTGAGGTGCTTTCAAATGGTCTTCACACTTCTGTATTTATAGACAAAATGGAGGATTTGCCCGTTGGAGAGGCAGCCCCAAATTGCTATAAATGTCTTCCTTGAGTTCTTCAAACTGGAAGACAGATTCTTGACAGTGACATGTCCTCATTTAGGTAATAAACGGCTTGTAAGACTTTGTCTTCATTCTGCAGCACTTTTCCCAATGTTTGACTTCTTGTTAGGACTTGGACATGGCTTCTGAAGGTTGATCCAATGATAGGACAACATTCCTTATCATCTGGACAACTCTCCTTATCACTATCAGCAGTTTTGCCTTTCAGCAAGGTTGGCTTGCTCTTCTTCAGATGACTTGGCTCTTTCCCTTTATTTCACTTCAAGGTGATCTTAGCTTGTTTCTTTGGTGATCTTTAGGGTGTGGTTGTCTCTTTCTCTTCAGCATAGTTGACCTTCAACCTTTAGAACATCTGTTCTGATTCAATCATGTTGAGACAACTCTTCTGGACAACTCTTCTGATCAGCATATTTGGTCTTTTAGCATCAGAGCACTTTACACATAGAGTTGGCTTCTCTGGACAACTCTCCTGATCCAAAGCCTTTGAGTAGCCTTGTCCTTTTGAGCTAGGTAAAGTTGTTCTTGCATATGGCTAGCTTCTTTGGACAACTCTGCTGATCAGAGTTATTAAGCTTGTCCTTTTGATTTTACCAATCTTGCATATGGACACTTTCTCTGGACAACTCTCCTGATCAGATCATCTTATTGGACTTGTCCTTTTGAGCTTTACAATCTTGTTCTTGCATAAGAACATCTTCTCTGGACAACTCTCCTGATCAGTGCATTTGGTTTTCCATGGAGTGTCCTTGCTCTTAAGTGATTGTTCCAGAATTTGAGCCTTGAGGGGACTTGATCTTGATCATCTTCAAAGCATAGGTTCCCCCTCAAATTGTGCATCTAATTGTCTAGGAGCTGCCTAACATTTCAGCTTCCTATCTAGCCTATAAACTATATGTTCTATCATTTCTAGAACATATTTATCTTGACTTAGGCATGTCTCAGGGGGTTTTGGTATTAGATCAAAACATATCTCATTTTATTCCCAACAATTTCCCCCTTTTTGATGATGCCAAAACCTATACTATCTAAGCAAAAGTGACTTGTCTACACCTATTACATGTATCTTCAGAAGACATGACTAAGGTCAATATTCCTGAAAAAATAATGTGTTAGTGTATTCACTGTTTTTGTTGCAAGTAGGTTCAAGATAGGCATAAAGAGATTAGTGTTTCTTGATTCAAAATAAGTTCAACTATCATTCATTCAAAGATCATTACAAGCATGTTGATAGTTGAAATTAACATATCAGAGCATGAATCAATAACACTTAAATACATCAGAGCATTTCATTCTAACAATTCAAGACATAAATAAGCTTTTCATCATCAGAGCACAGAGCTTGTATCAGAGCAATCCATAATAGATTAGCACACCACATCAGCAATCTTGACCATATTTTAGCATAGTTGATCAATCAAGAAAGGTCAGAAGACTTAGCCATTTCAAAGATCATCCTCAGGGGGTGGCAGCATTCCATACTGTGCCCACACTCTTCTTTTCAATTCCATGGCTTCTTGGTTGGTTCCCTTAGGTCCAAGAACCATCTTGTTTAGCTTAAGGATCTCAGTGAATTCTCTCAGAATTCTTGCTTGGTCAATCCATCCTTCAAGCTTTGGAGGCATGTATATGATTGGCTTGGGAGCTGTGAGTTCAATTCTTGCAATGTCAGCAGCTGCAAGAAGTTGTTGATACAACTCTCTGTAGTATTCTAGCATGAACTCAGTGAAGGCAGAGTTTGCATCTCCTCCATTCCATCTGTCAATGACATAGTAGTCATAGAAAAACTCCCTTTTGGCTTCTTCCCATGTGTCATTTAGTTGAATTGGCACCCATTTATCCAAGTGTGGATATTTGGTGTCCATTGGGATTAGAAGCTGAGGCTTCATCTTGCTGTAAGTTGCTCTCCTCCTTCTTGGTCTCTGAAAGTTTGCTCTCCTTTCATCTCTTGCTCTGTTGGCTTCTTCCATCAGATCCATTTTCTCTTGGGCCCTCATCATGGCCAATTTCTGTTGTGTTTCAGGGTCTTTGCCATACCCTTCATGAAACAGCTTTGATGGATCATGGGCTAGAACAGTTGTCTTCTTCTTAGGTTCAGGTCCAAATCCTTCAGCAAATAACTCTTCAATGTCTTCAGTGGACTTGGTACCTTCAGCAGTTTTGCCAGATTCAGAAGACTTGTCCTTTTCAGCAGCTTTGGGCTCTTCAGCAGTTTTGGCTTTCTTGGATGTAGGCTCATCATCAACAACTCTGAATTCAGGTGGAAGATCAAGGCTGCTAGGAAAGTCAGTGAATTTCTCAATTTGTCTCTTCTTTCCTTGGGCCTTCTTGATCTTTCCTCTAGTTTGGACACCTTCAGCATTTTTGTCCAAACCTGACACTTCACCACCTGGTCTTTGTTGTAGCCTCACTCTTTCCTCTTGAGCTGAGGCCATTGAGTTTTTCAATGCCAATGCTAACTGCTCTTCTTCATCCAATTCTTCCAAGTTCAGCACTGCTGGCTCTTTTCCCTTTCCTTCAGGGACTTTGTCCTTCCCTTTCACTGGACTCCCAATTACTAAGGCACCTTTTGCCCTTGCTCTTTCCCTTTCCCCCTTTTTGGCAGCATCAAAACACTGAGGCTTGAGGTCACTCATTGTTGAGGCCATCAGGGATTGGGACTGGTTTAGGGATTTCATTTCTTCCAACAAATATACATTCTCATCATGTATATTTTGCATCTTGTCACTGCTCAAGCTAAGAAAAGCAAGAACAGGCTTCATTTTCTGTTGAACAACCTCCTCCATGGTTGCTTTAAGAGATGCATCCAATTTGGTCTTCAGAAACTCAGTGAGGTTGGCCACTGCACCTTCAGCAATGTTGGCCAACACTTCTTGGGAAAACATTTCTGAGGCAGCTTTGACCATAGCTAGCCTTTGCTCTTCAGCTCTTCTCTTTTGCAGTGCAGTCTTCTTACCAATAGCTTGTTTGACGGTTAGTCTGAGAGCTTTGACATTAGCATTGTGATTGTCTCTCAGCAGCTTTTGCTCTTTCTTGACCTCCTCTGAGATGGCTTCCATGGTTGATTTGGCATTTTGAACTTCAGTGGAGATGGTTTGGAGACCAGATTCCACACCACTTATTCTTGCCTCAAGGGTTGGTAACACAACATCTTCAGAGCCAGTGAGTCTCATTTCTACAGATGCTAGAGTCCTTCCTTGCTCATTTAATGCTCCTGAGGTTTCAGCATGAGCAGATTTGACTTGATGAGCCAAGGAGTCCAACTTCTCTGATTGCATCCCAAGTAAGGCTTGAGCTGAGCCTGAATCTACTTGGATAGGTGCATCTGTTAAGAACTCATCTGCAAAAATTTGATCAAGAGAAATACCTGCAACATCAGACAAGTCAAACAAGTTAGGAAATAAGCACTCATCACCCTCAATTTCTTTTGTATAAGACTCTGATACATCAGCAGTCTTCTTCTCATTTTCAACTTGTTCTTTTCTCCCTTCTGTAATAATGTTCTCACTCAAGGAATCAGGCCTCCTCTCATCAAGGGATTCTTGAAGTTCAGATTTGACTTCAAGAATAACCTGTCCTTCCTCACTTATTCCACCCTCATATGGTGGTACACTCACTATCTTAGTGATGACTACCTCTCTTTCATCCTCATCTCCCTCTGATTTTTCAGCTATTCTCTCCTTTTCAACTCCTTCTCCTAGACCTGCAGCACCTTCACCCTCAACAGGGTTCAAAGATGGCAGTTGTGAGGAGATCACAGTGCTTATCTCAGCAGCCACTGAGTCATCCTGAATGATTAAGGGCTGATCAGTGTCCAACTCTTCTGACACTGAATAGGCCTTAATCAAACTAGCCTCTAGTACAGAAACCTCAACATCTTTAGGCTGTGCCTTGGGTTCAGAAGAACCTTCATTGGCAGATGTGTCTTTGGTTGTGTTGCCACCCTTGGTCAACACCTCTGATGACACAGAGCCTTTCCTATGATAGGTTTTAGGAGGGTTTGAAAGTCTGTCTGTTATAGAAGACTTGGGTTGAAAGGATTCAGGGAGGTTGGCTTGAGGGGTTTCAGGAGGGTTGGGATTTGAAGGGTTTGAGGGATCATCAGGGGAATCATCATCATTTGAGCTACTGTCAGGGTGTTTGATTCCCTTGGATTTTCTTTCTTTCTCCTCCTCAATTTTATCAGCTACTAACTTTGCAAAAATGTCCTCATCAATGAGAAATCTTGTCTTTGAAACTCCAGCAAAGTGTAGCAATCTGTTTTCCTCTATTTGCCACCAGTTTGCACCCTTATCTTGGATGACTTGTGATATCTCCATCATGGATTTGTCTTTCACATCAACAAGCATCCTTAAATCATGAAAGGCCTTCTGAATTCTTGGAAATTCAGCAAGTTGTGGATACAAACTGTCCACAGTAGCCTTGGCTCCTCCTCTGAGCATACTTTCAAAAGTATACTCCTCCTCATCTCCACTTGAATGGGGACTTTGGGTTATAGGGGAGTTGGCTCTGGGTTCTCCTAATAGAGCTTCAGGCAGATTAAGTTCAGGGGTAATGGTTTCAGAAGGGTTGGGCTCAAATGAAGGTACTTCAGTTGCTTTAGAGAGCAATGAATCTGAAGGGGCTTTACTCAGGGGGGTTGGCTCATTGAGTGCATGCTCTAAGAGCTTTGAATAATTGAGCATGGATGAGTCAAGTGGAGACAGGAGTCTTGTCTCATCTACTGCCAAATCAGCAAGCACATCAATGCCACTTCTTTGCACATTCCCTTCTGGAGAATATCTCTTAGTGAGATTTACAGGAGTAATGGGTTGGTTGGAAGGGGTGACATGGGTTTCAGGGGAGTTGGGCTCAAGGGACTGAGTTTCAGGGAGGTTGGCCTCTATAGGTTGTCCTTCAGGGACTTTGGATTCTGGAGTTCCAGAACCAGAAGAATTAGTCCTTGACATGGATTTGGTCCTGCTTTCAGCTCTGCTCTCCCTTAGAGCCAATTGAAGAGACATTTCTTCTTGAAGCTCCAACACCTTCTTAGTAGGTTTGGCCCTTCTCTTGCTGGCCCTACTGCTTCCACTTCCTTCCTTCTCAGGGACAACTTCCCTGATTCTCTTATCACCCTTCTTCTTTTGCCTAGTCTCATTGTACTTCCTCCTCAACTCTTCTGAGTGGTCAGAAGGCACACTCACTCCCTCTTCTGCCACTGCATCAACTTCAGCTGATGCTCCTGAGGCTTCTCTTGAAGACAATTGAGACATCTTTCTTGTTTTGACAGCCCTGGCCTTTGTTCTCTTTTTCATCTTAGGCTTCTCTTCCTCCTGTTCTTCAGCAGGCTTGGCCAGTAACATCCTTCTTTTCTCAGTTTTCTTGCTGAGCTTTCTGAATAGGATCTTTTGGGCTGGGAGGGGCTTTGCAAAGGTTTGCATCTGGGAATAGTGGGAAAACCTCTCAATCAACAAGCTTGCCCTGGTGCAATACTTGATTTTCCCTTCTAGCACCACCTTATTGTGGGTTTTCACCTTAAATTTAGCCTTCTCCTTCATCATCTCAGACATGATGAAGGTCCTCCAATCAAACTTGATGCCCTTAATACTGGCATCAATAATAGCAGCCATGATTCTGATCCTTGGATGGCTAACCTGCTCTAAGCTTCCAGTGTTGCTTAAGAGGCTCTTAGCAACTACCTCAAAAAGATTGAGAAACTCTGGCTTGAGAGTTTTCTTGTTTTGAGTTGAGGAGAGAGGCCCTGGAACTAATAACCATTCTTGGGCTATTTCATCTTCATGCCCAGTACCATAAACCTCTGGATTCCTTCCCTCATAAGGCAATCCAGAAGCTCCTTCCAGATCTTCTGAGGAGAATTTTACTATGTGGAATCTCTCCTCTTCCTCTCCTTCTGCTGTGTAAGATAATCTGGTTGATACTTCACCATCTTCAGGCTTGCCTCTCCACTTGAGGAAGGCAAAGAATTCTGCCATGTAGCTCTCCAAGCAAGAGCTTGGTCTTTCTTCCAAGAACTTTCGAAGACCAGCTCTTCTCAACCACCTCAGGGTTGGAGTAATCTCAGGATCTTCACTTTCAAATGAGACTATTGGCTCAAAGTGAAGATTGTTTTTGTTGCTTAGGTAGGCAAAATCCAGGTCTAGATCCTTGTTAGAGAAATCAACAAGCATCTCAGGTCTAACTTTGGGGGCCATTGAAATTTGCAGAGAGAGTTTTGAGAGAGTTTGAAGAAAATTTGAGTTAGGGTTTCGAATACTTGGGGAAGAAGTGTTTGTGGGGATCTTAAGACTTGTGAATATTCTAAAAAGAATGTATGTCAATGAGTTGGTAAGGTCTTGAAACAATTCAAAGGTGAACAAAGATGGAAATCCAAAATGGACGGCTAGGATTGATTTCAGGGGAGTTGTCCATTTTTGATCCAATGGTCAAAAACCAATGTAACAGTGAAATAATTGTTTTATTCAAAACGTGGGTGGTTTTTAATGTTTGTTAAAGGCTGGGGGTTTTTCGAGATAGACCATGTCCCAAAAAGTTTAATGCAAATAAGAGTTAAATCTTGGCATTTAATGCATGGAAAGTGACCTTTTGGGTGGGAGACAAATTAAATCCCAGAAAGGTGAAAACTGTATTTCAAGTGACAGATTTCGAGATAGGTATTGATCACCAAAAATAGGTGCTTATCATACCAAGATTTGGTTTGATAGCTGGGACAACTTATCTGACCCTACATGGACAAGTGTCCTGAAAGACTGTGGACAAGTGTCCTGAATTTCAAAGGACAAGTGTCCTGAAGAAGTAAGGTCATGTTTCTGAGTTTCAGTAGACTTGACCAAGTCTGCTGAAGTTTAAGTTTGTTTCCCCCTTAATCAATGAACTTCTTTGGACTCATTTGTCCAACTTCCCTGGATCAAGAAGTCCCAACTCTGCTGATAACTCCAGGAACCTTGCCTCTGCAAGTGGCTTAGTTAGTATATCAGCTTTTTGATGGTCTGTGTGAATTTTCACTAGCTTGATATCCTTCTTCTCCACATGATCTCTAATGAAGTGGTGCTTGATGTCCACATGTTTGCATCTAGTGTGTAAGACAGGATTTTGTGATATAGCAATGGCACTATTGTTATCACAAAATATTGGCACTTCAGTAGAGTTGACTTTGTAGTCTCTCAGTTGTTGTCTCAACCATAGGATCTGAGCACAACAACTTCCAGCAGCAACATATTCAGCTTCAGTGGTGGAAGTAGCCACTGTGTTCTGCTTCTTGGAGAACCATGAAATAAGCTTGTTGCCCAAGAATTGACAAGTCCCTGAAGTGGACTTTCTGTCAATTCTACAACCTCCATAGTCAGCATCTGAGTAGCCAGTTAACTCAATGTTGTCATCAGCAGGGTACCAAAGGCCTAGATTTTCAGTGCCTTTGAGATACCTCAAAATCCTCTTTGCAGCCTCAAGGTGGCTTTTCTTAGGATTTGCTTGAAACCTTGCACAAACACCTACTGCAAAGGTGATATCAGGTCTGCTGGCAGTGAGATAGAGGAGTGAACCAATTATTCCTCTATACTCAGTAGAGTTGGTTGGAATACCACTCTCATCAGGATCCATCTTCCAATTTGTGTTCATAGGGATCCTTACTGGCTTGCTAGTTGTACACCCAAACTTTTTGATCATTTCTCTGGTGTACTTAGCTTGGTTGATGAAGATTCCTTCTTTAGACTGTTTGACTTGTAGACCCAAAAAGAAATTCATCAACCCCATCATGGACATCTCAAACTTGCTTTGCATGAGCTTGGAGAATTTCTCACAGAGCTTCTCATTAGGGGATCCAAAAATTATGTCATCCACATAAATTTGGACAAGCAAGATGTCCTCTCCTTCAGAGATTCTGAAGAGAGTTCTGTCCACAGTTCCCTTGGTGAATCCATGATCCAAGAGGAATTGTGACAGTGTATCATACCAAGCCCTAGGGGCTTGTTTGAGTCCATATAGAGCTTTCTTGAGTCTGTAAACTTGGTTTCCAACTTCAAAACCTGGTGGTTGCTCCACATAGACTTCTTCTTTCAAGACTCCATTCAGAAAGGCACTCTTGACATCCATTTGGTATACTTTGAACCTCTTGTGGGCTGCATAGGCTAGAAAGAGCCTTATTGCTTCTAGCCTTGCCACAGGTGCAAATGTCTCATCATAGTCAATGCCTTCATGTTGGCAATACCCTTTTGCCACAAGTCTTGCTTTGTTTCTGACAATCACATCATTTTCATTTTTCTTGTTCTTGAACACCCACTTTGTTCCAATAACATCTTGATGTGAAGGCCTATCCACCAGCTCCCATACTTCATTTCTGGTGAATTGGTTCAGTTCTTCCTGCATGGCTGTGATCCAATTGGCATCTTGAAGTGCTTCCTCAATATCACTTGGTTCTTGCTCTGACAAGAAACAACAGAACATAGCACTTTCACCATGAAACTTTCTGGTTCTGACTCCTATACTTGGATCACCAAGTATCAGATCAGTAGGATGGTCAGACAACCAAGTCCTTCTTTTCCTGATCTCTTCAGTAGAGTTGTCCTCTACTGAAGGTGAGTCATTTTGATCATAGAATTCAGGATAATTTAATGCAGGATCTAATTCAGGATCATAATCAGGGGTGTTGTCCTCAATGTCAGGGACATTGGCATTTTCAACATTTTGAGTTCCCCCTTGATTATTTGACCCATTAACTACCTCAGCAGGAACTGCTTCTTCATTGGTAGTTGTTACCTGGATGTGAACTGGGATTGGTTCATTCAGTTCACCATTTCCATCTGTAGGATTTGTCTCAGGAAGGTTGCCTTCAGGATTGTTGTCCAATGTGGGTTTTTCAGGCAGATTGGCTTGAACAACATCTATGAATTCAGTGTCTTTGTCTTTTAGGCTTAATCTGGTTGTCCTCTGTGTGATTTCTTCAGGTTCCAAATGATCATTCCTGATCTCAAAGATAGATTCATCAAACACAACATGAGGTGTTTCTTCCACTATAAGGGTTTTCTTGTTGTAGACTCTGAAAGCTCTACTGATTTGAGAGTATCCAAGAAATACTCCCTCATCAGCTTTGCTGTCAAAGGCTTTCAACTGTTCTTTCCCATTATTGTGAATGAAACATTTACAACCAAATATATGAAAGTATGACACTTTAGGCATTCTTCCTTTCCAGAGTTCATAGGGGGTTTTGCCTTGCCCCTTAGTGATCAAACATCTATTTTGAGTATGGCATGCAGTGTTTATAGCTTCAGCCCAAAACCTCTTAGGTAAGTTTGAATCAGCAATTAAAGTTCTAGCAGCTTCTTTTAAAGTTCTATTCCTTCTTTCTGCAACTCCATTTTGTTGGGGAGTTCTAGCTGCTGAGGTTTCATGAGCTATTCCATTTGATGTGCAGTACTCATTGATGTATGAATTAATGAACTCAGTGCCTTTATCAGATCTTATCTTGATAATGCTAAGGCTTTTCTCATTTGACAATCTCTTAAGAAGTTCAGGTAGTTTGACTTGTGTTTCCTTCTTATTAAGGAGAAATACTACCCATGTGAACCTAGAGAAGTCATCTACTACCACTAATGTGTATTTTCTACCATTTATGCTTGAAGGGGTAATTGGTCCAAACAGATCCGTATGTAGAAGTTCAAGTACCCTTTTAGTGGAGATGACTGGTTTTCCTTTGAATGAGGCTTTAATCTGTTTTCCTTCTTGACATGGCTTACACACATGTTCTTTAATGAAAACCTCATTAGGTAGTCCTTTAACTAATGCATTTCTAGCAAGTTTATTCATAGATTTGAAGTTCAGGTGGTTTAGCCTCTTGTGCCATAACCAACTTTGTTCACTAGAACTTTTAGCAATAAAACATGCAGCATCAGTAGACTTGTCCCAGTCTGCAAAGTACACATTTCCCTTCCTAGTTCCAGTCAATAGAGTTTGTTGAGTCTTATCTTTGATTAGACATTTTCCACTTGAGAACTCAACATTAAAATCTTTGTCACAGAATTGACTGATACTTAGGAGATTATATTTGAGACCAGCTACATAAGATACATTGGTTACTTCGATGTTACCAATCATCAAAGTACCATAACCTTTTGTTGTTGCTTGTGAGCTGTCTCCAAAGGTGACATTTGGGCCTTCTTTTTCAATGAAGTCAGTGAGGAGTTCCTTGTTTCCAGTCATGTGCCTTGAGCATCCACTGTCAAGGTACCATGCTGTCTTTTTGTACATGCTCCTCTTCTTGTGGCCCATTGGTACCTGCATTTAGATAGGTTTAGGTACCCTTTGAGTTTTGGGTCCTGAGAGGTTAGCTGTACCTTTGGGAACCCAAACTTGCCTAATAACCCTGATTGATTCAAGGTGGCTAAGTTGATTTCCTAGTGCATCAACATACACTGTCTTTCCCTTAAATGCCTTTGGGAAAGTATGTGTGAATGTGTTAACTCTGTAAGTTTCAGAGGAGTTGTCCACTCTTCTGAACTTATGAGTTCTTTGTGCAGCTTGATGAAATCTTTGAGGAAAGGCCTTTTTATGACCATTACCCTTTGGCATGAAGGGTTTTGGTTGTCTCATTTTATTCTGCCTGTGAGGATAGTTATCCTTAGGTCTATTCAGCTGAGGCTTTCTCAGATGAGTTGGCCTAGGCTGATTATACCTTGGATAATTCCTCTGAACATTGTTCAGGAGAGTTGCCCTTCCATTGGGTCTACTCTGCTGACCAATATTCCTCTTGTGCTCAGGAGCTTTGGCCATTTCCTTAGGTTTTGGCCTATTCTCCTGAATCACTTGAGTAGGCATTTCATTCAATTTGCCCTTTCCTTTGTTCAGTGGCTGAATTATTTCATTTTCAGTTTGTGCCACTGACTTAACAAAGATTCTCTTAGTGTTACTTGTGGATGCAACACTAAGACAAGGTGAAGATTCAAATGGATCAAAGCCCAATCCACTTCTTTGAGCCATAGGTCTTTGATAACTTTGAATTTCCTCTATTGCTCTAGAGGATTTGTTCAAAGCAGACATCTTTAATTTCAGGCTCTCTTCACTTGATTTAAGAATATCATACTCATGTGAGAGGTTTTCAAATTTTGCATTTAGAATTTTAAGTTCAAATTCTTTTCTCTTCTGAGAGAGAAGTTGATCATCAATCTCCTTTTGTTGGTCAACTATCCTGAGATTTGCTTCCTCAAGCTTTCTCAAGACTTGTTGATACAACTCAGTAGACTTGACATCAACAGCTACCTCAGAGTTCTTGGTTAGTTCAGTAGCCAATCTTTCATTTTCTCTCACACAGTTGTCATGAAATTCTTGTAATCTAGTGAAATCTTCCATCAACTTTCCTAAGGAAAGTTTCAGGTTAACCTCACTAGTGTTTTGTGAGATGAATGATGGTGAACTAGAAGTAGAGGATACCTCATCATCCTCAAGAGCCATGTTGCAAACATCATCATCATCATCACTGTTGGAGAATAATCCATCAGAGGAGTTGAAGCTTTCAGCACTATCAGATTCTTCACCAGCCATCATGGCTTTTCTATTGGTGAACTTTCTGTCTCTTTTAGCTTGTCTCTCTCTTCTTTCTTTAGAGCTCAATTCAGGGCAGTCATACTGGAAGTGCCCTTTCTTTTTACAGTTATAGCACAGATCTTCATCATCTTCTTTCTTTGAAGGTTCAGCTCTACTGGATCTTCTCCTATCAGAGTATTTGTCCTCTGATCTTTTCTCTTCAGGCTTTTTGACTTCAGCCTGTGTTTCAGAAAATCAAAATGGATTTTCAGAAGCAGTGGTCTTTGAACCCCTGCTCTGATACCACTTGTTGGTCCTGAAAGGAGTATATAACAAGTGTATGGGGGGGGAATACACTTGTATGCAATTCTTTTGTTAACTTGATCAAACCAGAGTTCAGCAAGGTTGTCTTGGACAACTCTGCTGAAGAAGATTAACTCTTCTAAGATAATCAAACTACTAAGTACTATTGAGTACTTAGTTGAATAACTATCTAGGGGAGTTATATGTGCGGAATAGTGGTTGGCCCTTTAAGTTTAGACTCCTTTAATTTCTGAAATCACTTAGTCAATGCAACACAGTCCAGTTTTCAGGGAACTTGTCCAAGTAGGTTTTTGCACAGTCTTTGAATGTTTATCTTTGAAAGATCAGTTTTGTATGCAGTGTTGAGTGTATGAAAGTATTTGAAATGTAAATCAACACAAGAAGTTATAGTGGTTCAGAGACTCAAGCTCCTACATCCACTTTCCCTGATTTAACAGGATAATTCCTTCACTCTTGGAATTAACTTGTTTTATAGTGCCAAGGTGCACTTGATCAAGAACACCACTCCTTGGTGAATTGATCCCTAGGATGTCTAGAGTCCTAGTACCCTCTTCTCAACTCAGAACTGAACTGTTCTTCTCTCAACAGTCAGCTCCTACCACTTCTACTACTACAACCTTCTCACTTTCACTCTTGAAAGATGTAAGGGTTGAAGTAAGGTTCCAACTAATGAGATATCCTTTACAATGAAGATCAGTGTATAAGGATAGGATATCTCTCTAAGCTTGTGTATGGATATACAATTGGGTTCAGCTTAGAAGAAGTGTATAAAGACTAAGATAGTCTCTTTGAAAGCTTAAATGTTATATGAGCTTCAGAATACTTGTGTAGTTGGATTCTGTTGAGGTGCTTTCAAATGGTCTTCACACTTCTGTATTTATAGACAAAATGGAGGATTTGCCCGTTGGAGAGGCAGCCCCAAATTGCTATAAATGTCTTCCTTGAGTTCTTCAAACTGGAAGACAGATTCTTGACAGTGACATGTCCTCATTTGGGTAATAAACGGCTTGTAAGACTTTGTCTTCATTCTGCAGCACTTTTCCCAATGTTTGACTTCTTGTTAGGACTTGGACATGGCTTCTGAAGGTTGATCCAATGATAGGGCAACATTCCTTATCATCTGGACAACTCTCCTTATCACTATCAGCAGTTTTGCCTTTCAGCAAGGTTGGCTTGCTCTTCTTCAGATGACTTGGCTCTTTCCCTTTATTTCACTTCAAGGTGATCTTAGCTTGTTTCTTTGGTGATCTTTAGGGTGTGGTTGTCTCTTTCTCTTCAGCATAGTTGACCTTCAACCTTTAGAACATCTGTTCTGATTCAATCATGCTGAGACAACTCTTCTGGACAACTCTTCTGATCAGCATATTTGGTCTTTTAGCATCAGAGCACTTTACACATAGAGTTGGCTTCTCTGGACAACTCTCCTGATCCAAAGCCTTTGAGTAGCCTTGTCCTTTTGAGCTAGGTAAAGTTGTTCTTGCATATGGCTAGCTTCTTTGGACAACTCTGCTGATCAGAGTTATTAAGCTTGTCCTTTTGATTTTACCAATCTTGCATATGGACACTTTCTCTGGACAACTCTCCTGATCAGATCATCTTATTGGACTTGTCCTTTTGAGCTTTACAATCTTGTTCTTGCATAAGAACATCTTCTCTGGACAACTCTCCTGATCAGTGCATTTGGTTTTCCATGGAGTGTCCTTGCTCTTAAGTGATTGTTCCAGAATTTGAGCCTTGAGGGGACTTGATCTTGATCATCTTCAAAGCATAGGGTCCCCCTCAAATTGTGCATCTAATTGTCTAAGAGCTGCCTAACATTTCAGCTTCCTATCTAGCCTATAAACTATATGTTCTATCATTTCTAGAACATATTTATCTTGACTTAGGCATGTCTCAGGGAGTTTTGGTATTAGATCAAAACATATCTCATTTTATTCCCAACAATATCAGCTTCTCATCTAGCCTTATGCTATGTGTTCTAACAATCTTAGAACACAATCATCTTGACTTAGGCATGTCTTATGGGGTTTTGGTATTTAATCAAAACATATATCATTTTATTCCCAACAATTTCCCCCTTTTTGATGATGCCAAAACCTACACATTCTAAGCAAAAGTGACTTGTCTACACCTATTACATATATCTTCAGAAGACATGACTAAGGTCAATATTCCTGAAAAGACAATGTGTTAGTGTATTCACTGTTTTTGTTGCAAGTAGGTTTCATAGATAGGCATAGAGAGATGAGTGTTTCTTGATTCAAAATAAGTTCAACTATCATTCATTCAAAGATCATTACAAGCATGTTGATAGTTGAAATTAACATATCAGAGCATGAATCAAATAACACTTAAATACATCAGAGCACTTCATTCTAACAATTCAAGACATAAATAAGATTTTCAGCATCAGAGCACAGAGCTTGTATCAGAGCAATCCATAATAAATCAGAGCAAATAGATTAGCACACCACATCAGCAATCTTGACCATATTTCAGCATAGTTGATCAATCAAGAAAGGTCAAAAGACTTAGCCATTTCAAAGATCATCCTCAGGGGGAGGCAGCATTCCATACTGTGCCCATACTCTTCTTTTCAATGCCATGGCTTCTTGGTTGGTTCCCTTAGGTCCAAGAACCATCTTGTTTAGCTTAAGGATCTCAGTGAATTCTCTCAGAATTCTTGCTTGGTCAATCCATCCTTCAAGCTTTGGAGGCATGTATATGATTGGCTTGGGAGTTGTGAGTTCAATTCTTGCAATGTCAGCAGCTGCAAGCAATTGTTGATAGAGTTCTCTGTAGTATTCTATCATGAACTCAGCAAAGGCAGAGTTGGCATCTTCTCCATTCCATCTGTCAATGACATAATAGTCATAGACAAACTCCCTTTTTGCTTCCTCCCATGTATCATTCAGTTGAACTGGCACCCATTTATCCAAGTGTGGATATTTGGTGTCCATTGGGATTAGAAGCTGAGGCTTCATCTTGCTGTATGTTGCTCTCCTTCTTGGTTTCTAAAAATTAGCTCTCCTTTTGTCTCTTGCTCTTTGTGCTTCATCTAACAAGTCCATTTTCTCTTGAGCCCTCATCATGGCCAGAATCTGTTGTGTTTCAGGGTCTTTGCCATACCCTTCATGAAACAGTTTTGATGGATCATGAGCTAGGACAGTTGTCTTCTTCTTAGGTTCAGGTCCAAATCCTTCAGCAAATAGTTCTTCAATATCTTCAGTGGACTTGGAATCTTCAGTAACTTTGGCAGATTCAGAAGACTTTTCTTTTTCAGCAGTTTTGGCTTTCTCAGCAGTTTTGGCCTTCTTTGAAGTAGGCACATCATCATCAACTCTGAACTCAGGTGGAAGATCAAGGCTGTTAGGAAAGTCAGTGAATGTCTCAACTTGCCTTTTCTTTCCTTTTGCCCTTTTGATCTTTCCTCTAGTTTGGACACCTTCATCACTTTTGTCCAAACCAGACATCTCACCACCTGGTCTTTGTTGTAACCTCACTCTTTCCTCTTGAGCTGAGGCCATAGAATTCTTCAATGCAAGTGCTAATTGCTCTTCTTCATCCAATTCTTCCAAGTTTAGCACTGCAGGCTCTTTTCCTTTTCCTTCAGCAGCTTTGTCTTTTCCTTGAACTGGGCTTCCAATTACCAAGGCACCTTCATCTCATTTTCAACTCTTTCTTTTCTCCCTTCTTCAATAATTTCCTCACTTAAAGAGACAGGCCTCCTCTCATCAAGGGATTCCTGAAGTTCAGATTTGACTTCAAGAATAGCCTGCCCTTCCTCACTTATATCACCCTCATTTGGTGGTACACTCACTATTCTAGTGATCACCACATCTCTCTCATCTACTACTCCCTCTAGTTTTTCAACTAACTTTTCCTTTTCAACTCCTTCTCCTAAACCTGCAACATCTCCACCTTCATCAAGGTTCAAAGATGGCAGTTGTGGGGAGATCACAGTGCTTATTTCAACAGCCACTGAGTCATCCTGAATGATTAAGGGCTGATCAGTGTCCAACTCTTCTGACACTGAATATGCCTTAATCAAACCAGCCTCTAGCATAGGAACCTCAACATCTTTAGGTTGTGCCTTGGGTTCAGAAGAACCTTCATTGGCAGATGTGTCTTTGGTTGTGTTACCACCCTTGGTCAACACCTCTGAAGATACAGAGCCTTTCCTATGATAGGTTTTAGGAGGGTTTGATAGTCTATCTGCTATAGAAGACTTGGGTTGAGAGGGTTCAGTGAGGTTGGCTTGAGGGGTTTCAGGAGGGTTGGGGTTAGAAGGATTTGAGGGATCATCAGGGGAATCATCATCATTGGAGCTACTGTCAGGGTGTTTGATTCCCTTGGCCTTTCTTTCTTTCTCCTCCTTAATCTTATCAGCTACTAGCTTTGCAAAAATTTCCTCATCAATGAGAAATCTTGTCTTTGAAACTCCAGCAAAGTTCAGCAATCTGTTCTCCTCTATTTGTCACCAGTTTGCACCCTTATCTTGGATGACTTGTGATATCTCCATCATAGACTTGTCTTTTACATCAACAAGCATCCTTAGATCATGAAATGTCTTCTGAATTCTTGAAAATTCAGCAAGTTGTGGGTACAGATTGTCCACAGTAGCCTTTGCTCCTCCTCTGAGCATACTTTCATAAGTATACTCCTCCTCATCTCCACTTGAATGGGGACTTTGGGTTATAGGGGAGTTGGCTCTGGGGTTTCCTAAAGTGGCTTCAGGGAGGTTTAATTCAGGGATGTTGGCTTCAGAGGGGTTTGGTGCAGTAGAAGGTGCTTCAGTTGCTTTTGAGAGCAATGAATCTGAAGGGGCTTTACTCAGGGGGGTTGGCTCATTGAGTGCATGTTCTAAGAGCTTTGAATAATTGAGCATGGATGAATCAAGGGGAGACAGGAGTCTTGTCTCATCTACTGCTAAATCTGCAAGCACATCAATGCCACTTCTTTGCACACTCCCTTCTGGAGAGTATCTCTTAGTGAGATCTACAGGGGTAATGGGTTGGTTGGAAGGGGTAACATGGGTTTCAGGGGAGTTGGGCTCAGGATTCTGAAACTCAGGGATGTTGGCCTCTATAGATTGACCTTCAGGGACCTTGGATTCTGGAGTTCCAGAACCAGATGAGTTGGTCCTTGGCCTAGATTTGGTCCTGCTTTCAACTCTGCTCTCTCTTAGAGCCAATTGAAGTGACCTTTCTTCCTGCAGCTCCAACACCTTTTCATTAGGTTTGGCCCTTCTCTTGCTGGCCCTACTGCTCCCACTTCCTTCACCATCCTTCTCTGGGATAACTTCCCTGATCCTCTTATCTCCTTTCTTCTTTTGCCTTGTCTCATTATACTTCAGCCTCAACTCCTCTGAGTGGTCAGAAGGTACACTTACTCCCTCTTCTGCCACTTCATCAACTTCTGCTGATGCTCCTGAGGCTTCTCTTGAAGATAATTGAGACATTTTCTTTGTTTTGACAGCCCTGGCCTTGGTTCTTTTCTTCAGCTTAGGTTTTTCTTCAACCTGTTCTTCAGCAGGTTTGGCCAGAAGCATTCTCCTTTGCTCAGTTTTCTTGCTGAGCTTCCTAAACAGGATCTTTTGGGCTGGGAGGGGCTTTGCAAAGGTTTGCATCTGAGAGTAGTGGGAAAATCTTTCAATCAACAAGCTTGCCCTGGTGCAATACTTGAGTTTCCCTTCTAGCACAACCTTGTTGTGAGATTTCACTTTGAATTTTGCCTTTTCTTTCATCATCTCAGACATGATGAAAGTCCTCCAATCAAACTTGATGCCCTTGTCACTTGCATCAATAATAGCAGCCATAATTCTGATTCTTGGATGGCTGACCTGCTCCAAGCTTCCAGTGTTGCTCAAGAGACTCTTAGCAACTACCTCAAAGAGGTTGAGAAATTTTAGCTTGAGAGTCTTCTTGTTTTGTGTTGAAGAGATGGGGCCTGGAACCAATAGCCATTCTTGAGCTATCTCATCTTCATGTCCAGTACCATAAACTTCTGGATTCCTTCCTTCATAAGGCAATCCAAAATCTCCTTCAAGATCTTCTGAAGAGAATTTCACTCTATGAAATTTCTCTTCTTCCTCTCCTTCTGCAACATATGACAATTTGGTGGAAACTTCACCATCTGCAGGTTCACCTCTCCACTTGAGAAAGGCAAAGAATTCAGCCATGTAACCTTCCAAGCATGAACTTGGTCTTTCCTCCATGAACTTTTGTAAACCAGCTCTTCTCAGCCATCTTAGAGTTGGTGTAATCTCAGGGTCTTCACTCTCAAAGGATACTATGGTCTCAAAATGAAGATTATTTTTGTTGCTCAAGTATCCAAAATCAAGGTCTAGAGCTTTGTTGGAGAAATCAATAATCATCTCTGGTCTAACCTTGGGAGTCATTGAAAGTTACAGAGAAGGTTTGATAGAGATTGAGAGTGTTTGAAGAAATTTAAAGCTAGGGTTTCGAATACTTGGGGAAGAAGTGTTTATGGGGGATCTTAAGACTTGTGAATATTCTAAAAAGAATGTTTGTCAATGAGTTGGTGAGGTCTTGATGCAATTCAAAGGTGAACAAAAATGGAAATCCAAAATGAACGGCTAGGATTGATTTCAGAGGAGTTGTCCAGTTTTGATCCAATGGTCAAAAACCAATGCAACAGTGAAAAACTGTTTTGTTCAAAAACGTGGGTGGTTTTTAATGTTTGTTTAAGGCTGGGGGAGTTTTCGAGGTAGATCATGTCCCAAAAAGTTTAATGCAAACAAGAGTTAAATCTTGGCATTTAATGCATGGAAAGTGACCTTTTGGGTGGGAGACAAATTAAATCCCAGAAAGGTGAAAACTGTATTTTCAATGGGACAGATTTCGAAATAGACAATGATCACCTAAAATAGGTGCTTATCAAACCAAGATTTGGTTTGATAGCCAAGACAACTTATCTGACCCTACATGGACAAGTGTCCTGAAGAGTTGAGGACAAGTGTCCTGAGGAAGTAAGGTCAACTTCTCTGAATTTCAGTAGACTTGACCAAGTCTGCTGAAGTTTGAACTTAGTTCCCCCTTAATGAATGAACTCCTTTGAACTCATTTGTCCAACTTCCCTGGATCAAGAAGACCCAACTCTGCTGATAATTCCAGGAACCTTGCCTCTGCAAGTGGCTTAGTTAGTATATCAGCTTTTTGATGATCTGTGTAGATCTTCACCAACTTAATATCCTTCTTCTCCACATGATCTCTAATGAAGTGATGCTTGATATCCACATGTTTGCATCTTGTGTGCAATACAGGATTCTGTGATATGGCAATGACACTGTTATTGTCACAGAATATTGGCACTTCAGTAGAGTTGACTTTGTAGTCCTTGAGTTGTTGTCTTAGCCAAAGAATTTGAGCACAACAACTTCCAGCAGCAACATATTCAGCTTCAGTGGTGGAGGTAGCCACTGTGTTTTGCTTCTTGGAGAACCAAGATATAAGTTTGTTGCCCAAGAATTGACAAGTTCCTGAAGTGGATTTTCTGTCAATTCTGCATCCTCCATAATCAGCATCTGAGTAGCCAGTTAACTCAATGTTGTCATCAGCAGGGTACCAAAGGCCTAGATTTTCAGTGCCTTTGAGATACCTCAAGATCCTCTTTGCAGCCTCAAGATGGCTTTTCTTAGGATTTGCTTGAAACCTTGCACAAACACCTACTGCAAAGGTGATGTCAGGCCTGCTGGCATCGAGATAGAGGAGAGATCCAATGATTCCTCTATACTCAGTGGAGTTGGTTGGTACACCATTCTCATCAGGATCCATCTTCCAGTTTGTGTTCATTGGGATCCTTACTGGCTTGCTTGTTGTACACCCAAACTTCTTGATCATCTCTCTGGTGTACTTAGCTTGATTGATGAAGATTCCTTCTTTTGATTGCTTGACTTGTAGACTCAAGAAGAAGTTCATCAACCCCATCATGGACATCTCAAACTTGCTTTGCATAAGCTTGGAGAACTTCTCACAAAGCTTCTCATTAGGGGATCCAAAAATTATGTCATCTACATAAATTTGGACAAGCAAGATGTCCTCTCCTTCAGAGATTCTGAAGAGAGTTCTGTCCACAGTTCCCTTGGTGAATCCATGATCCAATAGGAATTGTGACAGTGTATCATACCAAGCCCTAGGGGCTTGCTTGAGTCCATATAGAGCTTTCTTCAGTCTGTATACTTGGTTTCCAACCTCAAAACCTGGTGGTTGCTCTACATAGACTTCTTCTTTCAAGACTCCATTCAGAAAGGCACTCTTGACATCCATTTGATACACTTTGAACCTCTTGTGGGCTGCATAGGCTAGAAAAAGCCTTATTGCTTCTAGCCTTGCCACAGGTGCAAATGTTTCATCATAGTCAATGCCTTCATGCTGGCAGTAACCTTTAGCCACTAGTCTTGCTTTGTTTCTGACAATCACATCATTTTCATTCTTCTTGTTCTTGAACACCCACTTGGTTCCAATAACGTCTTGATGTGAAGGTCTATCAACCAGCTCCCATACTTCATTTCTGGTGAATTGGTTGAGCTCTTCCTGCATTGTTGTGATCCAATTGGCATCCTGAAGTGCTTCCTCAATGTCTTTTGGTTCCTGTTCTGACAAGAAACAACAGAACATAGCACTTTCACCATGAAACCTTCTGGTTTTGACTCCTATATTTGGGTCACCAAGTATCAGATCAGTAGGATGGTCATACAACCAGGTCCTTCTTTTTCTGATCACTTCAGTAGAGTTGCCCTCTACTGAGGTTGAGTCATTTTGATCATAAAATTCAGGATAATTCAGTGCAGGATCTAAATCAGGATCATAATCAGGGGTGTTGTCCTCAATGTCAGGGACATTGGGATTTTCAACATTTTGAGTTCCCCCTTGATTATTTGACCCATTAACTACCTCAGCAGGAGCTGCTTCTTCATTGGTAGTTGTTACCTGGATGTGAACTGGGATTGGCTCATTCAGTTCACCATTTCCATCAGTGGGGTTTGTCTCAGGAAGGTTGCCTTCAGGATTGTTGTCCAATATAGTATGTTCAGGTAGATTGGCTTGGACAACATCTATGAATTCAGTGTCTTTGTCTTTTAGGCTTAATCTGGTTGTTCTTTGTGTGATTTCTTCAGGTTCCAAACCATCATTCCTGATCTCAAAGATATATTCATCAAACACAACATGAGGTGTTTCTTCCACTATAAGGGTTTTCTTGTTGTAGACTCTGAAAGCTTTACTGATTTGAGAGTATCCAAGAAATACTCCCTCATCAGCTTTGCTATCAAAGGCTTTCAACTGTTCTTTCCCATTATTGTGAATGAAACACTTACAACCAAATATATGAAAGTATGACACTTTAGGCATTCTTCCTTTCCAGAGTTCATAGGGGGGTTTTGCCTTGCCCTTTTGTAATCAAACATCTATTTTGAGTATGGCATGCAGTGTTTATAGCTTCAGCCCAAAACCTCTTAGGTAAGTTTGAGTCAGCAATTAAGGTTCTAGCAGCTTCTTTTAAAGTTCTGTTCCTTCTTTCTGCAACTCCATTTTGCTGAGGAGTTCTAGCTGCTGAGGTTTCATGAGCTATTCCATTAGATGTGCAATACTCATTGATGTATGAATTTATGAACTCAGTGTCTTTATCAGATCTTATCTTGATGATGCTAAGGCTTTTCTCATTTGACAGTCTCTTAAGGAGTTCAGGTAGTTTGACTTGTGTTTCCTTCTTATTAAGGAGAAATACTACCCATGTGAACCTAGAGAAGTCATCTACTACAACCAATGTGTATTTTCTACCATTTATACTTGAAGGGGTGATTGGTCCAAAAAGATCCATATGTAGAAGTTCAAGAACCCTTTCAGTATAAATGACTGGTTTACCTTTGAATGAGGCTTTAATTTGTTTTCCCTCTTGACATGGCTTACACACATGTTCTTTTATGAAAACCTCATTAGGTAGTCCTTTAACTAATGCATTTCTAGCAAGTTTGTTCATTGATTTGAAGTTCAGATGGTTTAGCCTCTTATGCCATAACCAGCTTTGTTCACTAGTGCTCTTAGCAATGAAGCATGCAGCATCAGTAGACTTGTCCCAGTCTGCAAAATATACATTTCCCTTCCTAGTTCCAGTCAATAGAGTTTGTTGAGTTTTATCCTTAAGTAAACATTTTCCACTTGAGAACTCAACTTTAAAGTCTTTGTCACAAAATTGACTAATACTTAGGAGATTATATTTGAGACCAGCTACATAAGATACATTGGTTACTTTGATGTTACCAATCATCAAAGTACCATAACCTTTTGTGGTTGCTTGTGAGCTGTCTCCAAAGGTGACATTTGGGCCTTCTTTTTCAATTAAATCAGTGAGGAGTTCCTTGTTTCCAGTCATGTGCCTTGAGCATCCACTGTCAAGGTACCATGCTGTCTTTTTGTTCATGCTCCTCTTTTTGTGGCCCAATGGTACCTCATCATCCTCAAGAGCCATGTTGCACACATCATCATCATCATCACTGTTTGAGAACAGTCCATCAGAAGAGTTGAAGCTTTCAGCACTATCAGATTCTTCACCAGCCATCATGGCCTTTCTATTTGTGAACTTTCTGTCTCTTTTAGCTTGCCTCTCTCTTCTTTCTTTGGAGCTTAATTCAGGGCAATCATACTGGAAGTGCCCTTTCTTCTTACAATTGTAGCATAGGTCTTCATCATCATCCTTCTTGGATTCATCTCTTCCTTTTGATGATGAAGGGTCAGCTCTACTGGACCTTCTCCTATCAGAGTACTTGTCCTCTGATCTTTTCTCTTCAGGCTTTTTGTCCTTGGCCTGATCTTCAGGGGAGTTGTATCTTCTCCTGAATTTGTTATCTTGGTAGAATTTCTTGTATCTACCAAACCTTGTGTTTAGCTTGTCAAACCTTCTAGCCATCAAGGCTAGTTCTTCCTTCATTTCAGTCTTAGAGACTGACTTTGATGATCTGGGAGTGGGTTGCATTTCAGGTTCAGCAACTTTGGCTTTGAATGCCACTCCCTTAGTAGGGTTTGAAGGTTCCTCAACAGGTTTTCTTCTATTGGGGTCAAACTCATAGGCTTTGAGTTCTGAGAAGATTTGTTGCATGGGCATGGAGGAGAGATCTTTGGTATTTTGCATCATAACAGCATAGACATCCCACTTTTGAGTGAGACTTCTCAAGATCTTTAATCCAACTTCTCTCCTGGAGCACACCTTGCCCAATGAGTTGATTTCATTCATCACATCAGTGAATCTACCAGCAAATTTGTCAATGGACTCATCAGCTTCCATTGAGAACTGCTCAAACTTTTGCACAGCAACTTGGAGCTTGTTCTCCTTGATCTTTTCTGTACCCTCACACATCACAGCAAGGGTATCCCAAATTTCTTTGGCTGTGGTGCAGTGGTAGACTCTTCCCATGACTGCATCTGGAATTGTTTGATAGAGAGTGTTCATGACAAGATAGTTTAGATTATCTTTCCTCTTTTCATCAGCAGTGAAGTCATCCTCATCCTTGGGAATCAGTTCCCTTACATCTGCTCTTTGCTCTTCTGTCACCCTGGGGTTAGTTTGGGTAAACACAAAAGGTCCTCTTGTGATTACTCTTAACATGTCAGTGTGAAGAGATGCAAGATGAGCCCTCATTCTAATTTTCCAGAAATCATAATTGTCTATTGAGAACATGGGCAATTTATGATGTGAAATGTGATTGACTGGATTTGTGGCCATGTTGTCCAATCCTTGAACAGCAGGTGGTGGAACAGCATTGTTGTTGGAAATATCTCAATAATAATCAGTCAGTCAACAAGTAATAGATTTCAGATAGAGATCAGTTCAGGACCACACAAATATGTGAATTTTGAAAATCAAGATGGATTTTCAGAGGCAGTGGTCTTTGAACCCCTGCTCTGATACCACTTGTTGGTCCTGAAAGGAGTATATAACAAGTGTATGGGGGGGGAATACACTTGTATGCAAATCTTTTCAACTTATGATCAAACCAGAGCTCAGCAAGGTTGTCTTGGACAACTCTGCTGAAGATGATGAACTCTTCTAAGATAATCAAACTACTAAGTACTATTGAGTACTTAGTTGAATAACTATCTAGTGGAGTTATAGGTGCGGAATAGTGGTTGGCCCTTTAATTTTAGACTCCTTAAGTTTCTGAAATCACTTTGTCAATCCAATACAGTCCAGTTTAGTTTCAGGGAACTTGTCCAAACCAGTTTTGCACAGACTTTTAATATTTATTTTTGAAGGATCAGTTTTGTGTGCAGTGTTGAATGAATGTAAGTACTTTGTAAGGCAAATCAACACAAGAGTTTATAGTGGTTCAGAGACTCAAGCTCCTACATCCACTTTCCCTGATTTAACAGGATAATTCCTTCACTCTTGGAATTAACTTGTTTTATAGTGCCAAGGTGCACTTGATCAATAACACCACTCCTTGGTGAATTGATCCCTAGGATGTCTAGAGTCCTAGTACCCTCTTCTCAACTCAGAACTGAACTGTTCTTCTCTCAACAGTCAGCTCCTACCACTTCTACTACTACAACCTTCTCTCTTTCTCACTTGAAAGGGGTAAGGATTGAAGTAAGGTTCCAACTAATGAGATATCCTTTACAGTGATGATCAATGTATAAGGATAGGATATCTCTCTAAGCTTGTGTATGGATATACAGTGAGTTCAGCTTAGAAGAAGTGTTTGAAGACTAAGATAGTCTTTTGAAAGCTTGTAAGTTCTATGAACTTCAGAATACTTGCTCAGTTGGATTGGTAGTTTGATGCTTTCAAATGGTCTTCACACTTCTGTATTTATAGACAAAATGGAGGATTTGCCCGTTGGAGAGGCAGCCCCAAATTGCTATAAATGTCTTCCTTGAGTTCTTCAAACTGGAAGACAGATTCTTGATAGTGACATGTCCTCATTTGGGTAATAAACGGCTTGTAAGACTTTGTCTTCTTTCTGCAGCACTTTTCCCAATGTTTGACTTCTTGTTAGGACTTGGACATGGCTTCTGAAGATTGATCCAATGATAGGACAACATTCCTTATCAAATGGACAGCTCTCCTTATCACTATCAGCAGATTTGCTTATCAACAAGGTTGGCTTGCTCATCTTCAGATGACTTGGCTCTTTCCCTTTCTTTCACTTCAAGTTGATCTTAGCATGTTTCAATGAGGTTTCTTTAGGGTATGGTTGTCTCTAGCTCTTCAGCATGGTTGACCTTCAAACATTAGAATCTTTGTTCTGGTTCAAACTTGCTGAGACAACTCTTCTGGGGCAACTCTCCTGATCAGAGCATGTGGATTTCAATGGTGTATGCTTGTCCTTAGTGCTTGTTCCAGATTTTGAGCCTTGAAGGGACTTTATCTTGATCATTTTTAAAGCATAAGTTCCCCCTCACATTGTGCATCTAGTCATCTAAGAGCTGCCTAACATATCAGCTTCTCATCTAGCCTTATGCTATGTGTTCTAACAATCTTAGAACACAATCATCTTGACTTAGGCATGTCTTAGGGGGTTTTGGTATTTAATCAAAATATATATCATTTTATTCCCAACAGTTGGTTATCAACGGTCAATTATTTGAGTTTTTTATTAATCTCACTTTTATCTTTCACTACTAATAAACAATTTATATACTTAAAATTTATGTCTTTTAATTTTTATTATGATACATTTAATTTAATAGAGCAAATAAACAAAATTTGTGTGGCGTATCACTATTTCCTAAGTATATAAATTGTTTTATGCTTTATAGAAGAGATTGTAATGCATATGTTATTTTTTATTAAGTTGTTACATAAATTAAATGTGAAAGTTGACAAAGTTAATTTGATAAAGAGGGAATGTAGAAGAGTAATGAATTTTTATTTTTTTTTGAAATGTCCCATTATAATTTAAAAAATATAGAATATTAAGAATAAACTAATAATATTTGGGTAAAGTCTAGTATGCACTCGAGTGCATGTTGTGCACCCTAGTCCATGTGCATTTTTCAGTTTACTGACTTACACTTTTTGGTAAATGGTGTTGCACTTTTCAATTATTACTAAAAATATTATTATACAGTTTAATAATTGAAAAGTGCAACGCTATTTACCAAAAAGTGCAACATGGACTAGGGTGCACAACATGCACTCGAGTCCATAGCTGACCAACCCTAATATTTGATAGAGATAAATTAAATTAATTAAAAAAATTATGAATTGATAGATTTTATTGAAATAAATAATAATTAAATTAAATATTTATGGGAAAAATAGGATCGTTATTAAAGACGTCTCTTCCACTTTCTATAAAAGTTAAACTTGACTAGAAAGAAAGAGCGTGGTTATCAGTCTTCCATTCTCTCTCTCTCTCTATTTTAAAAGTCTCTCTCTTTCTCATTTGACCGCCTTGAAAAAAGGAAAAGCGTGGTAACCTCTCTCTCTTCTAAATTTGACCAGCTTGAAAAAAGAAAAAGCGTGGTTGGTTATCAACGGTCAATTATTTGAGTTTTTTTATTAATCTCACTTTTATCTTTCACTACTAATAAACAATTTATATACTTAAAATTCACGTCTTTTAATTTTTATTATGATACATTTAATTTAATAGAGCAAATAAACAAAATTTGTGTTGCGTATCACTATTTCCTAAGTATATAAATTGTTTTATGCTTTTATAGAAGAGATTGTAATGCATATGTTATTTTTTATTAAGTTGTTACATAAATTAAATGTGAAAGTTGACAAAGTTAATTTGATAAAGAGGGAATGTAGAAGAGTAATGATTTTTTTTTTTGAAATGTCCCATTATAATTTAAAAAAATATAGAATATTAAGAATAAACTAATAATATTTGATAGAGATAAATTAAATTAATTAAAAAAATTATGAATGGATAGATTTTATTGAAATAAATAATAATTAAATTAAATATTTATGAGAAAAATAGGATCGTTATTAAAGACGTCTCTTCCACTTTCTATAAAAGTTAAACTTGACCAGAAAGAAAGAGCGTGGTTATCACTCTCTCTCTCTCTCTCTCTCTCTCTCTCTCTCTCTCTCTCTCTCTCTCTCTCTCTATTTTAAAAGTCTCTCTCTTTCTCTCATTTGACCGTCTTGAAAAAAGAAAAAGCGTGGTAACCTCTCTCTCTTCTAAATTTGACCACCTTGAAAAAAGAAAAAGCGTGGTTGGTTATCAACGATCAATTATTTGAGTTTTTTTATTAATCTCACTTTTATCTTTCACTACTAATAAACAATTTATATACTTAAAATTTATGTCTTTTAATTTTTATTATGATACATTTAATTTAATAGAGCAAATAAACAAAATTTGTGTCGCGTATCACTATTTCCTAAGTATATAAATTGTTTTATTCTTTATAGAAGAGATTGTAATGCATATGTTATTTTTTATTAAGTTGTTATATAAATTAAATGTGAAAGTTGACAAAGTTAATTTGATAAAGAGGGAATGTAGAAGAGTAACGAATTTTTTATTTTTTTTTTAATGTCCCATTATAATTTAAAAAATATAGAATATTAAGAATAAACTAATAATATTTGATAGAGATAAATTAAATTAATTAAAAAAATTATGAAAGGATAGATTTTATTGAAATAAATAATAATTAAATTAAATATTTATGGGAAAAATAGGATCGTTATTAAAGACGTCTCTTCCACTTTCTATAAAAGTTAAACTTGACTAGAAAGAAAGAGCGTGCCTTGAAAAAAGAAAAAGTGTGGTAACCTCTCTCTCTTCTAAATTTGACCATCTTGAAAAAAGAAAAAGCGTGGTTGGTTATCAACGGTCAATTATTTGAGTTTTTTATTAATCTCACTTTTATCTTTCACTACTAATAAACAATTTATATACTTAAAATTTATGTCTTTTAATTTTTATTATGATACATTTAATTTAATAGAGCAAATAAACAAAATTTGTGTCGCGTATCACTATTTCCTAAGTATATAAATTGTTTTATGCTTTATAGAAGAGATTGTAATGCATATGTTATTTTTTATTAAGTTGTTACATAAATTAAATGTGAAAGTTGACAAAGTTAATTTGATAAAGAGGGAATGTAGAAGAGTAATGAATTTTATTTTTTTTTAAATGTCCCATTATAATTTAAAAAATATAGAATATTAAGAATAAACTAATAATATTTGATAGAGATAAATTAAATTAATTAAAAAAATTATGAATGGATAGATTTTATTGAAATAAATAATAATTAAATTAAATATTTATGGGAAAAATAGGATCGTTATTAAAGACGTCTCTTCCACTTTCTATAAAAGTTAAAATTGACCAGAAAGAAAGAGCGTGGTTATCAGTCTTCCATTCACTATTGAATATGGAAGAGAGAAGAAATTTTGAATTTAAATTAAATTTACTAATTTCATTTTTCTGTTTAAAGGTATATTGGACATTTTCATTGATACAAAACATCATAATTACAAAAAAAAAACCATATTCTTGATATTCAGAATCTGGATGTTTAGATTCATGTCTTTTAATTTTTATTAGGGTACATTTAATAGAGCAAATAATCTGGATGTTTAGCACCACGCTTATTGAAATTTATGTCTTTTAATTTTTATTAGGGTACATTTAATAGAGCAAATAAACAGAATTTTTATCGTGTATATACAGAGTTTTCACTATTTCCTAAAGGTGAAAGGACATTACTAACCTCACTTTTATCTTTCAATACTAATAAACAATTTATATATTAAAATTTATGTTTTTTTAATTTTTATTAGAGTATGTTTGATAGGGCAAATGTATATACAGACTTTTCACTATTTACTAAGCAGTAACTAGCTTGATGATATATCTTTCCAAAATCTTCACAATCAATTTACTCAAATAAATTTTAATTTTTATTAAAGTACGTTTGATAGGGCAAATGTAAATACTGATTTTTCACTATTTCCTAAGTAGTAGCTAGCGTGATGATGTATCTTTCCAAGATCTTCTCAATCAATTTACTCAAATAAATTTTAATTTTTATTAGATTACGTTTGATAGGGCAAATGTATATACAGACTTTTCACTATTTCCTAAGTAGTAGCTACATAGCGTGATGATGTATTTTTTCTAAGTAGTAGCTAGCGTGATGATGTATCTTTCCAAGATGTTCTCAATCAATTTACTTAAATAAATTTTAATTTTTATTAGAGTACGTTTGATATGGCAAATGTATATACAGACTTTTCACTATTTTCTAAGTAGTAGCTAGCGTGATGATGTATTTTTTCAAGATCTTCTCAATCAATTTACTCAAATAAATTTTATTTTTTATTAAATTACGTTTGATAGGGCAAATAACTATACAGACTTTTTCACTATTTTCTAAGTAGTAGCTAGCATGATGATGTATCTTTTCAATATCTTATCAATCAATTTACTCAAATAAATTTTTATTTTTATTAAAGTACGTTTGATAGAACAAATGTATTTAAAGACTTTTCACTATTTCCTAAGTAGTAGCTACTGTGATGATGTATCTTTTTAAGATCTTCTCGATCAATTTACTCAAATAAATTTGGTAATTAAAATTTAAATGATCTTTTAGAATTAAAGTAATTATAGTTTTTAATATTTTAGAAGTTTTTAACTTATTGCTCGAAAAACACATATAAAATAAAATTAAAATTCGAATAAGTTGTATTTCTTTGCACCCAACATATTAAAAAATCATTATAAAATTTATGTAAAAAATATATATATAAAAAACATTAATCATATGAAATTTAAATTTCAATATTTGAAAATCATTATTCTCATCTACCACATATCTGATAGAGAAAATATATAATTTGGATATTTTTTCTTATTAGAGGAACGGACAGAGCATGAAAATATAACAAAATATTAAAAATGATATGAAAACATTAATCGTATGAAATTTGAATTTCAATATTGACATTCGAACATTCAAATAGAGCGTGAAAATATAACAAAATATTAAAAATGATATGAAACATTAATCATATGAAATTTGAATTTTAATATTGACATCCGAACATTCGAAAATCATTATTCTCATCTACCACATATCTAATTATTGGTATTGGTATTGTTGAATTAAAAAAAATTATGTTTGGATTAAATTTAAAAATAAATTAAAAAATAATAACTATGATTTAAAATGTGGGGTATTAAAAAAATAGAGAATATAAATTTATTGATTTGTGAATAGAGTGGTATTAATAATAGAATACGGTGATTAAATTTAAAAAAAATAATTATGTTGTGATTAAAGTTTAAAAAATAAATTAAAAAATAATAATTATGATTTAAAATATGGGTATTCAAAAAAAAAAATAAGAATATAGATTTATTGATTTGAATAGAGTGATATTAAGAATAAAATATTGTGATTAAATTTTAAAAAATAAATTATGTTGAGATTAAAGTTTATAAAATAATAATTATGATTTAAAATTTAAAAATAATAATTATGAGTAAATAATATGTAAATTATTATTTTGAGATTAAAATAGGAAAATTGATTTTTTTTTTCAAATAAGTGTCTCATTAGTCATTATATTCTCACAAATATAAAGTATTAAGATAAAATAAATTAAGATAAGATTAATAATAAATTAATAATATTTGATAGAGGTAAATTAAATTGAATTTTAAAAAAAATATGAATGGATAGATTTTATTGAAATAAAAAATAATTAAATTAAACATGTATGGAAAAATGGGTGTCATAATCAAAGGCCTTTAAGTCTTTCTTTCTCTCTCCTCATTGAAGCCCACTTTGAAGAAAGAGCCTAGTTGTCAACGGATTATTCTTTATTTTATTAAACAACTCTTAAATTCATATATTATAGTATTAAATTATTTTTTAAATATTAATATTGTATTAAAAAATCGAATGTGAATACAGATGTTTCTATATGAAATATGCGTGAAATATTTTATATGCCTAATTTGAAAGGCAAAAAATATTCATATCTAGAACATTTTTCTAAAATCGAATTCTTCCAACAACAGTAGTATTTGTTGCATTCATTTTTTAGGTGGGGTATTAATTATTTTATGCTTTATAGTAGATATTGTAATGCATATGTTATTTTTTTTATTAAGTTGTTACATAAATTAAATGGGAAAGTTGACAAAGTTAATTTGATAAAGAGGGAATGTAAAAGTGTAATGAATTTTTTTGAAATGTCCCATTATAATTTAAAAAATATAGAATATTAAGAATAAACTAATAATATTTGATAGAGATAAATTAAATTAAATTAATTAAAAAAATTATGAATGGATAGATTTTATTGAAATAAATAATAATTAAATTAAATATTTATGAGAAAAATAGCATCGTTGTTATTAAAGACGTCTTTTCAATTTTCCATTCTCTCTCTTCTACATTTTATAAAAGTTAAACTTGACCACCTTGAAAAAAGAAAGAAAGAAAGAACATGGTTATTAGTCTTCCATTCTCTCTCCCTCTCTCAATTCTAAAAGTTAAATTTGACCATCTTGAAGAAAGAAAGAGCATGGTTATCAGTCTTCCATTCTCTCTCTCTCTATATTCTAAAAGTTAAATTTGACCACCTTGAAGAAAGAAAGCGTGTGATTATGAGTCTTCCATTTTCTCTCTAGCTAGCTCTCTCTCTCTCTCACTCTCTTTATTCTAAAAGTTAAATTTGATCACCTTGAAAAAAGAAAGAGCATGGTTGGTTACCAACGATCAATTATTGGAGTTTTTTTATTAACCTCACTTTTATCTTTCACTACTAATAAACAATTTATATACTTAAAATCCATGTCTTTTAATTTTTATTATGGCACATTTAATTGGGAAATTATCTTCATCCAGAATTTGGATATCCAGAAACTCTTTTCTTAATTAATTAATATTTTATTAATTACTTAATTACTGTTATACCCTTAGTGATATATAATAATGATTAATTAATTGTATGTGCATGCTCACTCTCTCCAACCTTTTTTTGTCTATCAAAACAAGCCGACTTAATATCCCAATAAATATAATCATTGCCTCCCATTAACTTATTACCGTTTCCACCATCATCCCACCATTAACGTGTGCACCACCCATTAATAAATAAATTTGAAACGGTAATAAGTTCTCGATTTTTTCATTTTCCATTAAACACCAAATCTTCATATTACATTACCAACAATCGATCACTTTTTGGAAATGATTCCGACGACGAAGAAAATATTCAAGATCACTCGACTCACTCACCATGTCCGACAGTTAATAGTAAGCAACAAGTTAATAACGATGAAACTGTTGTAAAAACTGGAATGATTTATGTGACCATTGATGAGTTTTTTTAAAACTTATCAGAAACATGCAAAAAGAAAGAATTTTAGCATTGTTAAACCTCTTTTCATATCTTAACCTCTTGTCATAAAATTAAAAAATAAATATTTTAAGACTTTTTCTTTGCTTGTATGTTTTTGGATTAATATTAGGAAATAAATATTTTAAGATTAGTACATAACATATAAACATATTACACATTAAAAATATATTTAAAAAATAATAAATTAAAAAATATCATTAATTTATATATGTATTTTTTTTAATAACAAAAATTAAACTAAATATATAAAATATAATGAATTAAGAAATAATGACTACGTGTATTTTAACGGGTTTTAATATGGCTACATGCATTTTTTAACATGCAATTTATTTCCAAATTTTTTGGAAAGGAGTTGAGATATGTATACAATTATATATTTCTCATATCTTTAATTCCTAATTTTATGGAAAGAGATTATGGGAAGAGATTGAGATAGGTATGCAATTATAAAATTTTCATATCCTAATTATTAGATTTTAATTTAATCTAACCTACCATATATATGGTGAAAATTTTAATTTAATGAACCTAACTTTTAAATTTTAATTTAATATGGTGAAAAAATTAATTTAATGAACCTAACTATTAGATTTTAATTTAATCAATACTATGTGGTGAAAAAATTAATTTAATGAACCTAAAAATTAGATTTTAATTTAATCAACACTATATGGTAGAAAAATTAATTTAATGAAATCAACACATTGAAACGAGTAATCGAACACTTTAATTTAAACCCTATACGGTGAGAAACGAGTAGTATGACACTAAGTGTACGCTATTGAGTTTTAATGTAATGAACACAATGAAAATTAATTTAATGGAATCAACACATTGAAACGAGCTAGTAATCGAACACTAACCTTAAACCATATACGATGAGAAACGAGTAGTCGGACACTAAGTGTACACATAAAAAATTAATTTAATGGAATCAACACATTGAAATGAGTAATCGAACCCTAAACCCTGAACTCTAAACCCCAAACCCTAAACTTGAACCCTAAACCCCAAACCCTAAACCCTGAACCCCTTACATTAACACTACCACTGTATATTAAGAAACGAGTAACCAGATACTTCATTACTAAACAATATATGTGAGAAATGATTAGTAGGATACATTATTTAAATTAAATTAAATAATTAACTTAAATAATTTAAATTAAGTAAAGTTAATTTTATAAGTTATTAAATACGGTAAATTCAATTCCTAAACCTTTAGAAAATTTTAAATTTAGAATAATAATAATTACATTATCTTTAATAAAATTAAAATTGACTCTTAAATTAATCGAAATTTACTAATATTAAATTAACTTAAATTAATTAAATTAAGTAAGTTAGAGAATTTAATTTAATCAATACAATTTTTAAATATTTTAATAAAATATAAATAAATAATAAATTCAACACTTTGTCACTAAACAATAGTATATGATAGAAATTAGATTAATGTAAATAGGTAAATAAAGCTTAATTTGTGCAATGGATTATTTCAGAATAATTTTGAATCATATTACTAATTATTCCATGAATGCATATTACAAAATATTCAATTAGACTAATCTTATCAAATTATTCCACGAGTTAAGTCCAATTTTATAGTACCAAATATTATTAATGATTCGATAATTTATTTTAGGAAAAGATTATTGAGATTTTATATAATGAATATTACTGTATTGTTATATTAGATTTTTCGACAAATTATATTTTTCAAATCTAAAATTAGATTTTGGAATTTAAATAATGAATATTATTGTTATATTATTTTTTATGTTTTCTATCAAGGTAAAAGATACAAGTTCAAAGATAAATGAGAAGGGTAGAAAGAAGGAGAAGAAGCAGAAGTAGTGAAAGTTTGAATTAACGGTAAAAAAATAAGAAGAATTTGAATTAAATACAACATTGAAACTTATTTTTGTGTAATTATTATCTACCTTGAACAAATAAGAAGAGAGAGAAAGAAGTGTCAGGTTTAATATTTAATTCAAAAATAATATTTCAGCACCATATTTTCATTAAGGGTATTTTAGTCATTTCATCACAACTTAAAACAGAAATTGACTAAAATACCCTTTTCTGGATATCCAGATTCTGAATGTTTAGCAGCACCCCATTTAATTTAATAGAGCAAATAAATAGAATTTGTGTCGCGTATAAATAGACTATGCACTATTTCCTAAGTAATAGCATAATGGTATCTTTCCAAGATATGGTGAATCAATTTACTCAAATAAATCTGGTAATTAAAATTTAAATAATCTTTTAGAATTAAAATAATTATAGTTTTTAATCTTTTAGAAGTTTTTAACATATTGCTCGAAAAACACATATAAAATTAAATTAAAATTCGAATAAGTTGTATTTCTTTGCACACAACATATTAAAAAAACATTATAAAATTTATGTAAAAAAAATATATATAAAAAATATTAATCATATGAAATTTAAATTTCAATATTTAAAAATCATTATTCTCATCTACCACATATCTGATAGAGTAAATATATAATTTGAATATTTTTTTTTATGAGAGGAACTGATAGAGCATTAAAATATAACAAAATATTAAAAATGATATGAAAACATTAATCGTATGAAATTTGAATTTCAATATTGACATTCGAACATTTAAATAGAGCGTTAAAATATAACAAAATATTAAAAATGATATGAAACATTAATCATATGAAATTTGAATTTCAATATTGACATCCAAACATTCGAAAATCATTATTCTCATCTACCACATATCTAATTATTGCTATTGGTACTGTTCAATAAAAAAAAATTATGTTGGGATTAAAGTTTAAAAAATAAATTAAAAAATAATAACTATGATTTAAAATGTGGGGTATTTAAAAAAATAGAGAATGTAAATTTATTGATTTGTGAATAGAGTGGTATTAATAATAGAATACGATGATTAAATTTAAAAAAAACAATTATGTTGTAATTAAAGTTTAAAAAATAAATTAAAAAATAATAATTATGATTTAAAATATGGGTATTCAGAAAAAAAAGAGAATATAGATTTAGGCAAAAATTTGTTCTTTTCTGTGAGACGGATCCTTTTAACCCATATTTTAAAATTTTGGGTAGGATAATCCATATTTTTTTCCAGATTTTGGTTTGTAAAAAAAGTGATAATGTTTAAGTAAAAAGTGATAATATTTTTAATAAAAGTGACTATAACTTTTTACATAAACACTATCACTTTTTGCTAAAACATTATCACTCTTTATGTATAAAAGCCTCTCACGGGCCTCATTTTGTGAGACGGTCTCACCCAAAACTAGCCCATAGACCTCATTTTGTGAGACGGTCTCACCCAAGACTAGCCCATAGATTTATTGATTTGAATAGAGTGATATTAAGAATAAAATATTGTGATTAAATTTAAAAAAATAAATTATGTTGAGATTAAAGTTTATAAAATAATAATTATGAGTAGATAATAGGTAAATTATTATTTTGATATTAAAATAGGAAAAATAGATTTTTTTTTTCAAATAAGTATTTCATTAGTCCTTATATTCTCACAAAATATAGAGTATTAAGATAAAATAAATTAAGATAAGATTAAGAATAAACTAATAATATTTGATAGAGGTAAATTAAATTAACTTTTTTTTAAAAATATGAATAGATAGATTTTATTGAAATAAAAAATAATTAAATTAAACATGTATGGAAGAAAGAGTGTCATAATCAAAGGCCTCTTAAGTCTTTCTTTCTCTCTCCTCATTCTGTAAAAAGTTAAACTTGAGCCCACTTTGAAAAAGAGCCTAGTTGCCAACAAATTATTCTTTATTTTATTAAACAACTCTTAAACTCATATATTATAGTATTAAATTATTTTTTAAATATTAATATTGTATTAAAAAATCGAATGTGAATACAGATGTTTCTATATGAAATATGCGTGAAATATTTTATATGCCTAATTTGAAAGGCAAAAAATATTAATATCTACAACATTTTTCTAAAATCGAATTCTTCCAACAACAATAGTGTTTGTTGCATTCATTTTTTAGGTAGGGTATTAATTGTTTTATGCTTTATAGTAGAGATTGTAATGCATATGTTATTTTTTTATTGGTAATGATGTGTTTACAGAATCTGTACATACAGATTCTTTTTTTTATTTAATTAATGTTTTATTAATTATTTAATTACTGTTGTACCCTTAATTAGAGATAATGACAATATATTAATTAATAGGATAATTAATGGCGTGCATGTTTATCTCTCCTTCTTTCTCGTTGATCAAAACACGCAATTAATCTCCCAACACGCAATTAATCTCCCAACACGCATAATTATACCACACCATCATTACATCTAATTTGAAATGGTATTTGTGGTGCAACCTTCATTAAAAATTTATCTCACCATTAATCATTAATGTGTGCTACAACAATAACTTAAATTTTCGTTTTTTTTCCTTCTCCAACAAACACAATATCTAAAACGTTTCATTATCAACAATAACTAATCTTGAATTATTCCAATCACTTTTTTAAGACGATTCCAACGACGAAGAAAATATTGTTAAGTCTAGTGATAATTTAATGAAGGCATTAATTAATTTAATTTTAACACTAAAAATTAATTTAAATAAAGTAATTTCATTATCATACATAAATTAATTTAATTAACTCTAAGTCTAAGGGTACATTATTAAAAATTAGTTTAATAACACATTGAAAATTAATTTAATGAACCCATCAATTTAATTCATTATTGTTCCAACTGACTAATTTTGTTAATTAATTAAATTTGGTAATTAACTAACTCTGGTTAATTAATTAAATTTGGTAATTAACTAATGTTTTGTTAATTAATTAAATTTGTACACTATTGACAATTAATTGATTAAATTAACACGGTTGACAATTAATTTTAATTTTAATTTTAATCGAAACTTTAAAAAATTAAATTAGTGAGTGATACCTAAGTATTTAGAAGTTTACACTTTGAAAAATTAAATTAATGAGTGAGACCTAAGTATTTAGAAGTTTACACTTTAAAAAATTAAATTAGTGAGTGAGACCTTAGCATCTATAAGTAGACACTTAAAAAAATTAAATTGAGTGAGACTTAAGTATGTATAAGTGTACTCTTTACCCTAAACCCTAAACCGCGAACCCTGAACACTATATGCTGAGAAACGAGTAATCGGAGATAAGTGTATCATATTGAACTTAAATTCATAATACACATTTGAAATTTATTTATTAATGAATCTTGAGTGTCCACGTTGAAATGAGTAATCTGACACTTTACCCTAAATCCTGATCCCTAAACCCTAAACCTTGAACCTTAAACCCTAAACACTATATGCTGAGAAACGAGTAATCGGAGATAACTGTATCATATTGAACATAAATTCATAATACACATTTAAAATTTATTTATTAATGAATATTGAGTGTGCACGTTGAAATGAGTAATCAAACACTTTACCCTAAACCCTAAACCTTGAACCCTAAACCCTAAACACTATATGCTGAGAAACGAGTAATCAGAGATAACTGTACCATATTGAACATAAATTCATAATACACATTTGAAATTTATTTATTAATGAATATTGAGTGTGCACGTTGAAATGAGTAATCAAACACTTTACCCTAAACCCTGATCCCTAAACCCTAAACCTTGAACCCTAAACCCTAAACACTATATGCTGAGAAACGAGTAATCAGAGATAACTGTACCATATTGAACATAAATTCATAATACACATTTGAAATTTATTTATTAATGAATATTGAGTGTGCACGTTGAAATGAGTAATCAAACACTTTACCCTAAACCCTAAACAATATATGTTGAGAAATGAGTAATCGGAGATAAGTGTACCATATTGAACATAAATTCATAATACACATTTGAAGTTTATTTACTAATGGCATAAGTGTTTATTAATAATATAGTGTTACAAAAATGATATTAAACCCATAATGTGAGCCAAATGATGATTTGACATTATTCAAATCATTATATTATATTTAATTAATTAATTAATACATATTTATGGAAATTAAACTAAATATATAAAAAATATATTACCATATACATATCTCACATTCTCACCCTCTCTCCACAAAATTAGAAAATAAAATATACTATTTTTTTTCTTTTTACTGTTAATTTTTTTAAACAAATTTTAATAAAGCATATTACATATTAGTACAAAACTATTAAAAGATTAAACGTATAATTTGTTTATTTTAATTTTTTTTGTTTACGTTTTCTTTAAACTAATTAATTATTTTTTACTAGTAGTATATAATTAGTTTTTCAACAATTAATGTAGTAATCTATTTTATTAAAATTTGTGCAAAAATAATTACCCTAAAAAAATGCATATAACAATTATTCTATATTAAAATGCATATAACAGTTTTTTTTATATATTTAATTTTTTTTTCGAAGCTATTTTCATTTTTTTGTAACGTGTATAACAATTAGTATTTTATATTAAAATGTATATATATATTTTTATTTTTATTTAATTTCATTTTTTTGTTATTAAAAAAATTACATAAAAATAAATGAAACGTTTAATAGTTTTGTAATAATATGTATGCTTTATTAAAATTTGTTAAAAAAAAAATAGCGGCAAAAAGAAAAGAAATACTCTTATACGGATTATTTTATTTTATAATTATGTGGGTAGAGGTTGAGATAATATTTCTCAACCTTTTTTACACTTGTGCTACTAAATATTATGGTAGAGGAATTTTTTTTTTTCAATGTAGAAGATGAAGCTCTTTTAGAAGAAAGAATAAAAAATAAGAAGAAGAGAGAGGAAGAAGAAGAGAGGATGAAACGGTAAGTCGGTAACAAATGGAGAGAGAGAAAAGGGTTGTCTTGTGTAATTATGTGTAATTATTACCTGCCTTGAAGAAAGAAAGAAGAGAGAGAAAAAGGTGTCAGACTTTAATATTTTATTCAAAAATAATAGTTAAGCAATATATTTGAATGAAGGGTATATTAGTCATTCTAACACAACTTAAACCAAAAATGGACAAAAATACCCCTGTCTGTACATACAGATTCTGTATGTTTAGCACCACCCTTTTTTTATTAAGTTGTTACATAAATCAAATGGAAAAGTTGACAAATTTAATTTGATAAAGAAGGAATGTAGAAGAGTAATGAATTTTTTTAAAATGTCCCATTATAATTTAAAAAATATAGAATATTAAGAATAAACTAATAATATTTGATAGAGATAAATTAAATTAATTAAAAAAATTATGAATGGATAGATTTTATTGAAATAAATAATAATTAAATTAAATATTTATGGGAAAAATAGCATTGTTATTAAAGACATCTCTTCAATTTTCCATTCTCTCTCTCCTACATTCTATAAGGGCATGTTTGTTTTGGGATTTGGAGGATTTTGAAATCCGGATTTCAAAATCCAGTGGATTTTAAAATCCTAATGCTTTTTATGTTTTGTGTTTGTTTTGGGAGTTATGTAGGGTATGATTTAACTTTATAGAATAGGGTTATAGGTTTTATAGGTATTTATATAGGATTTGTAGGTATTTATAGGGTTGACTTTTATAGGGTTTATAGAGTAGGATTTTGAAATCCTGAATCAAAATCTCAAACTGTAACGGGGGTGGAGTTTCGAAATCTCAAATCCGGATTTCCCATCCCAAAACAAACATGCCCTAAAAGTTAAAATTTGACCACCTTAAAGAAAGAAAGAGCATGGTTATTAGTCTTCCATTCTCCCTCTCTCTATACATTCTAAAAGTTAAATTTGATCATCTTGAAGAAAGAAAGAGCGTGGTTATCAGTCTTCCATTCTCTCTCTCTCTACATTCTAAAAGTTAAATTTGACCACTTTGAAGAAAGAAAGAGTGTGGTTATCACTCTTCCATTCTCTCTCTATCACTCTTTTTATTCTAAAAGTTAAATTTGACCACCTTGAAAAAAGAAAGAGCGTGGTTGGTTACCAACGATCAATTATTGAAGTTTTTTATTAACCTCACTTTTATCTTTCACTACTAATAAACAATTTATATACTTAAAATTCATATCTTTTAATTTTTATTATGATACATTTAATTTAATAGAACAAATAAATAGAATTTGTGTTGTGTATAAATAGACTCTGCACTATTTCCTAAGTAATAGCGTGATGGTATCTTTCCAAAATATGCTGAATCAATTTACTCAAATAAATTTGGTAATTAAAATTTAAATAATCTTTTAGAATTAAAATAATTATATAGTTTTTAATCTTTTAGAAGTTTTTAACTTATTGCCCCAAAAACACATATAAAATTAAATTAAAATTCGAATAAGTTGTATTTCTTTGCACACAACATATTTAAAATTCATTATAAAATTTATGTAAAAAAAAAAAAAAAGATAAAAAAATTAATCATATTAAATTTAAATTTCAATATTTGAAAATCATTATTCTCATCTCTCACATATGTGATAGAGAAAATATATAATTTGGATATTTTTCTTTATTAGAGGAACAGATAGAGCATGAAAATATAATAAAATATTAAAAATGATATGAAAACATTAATCATAAAGAACTGCATGAAAATTTAACAAAATATTAAAAATGATATTAAAACATTAATCTTATGAAATTTGAATTTCAATATTAACATTCGAACATTCAAATAGAGCGTGAAAATATAACAAAATATTAAAAATTATATGAAACATTAATCATATGAAATTTGAATTTCAATATTGACATCCAAACATTCGAAAATCATTATTCTCATCTACCACCTATCTAATTATTGGTATTGGTACTGTTGAATAAAAAAAAAATTGGGATTAAAGTTTAAAAAATAATAATTATGATTTAAAATGTGGGGTATTAAAAAAAAAGAATAGAGAATATAAATTTATTGATTTGTGAATAGAGTGGTATTAATAATAGAATACGGTGATTAAATTTTAAAAAAAAATTATGTTGGGATTAAAGTTTAAAAAATAAATTAAAAAATAGTAATAATTATGACTTAAAATATGAGTATTCAGGAAAAAAAAAAAAGAATATAGATTTATTGATTTGAATAGAGTGATATTAAAAATAAAATATGGTGATTAAATTTTAAAAAATAAATTAAGTTGGGATTAAAGTTTAAAAAATAATACTCCGTAATTATGATTTAAAATTTAAAAATAATAATTATGAGTAGATAATATGTAATTATCATTTTGAGATTAAAATATAAAAAAAAAAAAATTTTTCAAATAAATGTCTCATTAGTCATTTTATTCTCACAGTGTATTAAGATAAAATAAATTAAGATAATATTAAGAATAAGAATAAACTAATAATATTTGATAGAGATAAATTAAATTAAGTTTAAAAAAAAATTATGAATGAATAGATTTTATTGAAATAAAAAATAATTAAATTAAATATGTATGAAAAAAAGGATGTCGATCAAAGACGTCTCTTAAGTCTTTCTTTCTCTCTCAAGTGTAAAAAGTTAAACTTGGGCCCACTTTGAAGAAAGAGCCTAGTTGCCAACAAATTATTCTTTATTTTATTAAACAACTCTTAAACTCATATATTATAATATTAAATTATTTTTTAAATATTAATATTGTATTAAAAAAATCTAATGTGAATATAGATGTTTCTATATGAAATATGCGTGAAATATTTTATATGGCTAATTTTAAAGGCAAAAAATATTCATATCTAGAACATTTTTCTAAAATCGAATTTGTTGGTCCTGAAAGGAGTATATAACAAGTGTATGGGGGGGGGGAATACACTTGTATGCAATTCTTTTTGGACTATGATCAAACCAGAGTTCAGCAAGGTTGTCTTGGACAACTCTGCTGAAGAAGATTAACTCTTCTAAGATAATCAGACTACTAAGTACTATTGAGTACTTAGTTGAATAACTATCTAGGGGAGTTATATGTGCGGAATAGTGGTTGGCCCTTTAAGTTTAGACTCCTTTAATTTCTGAAATCACTTAGTCAATGCAACACAGTCCAGTTTAGCTTCAGGGAACTTGTCCAAATCAGTTTTGCACAGTCTTTGAGTATGTATCTTTGAAAGATCAGTGTTATGTGCAGTGTTGAATGAATGTAAGTATTTGTAAAGTAAATCAACACAAGAGTTTATAGTGGTTCAGAGACTCAAGCTCCTACATCCACTTTCCCTGATTTTACAGGATAATTCCTTCACTCTTGGAATTAACTTGTTTTATAGTGCCAAGGTGCACTTGATCAAGAACACCACTCCTTGGTGAATTGATCCCTAGGATGTCTAGAGTCCTAGTACCCTCTTCTCAACTCAGAACTGAACTGTTCTTCTCTCAACAGTCAGCTCCTACCACTTCTACTACTACAACCTTCTCACTTTCACTCTTGAAAGGTATAAGGGTTGAAGTAAGGTTCCAACTAATGAGATATCCTTTACAATGAAGGTCAATGTATAAGGATAGGATATCTCTCTAAGCTTGTGTATGGATATACAATGTGTTCAGCTTAGAAGAAGTGTATAAAGACTAAGATAGTCTCTTTGAAAGCTTGAGAGCACTTGTCAACTTGTAGGATAGTTGGATATTCTTGTTGGGGTTGAGGTGCCTTCAAATGGTCTTCACACTTCTGTATTTATAGACAAAATGGAGGATTTGCCCCAAATTGCTATAAATGTCTTCCTTGAGTTCTTCAAACTTGGAAGACAGATTCTTGATAGTGACATGTCTTCATTTGGGTAATAAACGGCTGTAACAGTTTTGTCTTCATTCTGCAGCACTTTTCCCAATGTTTGACTTCTTCTTAGGACTTGTACATGGCTTCTGAAGGTTGATCCAATGATAGGACAATATTCCTTATCATCTGGACAACTCTCCTTATCACTATCAGCAGTTTTGCCTTTCAGCATGGTTGGCTTGCTCTTTTTCAGATGACTTGGCTCTTTCCCTTTGTTTCTCTTGAGTATGGTCTTAGCTCATTCCTTTGAAGACCTTTAGGGACATGTTGTCTCAAGTTCTTCAGCATAGTTGATTTCAGCCTTTCAGAGCATTTGATCTTGATCAATTTAGCTGAGACAACTCCTCTGGACAACTCTCCTGATCAGTGTATTTAATCTTTTTGCATCAGAGCATTTTATGCCTAGAGTAGACTTCTCTGGACAACTCTCCTGATGAACACCTTTGAGTAGTTTTGTCCTTTTGAGCTAGGTAAACTTGTACTTTCTTATGGCTAGCTTCTTTGGACAACTTTCTCTTAAGTGATTGTTCCAGACTTTGAGCCTTGAGGGGACTTGATCTTGATCATCTTCAAAGTATAGGTTCCCCCTCAAATTGTGCATCTAATTGTCTAAGAGCTGCCTAACATTTCAGCTTCTCATCTAGCCTATAATCTATATGTTCTAACATTTCTTAGAACATATTCATTTAAATTAGGCATGTCTAAGGGGGGTTTTTGGTATTCAATCAAAACATAGCTCATTTTATTCCCATCAATTTCCCCCTTTTTGATGATGCCAAAACCTATATAACTTAAGCAAAAGTGACTTTTCTACACCTATTACATGTATCTTCAGAAGACATGACTGAGGTCAATATTCCTGAAAAATAATGTGTTAGTGTATTCACTGTTTTTGTTGCAAATAGGTTTCAAGGATAGGCATAAAGAGATTTTCTGAATAAGTGTATCTTGATTCAAAAGTAGTTCAACTATCATTCATATAAGAGATCATTACAGGCATGTTGATAGTTGAATTTAACATATCAGAGCATGAATCATCAACACTAAATACAATAGAGCATTATATTCTAAGCATATCAGAGGATAAACACAAAAATCAGAGCACCATTCTTGTATCAGAGCAATCCATAATCAGATCAGAGCAATCAGATTAACACATCAGCAAATTTGACCATATTTCAGCATAGTTGATCATTCAAGTGAGGTCAGAAGACTTAGCCATTTCAAAGATCATCCTCAGGAGGTGGCAGCATTCCATACTGTGCCCACACTCTTCTCTTCAGTGCCATGGCTTCTTGGTTGGTTCCCTTAGGTCCAAGAACCATCTTGTTCAGCTTGAGGATCTCAGTAAATTCCCTCAGAATTCTTGCTTGGTCAATCCATCCTTCAAGCTTTGGAGGCATGTATATGATTGGCTTGGGAGCTGTGAGTTCAAATCTTGCAATGTCAGCAGCTGCAAGTAGTTGTTGATACAACTCTCTGTAGTATTCTAACATGAACTCAGTGAAGGCAGAGTTTGCATCTCCTCCATTCCATCTGTCAATGACATAATAGTCATAGACAAACTCCCTTTTGGCTTCTTCCCATGTGTCATTCAGTTGAATTGGCACCCATTTATCCAAGTGTGGATATTTGGTGTCCATTGGGATTAGAAGCTGAGGCTTCATCTTGCTGTATGTTGCTCTTCTCCTTCTTGGTTTCTGAAAGTTTGCTCTTCTTTCATCTCTTGCTCTGTTGGCTTCTTCCATCAAGTCCATTTTCTCTTGGGCCCTCATCATGGCCAGTTTCTGTTGTGTTTCAGGGTCTTTGCCATACCCTTCATGAAACAGTTTTGATGGATCAAGAGCTAGGACTGTTGTCTTCTTCTTAGTTTCAGGTCCAAATCCTTCAGCAAATAACTCTTCAATGTCTTCAGGGGACTTGGTACCTTTAGCAGTTTTTCCAGTTTCAGAAGATTTGTCTTCTTCAGTAGATTTGGGCTTTTCAGCAGTTTTGGCTTTCTTTGATGTAGGCTCATCTTCATCAATTCTGAATTCAGGTGGAAGATCAAGGCTGCTAGGAAAGTCAGTGAATTTCTCAATTTGTCTCTTCTTTCCTTGGGCCTTCTTGATCTTTCCTCTTGTTTGGACACCTTCAGCATCTTTGTCCAAACCTGACACTTCACCACCTGGTCTTTGCTGTAGCCTTACTCTTTCCTCTTGAGCTGAGGCCATTGAGTTTTTCAATGCCAATGCTAACTGCTCTTCTTCATCCAAATCTTCCAAGTTCAGCATTTCTGGCTCTTTTCCCTTTCCTTCAGGGACTTTGTCCTTCCCTTTCACTGGACTCCCAATCACCAAGGCACCTTTTGCTCTAGCTCTTTCCCTTTCCCCCTTTTTGGCAGCATCAAAGCACTGGGGCTTTAGGTCACTCATTGTTGAGGCCATCAGGGATTGGGCCTGGTTTAGGGACTTCATCTCCTCCAACAAATATACATTCTCATCATGTATATTCTGCATTCTATCACTGCTCAAGCTAAGGAAGGCTAGGACAGGCTTCATCTTTTGTTGGACAACCTCTTCCATGGCTGTTTTCAGAGATGCATCCAGTTGGTCTTTTAAGAGCTCAGTTAGGTTGGCCACTGCACCTTCAGCAATGTTGGCCAGCACCTCTTGGGAAAATTTTTCTGAGGCAGCTTTGACCATAGCTAGCCTTTGCTCTTCAGCTCTTCTCTTTTGTAGGGCTGTCTTCTTGCCAAGAGCTTGTTTGACAGTTAGCCTGAGAGCTTTGACATTAGCATTGTGATTGTCTCTCAGCAGCTTTTGCTCTTTCTTGACCTCCTCTGAGATGGCTTCCATGGTAGACTTGGCATTTTGAACTTCAGTGGAGATGGTTTGAAGACCAGATTCCACACCACTGATTCTTGCCTCAAGAGTTGGGAGCACAACATCTTCAGAGCCAGTGAGCCTCATTTCAACAGATGCTAGAGTCCTTCCTTGCTCATTCAATGCTCCTGAAGTTTCAGCATGAGCAGATTGAACTTGATAAGCCAAGGAGTCCAACTTCTCTGATTGCATTCCAAGTAAGGCTTGAGCTGAGCCTGTGTCAACTTGGATAGGTGCATCTGTGAGGAACTCATCTGCAAAAATTTGGTCAAAAGAAATACCTGCAACATCAGACAAGTCAAACAGGTTAGGAAATAAGCACTCATCACCCTCAATTTCTTTTACATAAGACTCTGATACATCAGCAGTCTTCTTCTCATTTTCAACTTTTTCTTTTCTCCCTTCTGTAATAATGATCTCACTCAAGGAATCAGGCCTCCTCTCATCAAGGGATTCTTGAAGTTCATATTTGACTTCAAGAATAACCTGTCCTTCCTCACTTATTCCACCCTCATTTGGTGGTACACTCACTATCTTAGTGATGACTACCTCTCTTTCATCCTCACCTCCCTCTGATTTTTCACTTAATTTCTCCTTTTCAACTCCTTCACCTAATCCTGCAGCATCTCCACCTTCAACAAGGTTCAAAGATGGCAGTTGTGGGGAGATCACAGTGCTCATATCAGCAGCCACTGAGTCATCCTGAATGATTAAGGGCTGATCAGTGTCCAACTCTTCTGACACTGAATAGGCCTTAATCAAACTAGCCTCTAGTATAGGAACCTCAACATCTGTAGGCTGTGCCTTGGGTTCAGAAGAACCTTCATTGGCAGATGTATCTTTGGTTGTGTTACCACCCTTGGTCAACACCTCTGAAGTTACAGAGCCTTTCCTATGATAGGTTTTGGGAGGATTGGAAAGTCTATCTGATACAAAAGACTTGGGTTGAGAGTGTTCAGGGAGGTTGGCTTGAGGGGTTTCAGGAGGGTTGGGATTCGAAGGGTTTGAGGGATCATCAGGGGAATCATCATCATGAGAGCCACTGTCAGGGTGTTTGATTCCCTTGGTTTTTCTTTCTTTCTCCTCTTCAATCTTCTTGGCTACCAACTTTGCAAAAATCTCCTCATCAATGAGGAATCTTGTCTTTGAAACTCCAGCAAAGTGTAGCAATCTGTTCTCCTCTATTTGCCACCAGTTTGCACCTTTATCTTGGATGACTTGTGATATCTCCATCATAGATTTATCTTTTACATCAACAAGCATCCTCAAATCATGAAAGGCCTTCTGAATTCTTGGAAATTCAGCAAGTTGTGGATACAAACTGTCCACAGTAGCCTTGGCTCCTCCTCTGAGCATACTTTCAAAAGTATACTCCTCCTCATCTCCACTTGAATGGGGACTTTGGGTTATAGGGGAGTTGGCTCTGGGTACTCCTATTATGGCTTCAGGTAGATTAAGTTCAGGAATCTTGGCTTCAGATGGGTTGGGTACAGTAGAAGGGTCTTCAGTTGCTTTAGAGAGCAATGAATCTGAAGGGGCTTTACTCAGAGGGGTTGGCTCATGAAGTGCATGCTCTAAGAGCTTTGAGTAGTTGAGCATGGATGAGTCAAGGGGAGACAGGAGTCTTGTCTCATCCACTGCTAAATCAGCAAGCACATCTATGCCACTTCTTTGCACATTCCCTTCAGGAGAATATCTCTTAGTGAGATTTACAGGGGTAATGGGTTGGTTGGAAGGGGTAATATGGGTTTCAGGGGAGTTGGGCTCAAGATACTGAATTTCAGGGAGGTTGGCCTCTATGGGTTGACCTTCAGGGACTTTGGATTCTGGAGTTCCAGAACCAGATGAATTGGTCCTTGACATGGATTTGGCCCTGCTTTCAGCCCTGCTCTCCCTTAGAGCCAATTGAAGAGACCTCTCTTCTTGCAGCTCCAACACCTTTTCAGTAGGTTTGGCCCTTCTCTTGCTGGCCCTGCTACTTCCACTTCCTTCCTTTTCAGGGACAACTTCCCTGATTCTCTTATCACCCTTAGACTTTTGTCTAGTCTCATTGTACTTTTGCCTGAGTTCTTCTGAATGATCAGATGGCACTTGTACACCTTCTCTAGCAACTTCTTCAATCTCAGCTGAAGCATCTGAATTCTCTTCTGAGATTCTCTGAGACATTTTCCTTGTCTTTACAGCCCTGGCCTTTGTTCTCTTTTTCATCTTAGGCTTCTCTTCCTCCTGTTCTTCAGCAGGCTTGGCCAGTAGCATCCTTCTTTTCTCAGTTTTCTTACTGAGCTTTCTGAACAGGATCTTTTGGGCTGGGAGGGGCTTTGCAAAGGTCTGCATCTGGGAATAGTGGGAAAACCTCTCAATCAACAAGCTTGCCCTGGTGCAATACTTGATTTTCCCTTCTAGCACCACCTTGTTGTGGGCTTTCACCTTAAATTTAGCCTTCTCCTTCATCATCTCAGACATGATGAATGTCCTCCAATCAAACTTGATGCCCTTATCACTGGCATCAATAATGGCAGCCATGATTCTGATCCTTGGCTGGCTGACCTGTTCTAGGCTTCCAGTGTTGCTTAAGAGGCTCTTAGCAACTACCTCAAACAGATTGAGAAACTCTGGCTTGAGAGTTTTCTTGTTTTGAGTTGAGGAGAGAGGGCCTGGAACTAATAACCACTCTTGGGCTATTTCCTCTTCATGTCCAGTGCCATACACTTCTGGATTCCTTCCCTCATAAGGCAATCCAAAGGCTCCTTCCAGATCCTCTGAGGAGAATTTCACTCTGTGGAATCTCTCCTCCTCCTCTCCTTCTGCAGTGTAAGCTAACCTGGTTGAGATTTCTCCATCTTCAGGTTTGCCTCTCCACTCTAGGAAGGCAAAGAATTCTGCCATATAGCTTTCCAAGCAAGAGCTTGGTCTTTCTTCCAAGAACTTTTGGAGACCAGCCCTCCTCAACCATCTTAGGGTTGGAGTAATCTCAGGTTCTTCACTTTCAAAGGAAATAATGGGCTCAAAGTGAAGATTGTTTTTGTTGCTTAGATAAGCAAAATCTAGGTCTAGATCCTTGTTGGAGAAATCAACAAGCATCTCAGGTCTAACCTTGGGGGCCATTGAAATTGCAGAGAAAGTTTGATGAAGAATGAGAGAGTTTGAAGAATTGTTGAGTTAGGGTTTCGAATACTTGGGGAAGAAGTGTTTGTGGGTGTCTTAAGACTTGTGAATATTCTAAAAAGAATGTTTGTCAATGAGTTGGTAAGGTCTTGATACAATTCAAAGGTGAACAAAAATGGAAATCCAAAATGGACGGCTAGGATTGATTTCAGGGGAGTTGTCCATTTTTGATCCAATGGTTAAAAACCAATGTAACAGTGAAATAACTGTTTTATTCAAAACGTGGGAGGTTTTAAATGTTTGTTTAAGGCTGGGGATTTTTCGAGATAGATCATGTCCCAAAAAGTTTAATGCAAACAAGAGTTAAATCTTGGCATTTAATGCATGGAAAGTGACCTTTTGGGTGGGAGACAAATTAAATCCCAAAAAGGTGAAAACTGTATTTCAAAGGGACAGATTTCGAAATAGGTATTGATCACCAAAAATAGGTGCTTATCATACCAAGATTTGGTTTGATAGCTAGGACAACTTATCTGACCCTACATGGACAAGTGTCCTGAAGAAAGGTGGACAAAGGTCCTGAAAGTTAATGGACAAGTGTCCTGAAGAGGTAAGGTCATGTTTCTGAGTTTCAGTAGACTTGACCAAGTCTGCTGAAGTTTGATTTTGTTTCCCCCTTAATCAATGAGCTTCTTTGGACTTATTTGTCCAACTTCCCTGGATCAAGTAATCCCAACTCTGCTGATAGCTCCAGAAATCTTGCTTCTGCAAGTGGCTTGGTTAATATATCAGCTTTTTGATGGTCAGTGTGAATCTTGACCAACTTGATGTCCTTCTTCTCCACATGGTCTCTAATGAAGTGGTGCTTGATGTCCACATGCTTGCATCTTGTGTGCAAGACAGGATTTTGTGATATAGCAATGGCACTATTGTTGTCACAAAATATTGGCACTTCAGTAGAGTTGACCTTGTAGTCTCTTAGTTGTTGTCTTAACCATAGGATTTGAGCACAACAACTTCCAGCAGCAACATATTCAGCTTCAGTGGTGGAAGTGGCCACTGTGTTCTGCTTCTTGGAGAACCATGAAATAAGCTTGTTGCCCAAGAATTGACAAGTCCCTGAAGTGGACTTTCTGTCAATCCTACATCCTCCATAATCAGCATCTGAGTAGCCAGTTAGCTCAATATTGTCATCAGCAGGGTACCAAAGGCCTAGATTCTCAGTGCCTTTGAGGTACCTTAAGATCCTCTTTGCAGCCTCAAAATGGCTTTTCTTAGGATTTGCTTGAAATCTTGCACAAACACCTACTGCAAAGGTGATATCAGGTCTGCTGGCAGTGAGATAGAGGAGTGAACCAATGATTCCTCTATACTCAGTAGAGTTGGTTGGAATACCACTCTCATCAGGATCCATCTTCCAATTTGTGTTCATTGGGATCCTTACTGGCTTGCTAGTTGTACACCCAAACTTTTTGATCATCTCTCTGGTGTACTTAGCTTGGTTGATGAAGATTCCTTCTTCAGATTGCTTGACTTGTAGACCCAAAAAGAAGTTCATCAACCCCATCATTGACATCTCAAACTTGCTTTGCATGAGCTTGGAGAATTTCTCACACAGCTTCTCATTTGGGGATCCAAAAATTATGTCATCCACATAAATTTGGACAAGTAAGATGTCCTCTCCTTCAGAGATTCTGAAGAGAGTTCTGTCTACAGTTCCCTTGGTGAATCCATGATCCAAGAGGAATTGTGACAGTGTATCATACCAAGCCCTAGGGGCTTGTTTGAGTCCATATAGAGCTTTCTTGAGCCTATAAACTTGGTTTCCAACTTCAAAACCTGGTGGTTGCTCCACATAGACTTCTTCTTTCAAGACTCCATTCAGAAAAGCACTCTTGACATCCATTTGGTATACTTTGAACCTCTTGTGGGCTGCATAGGCTAGAAAGAGCCTTATTGCTTCTAGCCTTGCCACAGGTGCAAATGTTTCATCATAGTCAATGCCTTCATGTTGGCAGTACCCTTTTGCCACTAGTCTTGCTTTGTTTCTGACAATCACATCATTTTCATTCTTCTTGTTCTTGAACACCCACTTTGTTCCAATAACATCTTGATGTGAAGGTCTATCCACCAGCTCCCATACTTCATTTCTGGTGAATTGGTTTAGTTCTTCCTGCATGGCTGTGATCCAGTTGGCATCTTGAAGTGCTTCCTCAACATCACTTGGTTCTTGTTCTGACAAGAAACAACAGAAAAGAGCACTTTCACCATGGAATCTTCTTGTTTTGACTCCAATACTTGGGTCACCAAGTATTAGATCAGTAGGATGGTCAGATAACCAAGTCCTTCTTTTTCTGATCTCTTCAGTAGAGTTGTCCTCTACTGAAGGTGAGTCATTTTGATCATAGAATTCAGGATAATTTAATGCAGGATCTAATTCAGGATCATAATCAGGGATGTTGTCCTCAATGTTAGGGACATTGGCATTTTCAACATTTTGAGTTCCCCCTTGATTATTTGACCCATTAACTACCTCAGCAGGAACTGCTTCTTCATTGGTAGTTGTTACCTGGATGTGAACTGGGATTGGTTCATTCAGTTCATCATTTCCATCTGTGGGATTTGTTTCAGAAAGGTTGCCTTCAGGATGGTTGTCCAGTATTGTGTGTTCAGGTAGATTGGGTTGGACAACATCTATGAATTCAGTGTCTTTGTCTTTTAGGCTTAATCTGGTTGTCCTCTGTGTGATTTCTTCAGGTTCCAAGTGATCATTCCTGATCTCAAAGATAGATTCATCAAACACAACATGAGGTGTTTCTTCCACTATAAGGGATTTCTTGTTGTAGACTCTGAAAGCTCTACTGATTTGAGAGTATCCAAGGAATACTCCCTCATCAGCTTTGCTGTCAAAGGCTTTCAACTGTTCTTTCCCATTATTGTGAATGAAACATTTACAACCAAATATATGAAAGTATGATACTTTAGGCATTCTTCCTTTCCAGAGTTCATAGGGGGTTTTGCCTTGCCCCTTAGTGATCAAACATCTATTTTGAGTATGGCATGCAATGTTTATAGCTTCAGCCCAAAACCTCTTAGGTAAATTTGAGTCAGCAATTAGAGTTCTAGCAGCTTCTTTTAAAGTTCTATTCCTTCTTTCTGCAACTCCATTTTGTTGGGGAGTTCTAGCTGCTGAAGTTTCATGGGCTATTCCATTTGATGTGCAGTACTCATTGATGTATGAGTTAATGAACTCAGTGCCTTTATCAGATCTTATCTTGATAATGCTAAGGCTTTTCTCATTTGACAATCTCTTGAGAAGTTCAGGTAGTTTGACTTGTGTTTCCTTCTTATTAAGGAGAAATACTACCCATGTGAACCTAGAGAAGTCATCTACTACCACTAATGTGTATTTTCTACCATTTATGCTTGAAGGGTTAATTGGTCCAAACAGATCCATATGTAGAAGTTCAAGTATCCTTTCAGTGGAGATGACTGGTTTTCCCTTAAATGAGGCTTTAATCTGTTTTCCTTCTTGACATGGCTTACACACATGTTCTTTAATGAAAACCTCATTAGGTAGTCCTTTAACTAATGCATTTCTAGCAAGTTTGTTCATAGATTTGAAGTTCAGGTGATTTAGCCTCTTGTGCCATAGCCAACTTTGTTCACTAGAACTTTTAGCAATAAAACATGCAGCATCAGTAGACTTGTCCCAGTCTGCAAAATACACATTTCCCTTCCTAGTTCCAGTCAATAGAGTTTGTTGAGTTTTATCTTTAATTAGACACTTTCCACTTGAGAACTCAACATTAAAATCTTTATCACAGAATTGACTGATACTCAGGAGGTTATATTTGAGACCAGCTACATAAGATACATTGGTTACTTTGATGTTACCAATCATCAAAGTACCATAACCTTTTGTTGTTGCTTGTGAGCTGTCTCCAAAGGTGACATTTGGGCCTTCTTTTTCAATAAAATCAGAGAGGAGTTCCTTGTTTCCAGTCATGTGCCTTGAGCATCCACTGTCAAGGTACCATGCTGTCTTTTTGTTCATGTTCCTCTTCTTGTGGCCCATTGGTACCTGCAATTAGATAGGTTTAGGTACCCTTTGAGTTTTGGGTCCTGAGAGGTTAGCTGTACCTTTGGGAACCCAAACTTGCCTAATAACCCTGATTGATTCAAGGTGGCTAAGTTGATTTCCTAGTGCATCAACATACACTGTCTTTCCCTTAAATGCCTTTGGGAAAGTATGTGTGAATGTGTTAACTCTGTAAGTTTCAGAGGAGTTGTCCACTCTTCTGAACTTATGAGTTCTTTGTGCAGCTTGATGAAATCTTTGAGGAAAGGTTTTCTTATGACCATTACCCTTTGGCATGAAGGGTTTTGGTTGTCTCATTTTATTCTGCCTTAGAGGATAGTTTTCCTTAGGTCTATTCAGCTGAGGCTTTCTCAGATGAGTTGGCCTAGGCTGATTATACCTTGGATAATTCCTCTGAACATTGTTCAGGAGAGTTGCCCTGTCATTGGGTCTACTCTGCTGACCAATATTCCTCTTGTGTTCAGGAGCTTTGGCCATTTCCTTAGGTTTTGGCCTATTCTCCTGAATCACTTGAGTAGGCATTTCATTCAATTTGCCCTTTCCTTTGTTCAGTGGCTGAATTACTTCATTTTCAGCTTGTTGTGCCACTGACTTAACAAAGATTCTCTTAGTGTTACTTGTGGATGCAATACTAAGACAAGGTGAAGATTCAAATGGATCAAAACCTAATCCACTTCTTTGAGCCATAGGTCTTTGATAACTTTGAATTTCCTCTATTGCTCTAGAGGATTTGTTCAAAGCAGACATCTTTAATTTCAGGCTCTCTTCACTTGATTTAAGAATATCATACTCATGTGAGAGATTTTCAAATTTGGCATTTAGAATTTTAAGTTCAAATTCTTTTCTCTTCTGAGAGAGAAGTTGCTCATCAATCTCCTTTTGTTGGTCAACTATCCTGAGATTTGCTTCCTCAAGCTTTCTCAAGGCTTGTTGATACAATTCAGTAGACTTGACATCAACAGCTACCTCAGAGTTTTTAGAAAGTGCAATAGCCAATCTTTCATTTTCTTTCACACAATTATCATGAAATTCTTGTAATCTAGTGAAATCTTCCATCAACTTTCCCAAGGAAAGTTTCAGGTTAACCTCACTAGTGTTTTGTGAGATGAATGATGGTGAACTAGAAGTAGAGGATACCTCATCATCCTCAAGAGCCATGTTGCAAACATCATCTTCATCATCACTGTTGGAGAATAGTCCATCAGAAGAGTTGAAGCTTTCAGCACTATCAGATTCTTCACCAGCCATCATGGCCTTTCTATTGGTGAACTTTCTGTCTCTTTTAGCTTGTCTCTCTCTTCTTTCTTTAGAGCTCAATTCAGGGCAGTCATATTGGAAGTGCCCTTTCTTTTTGCAGTTGTAACACAGATCTTCATCATCATCCTTCTTGGATTCATCTCTTCTCTTAGATGATGAGGGTTCAGCTCTACTGGATCTTCTCCTATCAGAGGACTTGTCCTCTGATCTTTTCTCTTCAGGCTTTTTGTCCTCAGCCTGATCTTCAGGGGAGTTGTATCTTCTCCTGAATTTGTTGTCTTGGTAGAATTTCTTGTATCTACCAAACCTTGTGTTGAGCTTGTCAAACCTTCTAGCCATCAAGGCTAGTTCTTCCTTCATTTCAGTCTTAGAGACTGACTTTGATGATCTGGGAGTGGGTTGCATTTCTGGTTCAGCAACTTTGGCTTTGAATGCCACTCCCTTGGTAGGATTTGAAGGTTCCTCAACAGGCTTTCTTCTATTGAGGTCAAACTCATATGCTTTAAGTTCTGAGAATATTTGTTGCATGGGCATAGTGGAGAGATCTTTGGTATTCTGCATCATCACAGCATAGACATCCCACTTTTGAGTGAGACTTCTCAAAATCTTTAATCCAACCTCTCTCTTGGTGTAGACCTTGCCCAATGAGTTTATTTCATTCATCACATCAGTGAATCTACCAGCAAATTTGTCAATGGACTCTTCAGACTCCATTGAGAATTGTTCAAACTTCTGCACAGCAACTTGGAGCTTGTTCTCCTTGATTTTTTCAGTGCCCTCACACATTTCAGCAAGGGTATCCCAAATTTCTTTGGCTGTTGTGCAGTGGTAGACTCTTCCCATGATTGCATCTGGAATTGTTTGATAAAGGGTATTCATGGCAAGATACTTCAGATTATCTTTCCTCTTTTCATCAGCAGTGAAGTCATCCTCATCCTTGGGAATCAGTTCCCTTACATCAGCTTTTTGTGCATCTGTTACCCTGGGGTTAGTTTGAGTAAACACAAAAGGTCCTCTTGTGATTACTCTTAACATGTCTGTATGAAGAGATGCAAGATGAGCCCTCATTCTAATTTTCCAGAATTCATAATTGTCTATTGAAAACATGGGCAGTTTGTGATGAGAAATGTGATTGACTGGATTTGTGGCCATGTTGTTTAATCCTTGAATAGCAGGTGGAGGAACAGCATTGTTGTTGGCCATATCTCAATAAGAATCAATCAATCAACAAGTAATGGATTTCAGATAGAGATCAGTTCAGTGACCACACCAAATATGTGAGTTTTGAAAATCAAGATGGATTTTCAGAAGCAGTGGTCTTTGAACCCCTGCTCTGATACCACTTGTTGGTCCTGAAAGGAGTATATAACAAGTGTATGGGGGGGGGAATACACTTGTATGCAATTCTTTTTGGACTATGATCAAACCAGAGTTCAGCAAGGTTGTCTTGGACAACTCTGCTGAAGAAGATTAACTCTTCTAAGATAATCAGACTACTAAGTACTATTGAGTACTTAGTTGAATAACTATCTAGGGGAGTTATATGTGCGGAATAGTGGTTGGCCCTTTAAGTTTAGACTCCTTTAATTTCTGAAATCACATAGTCAATGCAACACAGTCCAGTTTAGCTTCAGGGAACTTGTCCAAATCAGTTTTGCACAGTCTTTGAGTATGTATCTTTGAAAGATCAGTGTTATGTGCAGTGTTGAATGAATGTAAGTATTTGTAAAGTAAATCAACACAAGAGTTTATAGTGGTTCAGAGACTCAAGCTCCTACATCCACTTTCCCTGATTTAACAGGATAATTCCTTCACTCTTGGAATTAACTTGTTTTATAGTGCCAAGGTGCACTTGATCAAGAACACCACTCCTTGGTGAATTGATCCCTAGGATGTCTAGAGTCCTAGTACCCTCTTCTCAACTCAGAACTGAACTGTTCTTCTCTCAACAGTCAGCTCCTACCACTTCTACTACTACAACCTTCTCACTTTCACTCTTGAAAGGTATAAGGGTTGAAGTAAGGTTCCAACTAATGAGATATCCTTTACAATGAAGGTCAATGTATAAGGATAGGATATCTCTCTAAGCTTGTGTATGGATATACAATGTGTTCAGCTTAGAAGAAGTGTATAAAGACTAAGATAGTCTCTTTGAAAGCTTGAGAGCACTTGTCAACTTGTAGGATAGTTGGATATTCTTGTTGGGGTTGAGGTGCCTTCAAATGGTCTTCACACTTCTGTATTTATAGACAAAATGGAGGATTTGCCCGTTGGAGAGGCAGCCCCAAATTGCTATAAATGTCTTCCTTGAGTTCTTCAAACTTGGAAGACAGATTCTTGATAGTGACATGTCTTCATTTGGGTAATAAACGGCTGTAACAGTTTTGTCTTCATTCTGCAGCACTTTTCCCAATGTTTGACTTCTTGTTAGGACTTGGACATGGCTTCTGAAGGTTGATCCAATGATAGGACAATATTCCTTATCATCTGGACAACTCTCCTTATCACTATCAGCAGTTTTGCCTTTCAGCATGGTTGGCTTGCTCTTTTTCAGATGACTTGGCTCTTTCCCTTTGTTTCTCTTGAGTATGGTCTTAGCTCATTCCTTTGAAGACCTTTAGGGACATGTTGTCTCAAGTTCTTCAGCATAGTTGATTTCAGCCTTTCAGAGCATTTGATCTTGATCAATTTAGCTGAGACAACTCCTCTGGACAACTCTCCTGATCAGTGTATTTAATCTTTTTGCATCAGAGCATTTTATGCCTAGAGTAGACTTCTCTGGACAACTCTCCTGATGAACACCTTTGAGTAGTTTTGTCCTTTTGAGCTAGGTAAGCTTGTACTTTCTTATGGCTAGCTTCTTTGGACAACTTTCTCTTAAGTGATTGTTCCAGACTTTGAGCCTTGAGGGGACTTGATCTTGATCATCTTCAAAGTATAGGTTCCCCCTCAAATTGTGCATCTAATTGTCTAAGAGCTGCCTAACATTTCAGCTTCTCATCTAGCCTATAATCTATATGTTCTAACATTTCTTAGAACATATTCATTTAAATTAGGCATGTCTAAGGGGGGTTTTTGGTATTCAATCAAAACATAGCTCATTTTATTCCCATCAGAATTCTTCCAACAACAATAATGTTTGTTGAAATCATTTTTTAGGTGGGGTATTAATTTTTTTATGCATTATAGAAGAGATTGTAATGCATATGTTATTTTTTATTAAGTTGTTACATAAATTAAATGTGAAAATTGACAAAGTTAATTTGATAAAGAGGAATGTAGAAGAGTAATGATTTTTTTTTTTTTGAAATGTCCCATTATAATTTAAAAAATATAGAATATTAAGAATAAACTAATAATATTTGATAGAGATAAATTAAATTAATTAAAAAAATTATGAATGGATAGATTTTATTGAAATAAATAATAATTAAATTAAATGTTTATGGAAAAAATAGGATCGTTATTAAAGACGTCTCTTCCACTTTCTATAAAATTTAAACTTGACCAGAAAGAAAGAGCGTGGTTATCAGTCTTCCATTCTCTCTCTCTCTATTTTAAAAGTCTCTCTCTTTCTCTCATTTGACCGCCTTGAAAAAAGAAAAAACGTGGTAACCTCTCTCTCTTCTAAATTTGACCACCTTAAAAAAAGAATAAGCGTGACGGTCAATTATTTGAGTTTTTTATTAATCTCACTTTTATCTTTCACTACTAATAAACAATTTATATACTTAAAATTTATGTCTTTTAATTTTTATTATGATACATTTAATTTAATAGAGCAAATAAACAAAATTTGTGTTGCTTATCACTATTTCCTAAGTATATAAATTGTTTTATGCTTTATAGAAGAGATTGTAATGCATATGTTATTTTTTATTAAGTTGTTACATAAATTAAATGTGAAAGTAGACAAAGTTAATTTGATAAAGAGGTAATGTAGAAGAGTAATGCTTTTTTTTTTTTTTTTTTGAAATGTCCCATTATAATTTAAAAAATATAGAATATTAAGAATAAACTAATAATATTTGATAGAGATAAATTAAATTAATTAAAAAAATTGTGAATGGATATATTTTATTGAAATAAATAATAATTAAATTAAATATTTATGGGAAAAAATAGGATCGTTAATAAAGACGTCTCTTCCACTTTCTATAAAAGTTAAACTTGACCAGAAAGAAAGAGCGTGGTTATCAGTCTTCCATTCTCTCTCTCTCTCTATTTTAAAAGTCTCTCTCTTTCTCTCATTTGACCGCCTTGAAAAAAGAAAAAGCGTGGTAACCCCTCTCTCTTCTAAATTTGACCACCTTGAAAAAAGAAAAAGCGTGGTTGGTTATCAACGGTCAATTATTTGAGTTTTTTATTAATCTCACTTTTATCTTTCACTACTAATAAACAATTTATATACTTAAAATTTATGTCTTTTAATTTTTATTATGATACATTTAATTTAATAGAGCAAATAAACAAAATTTGTGTGGCGTATCACTATTTCCTAAGTATATAAATTGTTTTATGCTTTATAAAAGAGATTGTAATGCATATGTTACTTTTTATTAAGTTGTTACATAAATTAAATGTGAAAGTTGACAAAGTTAATTTGATAAAGAGGGAATGTAGAAGAGTAATTTTTTTTTTTTTTAAAATGTCCCATTATAATTTAAAAAAATATAGAATATTAAGAATAAACTAATAATATTTGATAGAGATAAATTAAATTAATTAAAAAAATTATGAATGGATAGATTTTATTGAAATAAATAATAATTAAATTAAATATTTATGGGAAAAATAGGATCGTTATTAAAGACGTCCACATTCTATAAAAGTTAAATTTGACCAGAAAGAAAGAGCGTGGTTATCAGTCTTCCATTCTCTCTCTCTATTTTAAAAGTCTCTCTCTTTCTCTCATTTGACCGTCTTGAAAAAAGAAAAGGCGTGGTAACCTCTCTCTCTCTTCTAAATTTGACTACCTTGAAAAAAGAAAAAGCGTGGTTGGTTATCAACGGTCAATTATTTGAGTTTTTTATTAATCTCACTTTTATCTTTCACTACTAATAAACAATTTATATACTTAAAATTTATGTCTTTTAATTTTTATTATGATACATTTAATTTAATAGAGCAAATAAACAAAATTTGTGTCTGCGTATCACTATTTCCTAAGTATATAAATTGTTTTATGCTTTATAGAGGAGATTGTAATGCATATGTTATTTTTTATTAAGTTGTTACATAAATTAAATGTGAAAGTAGACAAAATTAATTTGATAAAGAGGTAATGTAGAAGAGTAATGAATTTTTTTTTTTTTTTGAAATGTCCCATTATAATTTAAAAAATATAGAATATTAATAATAAACTAATAATACTCCTATTTGATAGAGATAAATTAAATTAATTAAAAAGATTATGAATGGATAGATTTTATTGAAATAAATAATAATTAAATTAAATATTTATGGGAAAAATAGGATCGTTATTAAAGACGTCTCTTTCACTTTATATAAAAGTTAAACTTGACTAGAAAGAAAGAGCGTGGTTATCAGTCTTCCATTCTCTCTCTCTCTATTTTAAAAGTCTCTCTCTTTCTCTCATTTGACCGCCTTGAAAAAAGAAAAAGCGTGGTAACCTCTCTCTCTTCTAAATTTGACCATCTTGAAAAAAGAAAAAGCGTGGTCAACGGTCAATTATTTGAGTTTTTTATTAATCTCACTTTTATCTTTCACTACTAATAAACAATTTATATACTTAAAATTTATGTCTTTTAATTTTTATTATGATGCATTTAATTTAATAGAGCAAATAAACAAAATTTGTGTCGCGTATCACTATTTTCTAAGTATATAAATTGTTTTATGCTTTATAGAAGAGATTGTAATGCATATGTTATTTTTTATTAAGTTGTTACATAAATTAAATATGAAAGTTGACAAAGTTAATTTGATAAAGAGGGAAGGTAGAAGAGTAATGAATTTTTATTTTTTTTTGAAATGTCCCATTATAATTTAAAAAATATAGAATATTAAGAATAAACTAATAATATTAGATAGAGATAAATTAAATTAATTAAAAAAATTATGAATGGATAGATTTTATTGAAATAAATAATAATTAAATTAAATGTTTATGGGAAAAATAGGATCGTTATTAAAGACGTCTCTTCCACATTCTATAAAAGTTAAACTTGACTAGAAAGAAAGAGCGTGGTTATCAGTCTTCCATTCTCTCTCTCTCTATATTTTAAAAGTCTCTCTCTTTCTCATTTGACCGCCTTGAAAAAAGGAAAAGCGTGGTAACCTCTCTCTCTTCTAAATTTGACCACCTTGAAAAAAGAAAAAGCGTGGTTGGTTATCAACGGTCAATTATTTGAGTTTTTTTATTAATCTCACTTTTATCTTTCACTACTAATAAACAATTTATATATTTAAAATTCACGTCTTTTAATTTTTATTATGATACATTTAATTTAATAGAGCAAATAAACAAAATTTGTGTTGCGTATCACTATTTCCTAAGTATATAAATTGTTTTATGCTTTTATAGAAGAGATTGTAATGCATATGTTATTTTTTATTAAGTTGTTACATAAATTAAATGTGAAAGTTGACAAAGTTAATTTGATAAAGAGGGAATGTAGAAGAGTAATGATTTTTTTTTTTTTGAAATATCCCATTATAATTTAAAAAAATATAGAATATTAAGAATAAACTAATAATATTTGATAGAGATAAATTAAATTAATTAAAAAATTATGAATGGATAAATTTTATTGAAATAAATAATAATTAAATTAAATATTTATGAGAAAAATAGGATCGTTATTAAAGACGTCTCTTCCACTTTCTATAAAAGTTAAACTTGACCAGAAAGAAAGAGCGTGGTTATCAGTCTTCCATTCTCTCTCTCTATTTTAAAAGTTTCTCTCTTTCTCTCATTTAACTGCCTTGAAAAAAGAAAAAGCGTGGTTATTAGTCTTCCATTCTCTCTCTCTCTGCATTTTAAAAGTCTATCTCTTTCTCTCATTTGATCGCCTTGAAAAAAGAAAAAGCGTGGTAACCTCTCTCTCTCCTAAATTTGACCACCTTGAAAAAGAAAAAGCGTGGTTATCAGTCTTCCATTCTCTCTCTCTTTGCATTTTAAAAGTCTCTCTCTTTCCCTCATTTGAACGCCTTGAAAAAAGAAAAAGCGTGGTAATCTCTCTCTCTCTAAATTTGACCACCTTGAATAAAGAAAAAACGTGGTTGGTTACGGTCAATTATTTGAATTTTTTATTAATCTCACTTTTATCTTTCACTACTAATAAACAATTTATACACTTAAAATTCATGTTTTTTAATTTTTATTATGATACATTTAATTTAATAGAGCAAATAAACAACATTTAATTTAATAGAGGAAATAAACAAAATTTGTGTGGCGTATCACTATTTCCTAAGTAATAGTGTGACGGTATCTTTCCAAGATACCGTGAATCAATTAACTCAAATAAATTTGTTAATTAAAATTGAAATAAATCAACACCCTCTTTGATTATCTATCATCCATTATCAAACAAATCACGCCCATATCTCTCTCCTACTCCTATTCCTATATTCTCTCCAACGGTCAAACCCTGATTATGGAGATTGGAAGTTCCGTTTCGCGGCGAACAAGAAGCCGCTCCGAAGCCTTTCTCCGTAGTTGCATCTCTCCAGAACTCAATCCACATACCAATGTACAACACTCCGCCGTTCGTTATAATGAGATCAGTTCTGAAACAGAGGAAACTTTTCCAATGTCCGACGATGATGAAGATGTTGAAGAAGAGTCGAAAGGGGGGAGAAAAGTTGGGAGGCGAAACAGGAAAAAGGCGCGTGTTGTTACCGAAGATGAAATGGAATGTATGTTGGAGGAGGATTGGAGATTGAAGGACAAGGATTTTGTCAGAAAGTGTGTTGAGTCTGGTGGTGGTGGTGGTGGAGTTAATCGCCCTCTTACTCTCGCTGAATGTCGTTTCAAGTTTGAAGATGGAGATTCGTGTGCAGAGAAAACAGAGTGGGACAAGGAAATGGATTCTATGTTTCGTGAGTTGAATTGGGGCTTAATCCAATCTCAACATGCATCATTCTCTGCCATTGTAAGTTCCATTTCATACACCATTTTTTATTCAATGTTAGTTTCAAAAGTTGGCGCCTTGGCCTTGGCCCAATCAGGGTTTAGGTTATTACTCCGTCCGTCCATAAGCTTCTCCGTCCGTCTGTAAGCTTCTTCTCACCTTTTTGCACAGTACAAGTGATGTGGAGAGAGAAAGTAATACATAAAGTAATTTAAGAATAAAAAATTAAAAGTATTTACTAAAAATGTATGAGAAGTTACAAGCAACCCGAGGAAGTATTAGACTTTTCAGAGAAAAGTCACACTTTTTTCAGGTGGAGTGGACCCTTGAATAAAATATGGGATTTGCCCTAATGTATAACATTTTTTTTTGTAAATTTTTGTCTAAGGGATAAAAACTGCATTTTTTAGGCATGAGATTTTTAAGTTTTAATTTGTTTTTTTTAGGTTTCCCTTTACAATTTTTACTTTGGTTTATTAAATTTTGGTGTTTACTAAAATGTTAAAATGTGAAGTTTATAGGTAAACTGAGGGAGTATTAGACTTTTCAGAGAAAAGTCATGTATAACATTTTTTTTGTAAATTTCTATTGTCTAAAGGATAAAAACTGAATTTTTTTAGGCATCAGATTTGTAAGTTTTAATTTGTTTTGTTTAGGTTTCCCTTTACAATTTTTACTTTGGTTTATTAAATTTTGGTGTTTACTAAAATGTTAAAATGTGAAGTTTATAGGCAAACTGAGGGAGTATTAGACTTTTCAGAGAAAAGTCAAGTATAACATTTTTTTTGTAAATTTTGTAAATTTATATTGTCTAAAGGATAAAAACAGAGAAAAGTCATGTATAACATTTTTTTTGTAAATTTCTATTTTGTAAATTTCTATTGTCTAAAGGATAAAAACTGCATTTTTTTAGGCATCAGATTTGTAAGTTTTAATTTGTTTTGTTTAGGGATCCCTATGCAATTTTTTACTTTGATTTATTAAATTTTGGTGTTTATTGCTTGAAAATTATAATATAAATTAATTAAAAAGAAAATTCGATTTTCAAATTTTGCAACTTTGGTTAGAATAATAATAATATGACTACATTTTGTATAGACTATGTTTACCACACAGGCTAACACAGCAGTGACTCGTTTACATGACGTTTCTGTGAACAGAACGATGATGAAAGTAGCTTGTCAGAAGATGTTGATGAATTTCCAAAGGATCGTTGTGATCGAGGAGACCATGATCCTATTCTTGATGAACAGATTGGAATCCTCTGCAACTATTGTTCAGTCATCTTGCTCGATATAAAACACGTTTTACCGCCTTTTGTAAGTTTCTAAAACACGTTTTTCACTTTTCATCTATCATTTTCTGTTTACTTATGAAATTTGATGATGATAATCTTGCAGCATGTAAAAACCCCTCACAAACACTACCAAGACAAATTCTACCATGAATCAGACAAATCTAAATCCAAGAATCATCATTTTGAGTTTCATGGCATCACCTCAGATTCTGGCAATTTAGAGACATGCATTCAGTCTACAGCTGGCACAGTTTTTGATCTGATCCCTGATTCAAGTAAGAAACTCTACCCTCATCAGCTGGAGGGGTTCGATTTCTTGTGGCGAAACATAGCTGGAGATATTCGCCTCAAGAATCTCCAACGCCTCCCCTCAAACGGGGGTCGTGGATGCATAATCTCCCACGCTCCTGGGACAGGCAAAACCCGTCTAACCATCGTGTTTCTCCAAACACTCATGGAACTTTACCCGAATTGTCGCCCTGTCATCATAGCGCCGCGTGGCATGCTTCTATCGTGGGAGCAAGAGCTCAACAAATGGAACGTCGGGATAAACTTCCATAATCTGAATGAGACGAAGCTAACGGATCCAGAATACGAAACTCTGGTTGAAGTTGTTGGAACAAAGAGTTGTAAGAAGAGTACTGATTTGATTCGGTATATAAAGTTGTTGTCTTGGTTGAAAGGTGGGAGTATACTCGGGGTAGCTTATCGTTTGTTCGAGGGATTGGCAGGGGAAAGCGCGGGAAAATTCAAGAAAGTGTTGCTAGAGTCACCCGGGGTGATTGTGATGGATGAAGGTCATACGCCGAGGAATGATCAAAGCCTAATGTGGAAGGCGTTGACGAATGTGAGGACGCGTAGGCGGGTGATTTTATCAGGGACGCCGTTTCAGAACAATTTTACAGAGCTTTACAACACGTTGTGTCTTGTGAACCCGAGTTTTTGTAGCGAGATTAGGTCTAGGAGAAGACCAGGGAGGCGAGGGAGATTTAGTGGAGACGAGTGGGGAATTCTTACGGATTCGATCAATAGAAATAGTGTGAACGACGATGGATTGCAGAAGCTTCGTTCGATGATCAAGGCGTTTGTTCATGTTCATAGAGGAAGCATACTTGAGAAGACTTTGCCCGGGTTGAGGGATTGTTTGGTAATTTTAAAACCAACTGATTTGCAGATGAAATTATTGCAATGCATTGTTGGTGGTGTCGACAATTTCCTCGAGCAAAGTAACTTAGCGTCGCTTATATCAGTCCACCCGTCTCTTGTGTCCAAGAGACCGGAGTTTTCTGATCATAAAAAGATGCTAAAGTCCCTGAAATCGAACCCCAATGCTGGAGTGAAGACGAAGTTTCTGATGAAGTTGATTCGTCTCTCGACCAGTCTCAACGAAAAAGTGTTGATTTTTAGCGAGTTTATCCCACCTTTGAACCGCATCAAGAAGTTGTTGAAGTCGAATTTCAAATGGAATGAAGGGCGGGAAGTAATGTACATGGATGGGAACATTAAGTTGGAGGAACGACAACGTTTGATCTATGATTTCAACAACAAGAAAGGCAAGGCTAAGGTGATGTTGGCGTCTCAACGAGCTTGCTCGGAAGGGATTAACCTAGTCGGGGCTTCACGGGTCGTGCTGCTTGACGTTGCATGGAATCCTTCGGTTGAAAGGCAGGCGATATGTAGGGCGTATAGGCTAGGTCAAGAAAGGATGGTGTATGTTTATCATTTGGTTACGTCGATGGAGGTGAATAAGTACGAGAGGCAGGCGGAGAAGGAGAGGATTTCCGAGCTGATATTTAGTGCCGGAGGAGGTGGTGGTGGTGGCGGCGCGGTGGTGGAAGATCGAGTGTTGGAAGCTATTGTTAGGCAAGAAAAGGATAAGAGTAGCAGCATGTTTGAGAGGATTGTTCATCAGCCTAAGGAATCTGATTTGGTGAATTCTTTTGGTTTTGTTGATGTTGATTAGTGGAATCATTTTATGGAAATAGGAGTACTTGATTAGGATTGTGATTTGATTTGGTGTTTAATTTTGTTTTTATACACTTGATGAATTTTATGTGTTTTGAAAAGTCTGGTGAAATACCATTTCAGTGAACATTTAAAATATTTTGTTAGGTATAAATTTGTTGTAATATTTATTTTACTTTTTAGCCTACTTCTTATCAATTTCTGATTATACATAGTATAAATTGCTTTGCTAATTCATTGTTAATGTCTTGCCTTTTTTTTTTAATGCTTCATTATTGCAGATTAATGGTTAAATCAAAATGATTACTCCCTCCATTTTAAAATGATAGTCTACTATTTCAATAATGGCACTGAATCTTCTATTTTAATAGTAGTATGATATTTTGTTTTGTATGTGTAACTGTTAAACGAACTGAGCTGCTTGAGCTCGGCTTGTTTGTTAAATGAGTCGAGCTTGAACTCGTTAGATACTTGATTTACTAACGAGCCAGCTCGAGCTCGATTCATTAGGCTCGATATCTAATTTTTTTTCTTTTAATTCCATTAGGCTCGGCTCGGCTCAACTCAATAAACTTGTTAACGAGTCGAGCTCGTTTCTTAGCTCGTCAATGTTATCGAGCCGAGCTCGAACCTCAAGTACTCGGCTCGACTCGAATAACAGCTCTATGTGTAACCAACTAACCATTTAAAGGCCAAAGAACTTCTCTATATTTGAGTTCACCTGATTTTTTTCAAATATCATTGTTTTTTTTTTTTTTTGACAAGTTCAAATATCACTATTGTTAATACAAAGTTGTATTCTTTAAAGAGTGACATTTCATATGTATAAGAGTTAATATTCCAAAAAAAAAAAAAGTTGATATAAACTCGAGTTCATTAGCAAAATACCAAATCAACTCTGCATTTCATGTGAATTTGCCATCATTTCATGGTCCCCCATAATCTCATCTATCAACTCTGCTATAGGCTTGTCTGCACTATTCGGAACGAGGGCCGCGAACACGGGAGCCTCCAGACCTGCACAGAAAGCATAAAAAATCACAGATTCTGCCAAAACAACTAATCTTAAAACATGGACTTAACTATTTGTTCCTTTGTTTTTTGTTAAGTTAAGAAAGTTAATAGTGTTTGAATATTCATTACCACTTTCTGGGAATGCGTCGATGAACATCATCATCTCCTCTCCATTGAGACCAGATAGGAAGCAAATTCGTGGAACTGATTTCGCAACCTGCAGACGTCAGGTTAATTTTTAAGAAAGGCATTCGCCTGATCATGATCAAATTCGTATCTCCCATTCAGTTTTAATCACATCACAAAACTTAGACCAGTCCCTTAACCTTAAAAACGAGAACTTCGTGGACTACTCTTCTAAACCTTAAGATGTGTTTTTTATTAAAGATGATTGAGATCAAGCTGCAGCTCAAGTTGGCATGGGAAAAAACTGAAACTAGCCCAAAGAGCATAAAGCAATTGACTAAATTAAGAAAATATACAAAAGATAAGTATAAGTTGAGTATATTCGTATTAGGTTATTTCTTATAGATGATTAAAGAATGCATTCAAGACCCTTGAGAGATATAACCTTCGATGCTTCAAGATTTGATTGTTTAGTGTTCACAGCTTCCCAGAGCGAACGGTTAATCATGTCTTCAGTGCAAAAAATAACCTGCACAACCATTGAAATTACGGGCTTAAGACATGAAAACAAAGTTCTCCGAGCTGTCTAGATCTAGCAATAATAACAAGCCTCTCATTTGGAGGATCGAAAAGTGGTGGAGAGAAACCAAGACGAGTCGGTAATAGATGAAAACTCAATGAGCTAATAATTTCAAGAATGAAGCCAAGTTTGTACCATCATTCATGAGGTTATTCACTTGAAAGTTTGTAAAGATTTAACTATACAAGTGACCATCACTCTCATTTTGAACTAATTCTAGACGAACTTTTAGTGGATTCGAAATCTACTCAAATAATGGATGGACTTGAAATCAATTCATTTCATATCCCTCTATCCAAATGCAACCTGAAAGTATTTAATCAACATTTCTGATCAAATAAAAGTGGTGATATTTACCTCGATAAATTCGCCATCTAACTCCTTCAGCAGTTGTTGTATCTGTAGGAGAATAAAATGTTTAGGACGGATGGAATTCACATATGCATTATTTCAAATTCTACCTCTACCTAATACTAAACTGAGCAAACTACGAGAGACGTGGTAAGAATCACTGCAGTTTAACCAACAAAGGTGCTACGAATACGATAACACTACGAGAAAAAACGACTAGAAATATGATTATATAGCAAAACCGAAAACTAAAGTGGTTGTAGAATGATACAAGGAACACGAGTAGACCTTTGCCGCCTCTTCAACTTGGAAACCGAGTAGCAATAAGGCCTGAAAGAAATGCACAACAGTGAAACTTCAATCAATTTTTTGTTTTTTTTGGGACTTAAAGCAATGTAAGAACAGATGGCATAGAACTAACCAGAACTTACAGGTGGACCATAATTCGGATCCTCGGAATTCAAAGGAACAAACTTGGATTCCTCAATCAGTTCAGAAGGAAGATCTGTTACAAGACATTGAAAGCAAATTCTGAATATTGGGAAAACTATTCCACATCTGAAATTAAAAATTCTTCTATTTCAGATATTAAACACATATTGTATGATCTTTGGTGCCTACAGTCTCTGCCTAATCAGAATTCACTATCTATATCAACACATACTTTAATTTCTGCAAAATGTTCTAAAGACAAGGATAATCATGGAGTAATAAAAATTGAAACTTTCTGAAGTAGTACCAAGTATAAACAAGAATAGCCCCAAGAAAAGAACTACACCCAACAACTATCAGTAATTCTGTCAAAAATAGTTCAATTTTGGGAAGCCCAGATGAAAAAAACACTCAATGACTAGTAAGAATACATTTTGAAAGCATAATCAAAGAAACAACATATGTGTGTGTGTGTGAGAGAGAGAGAGAGAGAGAGACCTTGAGAAGAAGCTCTTGGAATTGTGTAGTGCAGTTTGAGGTTGAAATGAGAAGTATATGTTGAAGATGGAGAAGAGGTGGGAATGCATGATGTTTTTGGTTTGTGAAGAAAAAAAGAGTGAAATTGGGAGACCAAAAATTGGTTGGAAATTAGTGAAGAAGCCATAGCCACACTCTCTTCTTCTATCTTCCCCCTCAGGAAAGGACCTGGATTATCTTCAATCACAAATAAAAACAAAATCTGTAATTTTACTCCAATTCATACAATTGCAACTTTTTTGTTTAAAAATAATAGGGATGTTTTGACACCTCAATAATTTTACATTTCTACCTCAAAAAATTATTTTCCTCTCAGTGTTTTCTATCTCAAAGTAACTATGTACAGGTTCAACTATTTAATCTTCTATTCATATTTATTTAAAAATAAATAAATAATAAATAAAAAGTAAGAAAAAAAAATTACGACCACATAAAATTGGATAGGCGTATTCCTCACTCATTTCTCCTACTCATGCCACATCATCTTCCTCCTAATAATTTCTACCTTCATTTTGGGTGAGAGGTATTAATCCGCATAGGATTCATCACCCCATTGTGGATACTTAACTTAATACCATATATACAACCAAAGATATACTCCGATTATAATTAAGGGAGAAAACAAGGATCATTTTCAATCATGAAGAGAGTAACTAAACACGGAAGAACAGTGAGCCTAAATCCATTTTCAAGAGCAGAATTTGATGTTTACTGATATGAAAGTTGACCGGTTGAAGTTAATGTTATTTCTTGTCTTCCACAATTTTTAAACCATACATTGTCAAAAAACTTCGAAGCTCTAGAGCTCTTACCAAAAAATGCTCTAATCAAGTAGCATATGTCAGCCCACCAATTTTGTTATTAAAAGAAATGTCTCGCAAAGATTATAGCCTCCCTCTAATAACCTTCCAATAGTGAATAGATAATTTTGTCGGAATGACACTCCACCATAATTTCAATCAAGAAAATAAATAGTCCATCCTCGCTCAACAACTCGATAAAGGACAGCTTGTGATACATTAAGTGTTTTACTTGAACCTTGAGTTCAAATTCACCTTGCAACTTGCAAATGTAAGACCAAAAACCTCCAAAATTCAAAAAGTTAGTTAAAATTCATCTAAACATCCATGACTTTTCGTATGAAAACATTATGCACACATATGTGATAGATATTGAACAATGCAAAATAAAAACATACTATGTGATAATTCGTCACGCTAAAATGTATACCAGTACCACTACATTATTTTGTCACGTTTATATTTTTAGTTTGAACTCAACAAATAAAATAAAATAGCCATAGGAGTATTGAACAGTGTGCTGCATAAACAAGAGAGTAATAATTTGTCATGAATCGGATTCTATATGGCAAACTTAATCATTTTGTCTTTATCTAGACTATTCTAATATTAAAAGCTGGCTAGGGGCAGCTACAAAATGCTATTGCCGCACCAATTATAGTAGTGAATATACTAAATCACATTCATTCAAATATGCAATCTCCCTTATAAAATAATACTCCTCCCATATCTTGCAATTATTTACATATTTATCTCCATTGGATGTCTTTTAATAATTAATGTACTTGTTGTTAGAGATAATGTATACATATATCAAGATTAATAAAATAATCTAAAAGATTATGGAGAATATTAATTAAGATATTGTTGATTCTTTTTACATTGTATTTTATATATATATATATATATCAGAGCATCATAAATATTATTGGTGCATTAAAATATGTCTTTTTTTTTATATAAAATATCAGAGCGCCTAATTTTTCGACCACCAACTTATTTTTTTCTTCTTTCTTTCTCCATCTATGAGCAACCATCCACTCTTCCCCAATACTCCAATCACCTTCTTAATTGCATTCCCCCTCCTCTCTTTACAACAATGGGTTCAATTTTCCATGGCTATTGTCCATTCTCCTCCTTTAATCTTCTTTATCTTTTTCCTATATATATACAGTCTTTTTATTCTCTCTGAATTCCCCCCAATTTCTCCCTTTACCATCACCCGAAGTTATCTCCCCAATTAATCGCTCCGTAGATATTGTTATTGTTCCCATGTCAACCGGCATCCTAAATTATATTTTATATTCCTCCCTCTGCAGCTTTCTCATAATCCATCCTCCTTGTCCCATTATTGTTGTCCTCACATCGATCGTGGCGGAGTCTAGCCTCTAACGAGCATATATTTTTTTCTCTACTTTTTTAGTCATTTTTTTTTATCTCTCGTATCTCATGTTATTCACTTGAAGGACAATTTATCCTCACTCTCTTTCTCCTTACCCCTCTTCATTCCCATTGGCCTACCTTCTCATGGTATTTTTACTCCATTTCCTATTCTTTCTCCTCCTAGTTCTCCTTGTTGGGAAACTTCTCCTTCTCTTCACCTCTATTTTCATCCTAATTTTTTCTTCCATCGTAAAGACAAGTTGTCGTCCTCTCTCGTGACACTCTTTCCTCGTTTTCTACTCTTTTTTTTTTCATTGTCACATATCTGATACAATAATATTGATGTTTCATCATGTTCTTTCATGTCTCGTTCTCATTAAGTCCTTATTGTCTTCAGAGTTGATTTCTTTTGTTCTAAGATTATTATATCCTATAGATCATCTATATTGTGGGGGCCTGTTATTTATATCCAAAATTGTGAAGATTAACAAAATAATCTAAAAGATTATAGAGAATATTAGTCAAGATATTGTACAATAATAGATTATTTTTACATTGTATTTTATATTTATTTCATTATAAGATTCGATTTGTTACTATTTGTAAAAGAAACATCATGTATATATTGTCACATCAATAAAATTATTCGTGCACCAAAATATGTTTTCTATGCCTTTTCCACATATTTCTTATGTGAACTCGAGTTCAAGCAAATTCTCCCTTTTAATGTTAATATTTTGCATATTTTCACAAACACAATAGTGATACTTGAAAGAAATTAAGAAAAAGCTCACATAATTTTTTTTTATAATTTGCACACCCGAAAAGCTCTTCACAAACTTCAATCTCACAATATTTATAATTTATTAATTTTATATAAAAATTTAATCGAAGTGGTTAATTCCACACATAAATTTAATCAAACTCGTTTTTTTCATTTTATGTGTAAAAATAGATGAAATTGTCTCTCAAAAGTAACTCATTTCTTTATTTTTTTTTTAATTTTGTGTGTGCAAATTAGGGTGCCAATGATAATGGCAATAGATGGAGTGTATTTTTATAAAGACAAATTTTGTATGCAAATGAAGGTATAATATGCAAAAAATTTAATATCTAAATTAAAATTAAAAAAAAAAAGTGATTTAATTGAGTCGAGTGTACTCCCTTATCTATAAATCAATTTATGGATTTTTTTTTTTAATTATTATTGGCCTCTCTTAAAGGGAGAAACTCGTCACGAGGACAATTCGGTCTTTACAAGAGTTGTTCTGGCATTAGCAATCGGAGTTGTAGATGAACACGCCTATCTTCCGAAAGATAATACTCATCTGAAACAAAAGGGGCCCAAAATCTTACAAAATCAGACTGACGTCACACCGTTATATACATATATTTTATATATAGCTAATCCATGTGAATGGACAGCACAACAAGACCCAATTTACTTGGGTAATTTTTTTGTAAGTTCTTGAAACTCTTTCTCCAACCCCCGATTATTACATTGATTTATCAGTATTCTCTGCAATTATGTGTATGTATGTATTTGTTTATCCGTTCTTTGATTACTAATGAGTTAAAGATTGGATTTTGAGAAGGGGGCTCGCTTTGATTTTCTATTTTTCGAGCCATACTTGTTGAAACTTGAAAGTTTTCTTGAGGAATTTTTTCTAATAGCAAAGAGATAAAAAAAAAAATTCTTAAATTGCCATTGATATTAGCCTACTTTATCTCTGTTAAACCGACTTGTTGTTCAAAAATCTGATGGGCTCAAGAGCTTTGACTTTAAGCATTGAATCAAGGGGGTTTCATTTGGATATCTGCAGTTAAAGTGAATTTTCTTGAATTCTGATTTTAAATCAAAGCCCAAATCGGAATACAGGGGAAATTCTAATTTTATAGGAGTATCAAAATTGTGGAGATTGCTTAATTGTTCCAGAAAAGAATTTGTAGGATCTGTAACCTGGGCTTTGAATTTACAGATTTTAACTTCTTTTTTTCATTTCTGAGGAAAGAGTTGACTCATCAATCTTTTTTTTGCAGGAATCTTTGTTTTAGATTGGATGCAACTCTGCAAAATAAGTTCATCACTGGATGCATGATCTATGTTCAAGTAAGATGTGGCTTGAACTCGTTTTTCCCTAAAGAAATTGTTGATTTTTATCTCATGGAGAATGGATTGATATGATATGAATTGAATCGATTTTGGTGCTATCAAGAAAATAGATTAAACACTGTCCTTTCATTAGTATCAAGTTCCTCACTTCAATTTTGTGTTTATTATTTGCTTCTTGCACTCCTCAATTTGTAAAATCTAACTTATTTTCCGAATAAATTAGTTTGGCAGTTGGATTTTGAATATGTTGAATATTGATATGGGCTGTGACGATATTCTTGTGTTCAACTATTTGTTTGCTGAACAAGAATATCGAATAGGTCAGTTGATGGTTCGTTTTCCTGCAATGTTGCTATCTAAAAGAATCCAAATGTCAATTGTTTCGATAGGGGTGTTTGCAAAAAGTTATGATATTGAGGAAGTGATTTAATTTAGTGATTATGAGAAAAATTGCTTAATCGTAAAAGTGGTTAGTGTTTGCAAAATATGTAGACAATAGCATTGAGTGTTTCATAAAAGAGAATATTAGAAAAAAAAAAAAGCAGAATCGGCTAGAAGCATGCCTTTCCAGCTTTTAGATTTTAGATTCTAGGTGATTAATTTAATTAAGTAGACATTCAATTTGAAAAACACTCATATTTAGCTATTGCAAATTTGATGCTCTTTTTGCTGTAAGGAGCTTATTTTAAGATCTTATAAGCTGTTAAAATCTTTTTTAACCTAGCACTTTTTGAGAGCGCTTATAAGCTCTTAAACATCTTATAAGTTGTTTTAAGGAGCTTATAAGTTTAGCCAAACGCGGGCTCTAAGTTGAAGTTCGTTTGTTTTCCAGTAGCTTAAACTGCTTCTTTTCCTTTGGTTTTATCCAGTGATGAGGATCCAATTGCCTTCAAAAAGATGCACATTATCTCACCAGTTGATGGTTTCACAGAGATAAGTGAAAACTTGGCAGACATGATAAAATTTGTGGCAAACGAGCCCTCTGTAGGGCTTTTCTATGTTCAACAGCACACCAAGAATGCAACACACAACCTCATTAACACCAAGAACATCATCGTAGAAAAATCTCGTGAAACATCTTTGCATACAGAAGATCTGGATGATTCTATCACCATGTTGAGATCGATGAAAGAATATGGCTTCCCCGTTGCTGACGAAATGATTAAAGACATAAAAAAATCTCTTTCCATCATATCTTCAAAGCAACCGAAACGAGGATTAAAACACAACTCCAGCCCGAGTTTTCTTGGAAGAACAAGCTCGTGGTCTCCAACCACCTGGGGTCGTAATCCACAGCAAGAAGAAAGTGAGAGTAGCACCGGTTATCTATCCAGTGTTTTTAAGTTGACGAAGCAACGAGCTAGCAGCTTCAAGCGCCCTCAAGTAGATTTCATTGAAGAAGGTGAATCCAAGAATGATGATTATAGCCCTGCTTTACCGAGTACGTCTGGCAGCCCTTCCGTTATTGTAACAGGGGTAGAGGATGAAGATTCACCGTTGTCTAATGAAGTTGGTAGGGAACTCCAAGAAGAATCACAGCTCAGTAAAAGTAAGTCTCATCAGCAAGTTCTGTCGTTGTATGAGAACTACGATGAGTTTAAGGCTGATCAAGAAGCGAAACTGGAAGAATGGTTGAAAGGGACAGGGAATCAAGAATATACAGTGAGGAAGAATATGGAAAAAAGAACTTTAGGTGAAGAGGATTTAGTTCCATGACTATCAGTTGGCCTAGAGTACATTGTTGGTAATGACTGAAAAAGAAGAAAAAATGAAAAAAAATGTTATCTGCTTTATAGTAATAGTATTATGTGAATCTGTGTAAGTGTTATTTGTAAGGTCTCTTGTTGATTTGTGGCATTATTTCCAACAAAGAGTTCATTTTGGTGCTAAATGATTTCGTTTGATTGTGAAATTGTTCTTCAGGCAAATTAGCAGGCTCACCTGCTTTTAAATTCAAGTTATGGAGTATTAAACTTGAAAAACTATGTTCAGATTTACTCAAATCAAGCTTGGAATATTTTACATTGGGTAATTAAAGTAGTTGTAAAATTGAGATCTAAAAATGGTCATTTTGACACTTTATGTTTAAAGATTATTTATCATGAACTATAGAATTGTCTAGGCTTGAAATATCCAAACAAATTTCACACAAAGTATTTGGTATTTTTTCAATACACCATTATGAGAAACAAATTATACTCTAAACACACAAGTTGTAAACAAATCAAATAATTATAATATTCGATTATATTTATAATATATATATATATATATATTATAAATATAATCGAATATTATATATATGTTTTTTTTTTAAAATACTACAGTAACTACACCACATACTTCCTCAATTAAGTCCATTTTTCTCGTGTCCTATATTATTTAAAATATTATTTTATAGATTTTCTCCATAAAATTTTGAATCGAATACTCGAAAAATATTGTTAAATATGTTCCAAAAAAAAAAATCGAATTTATTATTCGAAAAATAAACGAATACGAAAATTCGAATACTTTCACGAATCGAATACTGCAGTATTCACTTCTATTCGTTCACATCCCTAACACACAATAGTCCAGTACAATAACCAGCTCTTTATTCTTAAAAAGTAAAATCAACAGACATCTTTACAACTTTGTTCTAAAATTCTGATCTACAAACATTAATGCCTCTGATATCTCACTGAGTATGTGAGATGTACTGTATGTGTATTGCAGCAGACACTCATCTGAAATGCAGTATTTGTGATCAACAAGAATCTCTTTCAATCTATCTCAAGCCATCATTCTCTTTCGCCAACTCAGCTTCTGCATAAATCTACATAGCAAAAAGCTCTTTTAGGTATTACTAATAATCACAGCCTACAACACAAAGGTTATTTCAATCAGTAAAGAGTCCAATATCGATGAAATGAAATGCCACACAAGTCAATAAAGCTACAAAATGTGGAACTTAGTAAAAAAAATTACAAGTAGAACACGTAATGGTTAGATGAAAGCAATTGCACACAAAAAATTTCAAGGGACTTTGAGCATGACGAACACTACAATGAACCTACTATGGTCCCACATATATCTCCCTCTCTGGAATTCTTGATCATAAAGGCAGCCAAGATACAAAACCCGCCCCCACAACACCTACAAATAATCCAGCTATTAAAAGTAAAACCCAAGAAAAAGTGAAGCTCACTTGACTGTAGCAGTTCTAGACAACAGCAAAAGAACAAGATGCAGATTTCAGATAATCCCACGCACAACCCTTGAGATTAGGTAAGATTGAATTTGTGACATTCGCTACGCAATGAATCGATTAAAAAAAAACTGTGGCTGAGCTAAGCATAAGTAAACTCTGGAGTTGTCACCTTGATTGGGGCATATCTACAAGGCAACCCCATTGAAAAGCCTGAGGCAAAATCAAATCATACAAAAATAAAGAAAATACGCTTCTACAGAGGGTAAAATCATAAAATTGCAGCAAATGACCTGAAACAAATTATTCGGTCATAAAAGCAAAAGGAGGTAAAGAGTAATTGAATCATCAATCAACATCATAATAAACTACAAGATAAAGGGAAAAAAATTGTCGATCAAATATAGATAAAGAACCTTGCACACATTTATTGCACATGAGCTGTCTGTCCTAGTTTTTTCTTAGAACCTCATTAAATTAAGGTTGACAATTTGAGTCAATATAGCTAAATACTGCAGTTTAGAGAACCCCTGGCTCTCGCCCATACATTATAGAATACTGGGTTGCATTTGAATTGAATGAGTTGAACTAAAGAGAGGATTTGGAGGAAGGATTTCAAATTACTCATATTAAGTGGTTTTTAATCCATCAGAAATCACATCAATAAAAGTTCAAATTGAAAATAATGAATTCTAAATTCATTATAAAATGAATTCATCCAAACAACCTCAATTGATTGTTACTAAGAATTTGAAAACTATCCAGAGATCCCTTCAATCCAAATGCATCATGTTCAGTATACTTGATTTTCCACTAGCTAAAAAGTTACCCTGTTACCATTTATTAATGGAAAATCGAAGTGCAGTATACTCACTGAAAAGATGCTCAAAAACTGTCAAAAAGCATGCCCAGATTTCTGATGATCAATATATTCCTCAAAATCCATACTGTTTAGCGCCAGACAATGCTTCAGAGTTCCAGTGGGTTCAGCTTCGCATAAGCGACCCTCTTCTCCTCGATCGATTCATATCTAGAAGAAAATCTACAAGCCTGAACAAGAAAGTAATTAAGTAAGGCATACTGCAACAATAAATGAATCCATCTCTACATAGGATAATATCATAAATTGCAGCAAGGAAGTGGAAACTAAGTGTTACATCATAAAATCAATAGTGTAAGAAATTATTATCAACCACACAATAAAAATTAAGATGAGAGGAGCCCCCCCCCCCCCCCCCCAACAGTGTAAGAAATTATTATCAACCAAATACATAAGAGTTAGTCATTGGGCCTTGGTTTCTTTACATCATATAATTACACTGCATGATTTTGAAAAAAAAAAAAACGAAATATTAAACTACAGAGAGTATCATATTGAACCCTGGCTAGAATTCTGATTAATTGAAGGAAAATGTTATACTGTTGGACTCAATAAGATGCAGATTTGACAGATTATAGATTAATGCACCAGATCACAACAAAAAGACACTGATGTTATCAATCAGAATAGAGACACAAAGCGTAAACCTAAGGTTTTACGTAACCATGAAAACATTAGAAAGTTGTAAAATCAAGCATGTAAAAGTGGTACAGTAATAAAAGTTACCAGAGGAAGAAGTGTATTTGAAAATATTTTCAACTCCTACAATTGTCCCGTAAATTGCCAAGTACCAGAGTTTGCACTGGAAGGGGGAAGCAGTTCATTCAAGATGTCTTCAAATATGTTTTCTTGATTAGACATACAGCTTATGCTATCTGAAATATCCCCAGCATAGTCTTGAGAGCTGAAGTTTCCAACAATCGAATTTGAGGGTGCCACACTGCTATTACTGTTTATTGCGGTGGTCCCAATTTCGGAACTCTGAGGGCCAATTGAATCATTACTGCTGAAAAAGTTCTGAGTGCCAGAACCATTGTTGTCACCCAATAAATCCATATGAACATCTAAATGTGGTAGAGATAGGCTCTCTGTAACGGTCAGAACTCCCCCTAAACTATTTGAACTAGCAGGAATCAAACTGCTATCAAGAAAAATTGGAGGGCTAGGATCACTTTTGTCACCCAGTATCATCATACCAACATTCGAATTTGAAGGTGCCAGGCTGTTAACAGGGCTTGATGCTGTTAAGCCATTATTATGGCCCAAATTTAGAGGGAGATGAGATGTGAAATCGATAGTAGAGTTATTACCAAAGTGTGAATTTGGAGGAGGTTGGTCCATATTATTGCCTACTGTTCTTACCCCAATATCTGAATCTGGACAATTAGAGCCATTACTACTGGCCAGTGTTCGAGACTCTACATTATTATCACCGGTGCTGACTTTTCTTTCAATATTTGTGCTTGGAGTCGAAAATATGTTGCTTTTCCGTATAATTTTAGCCCTCCTGTGTTAAAAGGGGGTCTCGTAGATCAGACAAAAGAAACACTGAAGTTACAAAAGAAAATAAAAAAAAAATTCTGCACATACCTAATTAGCCTTTGTTTGGCAGGAGCTGCTTGTGGCTTTGATACTGCTTTAAAAGAGTGAATAAAATAGTTAGCTTCAATTTTACACGTGTAACCTCACACATACAAAAAGACAAGGTAGCGTATAAATGATCCTACGTAAAATTAACTTTTCGTACCTCAGCAGTTAATAAATACATTCCTAGCTAACCTTTTTATTATCCTACCTTATGCATTAATTCCACATGTTTTTTCCCCTTTAACAATAATATCAAGATTTGTGAGATCTCAAAGGCCACCTATTGTTGAGCATCTATATTCCCTACTTTTAATTCTCTCACACCTCCACATGAAGTAATATGCATTTCTTGAGACAATAATTCACCTCTTTCTATTAAAGTTTGCAAATGTTACTTACCAACTTTTTTTCGTTTCTCAATTTGGTTACTTCTTACCATCGACATAAAATATTACTTCTATACATTAAATTAAAGGGATTATTAATATTTTTGTCAGCTAATTATAGCCTATTTCGATTTTAGTCACCATAACTTTTGCATTTTGATTTTAGTCCTCTAACCTTATATTTTTCAACTTTTTCGTCTCTTGACCGGCTGGTGCAGGTAACCCAGTGGCACTGTTTTTTAATTTGGTTTTAGTCCTTTAACTTAACATTTTTCAACTTTTTTGTCCCTTGACCAGCGTTACCTGCACCAGCCGGTCAAGGGACGAAAAAGTTGATAACTAAAATCAAAATGGCTATAGTTAGGGGACAAAAAAATAATAAAGCCTAAATGAAAAAAACAAAAATACTCCTAAGAATGCTATGTTTTTTTTAAGTTTTTTTTTTCTTAAAAACTTCCTTTTGCTATTCACTGATTATACACCAGTAGCTGACAATTTACCAGATCATTTGTAAAAAAACTAATTCATGAATTTAGGTTTATATAACTTTTCCACCATAATTTGGAAGAAAGGATTTTTTATGTTTTTTTGCGTTACTTACTCTACCTCAAGAACCAAAACTTTGACCAACTACATTTGCAAGCCGTTTAAATAGTAACAAAGATAGCATGAACAACCAACTGTTTTGATTATCCTTAAAGCATTCTGCAATACGCCTAAATCATCATTAGTACTAGACATGAACAAAAAAATTCACACACCATGTGCTATGCTCTTTTAAAAGTAAATAGGTGTAAGTTGTAAATAATTTGCAAACCTAGAAATTAGAACTCCGACTACCTCTGAAGTAAATATGTACACAGCAGTCAACAAAATGATGCAAGACTGACATCAGAACATTCTAACTAATTAAGCGCTTTCCATTTTATTCTTCTAGACACCCACCAAAGCATGTGATGACAAAAAAGGCTAAGACTGCCACCTTCGTTACTAGAAAAACCATGCTAGGCCTAATCCACAATCATATAAAACAAGAAAATATTTTAATGAAGCAAAAACGATTATGCACATAAATAAGAATACGACAGTCGACATCATGATACAAGACTGACATTAGAACATTCTAACTAATTAGGTGCGTTCCAATTTTTTTCTAGACACCCCCCTACACATGTGATGGCATAAAGGCTAAGACTGCCACTGTCATCTTTTTTTGTTACTAAGAAAAACAATGAGTAAGCCTATCCACATTCATATAAAACAAGAAAATATTTTGACGAAGCAAAAATGAATATGCATGTGATCCTCACCAATGTATGACTTCAAATGAGCTAAATAAAAGGGTTCGGTAAAAGTCAGCAGCACAATCCATGGAGGGCACATGCTTATCATTATGTTTATGCATGGGCACATAGTTAGACATATGTTTAACTATTTAAGTACACACTTAGATTAAGAACACCAACCAGATGAGGAAGGATTTTGGATACGCCTGCGCCTGCTTCTCACAGCCTTAATTGAAGCAATAACGGAATCTGCAGATGGACCCAAACCCTTTCTTCCTATCAGTTTCACTCCAACTTTCTCCAGATAATCCAGCCTAGCTTCATCACCCCCTCTCACCTCCCTCAGCTCAAGGCCTTGTTGCTTAGATAACATTGTATAAACATGAAACTCCTGCTGCTGATTAAAATGAGAGTGAAGTTGCTCAAAAAGTAACTTGTTGGAATATTGCTGATCTTGTTTCTTTCGGTGCCCACCACATGTAACCCTCAAAATTGCCATTGAATCAGCATTGTTCCTACCATATAGCAAAGCAAAGCTGCCAAATTCTACGTCAGGCTGCCTAAATAAATCAGCAAGAATACTAGCACAAGTGTATGCATCTTGTGATGGGCTTTTCTCAACTTTTGACTTCAATGCTTTAACTTTAGCATAATGAGCCATATTAGCAGCTTCCCTAAACCCACTAAGCAAAGCACCGTGCATGGTTGCTGGATAGCGCCTATTGGTAGCCTCGCCAGCAAAGAAAAGTCTTCCATCTCCTACGCTTTCAGCTAAAATATCATAGTCATCTCCCGATGCCCCAACTGCAACATTCGAGTAAGAACCATAACTTAAGGGGTCACTGCCCCATCTTGTGCAGACTGTTTGGATAGGATCTGGAACTTCGATGCCTTGTGGTCCATATATATCTGAACAAGAAAGGCTAGGCATCATGTTAGACCAGCTCACAACTTAAGATTAAATAATACTACTAGTAGAAAGTATATATGACCTGAAGGTCACATTTAATCTTTACAATATAACGACTCTCATAGTATTAGTCTTCACAATCAAATTATCTCATGCATGTTTCTGTTTTGTGGAAGTCCTAATATCATACATCATAATTTACTATACTTCTTATCAGTGATGCACAATGTGGACAAGCAATAACAAAAGGCTAAATTAAAGACACTGAAACCCACTAGACCACACAAAACTAGCACTTTTTACACAGGAGCAGGATATGGTGTCAAAAGGCGAAGAGGACCTTGACCAGGTCAATGCAAGTGGTTGGTGAAAACCTGAAAGGTGGGCAACAACACGAGCACCGGATTGAATATGTACATGAAAATTACAAAAAGAATAACAAATACAGCTCTAAAGTGATATCAGCATGTAAAACAATAAGAAGCACACAAAAGTCCTACATCCAAGACCATGCATCATATCAGCAAATCATTGTTCACATAGTGCACTCCCATAGATAAGCATGCAAGAACGAGCTACACATTTTAAAAAAGGTCAAATAATCCATGAATATCTCATCTTAAGGTAAATAAAGCCGAACAGTATTAACCTCTAAGAATCCGAAGCACCCTTCGCACGGAATCAGTAGGATCCGCCTTCTCAAACCTGTAAGCAGCCTCTCCTGCTACCAAAGCAATCAACAGTGGACCACCAGCTACAGTAGCATAGCTATAGAAAAGAAAGAACTCGCCACGAGAACTGGAATGTTCACAGAGATGTCCAAATGTATCCAGATCAGTTCCCCAAAATGCATGTGGAAAAAGCAAGGCAACCTTGTTTAACAAGCCAAACCCCAACCTTTTTATTGCATCAAGCTTCCGTTGAGGCAACTCGGGGATAAACTCAACAGAACGACTTTTCAACACCCCAAGTGGAACAGTACAAAGAACCATGTTGCCCTCATAGGTCTGGCCCCCACCAACAACAACCTGCACCCCATCACTACCATAACGAATGGTCTGGACAGTTTTCTCATACTGAATTGGAACATTCTCCACCAGTGCCTGAACCAGTCTTCCATTTCCGCCAGGCAGGAAGCAATGGTCCCCTCCCATATCATATGGATCATCTTGATCCCAAAATGCTAGTGAAAGTCTTGAAAGTAAACTGGCATTTGCATATTCCAAGTTTGCAAGATGCCAGTTAAACATTTTCATCTCCTCTTCATTGAAGTCCTCCCGAAATGTATCCAATGCAGCCCCAAGAGACACATCCTGCGAAACCTCCCCCATTAACTGCCTGGTTTTACTTAATATATCCAAAAGTTGATTAAAAGAAGCCTCCACTTTCCGATCCAAATCAGGGTCCACAGGTGTCCCGTCCACTCTATAAAGGGGGCACTTATCCCTCACCTTATGAAGTGAGAATGACAACTGCCGAGCCAAAATCCCAAGTGGATTCCCCAAAGTACCTGTTAACACACTCCCTCCCAAATCCACAGCTGCAGTCCTATTGCTACCTTCTAATTTCTTTGTATATACTCTCCCTCCAGCACGTTTCCTTCCCTCCAAAACTGTCACCTTGAACCCAAAGGCCATCAACTGCCTAGCAGCAGCCAGCCCTGCGAGCCCAGCCCCAATTATTATCACATTTGCCTGTTTTGGTTCCACCAAAATCCTCTCCTTTATTCCCGGTGCCACTCCAAAGTTAATATACCCACGTGAAACCAAGTAACTGTAAGCAGTGTCCAATAGTGTCGAACAATGCTTCGGAACAATGTCCATAAACATCTCCTTCGTTATCCAAGTAGACACATTCTCACGCCATTTCGTAATTATATGATTTCTAATCAAGATGTAGTTAACTTGCTCAATTCCTCCTACCACAGAAACCACTCCGTACTCTATTTCCTCTTCAGTAAGAGAATCAGCTGGGAACCCAGCAGTGAGTGCGATCAAGGCCTCGCCTGTGGCCTCCTTGTTGATCACAATTATTTCATCCGACATGTCATCAACATTTTTCTTAGCCAAGCTACCAGAATTCGAACTAGACATTTGTTTTTTCGATAATATGTTGCCTCGATTCTGTATCTGGGCCTTGTTAACCTGGCCTGAACCAGAAGCCACTGAAGAAACCCCTAAATTACTCACACCATCAATAATTGACAATGAGGATAGATTCCTTACATGGTTAAGCTGATTCCTGGGGCGGCCACGTCTTCTCCCTTTTGGAAATGGCGCAGAAAGGAAGTGATCTTGGAGTGAGTTGTAGCCTGAATTAGGGTTTTGGTCAGTGGTGAGATTAGGGGTTGAAGGATTGTGAAGATTAATGGCGAATTGAACGGACCCATCGACCAGATTAGAGATTGGAGGATTGGGGTTTTGGCTTGATGAATCCATCAGAGCGTTCCAAAACGTAAAATCAAGAAATTTAGAGTGCTAGTAGAGACAATTCTTTGAACATTGTAGAAAGGGGGGAAATAGAGAGCATTTACAGGTCGAATGACTGGTTATACTTCTAAATCACGTAATAGCTTCTAGCTGTAGGCAAGGTAAAAAATATGGGTATAGTAGAAATATGACACCTTACATTTGTGGAAATATCGATTGATATAGATATCTATAATTTTAAAAATTGTGAAAATTTAATAACTAACTTCTAATACATAAATTCAACAAAATAATTTAAATACATTTACATCATAAATTTATATAAAATATAATTTACAATGTTATTTCATATGATATTTTTTTAAATTTATCGATATTTCTCAAATTTTTTCAATATTTTCCTATATTCTTTTGATATTTTACCAATATTAGTCTCGTATTGTTATTGTATATCAATATTTTCGATTTTTTTATAAATATCGTGGAAATATCGTTTCTTCTCAATATCCATATAGGTGACCGCAAAAAATTGATATAGGGGAAATTTTCGGATATTTTTATCCATGATTATAGGTTACGTTCAAATTGGTTTCACCCGATTTAATATGTTGGGTTATGGCGATCCGATAGGCACCCGTTATTTTCATATATCCAATTTTTGTATTCACTGATTGAAAAAAATCGAGAAAATTTCAAAAATTTGCATACTATGAAACAGCATTGTATATTATATTTTATATACTAAATTTATCACACGAATGTAAATGTGTCCAAATTGGGTGAGTCTATTGTGCACTCAAGTACACGGTGTACTTGAGTGGACCTTGACTGGTCAATGATAAAAAAAAAAATCATTTTTTTAATACAGAAAATTTACATTTTTCAATAATATTTTCAGTTATATTAACATACATTTTTCAGTTATAATATCATACATTTTTTTAGTTATAATAACATACATTTTTCATTAATATATAACTTACATTTTTCATTAATAGAACATACATTTTTCAGTTATAATAACATACACTTTTCATTAATAGATCATACACTTTTCAGTTATAATAACATACAATTTTCATTCATTAATATATAACTTACAATTTTCATTAATAGAACATACACTTTTCATTAATAGATCATACAATTTTCAATTATAATAGCATACACTTTTTATTCATTAATATATAACTTACACTTTTCATTAATATATCATACACTTTTCAGTTATAATATCATACATTTTTCAGTTATAATAATATACAATTTTAAGTTATAATAACATACATGTTTTAGTTATAAGAACATACACTTTTCATTAAAAATAATGTTGCACTTTTCAATATAATAACATACACTTTTCATTAAAAAAAAATAAAGATACACTTTATATACTAACATACACTTTTAAAAAAAACATCGAAAAAAAATAATCAAAGTTTGACCGTTGACTAGTCAAAGTCTACTCAAGTATAGTGTGTACTTGAGTGCGAATTTGGTATTATCAATAACTTGATTTCGATGCATGTTATGAATAATACTTTTATTATTTGATTATTTAGCTGATATATATGTACTGTATGAAGTTTTTCTTTGACATTATCAATATTATAACACATGTTGAACATTACGAATTTACGTTGTAATTATATTAAGTAAATGAATCCTAATTCAATAAAATTAGTTTTTAGCTTTATCGAAACCGATTCTAATATAATATAGATAAAATATACTCCGTATATTAATTGGGCCTCGAGACCCCGTGTAATTTTTTTTGGCTTTTGACACATATTTTATGTATGAGACGAAGCTTTCTTTATAATTTACACTTTAATTTTTTTAAAACACGATTCGAAATTTAGTAAATTGCTTAATCTGCCTCTTGATTATATGTCATTTGTAAGTATATTATAAAGTTGTCTGATTGTAGTTGCTATTATTTTTTCATATTTAGACATTTTGTAGGAATAACTGTTCCGTTGACGTTCGTACTTAATATATTTTTCCTTATAAGATACTCCTCCCATGTTGTAATATTTCCCTCCCATGTTGTAATATTTCAATTGATAGTGATGTTTTTTATAATTATTTATGTATTAGGTACAGTAGAGATTGGTCAAAAATTGGTGCGATTTCGAGATAGACGGAGGAATTGCTCAAATCTGCAGGTTTTTTAGTTGTTCCTTTTTTTCTTTTTTTTTTTTTCTGTTTTTTTCATTAACTAAGAAAGATAGAGAGGAACGAAGCTTGGGATGATGTTCATGTTCTTGATATTTTCAACAGAAAAGAGGATTATTGAATGCTTAAACAATTTTAAATCTTGAATTTGTTTTTGTTTTTTTGGAAAGATTACAACATTTTAAATTTGAGGAAAGAAATGTGATTTTCTACACTTTCTCATTCTGAATTTTCTATAATATTTTCACTAATTTTTATTATTTATGAAGTGAATTAAATTTCTACTATCGTGGGGTTAGTCTTGCCGATGGATGCAATGTATAAGTCATCAATATAACTTCATGTAAGTTATTTTATTGCTGGTGACTCTAGTGCACTTTCTCGCCAATTTAACTAAAAAGTAAAGAATGAAGAGCAGAAATCATTTCTTGATGTTGTTTTAATGATCATAGAATCTTTTGGCATTTAATGTTTAGTATTGTGCCTTCATGTTTTCAGCTAGAATCTTACTCCCAAATATTGGTAAGTTTCCTTTATTGCCCAAACCCTGAGTTCTTAATTTGCTGCATTGTTATGAGCAAGGATGAAAATATCGCTATCGCAATAAATATCGCAACCTTAATTTTACGGATATATCGCGGGATATATCGATATCGCATATCGATATCGCAAAAAAATTAAAAAAATGACGGAAATCTTATTAAAATCTTGGAAATTTAACATGAAATTTTAGGAATTATTAAAACATACTATTATACATGTATTCCATTCAAAAGTCATTAAAATTATATGTTTAAAACAAACACATGGATAATAAATTATATAAATACTGGCTGACGAAAACTAATTGACAACATAATACAATATAAAATGATTAAATATACATGATGAAATACAATTAATATCAAAATGATGACATATGAGGTTCAATTATAGTAGGTGAAATGACATATTTGTCCAAACAATATTGATAAAATACAATTAAATATTGGCTGACGAAAACTAATTGACAATATAATACAATACAAGATGATTAAATAAATATACATTATAAAATACAATTAATATTAAAATGATAACATATGAGGTTCACAAATAGTATGTGAAATGACATATTTGTCCAAACAACATTCATACTAACTCATCATCACATTATAGTAATTTAGGATATAGTTATGCACGTGTAATTCATATGTTTAAAAAAACTATTAAATATATGAGGTGAATTGAAAATATATATTCGCTTGCACTATTAAAAATAAAATAAAATGTATAATTTTGTGCATAAAAAAATAAAATTTTAAATAAGTTTGCGATTTTTTCAGATTTTGCGATATTGTGCGATATCGTGCGATATATCCGCGATATTTCCCGATTCCCATCCAATTTTAATTACACTACGGTTGAACGATATCGATATCGACATCGATATTTTACGATATATCCGCGATACTCGGGAAAAAATACATTAGACCCCAATATCCATATCGCAATATCCAAATTTGCGATATATCCACGATATTTCACGATATTTTCATCCTTTGTTATGAGGAGATGATGGTCACTTGGGTAATTATTTAGTTGGTAAAGTATCAATGTGATCCATTACTATATGTACTCAACTCACTTCAATAGATTATGTTTCTCGATGTTTTATCTTTTAATTTTTATTGTTTACAGACCTTTTCTGAAATGGTGTGATTATATTTTTATTATAGTTCAACTCGATCTGTCTAAAAATGAAGAAGCCCTTAGACTATGATCATAGGTGACATTGCACCAAAAGTCATAGTAAGAAAACAAAATTTTTAATATTATAATAATATATACTTCATATTCAACATTTTCGTGACATTGGTTGGATGAACAATCTAATGTTACCAATTTAATATTATTGAATAATATGACAAGTGTCAACATTCGATTGGTTGTTTGTAATTTTTTGTGTGATATAATTAAATTTGTAGATATTGAAGATAATATGTATTAAAATATATATATATATCAAAATTCGTAATTTTTTTTCTCTATAAATAGAGTCCAATATCGAGTTATTTTGAAACACAAACTAAAATTCTCTCTTTTATTTTCTAATACTTCGCAATAGAGAAGCTCATATCGCTCTCAAAAACGACTTGATTGAGCATATATGGCAAAAATTCGGCCCTCATAATTAAATAAGTAATTTTTGTTTTCACTATTTGTAATTTAATATTTCATGCATTCATTTGTAGCTTGTTTATTATTGCTTTTTAATTTCGTATTTTTAAATCTTGTAATTTTAATTTCGTTATTGACTTCATTATTTATTTTAAGTGTCTGATAAAAAAAATTATATTATAATTACAAATTTAGAATATCAAGTAATTTTTATATACTAATTTACACATTAAAATATAGTAAAAATTAATAATATAATATGTATTTAAAAAAATAATTATTATTTTTGGGTTGGGTTAGTGTCACTGATAAAGTATGATAAAGTTAAATTTGAGTTGGATTGTAAATTGTATATGTGGATGAAAGAGAAATTAATATAATATTAAAGGGTTGGGTTAGAGGAGGGTCACAGATGAGTAGGGGTGTGCACCGGTCCAAAATCAGATCGGACCGGGACCGAAATCTTACCAAAAGGTCGGACCGGAGACCAGACCGGAATCTATCCGGTCCGGTCCGGGTTTGGACCAGTTGGACCGGATTTTTTTTTTTTTTTTTTAAATTTATGGAAGCAAGAACAAGATTGATGAATTTGTGTATGAAAATTAAAGTGTTTGCTCTTTATTACGTCAATGTGAATTTTATTTACATTGTTATTAATGATCTTTTGACCCCAAAAATAAATTAAATATGTTTGTTAAATGATATATTTGTAAAAAATGTAATAAGATCTCAACACATTTTCACCAATTACTTGGTTTTGAAAAATAATTGAGAATGCATTAGTAAAAAAATATAAAAAAAAAAAAAATCAGTCCAAACCGGTCCGGACCGAAAAATTCCGGTCTTGGACCAGACCGGAATCTAACCGGTCGGTCCGGTTCCGGTCCGGTCCAGACCGGTTCCGAACTTTTTTTTGGTCCGATTTATTTTTGAACACTCCTACGGATGAGTATAGTTTTAAGTAAGAACAATATCAGAAGCATTACTTATAAACTGTTTTTACTTTTAAAGGAAAGTGAACTCATAAATTCACCTACCCTAGAATTTAGATAACATTTGTATTAAATCATAAATCCGTGTAATATAAATATGATATCAATGGGTATAAGTTTTGCTTATATTGTGGTCTATAAATACGATTCACACTTATCTTTCTTTGTTTTTCACTTATTTCATATGCTTGATTTAAATTATGTTGAATGATTTTTAGTCGAGTAATATCACGATTTGGAGAGACATGTGAGATGCACTTTATCAATGAGGCTTGAAAGAGACGTAAAAATGTGGAAAATCACATTGGAACAAGGACAAAGTCAAAGACTAGTGAAGACGGAATATGATAGAACTATAACGACAATGATGTTGAAAAAAAAAAACTATTAATGAGCATTTGTCTTAATTTTTTTATTTGAATCAATGTTGCAAGACAGGTTAACAAAAACGTATGACTACTTTAGAGTTAACTTTCATACCCATTATATCATACATATGAAGTATTTGAGCTTAAATGGCAATACATCAAACATCTCATCTTTATTTTAGATAAAATAAAACATTTTAATTAATATTGTTCATGTTTTATTATCTACTTTTAAAATGACCTTAAGATCGTGAAATTTTTATGTTTAAGATAATTCCTTAATAGGTCGACAGATTTGAACTTTTATGTGCATCTATTATTGTGATTGGTTCTGAACTTTTTATTATGGGTGTCCAGTGAAAATCGAAATAAGCCACTAAATAGTTATTAACGAATTTGTGTCATGTATATTAAATTAATTACTTGTAATATCAATGGTCAATATTTTATGGACTTAAAAAAAACGAAGAGCCTTTGTAAATAAAAATTAACACATTAGAAATCTCAAGATACATCTTTCTTTTTATTTACCATATATGATAAAAAAAAATTGTGTGAAACATGTTTATTTTAACCACAAAATGTGGCCTAATATATTTTTTGGTTCACAACTTAGGAGGGTGTATTCAATTGAAATTCTGTTGAGTTTTATTGGACTTTTAAAATCTGGGGGTATTCAATTCGGATTTTTAAAAGTCTTTCAAAATTTTGAGGTATTCAATACGGATTTTAAAAAGTCTTTAGAAATCTTTAGTTATTCAACCATCTATGGATTTTAATACTCTATGGATTTCGTTGGATTCTCCTTAAAAAATATAAATAAATTTCACTATTCAAAATCTCTTCTAAAAAACAGAGATTTCAACGGATTCTCTCATAAACTCTAAACTCTGAAAGAGAAGAAAGTAGAGAAAAAACTGACATTCTTGCTGTATTTCAAACCACAAAATCCTACACAGCCTCTCTTTCAAATGAAATAAAATCTAACTATGTTCTTCGATAAGAATCACAGATTCTTCACCACCATTATTATCGTGAAAACTGTATTTTAAAATTATATTTTTTCTTTAAAAATTATACTCCAGTATATTGAACACAGTTATGTTAGCAAGGTCGTCACTCCAGTAATCGACTAAAAGATTTTGATGGTCAAGGCCGTCACTCAAAAAATGCAATTATTCAATCTTCGTCATGCATCATTAAAAAATGTGATTGAGAGAATTTTTGGTATTTTCAAATAGCTATTCACAAGTTCCCATTTCAAACACAAGCAGAGAGTTAGTACTAGCTTGGGCTGGATTACATAACTTTCTTCGGAAAGAATGGATTACATAACTTTCTTCGGAAAGAATGTCGGATGAATTTCAGTTGAATATGAAGAAGAATTGCTACCATAACAAAGAATTGAAACTAATGCATTGAGAACTAGTATTGTTAATGCTATGTGGAAAATTAGTAGAGGTATAACCGTGATGGAAATGAAGATGAGAATAATAATTTTTTTTTTGAACTAATATATTTTTGATATTTTTTCTAAATAATTTAGATAATTTTTTTTTATATACAAGTGTGTTCGATATACGTTTGCATTAATAGTTTTAGGGGCATAATTTATGGAAATCCATGTAAATAAATAAAAAAATGTGTATTTCATAATCCTATAAAATCTATGAAAATCGATATAAATCAATAAAAAAGTCAGTTAAACTCTGCATAGAGTTTATGGATTTTCTAAATCCACCGACTTTTTAAAATCCAAATACGCCCTCCTTAAAATGTGATAATGTTTAACTAAAAATGATAATATTTTTAATAAAAGTAACTATCACATTTCTTAAATATATCACATTTTATTTAAATATTGAAGTGTCACTTTTTATACCAACATTGTAAATTCGGGTCCCATCTCACACCCAAAGCTAACTCTCATCATAAAATATTCAATTAGAACGGGTTGGACACCCAATATAATATAATGTATAAAAAATAGTAATGTGAATAGTTTTTTTTTTTTTTTTTGACAATATAGTGTGAATAGTTGTAAACAACAGATTATTTTATAAAAACAATGAATATATATATATATATGGGTGATTACGTAATACTTTCCATTCCTAATTAAAAACCACAATATAAATATAAATATATGCAAATATTGGTATCAAGATCTGTGGAGGATGAGATAACCTCATACATTAACATTTGAGTCATATTTTAATTTAAAACAATATTGAAAATTAACTTGTTGATTAATGATTAATAAAGTGTCCTCAAACCTATCTAATAATGCACCCACCACCTCATTTAAACCTTTTTTTTTTAATCTCGATTTTTGAATGAGATACAACTACATGGTATCCACACTACGATATTCTCGATAAAAATATATAAGTGTATTTTTTTTCCTTTTTGTTTATGGAATGCATATATTTTGAATGTTAAATATTGTTTTTAGTTAGTTTAGGCTTGAAAAGTTATGATGAAAATGGTAGGATACGTCTTTCATGCGTTATTTTTGTTTTAAAATTTCAGTGGCTTGTGATTTTCAGTTCTGATTTGTTGTAAATTGAACATTTTCGTCAAATATTAGTTGAAATATACATAAACTGTTGACTTGTTGAAAACCCAAAAAAAAAATTCGACAAACGTTGGCTGAAATATACTTAAACTTTCAACCAATATTTACCAAAAGAATGTTCAATTATAAAAAAACCAGTGTTGAAAATTACCAAGTTATGAAAAATCAATAAAACGAACAAATGACTTATCCTACAGTGTCATCTTACATGTAGGCCTAAACTAACGCACTTCAAACACAATACACATTAAATACAAACTAAAAACCAACATTCAAAATATATGTATTACATTTAAATACATTAAAAAAAGACCAAAATATATTGAGCATTTAACTGCATGGGGTGCAACATCTTCGTAGGGAAAAATAGAAAATATAAAAGGTAAAAGAGATAGTAGAATGTTTAGATTAAAATAAAAATGAATAATTTGACAAAAGACATTAAAAAAAAATAGTAATGTTAGTTTATATAGTATTATTGAGGTAGATAATAAGTGAATACGTAGAGAAAATTAAATATAAAAGGTAAAATGAAATAGTAGATTGTTTAGATTAAAATAAAAATGAATAATTTGATAAAAGACATTCAAAATAATAAAATTGATAACTTGATATATGACAGAAGAATAATTATTTTTAAGTAACATAGGTATGGTGCATCTATATATAACAGAAAAAAAAAAAAAAAGTAAAATATAAGTATGGAAAAGTTGGAGCTCAAACTATGCAGAAAATATAGGCAAAAAAAGGTACATAAAAATTTATAAATTATGTAATTGCTTAAAGAAACTTTGTACTTTTTTAATATTGAGAGAGTGACCGAAAATAAAATAATGACTTCAGATATAGAGTAAAGATTATTAAGATATATGGAGATATTGGTTAATATTTAAAATTTTGAAAACTTAATAAGTAATAACAAACCTTTAATATATAAATTTAATAAAATAATTTGAACGGTTTAGTCTATTATACACTTGAGTCCATATTGTACACCCTAATCCAATTTTTTATTTATTTATTATTATTATAACTACATGACATATAAAATAGCTTTTTTTATTTCATTTTTTTTTTCTTCTTTTTATTTCATTTTTTGCTTTTTTTTCGTTTCTTTTTATTTAATTTTTTTTTTTTTATTTTTTTTTTTACTTAAAAATATACACATTCTCCATTTAAATTGAATTTTTAAGGAAAATTTTTATTCAATAAAAAGTGCAATACAAAATTACTAAAAAATGTAAGTCGATATAACAAAAAAGTGCAACACCATATTTACTAAAAGTATAAGTTAGTATAACTAAAAGTGAAATACGATATTTCTGAAATGTGCAAGTCAGTATTACTGAAAAGAGCATCACAATATTAATGAAAAGTGTAAGTTAATATAACTAAAAAGTGTAAGAGTCTATAATTAAAAAGTGCAACACAATATTATTAAAAAGTGCAAGTCAGTATCACAATTTTTAATGAAAAGTGTAAGTTATTAAACTGAAAAGTGCAACACAATATTACTAAAAAGTGTAAGTCACTGTTGACTTGAACGAATTTTAGGTCAATGTATTTTGACTAACTACTTCCCCTCAAGCATAAGGGATCGTAGTAGTATACACGTAAGTATTTCGATCAAGTAGTATCAAACCATGGGAGATAGACTAGTGCAATGGATCCCTAGAGTTGTGCGTCGGCATAACTAATGTAGCTACGGTTTCAGATTTTGAATGCAAAAAGGCTAAACAATAATTTAAAGACAATAAATTAAACTAAACACAATTCTAATAAGTAAATTAACTACTAACCAAGAAAACAAGGAAATGACAATTAAAAGCAAATAACAACTACGAATCTAAATTCGGAGAAGTGCAAGTGTGAGAATGCTTCAGGTGTTCTCTACCTAGTGAAATCGAGTGAGATTGTTTATACAATTTTTATGCTTTAATTTGAATTTGCTAAGAGCATCAAGATGCTAGAATGAAAATCATTTCCCTTCGGTACTATAGCCTTACGTCTAAGGTGTTCCCAAACCCAGTAATAAGACATCTTCCTAATCCTCATCAACTACCCAAATAACTATTCAAGTAATTAATGTCTCCTAATGGGGTTCTAATACGATTAACTCTCTCTCGACGAATTAAAAATATAATAAACACATTTGTGTACTAACAACTCACACCATAAATTTAAACATGTTCATGTAACTCTCGTCTACGCTAAACATGCCTTAAAATACGGATTAATAGAAGCTAATACACAAAGCACCAATAAAACCCAATAAAAGAAGTAATAATCAAAATATCAACAATAATCAAAGCATAAACAATTCACACATTCAATATTCACATGGTTTCAAACACCCAAAGCATAAAAAAACTTAGCCCATGGTGTTTGAGAAAACACTCATGGCTAAAACAACAAAATAAATAGAAATAAACAAAAAATTATCAAACAAAGCTTAAATAAAAGAAAAATATCACCTTGAGTCTTGTAATTTCTCCATTCTTACATGAAAATAAAATACCCAATGATTCTAAACTAAGAAAGCATAAAAATGAAGAGTGTGTTTGAGGAGATAAGCTCCTCAAACCTAAGCTAATTGCTCCTCTATTTCTCACATGTTGGAGGAAAATGAACTAGGGTTTGAGTGTGTAGAAGTGAGGCCAAACCTCTCAATAATCTGATTTGGGGAGTTATTTATAGCTTGGAAGAATGCTTGAGACGAGATTTGCACTTTAGCCCTTGAAATCCTTTAAAATTCTCGAATTTTCGCGCATCATCAAGTTGACTCGGTCAACCGAGTGGTTTGACTCGACTAACCGAGTGGGTTGGAAGTCCAGAAACTGACCTGGAAGCAGATTTGACTCGGTCAACCGAGTGGGTTGACTCGGCTGCCCGAGTGGAATCTGTTACAGTTAGGGGTGGGAATGGGCCAGGCTACCCGACAGGGGCCTACGGCTCGGCTCGGCTCGTTTAATAAACAAGTCGGGCTCAAGCTTTTTTAGAAGCTTATTTAGCTAAATAGGCCGGACTCAAACTTTTTCGTAAGCCTTTTAAGTCCAACAGGCCGGCCTATATAACTTCACACACACACACACACATATATACATATATATATATATATATATTATAAGTATATACTTATATAGTATGTGATTTTCAAATAAATAAATAAGAAAATTTAGTAACACTAGTTATATTTTTCTTTGTAATAGTTGAAAAAATAGTTGAATATTTTTTTGGAACATTATATTACTTCTATTTCTTCATTTTGAGATTTAAAGAGTTAATTTTTATAATTTGATGATAATACTGTAGTAGATTTTTTTTAAAAGGTCAAATAATCAATTTTAGCCCATACTTTTCATTTTTTACTAAATCTAGCACATACTTTTCTTTTTAGCCAAATTATACCTATACTTTTCATTTTGTTATCAAATTTAGCACAAACTTTTTCTTTCATACCCATACTTTTCATATTTAATCAAATGTAGCACATACTTTTTATGTTTTACCAATTTTAGCACATGTTCTTATCAATTAATTTAAAATATCAAAAAAGAAAGAAAGTAAAACTTAACTAATAATTAAAAAGAAAAAAGAATATCTTAAATATATTTAAATTAAAAAATTCAATTTAAAATCTACAAATTTAAAAAATAATTGAGAATTGAAATTATCTAAAACTATTGAATTAAAAAGAGATTTACACAATATATATAAAAAATACAGTAATTGAAATAAATTGTACTCCCTCCATCCACCAAAAATATAAACATACTTTTGGTGGTTCATATTTTTAGTGGAAGAAGGGAATATAATTTTTTTTAAATAATAATTTGAGATTCTTTAAATAAATTATAATTTTTATATTTTCTAGATTAGAAAAGATTGCTATATAATTTTAGAATTTTTTAATAAAGTAAGATATATTTATTAATTAATTTAATTATATTTATAAAATGTATGGGTATAAATTGAATAAGAGTAAAAAAGTATGTGCTAAATTTAATAAAAAATGAAAAGTATGGGTATAATTTGGTTAAGAAAAAAGTATGTGCTAGAATATTTGAGGAAAAATAAAAAGTATAGGTATAATTTGATTAAAAAGAAAAATATGTGCTACATTTGATAAAAAGTGAAAAGTATGGGCTAAAATTGATAATTTGACATTTTTAAAAATACGCTAATAAGATTAAGAGGCCTTTAAAAGTCTTTCAGGCCAGACCTATTTATTAAAAAGGCCACACTTGAGCCTTTAAAAAAAGCCTATGACACGCCATGGGCCAGGCTCGGGCCTAAGAAATATATAACATGCCACGCTTTTTTTTCTTAAAGCCTACCATGGCCTGGCCCATTCCCACCCCTAGTTACAGTTTCACACTTTCTTGTTTCGATCATATCTTGAGCTCCCGACCTCCATATCTTGAGCTCCTTACCTCCGATTGACTTGATTCTTTATTTTCATTCCACACATTTTTTCGAGACGCATCCAATGATGCAGTTATCTTCTTGACTTCATGAATTCCCAGACACGTATTTTGCTTCCAAATAAGTTTAATTTACCTAAAAAATAGCAAAACACATACCCTTCTCATTTCAAGTGCAATTAGTCAATTTAGTGTGAACAATGCAACAAAATCCTCAAAATTATGCAAAATAAACACATGAATTTCAAGCAATTTTCATACTAATCAACTATAAATGAAAATATTATTATACAGTTTAATAATTAAAAAGTGCAATTGTTGGGATATGAATCCTAAGACAAGTCCTAAATGATGAAAAGATAAGATGATGAAAAGATAAGACAAGTTCTTACAGAGCTGACTGAACAAAACAGATTGCTTAGACAAACAGCTACTCATTTCAAGGATGAATTCATTTCAAGCTCAAGGAAATTGGAGTTTACTGCTGATCGTCTTGACAAGATGAGCCATGACAAGACGCATCAAAGGCAAATAGAGATTGTTGTAGAAGCTATGAAGGAAGCTTTGAAAGAAGAAATGCCACGCTTTACTAGTCTATTCACTCTTAAGGCCAGTGTTGAAGCCAAAAAGGGGGAAGAGACAAGTAGAGTTGAAGAAAAGTCTAGTGTTGAACCAGAAATGAAAGTTGCTGCTACTGCTATAGAAGAATTGAGAAAGCCAAAGAGAGGAAGGCTAGTGAAGAAAGCTGATTTAGAAACAGAGGCAGAAGAGCAGAAGAGATTAGATAAATGAAAGTCGATTGCAAATCCTGAGGTTCAGACCAGACAAGTCAAGAGAAAGTTGATCATTGAAGAAGAGACTAAAGTTGAAGATGAAACTGCAATCCTGAAGGAACAGAAATTTGATGATTCTCATTATGCTAGCAAGAAGAAAGTTGGCAAGCATATTCGAAGGTTGCAGAAGTTAAAGGCAAATCCAGATCAAGTTGAAGATGCGTTCATAGACAACTTCATTGACGATGAACATCGTGATGCATGGTTCAAAGTCAAGTTGCAATGGGAGTTGGATCACTGGATTATTCGCAAATTTGGAGATGCAGACAGCAATGAAGAGCTATATGCTATGTTTGACAAGTTTATGGAAGTTCAAGATCAGATGCTATGGAACTTGATTATGAGGATAGCTACTGTTGTTAACTTTAACATTCTTGTTCCGATCTATCCTAAATGGACTACTCCTATGTTGAGTTCTGGCAAGAGGATCGACTTCAACCAGATCAAGAAGTTTGAAGAAGAGCTACTAGAGAAGGAGAAGATTGATAATGGAGAACATATCTCAGAGATCCATAGAAGACTCCTTGATGCATTTTGTGTTCCAAATCCTTAAGGAGGCAACATTACTGATTAGTTCTTTACTTATGTTTTTTTGATTTTGTAAGTGTAATCTACTGATCTTATTTTGAATGAATGAAAAGATAACACTTTTGATGATTAAGACAAGATAACTACTTAACTAGTCTACTATTGTGAAAAGATTCAAGTAGTGTTGGCTTCATCAAAAAGGGGGAAATTGTTGGGATATGAATCCTAAGACAAGTCCTAAATGATGAAAAGATAAGATGAGTTTTGATAAGCCAAAAAGTAGACTTGAATATTTTCTAAGTGTTGACTGATCTAGTCTAGTTATGTAAGTCGTCTTGAGCAGATCAGTAGAGTTCACAAGACAAGTAAAAGTTTCAAAAGTTAAGTTCAAAAGATAAGTATAAATGTTTGAAAGACAAGTACAGTTTATAAGTACTTTGTATATTTGTTAGGGTTTATACTGAGCTATTCGAGATGTATAGAAGCTCATGTTTTAATTGTATATTCGTTGTATAGATTTTAAGGTGACTAAGCTATGTTATAAAGCTTAATGTAATGTAATGTAGTCTTGTTAAGATTAGATGATAGGACTAGATTAGTTCTATGTTGAAATCTATAATAGAAAGACATGCGCAAAATAAGTCAAGTGGAAACAAGACATGCAGGTGCGCAACAAGACAAGACAAGAAGAAAGAAGTTAGTTACAAAAACGCGTATTGAAGATAAGGATTAAAGAGTTAGTTATGGAATAACTAATTAACTAAAGAAACGCGTGGATGGATAAGAAGAAGTTGAAAGTTAGTTTTCAAGAAAAGTTGGTTACATAACAGAAAGTTCTTGAGAAATAAAGCTTATAAATACCCCATGGTATTCTACAGTTGAAGACTACTGTTACCAAGAGAATTGAATCATTCATAAGAGATATTCGAAGCAAATACACTCTCAGAGTTGAAGTTCAGAAAGAAGCCAGAAGACAAGTGAAGACTCAAGAAGTCTACTACTGAATAGAGAAGTTTACTTTTACGTTTTTGTTTCAAGTCGCTAGTTACTTGTAAATAGCTAGTTTAGATCGAAGAAGCACTCGGAAGTGTTATCGATAAGATCGAAGTCTTATATCTTGGGACTTAAAATCACAAGAACACTCGATTGGAAGAGTTAATAAATTTCACAACTAGGTTTGTGAGAGTGGATGTAGACAAGTTGTCGAACCACTATAAATCGCTGTGTGTTGATTTACTTTACTGTTTGTTTACTTGCTTAATTGTGTAATTGATTAATTACATATAAGAACAGGACAAGTAGAGTGTTCATATAGAAGTTCGAATTTCGAATATAAGTTGAGTATAAACTTGATTGGGCTCATTGTTACTTTGATTAATTCCGCATTACGTATTCTGATATATTGAAAGATTTTTAAAAGTCTATTCACCCCTCCCCTCTAGACTTTTACTAGCTTACTCAATATTATTAACTCAACTTGGGACCAACAACAACACCATTTTATCAAAAAGTGTAAGTCATGAAAAAGTGCAAGTCAGTACAACTGAAAAGTGCAACATGAACTAGAGTGCACAACATGTCCTCGAATCCCATAGCATACCAACCCATAAAATTATGAGTTCATGGATTCGAGTGAAGTGAAAAAGGGGCACCTTTAATCTTTAATCTTAGCTTATCTTATATATATTCTTAATTTAATTATATATATGAAATATTCTAATTGAATGCATGGTCTAGGACAATTTGATAGTTATTCAAATTGAAGAATTCTTAGTTTTTTCAATAATATAAATGCAAATGTTAAGGATCGTTTGGAAAAAAAATATTAATCTACTATTAAATTCATAATAATATTTCATCGATCTTCTATATATATATTTTAACATCCCAGAAAAGTGATTTTTTTTTTATTAACGTCCAATAATTTTTACATTTTTTGAAAAACGTTTCAAAATAGTTAAAATTTCTTAACTTTTTCAATTTCTTAATTTACGTCCAATTTTCATTGAAAATTCCCAAATTTATGTAAATGGAACGTAAATTGAGCAAATAAAGAAGTTATGGGACGTAAATTAAATTTTTAATTAAAATGGGACGTTATGCAAAAAAGATAAAAATATTCAACAAATGTGTACAATTCACTATAAAATTAATTTAGTTTATGTTATACAGTCAAATAAAAAAAAATTCATAAATTAATTAATTATTATAAAAATCAATTAACTTACCTAATTAGAAAAAAATTATAATTACAATATAATTATTATAAAATAAATTATGAATGTTAATTAAAATACTAAATAATATTTTAAAATATATGTAAATAAATTTAGAATAATATTAAAAAAAGTAAATAATTTTTCATAATATAAAAAAAAATATAATATGAAAAAAAATCAAGATTTATTCCTAAGTAAATTAATTACTAGAAAAATCAATTAACTTACCTAATTAATTATTTAAAAACTCTTATTAAAACTTAACAATTATTTTAATATTTTAAATAAATACAAAAATCCACAAATATTTAAAATCCCCAAGTAAATAAAAAAATACTCAAATATATATATATATATATATATATAAATATATCCAATATTCTCACCCACGGTAATTAAAAATGATGATGAACAATATATTTTTTAACCATTTGTTAATTTTATTATTTTTTATTTTATTATATAATTTTTAATTTGATATTAGTTCGTACAAAAATATGTGGACCAACTTTGTGTAATACTTAGATAAATTTTTATGTTTATTTGATTACTTTAAAATAAATAAATAATTTTATAATACTTTTTTGTAATTATAATTTTTTTTCTAATTAGGTAAATTAATAATTTTTTTAATAATGAATTAGGGAAATTAATTGATTTTTATAATAATTAATTAATCTATGAATAAATGAATTGTTTTTTATATTAAAATAAGTTTAATTTATAAATAAATGAATTATTATTTGATTTGATTGTATAATATAAACTACATTAATTTTATACTGAATTAATTGTATACATTTGTTGAATAGTTTTTAAATTGAGCAATTAAAGAAATTATGGAAAGTAAATTAAAATTTTAATTATTTTGGAACGTTTTTAAAAAAAAAACTATGTAAATGTCAAAATATGAAAAAAATAATATAGCAACTGCAGTCAGACAACTTTATAATATACTTGCAAATGACATATAATCACGAGGCAGATTAAGCAATTTACTAAATTTCGAATCATGTTTTGAAAAAATTAAAGTGTAAATTATAAAGAGAAGCTTTGTCTCATACATAAAATATGTGTCAAAGCCAAAACAATTACACAGGGACTCAAGGCCCAACTAATATATATTTTATCTATATTATGTACTAGCTCTATACCCGCATTTTATGGAAGTCGATTTATTAAAATTAGAGTCAATTTATTAAAATAATAATTTTAAATACTATATTAATTTTTATATCTTTTTCATTTTGATAGAGTATGTGAGAATAAACTTTTTTTTTATTCTAATATATTTATAACATATACATTCTATAAATTTGAATCTTATATTTTTATATATTATAATATTTTTTTAATATATTAATAAAATGTGCATTAATAAAATTATATTGTAAAATAAAAAATATTTTTAATAAGAAAGGACATACAAAAATAATTTTATATAGGTTATTATATGTATCTATATAGAGTTTATAGATATTTATAGAGTTGCTTTATAAGGTTTATAGTTATTATTTGGATAAGAATTTAAAATTCTAAATCTAAATTTTAAAGTAGAATTGTGTGGAATTTTCCATTTCAAAACAAACATTTTTTTAAAGAATTGTGACATTTGTAAATTTTTATGGCACAAAAATAGTATTTTAAATTTTTTTATTCAATTACTAAAACTTTTTCAAGTAAAGTTTGTTAAATTATTATAGAATACACTTCCCATCTGATTTTTTTATTGACAATTACTAAAAATTCTCTAAAACCGTCCATAAGCCATTAAAGTTTTACAATCAATTTATTTTTCTCAACAACTCTAATTTATAAAAAAAAATCGATCTTACAATTAATATTGATAAACTTACATTCATTTAATGTGTATATTTATTAAAGAAGGTGACTACAAAGTACTAACCATTTAATATTTGGTAGAATTTTGATGTGTACCTATTTATAAATAAATTTAAAAATTAGTATAATAATTTGATATATATTAAATATATAAAAAATATTAATAATAAATCAAGAATAATAAATACCACCTACATTATTAATAAGGATTAATAAGGAAGGTAAAAACTTACCAGGATAGAATTTGAGATAAAACAATAAAAATAAATCAAACCTGAAATATCAAAATTATATATTTTCTTTGTTAAGAAAATTAGATGTCACCTACCATTTAATTCTAAAAGAAGTGACTATATCAAGATCATAACAATTAAGAAGTGACTATATCAAAAAATAATTAAGAGAGAGAGAAGAGAACAAGGAAAATAATTGAAAAAATGAGAGAAATTTAAGAAAATTGTAAAAGCAAAAAAAGTAAAATAAAATAATTAAGTAAAAAAACGGTGTTGAATTTGAGATCAAAACAATAAAAATAAATCAAACCTTATAATAGATACTCCTATTTTCTTTATTGAAACAATAAGAAAATTAGATGTGACCTATTAAATTAAAAACATACTGTCAAGGAATTTCGTAAATAATTATGAGTAAATAATATTAAAATTATTAATTTAAGATGAAAATAGGAATTTTTTTTTTTAATCAGAATTCCTGAGAATGAAGGATTTTGAAATAGACTATTTAGGTGAAGAGAGATTGTGATAGAGTGTTGAAATTGTGACACGTGTCCATTATATTCTCACAAGAGTATTAAGAATAAGAATAAGATTTGGTGAAGAGAGATTGTAATAGAGTGTTGAAATTGTGACACGTGTTCCATTATATTCTCACAAATATAGAGTATTAAGATAAGATAAAGATTAGAATCGGATTTCGATAAAGCTAAAAACTGATTTTATTGAATTAGGATTCATTTACTTAATATAATTATAACAACGTAAATTCGTAATGTTCAACATGTGTTATAATATAGATAATGTCAAAGAAAAACTTCATACACAGTACATATATATTAGCTAAATAATCAAATGGATAATGTCAAATAAAAACTTCATACAGTACATATATATTAGCTAAATAATCAAATAATAAAAGTATTATTCATAACATGCATCCGATTTTTTTTCCTATGTTTAAAAAAAAAAAAAAAAAGTGTATGATAGTATATTGAAAAGTGTATCTTTGTATTTTTAATGAAAAATGTATGTTACTATATTAAAAAATGTATATTCTTATAAGTGAAAAATGTATGTTATTATAACGGAAAAATGTATGATATTATAATTGAAAAATATATGATTTATTAATGAAAACGGTAAGTTATATATTAATGAATGAAAAATGTATGTTATTATTAATGAAAAGTGTAAGTTATTAAACAATTGAAAAAGTTGTGAGACGTAAATTAAAATTTTAACTATTTTATGAACTTTTTCAAAAAAAAGTAAAAGTTATGGTATGTAAATAATTTTTTTCTCCAGAAAAGTAATGATAAATAGAAGCTTATAAATCTTATTCTCTTTTCTTTTTAAGCGTACGTAACTACCCCATTTCCCTCTATAAATTAAGACCATTCACAATCCTTCTTCCATAGGCAAACAAATCCTACTTTTCCACCCCTGAAATTCCAATCACTTGACTCCAAAAAAAAAAAATCAATATTATGGAAAACACAAGAAAATTTTGGATTGAATTTATGTCTTCATTGCTAGCATTAGGGTTTGCAGCCCTAATCTTTTACAAACGACTCTTCTTCGTCAGGAAAAATACAACGTCACCCACTCTTCCACCGGGCCCAAAAGGCTACCCTATTATCGGTTGCTTACCCCAAATCATAAAAAATAAGCCGACATTCCGATGGATACACACACTCATGCAAGAACTAAACACCGAAATAGCTTCCATTCGCGTCGCCAACATCCACGTCATCCCTCTTACGTCCCCCGAGCTCGCTCGGGAGTTCTTGAAGAAGCACGACGCAGTTTTCGCGTCTAGGCCTGACGTCATGTCGGCCCGACTCACCAGCAACGACTACTTAGGGTTAGTCCTTTCGCCTCTCGGTGATCAATGGAAGAAAATGAGGAAAGTTGTAGTGTCGGAAATTCTTTCGCCCGCAATGCATAAATGGCTACACGAAAAGAGACGAGAAGAGGGCGACCACCTCGTTCGATGTGTGTACAACCAATGCGAAAACGGGCTTGTTAATGTGAGGGAACTATCGCAACACTATTGTTGCAATGTGATAAGGAAGATGATGTTTAGTAAGAGATTTTTCGGGCCAAAAACGGAGGATGGAGGCCCGGGATTTGAAGAGAGGGAACATGTGGATGGGGTATTCACTATCCTAAAACAAGTTTATGGGTTTGCAATTGGTGATTATGTTCCATGGTTGGAGGGTTTGGATTTGGATGGATGTAAGAAGGTTCTAGAGAATGCTATCAAGAAGGTAAGAAAACATCAAGATTTAGAAATTAAAAGGAGGGTTGAGATGTGGCAACAAGGTGTTAAGGAAACAAAGGAGGACATTCTTGATGTTTTGATTAACCTCAAAAACTCAGAAAACAACCCCTTGTTGTCAATTCAAGAGATCGAAACGCTAGTTCTTGTAAGTATATATTATTTGCAAATTAGAAATATTTTTGGTATAGTAACTTTCATCTTTTTTCACAACCTAAGATAATTGTTTTTTTTTAATTTAGTCCGGCCCATAACTTTGTACAATGCTCAATTTGCGTCTTTTTTTTTTGTCAAACGACGTCAGTTTCTGCACATGTCTTAGGACGGTTGCAAAAATTAGACGTAAATTGAGCAATATTCAATGTTATGGGTTTAAATTGAATTTTTTAACTATCTTGAGATGATTTGTGAAAATGGTAAAAGTTACATCACCAAAAATGTTTTTAACTCTGGAAATTTATTGATTTGGAGAAAAATAAAATTGGAAATTTGTTACTCTCTTAACGTTTTTTTTTTTTTTGGCAATTTTTAATCACCACTTTTTTTTTAATTAATTGGCATATACTTTAGCAACATAATACTGACATTATATATGGACACATACACTACTTTTTTTTTTTTTTTTTTGTAGTTCAATAAATGGGACTAGCTTTTTCCTAGCAACAATATTCGTATGTTGTTGAAAATAGTCTTGTGGTTGGAATTTTTCAAATAATTGCTTGTAATTTTACAGGAACTAATTGTAGCTGTAGTAGATAATCCATCAAATGCAGTTGAATGGGCTATGGCGGAGATGCTGAATCAACCTCATATTATGGCTAAGGCCACTCAAGAATTGGACAGGGTTGTAGGTAAGGAAAGACTCGTTCAAGAATCGGATTTGCCTAAACTAAACTACCTCAAGGCTTGTTTAAAGGAGTCCTTTAGAATGCACCCTCTTGCACCTTTCAATCTCCCACACGTGTCAACCAAAGATATGGTCGTTGGTGGCTACTTTATCCCGGAAGGTAGCCACGTGTTACTAAGTCGTGTTGGGCTAGGGCGGAACCCTAGGGTTTGGGAAGACCCTCTCAAATACAACCCCGAGCGCCACATTAAAAACGATGAGGACGAGGAGGTCATGATCGCAGATCCTGAATTGCGCATGTTTGCGTTTAGTATTGGAAGACGGGGATGTCCCGGTGTTGTGCTTGGCTCCACCATCACCACAATCCTTTTAGCAAGGCTACTTCAGGGTTTTAGTTGGAGGCCACCCTTGTCGACAAACATTAGTTTAAATGAGTCGGATTACGATTTGGCATTGGCTAAACCACTCACTCTTCAGGCAACGCCTCGATTCAACTCTAAAATTTACCTTCAACACAATAACTATTGATGGAGATCAATTTACAACAATTAAGGCGTGATTGGAGTATTTATGAGCACCTTCTCTAATTTAGCAATTACTTTCAATTATTGTCTTTATTTTCGGTAATAAAGCCCAAACATGTTATGGGCCTAACTAGGGTTTATGTAATTAAGACTATTTATTCTTGTTCTTAGAATGTTTTAGGGAGGTGATTTGATTAATAAAAAAAATGAGAGTTTATCTCATGATCTCTTTTACGGTATTCTGTGTGAATCAACGTATATGAGTTTTGCCACTTTTTTTGGTATTCGCAGAATCAACGAAGAGTGTGTGTTCTTTTGTATTCTTCGTATTTATTCCTTATTTTATACGCTTCTGTTGCTACATCAGTTGGTATTCAGAGTCCAGTCAACGCTCCTCATATGTTGATTCACATTGATCAAGCCACTATGGATGTCAATCTCACCCAAAATTTGTTTTCTGATAGCTTTTCAGATATATATGATGATGCCAATGTGGGCTATGAGGGTCCACCAATATTTGATGATGATGTGGATGCTCTTTTCGTGAAAAGTGTTATTTTTTAAGATTTAATGTATACAGTTGGAGACTATGAAGGTCCTCCAAAATTTGATGAAGAGGTCATTATTCACTATGACACCCCTTCTTTTGTTAAGGATGGTGCAATGCTTGTGTCATTTTTACAAGTGTCTTTTGTCGTGGTTAATTCATTAGAGGATGCGTGTTCCACACCACGACGTTATTTGGTGTTCATGTCTTCGAAGGAGCAATATGCGAACTATATGGGAAACAATATGTCAATACACAAACTACATATTGGTTACTCTAAGGATGTTGTGGCGGATCGATCCCGACGCGCTCTTCAGGCTTTCGATTCGACGGCGAATCTTTCCTACATCGGGAGAGATGATGGAGATTGATGGAGATCAATTGGCAACAACTAAGACATGATTGGAGTATTTATGGCTACCTTCTCTAATTTAGCAATTACTTTCAATTATTGTCTTTATTTTCAGTAAAAATTAAGGCGTGATTGGAGTATTTATTATCTTTATGGCTACCTTCGCTGCATCAACTAGCTAGCTAGTGTTGCACTTTAATAATAAGTGTTATTTGGCCTTTTATTATTATATCTTTATATTTATTTTTATTTTTACAAATATTTTTCTCAATTATAAAAGTAAAAGCAGTAATTACTAAAAAGTGTAACATTAATAATATTTTGTAACTATAATTCATGGCAATTGTCAATAATATTATGTGATCGTTTTTATCAAATTGTTCAAGTAAAATAAAAAAATTCAAAAATAAATAAAATGGGGGACATATTCAAAACGTGTAATTTGACCTTATAAAAAATTTCATTTACTATCTAAGTTGTTGACATGTTCAATAATAAATAGTTTTCTTACATTTTTCAGTTGTAGTGACTTACACATTTTATTAATATTGTGTTGCACTTTTCAGTTATAATGACTTACACTTTTCATTAATATTGTGTTACATTTTTCAGTTGTATTCACTTACACTTTTTAATAAATAATGTGTTGCACTTTTCAGTTATAGGAACTTACACTTTTCATTAATATTGTGTTGCACTTTTCAATTATAATGACTTACACTTTTCATTAATATTGTGTTGCACTTTTCAGTTATAGGAACTTACACTTTTCAGTTATAGTGACTTACACTTTTCATTAAATATTCTAATAGAAATTACATCTTCCTAACTAGAGTGATTGACACACTTTTACCCCTTTCATGTCTACTGTTTTTCTGATATGTGACATTTGAATTTGATAGAGCCAAGGGAATTAATGGGCCTTTCTTCAATGGTGATGAGCCAAGATATAATTGGATTGAGAGAGGTTGTCAAATTGCATTGCACGATTCTATGGTAGATGGACGTTAATAATTTTCTTTTGTTTGTCTTATTTTTGTTTAATTGTGAACATTCATTTTGCGGAAATTTATATGTACTATGTGATGAACATATTTAATCTCTGATTTTGTATGCTTCTAAGCTAGGAAAAACTTTGGAGTTTTAGGGATCCATGGTTTATGTTAATTAATTGAGGTTCTGAATGGTAATGATGTTGAGGGGAATATAGGAATGATTGTATAACAAAAGAGAGACTGCTATTTTCTAAGATTAGAGTGCTGAAAAAAATGATGAGCACAAAATTGCTTTTAAAGGTGGTATATAATGATAAAAGAGAGAAATTGATTAAGAAATAAAAAGAGTGTGCTCTTTTTTTCAACCGGAGAATCAAGCTAATCTAATCTACTTCATATATACCAAATGATTGCCTATCCTCAGTTAGTTTTCGTAGGTAGTGACTTGTCTCGTTTTTCAACACTTTTTAAGTACTTTACAATTCGAGTCCCACAAGCGTATGGGTCCGATTGTAGTACGTAAGTACGACCAAGTAGTTTGTTCGTTCCGAGGATTTAATTGAGTGCAAGCGAATCCCTAAAGTTACGAGTATGCATGATATTGTAGTAACTAAACGTGGTTGTTTGGGTTTTTGGAAATAAGAACAAATGTATTAAACTAGATTAACTAAAGTAATGAGAACTAGTGACAAGAAATAACAAACTATCTAACTTTCGTTGGAAAGTGCAAGAGAAGTGTATTGCCTCGGGTATTTCCGTTTTGTGAGTAATTAATGAACTAGTGAACCAATTACATGAATTAGCTATGAATTCGGATTAAGCTAAAGGCTATCACATATGTGTGCAAATCCCCTCGAAAGGCATGGGCTAACAACGTGCATTGATTAGCAATTATAGGATCTAACCAAATACCATAAGCGCGTAAGATAGTGTTTTATAAATACTTTCAACACGGTTACTAATACTTATAAAACGCCCTCTCACCAAACTCTTAGACGACCTCTATTCGTTTAGTGTCTAAAGTTGTCGGTCTAGCAATTAACCCTCTCTCGGTTAAGCTAATTACTACTTAACTTCTATTCAATTGATCAAAGCTCACACTCACGCCCCAATCATGCGAATCCAACTCTCGTTGCAATTAACATAATCGAAATTTTTTGCTAATAGGGTTGATCAATCAAATGAATCAAACAAACTACAACTCTAGAAACATATTCACCCAAATCATAAACTAATCATGCAATTACTTCACAATTACACTAAATTCCCATCACCCAAGGCAATTGGGGATTAGCCCTTGTCTAAATTAACAACTAAAATAAAACTCATGTAAATTAAACTACAAAATATTAATGAAATTGAAATTACCAAATTAAACTTGCAATAAGAAAAATATCACCTCCTGTCTTCAAAATCTTCAATGCCATAAACAATAAAATGAAACTCTAAACTTAAAATTAGCTAACAAATTAAACTAATCTAATCTAATGAGTGAAAGTGTGGAAGTGTGGGAGAAGAGGGAGTCTCCCCCAATGGAAGAGTGCCCCATGTTTCGCGTGTTGCCCGTCGCTGTGTGTTCTGTATGTGTATCTTTAATCCCAGCTGCAGCCCCCAAAATGTAAGGAATCCATGGGCTTGGTCAATGGGCTTCATTAAAATGGGAAAATACAAAAGGGCGGTTGATCATGGGCCTTTGCAATTAATTTCAGCTGCTAGCTTAGTAAGCATTCAATCACGTGGGCGGCAAATCATTGTAGAAAGGGCGCGGCTAAAGGCACCCGGATTTCCTATGAGTACACCCAGGAGATGAGAACACATACAAAACGGATGAGGACACCCACCTGGAAAACTCAAAATTACCCTCATCTCCATTAAAACCCTAAAACATAATTCCTTCCCTCCCTCATTTCTCAATTTCAGGACACCTACCTCCATTCCTTCCACTTCCCTCCGTCAACGCGGCACGGCCAGCCGACCACCCACCTTACGTCGGCGCGGCGTCGCCCAACTCTCCACCTCGTCGCGGCGGCCAACGCCACCCACTGCGCACCCTCTTCCCATCGTCACCGCGGCGCAATAGCGCCGCCCATCTCTCTGACTCGTCGCGGCGGCCCGCGCTGCCCACTGCGCATCCCCCCCTCCGCTTCACCGCTCAGCTTTCCATCACCTGCGTCGCTGGTGTCGCTGCCTCTCCCTCCCGTCACACCTGCGTCGCCGGCGACGCGTGAAATCGATTTAAAAAAAAACACGCCACCCTCTCATCATCCGCCGCCAACCCTGCCCTCGTCCGCCACCGCCCCTCCCCTTCGCGGCCGTTCGCGGCCGCACGCATTTTCGCCCCTCCCCTTCGCGGCCGCAGTTCCTCCCCCCTCGCAGGCATTCGCGGCCGGCCTCCCTCCGTTCGTGCCTTTCGCCGCCGCCGCACCGCTTAAGGTAAGTTGAAAATTATGCTTCTCAAAATTAGGGTTTTGTATGTTGTTCGGGAATTTCTTTCGAACAATTTCTATTTGTTTTGTAGAAATTTTCGAACAACCTAAGTTTGTTCATGTAAAATTTTCGAACATTTTGACTTTGTTTTGAATTTTTTTTCGAACAATCTGTGTTTTTCGAACATATTTACTTTGTTTTGGAAAAAATTTCGAACAAGTTGTTCGATTTTTTTTTTCGAACAAATTTAATTTGTTTTTGAAATTTTTTTCGAACATATTGAGTTTGTTCGTTAAAAAATTTCGGACATCTCAACAATGTTTGGGTAAAATTTTCGAACATATTAAGATTTTATTTTTGTTGTTGAAATTTTGAGTTTTTATGATTTTTGGTGGTGATTTGGATGAGAAATGATGAATTGTTGTGAAATGGAATGGATGGGTGTACTCATCCGTCCATTTTTTAAGAAATTTGCAAGAAGGGTATACATGTCATTTCGCGTGCCCCTTATGTTAAAAAAAAAAAATCGGTGGATGTACTCATAGGAAATCCGGGTGCCTTTAGCCGTGCCCTTGTAGAAAATGAAATGGGTCCCAAAAATAAAGGCGTTGGCTATATACCCCTCCAGGCTTGTTAAGTATACTCCCCCATCCAATTTATTAATTTAATAATAAAGTTAAATACCTATTTTGCCCATCTAGTAATTTTAGACAGATAGATACACCCCCTATTTCCTATTACATGATCTCTACTGTTGGCTTTTCTTGCATACTACAAAGATTACAAAAAAAAAAAAAAAAATACAACTCCAAAACTCCTCCCTAAAAAAAACTCATGATGAGTAGAACAAAAAACTCACACTCATATTATTGTCGTCTCTCCAAGGTCAAGGGTGGAACATAATGGTTAAAAAAACGTGAAGAAAGCTATAAGTACGTGAGTTCTTTTTTCTTAGGTTTTATTTTTATTTAAGTTTTGAAATGTGGGCGTAAAAATCAAGGGTTTAGGGTTTTTTGTTATTATTTTTAGGTTCTTGCATGTTTTTTGGTATTTTATGACTTAAACTGAGATGAAAATGGCCGGTGTGTGGTTATTTTCGCGCGTTTGGCTATGGCGTTTTTGTCCGTTCAAAATTTTCGACCCTGGTTGGTCGACGGGAAAGCTTATGGTCGGCATGACGATGTTGATGAAGTTATGTTTCGTCGACCAACCTATGCTGAAAGTTTATTTACACATATAATCATATCGTGCAATTTTCATCAACTAGTAACCGACAAAAAGTCTTTTGGTCAACAAAGTGTTGTCGACCAAACCATATTTGGTCGATTACACCCTCTCGAAAAAGTGAATAACAGTTTCTTTTTTCTAGAATTTATCTGACGATTCAAACAACGATCCAGAATATGTTGAGGAAACAAATGTATTCAACGATGATAATTTCGTTGAGGAAATCGAAGATCCAATATCTAGTGAAGAAAATCAAGGTAAAGAGGCTCCGGGTAATGAAATTGTGATGGACTATACGAACGTCTTCACAAATGAAAATTATTTTGCAAGTCGGGAGACCCTTCAAGAGTGGGTACGTGTTGTATCTAGAGAACACAATATGGTGATCATTGTGAAGCGTTCCGATAATGGGAAATTTTCAAAATTGCAAAACGTCTAGGACAAAACTTGGCTCAAATGGAACATAAGATCTTACTATCCATAATTCTAAATATGTTCATTCACCGAAGCTAAATTTGGTGATTGAGTCAGCACATGGAGTTAATATTTTTCTTGAACATGAGATTTGTAAAATATTAAAAAGTTATGAGGAATCATTAGTCATTACCATGAATGATATTATAGGACCTGTCAAGTTGTAATCATTATCCATATATAAAAGTTTATGTTGTGTACTTCTATATAAATTTTTATAGAGATTTTTTCGTGTCTTTTGAAGCAGCATCATGCATGATAAAGCAATGTTGATAAATAGTGAAGGAAGTAAAAGTTATGATACTTGTCTTGGAAAAAAATCTGAAAGAATGACTTCAAGTCGGGTAATGTGTGTGGTGTGTGTGTTTTTTGTCTTGTTTTCACTCTTTCCATGGAATACACTCCTCTTGAATAGAAGGAGGGTTTTCTTGTGTGAGAGCCTCCACATTTCTCTTTCGATTAGAGGCCGTTGGCCTAGCTCGCTTATACTCAACAACAAAAAAAAAAGACGAAAACAATTCAGTCGACAATAAATAATTTTGAAGGAAAATAAACAAAACAATACTATTTTCAACACATACATGCCAACAAAAGATGTTTCAGTCGACAATCATGTGTCGACGGAATTAGGTTCCACCGACATCTTGTTATTGACCAAAAGACTTTATGTCGGTTACTAGTTGATGAAAGTTGCACGATATGATTATATGTGTAAATAAACTTTCAGCATAGGTTGGTCGACGAAACATAACTTCATCAACATCGTCATGTCGACCATAAGCTTTCCCGTCGACCAACCAGGGTCGAAAATTTTGAACGGACAAAAACGCCATAGCCAAACGCGCGAAATAACCACACACCATTTTCATCTCAGTTTAAGTCATAAAATACCAAAAAACATGCAAAAAGCTAAAAATAATAACAAAAAACCCTAAACCCTTGATTTTTATGCCCACATTTCAAAACTTAAACAAAAATAAAACATAGCTTCCTTCACGTTTTTTTAACCATTATGTCCCACCCTTGACCTTGGAGAGACGACAACAATATGAGTGTGAGTTTTTTGTTCTACCCAGCGTGAGTTTTTTTGGGAAGGGGTTTTGGAATTGTATTTTTTTTATTTTTTTTTGTAATCTTTGTAGTATGCAAGAAAAGCCAACAATAGAGATCATATAATAGAAAATAGAGGGTGTATCTATCTGCCTAAAATTACTAGAGGGGCAAAATAGGTATTTAAATTTATTATTAAATTAATAAATTGGATGGGGAGTATACTTAACAAGGCTGGAGGGGTATATAGCCAACGCCAAAATAAATTATGTTACTTGCTTCTCTTCTTTTGTTTCTCACAGCCCAAGCTTCACCAATGGGCCTCAATTAATTAAGAATATGGGCTGTGATTTGGCCGCCATTTATAAGCGGACCTCCATCTCCTTTTAATCTCAAGTCCATTTATAATTTCTTGTTTCTCATATTATTCTTTCGATTGATTTCACAATATAATCGAGACGTATCTTGCTCCAAAAGTGCACATTTTCCTACAAAAATAGCAAACTACACCTTTTCTCTAAATTGAGTGCAATTAGTCTATTTAGTGTAAATAATACAAGAAATCCTATCAAATTAAGCAAAATAAATCCATGAATTTCAAGCAATTTTCACACTAATCAGGAAGTATCCCTGATAAGAAACCGAAAATTTCGTAGAAAAACTAACCGAGGATAGGCAATCATTGGGTATATATGAAGTAGATTAGATTAGCTTGATTCTCCAGTTGAAAAAACAGAACACTCTTTTTATTTCTTAATCAATTTCTCTCTTTTATCATTATATACCACCTTTAAAAGCAATTTTGTGCTCATCATTTTTTCAGCACTCTGATCTTAGAAAATAGCAGTCTCATTTTTGTTATACAATCATTCCTATATTCCCCTCAACAGAATTACCATTCAGAACCTCAATTAATTAACAGAAACCATGGATCCAAACTCCAAAGTTTTTCCTAGCTTAGAAGCATACAAAATCAGAAATTAAATATGTTCATCACATAGTACATATCAACTTCCGCTAAATGAATATTCATAATTAAACAAAAATAAGGCAAACAAAAGAAAATTATTAACGTCCATCTACCATAGAATCGTGCAATGCAATTTGACAACCTCTCTCAATCCAATTATATCTTGGCTCATCACCATTGAAGAAAGGCCCATTAATTTCCTTGGCTCTATCAAATTCAAATGTCACATATCAGAAAAACAGTAGACATGAAAGGGGTAAAAGTGTGTCAATCACTCTAGTTAGGAAGAGGTAATTTCTATTAGAATATTTATTCATTTTTAATGACCTACAAAACAATACTTGTTGAAACCATCTTATAATTAGCATGCAGTAGCAGATTAGTTTTTACATATACGTACATAAAATTGATTGAGATTATGGCAGGAGACGACAACATAACTAATGAGCAGGCGGTGAAGGCCCTTCCAGATAAAATATAACTCGACTCCCAGTGCATTGTTGAAGTAGAATTGTAGAAGTTCTGCACATGGTTACAGTAAAAAAAAAAGTGTTTCCAAGCCTCCAATTGAGTGTGAAAGCACACCATATATATATATATATATATATAAATAATTAGTGCATTTCCTTACAATGAATAAATAGCTAATTGAAGAATCTTGGTATTCAAGTTTTAAACTGGCGAGAACATCATTTTGGTCCCCTGTTACTCTAACCCAACCCAAGCATGAAGAGCGTAAGTGGACATTACAAATAACTTGGATGAGACATGGCATAAGGAGAAGGCATTTAAAATGTACACGTGTCAAATTTTGGAGAACCCTCATCCTCTTTTTATATATAAAGATTTTTTAATCTCCGTACCAAAAGCAAAAATAAAACTTATGGCGAGATGGATAGAATAATTTTTATTATAAACATAGTAACTATTTTTAAATGTAAAATAAACCACACATTTTTTTTCATTGTACTTTTAATCTCTCAACATAGTTTTTTTTTTTTTTTTTAAATTGTGTGTTTTGTTCAGCTTATAAATATAAGAACCTCTTAAGATTTTATATTTTTTTAACAATGGTGAACACATATGTTGATGTGTAGGTAATTTTTTTAAAACAAAATTGATTATTACTCATGTCGTCCAACTGTTTGCACACTTATCTTATTATTTGTCTGTTTCACAATTGTTTGCACACCCTTAAAAAGTAAACTTTTACATAAACTTCACACTCACAAAATTCACATATTTATACATAATGTCATTATTTTTACACTCATTCCAACCATTATCTTTACTTTATTTATATAAGTGTTTTAATAAAAATAGGAGTATGTTATTTTTATGGTGCAAACACTTATAGGACTACGGATGCTAATAGAGCGGAAGGTACAACACCGCTAGGGGTGTAAACGAGCCGAGTCGAGCCGAGCAGTGCTGAGCTCGAAACTCGACTCGATTGTTATACTCGAAGCTCGAAACTCGACTCGACTCGGTCGAGCCTAAAATTTTGAAGATCGAGCTCGACTCGATAAGAAACTCGATAAACTCGAGCTCGGCTCGACTCGACTCAATTACCTATATAATTTTCAAAATTATTTTTAAAACATATTTTTTTCTAAAATAAACTCGAGCTCGACTCGGCTCGACTCGACTCGATTACTCGTATATAAATATAAATTATATATTAATGGCAAAATAGTAAATATTGTTCAAGCTCGATTAGGCTCGCGAGCCTTTCGAGTCGAGTATCTATGAGCTCGAACTCGAACTCGGTAGCTACTCGAGTAGCTCGAAACTCGACTCGACTCGATTAACTTCGAGTCGATTTCGATCTTTTTTCTAGTCGAGCACGAGTAGCTCGCGAGTAGGCTCGACTCACTTACACCCCTAAACACCGCAATGCAGAAATTGCTACTGTAGTCATCAAATCAAACAAGGCCTTGTTTGGATAGAGACTAGTTTGATTAATCAGACGTTTAATTGGAATGATACAAAAAATAATCCAAGTTTGGAAATAGCGTATTTGTCCTCAATTTCTGCTGTGCAAATCACCACTCTATCTCAGATCCATCTTCGGACTTCACAGCGTCTCCATTCACATCGATCCCCAAATCACCATAGAAACCCTAGTGGAGGTTTCTTGAAGGTCGGCCACCTCCTGCCATTCTTGGGGAGATTCGACGGATGAGATTGAAGAATTTGAGCTGATTGGATGAGATGTCAATCCTCGACGGACTTCCCATTCCAAAAGATAAAGCGGTGAGCTGTCTCTTTCTTCATGTTTAATCAACTTATTTATTCACGTGTAATCTGAGGGTTGTTGAGTTGCCTTTTTTCTTCTAATAGAGTAAGTTGGATTGAATGGGATCAGAATTGCATTTTATGTAGGCAGGAAACTTCTGGTGTACATTGCCATAGTTGTTTAGAGAGGTGAAGTTTTTTGTTGGTTTGGCGCTGTTTACTTGATTTAATGAGCTTATTTGGATTTACTTTTAAAAATAAAAATAAAATTGAACCTGGATACATAGTCATTTATGAGGCTCTGTATCTTCATCTCAAATACAATCATATATGGCCTCTAATTTAATTTGGATTATAAAACAGGATAAACTATGTGTCTCAGTTATCAACTTCATTCTTTTTCCTGAAACTCTTTAATTGAAGATTCAGGATTTAATTCACGAGGCTTAATGTTAGATGCTGTTTCTTTAAATTACACAAGTAAGGTTTCGCCTTTTCCTATACGTAGCAGTAAGTATAGCCTGATGACCTTCTGCATACGAGGGGAATCCAATGCAAAATTCTCAATCAGGAAAGTTTAATATGTGGTGAATTTGCTTTCCTTGAATTATCATTTACTTATGTGGTAGTAATTGTTAATCCAGGGAGAAGGGTGCTGTTTGATAATCTGTTAAAAAAGACTTTTTTTTGAAGAAGCTACCCGTTCTACTTGGGAATAGAAGAACTATTTTTTTTGGTGTACATGAGGACATCTCTATGGTTAATGTGGTTTATGGGACTCTAGAATTCTATAGCATAAACTTGTAGAAAGTATTTTCACTAGCAGACTTTTCCTTCTGAAAAATATATTGGGGAGTTTTGGATTTGATGTTTGGATAACTCCATTTATAACTTGTGTAATGCTATAACCTTTTTTTTGGATAAGAAACAGAGAATTCTATTGCAGCAATAGGAACTTTTATAGCTTGTGTAATGCTATAACTTGATGGATGTTTTTGCTTATATTAAGGCATTTGAAAGCTTGACTTTGTTTTGTGTTGCATAACTTTGGGGTTCGGCTGCATGATCTTCTTGCAGCTTTCATGTAAACCACACTGTAATAACCTATATTGCATGGAGCCATCTTTTTATGCAACTGAATTGGGTTCCAGAAAAAAGGGGCAACCTGATAATACACTGTAAAATGACTTCAAAGCTGCTCATTTATGGATTTTATGTTAACTGTTCATCTATAAAGTAAAAATTTAAGGCCCTGAGGTGGTTGACATGTTATTTTCTTAATTTCTTGACACTCTATGCGTACTATAGACATAATTATGGAAGGACTTTATTCCCAGTTGTTTTAGTCTCTTTGAAAAGTGAGAGCCCCGTATGCACATCTGTGAGTTAACACTGCCACAATCTGTTACAATCACATATTGAATCCACAAGTAATTGTGGATGGGTACTTAGTAGGGAGTCGATCCGCCACTCTTGAGCTAGCATTTGGGTAGAGTTACGGCTTCCAAACTTGAGTGCTTAACACTATCCCTGTCTATAAAAAAGCATAGATCTACAGCTCAGCCTAACCCCATCTATATTACACTCTTACTCATTTGCTCCGTGTTTTTCTGTCTCCATGTTTGTTATTTTCAGCATCCACTGTATACCAAAACATGATTTAACAGTTTCTATAACTGATGACTTCTGGAATATTGAAGGTCATATTTCTTATTTTGCTTCATGGTATTTTGCAGTATTTAAAGGAAGAACTTTCTAGAATAGATGAAAGTTGGTCGGCAGCTCGCTTCGATTCGTTACCTCATGTTGTGCATATTTTGACATCAAAAAACCGTGAAGGAGAAGTGCAGGTCCTAAAGGAGCAAAGTGATATCATCGAAGAAGTTGTTGACGAAGTTGTTCATGCGTATCATGGCGGCTTTAACAAAGCAATTCAAAATTATTCTCAGGTTTCTCAGTAGTTACTCTTATGGATTCTCTTTATGTAATGTGTGACTCCTGGTAAAAATGCTTTCAATTTGTGTCCATGTTCACTTTCTTCTGTCTCCTCATATGCATATGTATTTTTTTAGCTGCATGTCGAGGGCTTCTTCCTAACTTGACTTTGATTTAGTCTATGCCTACTTTGGGTATTGGGTGGTTTTTGAAAACCGGTATTTGAAATCCGGGGTTTTTGAAATCCTGATGAATAGTAATTATGCGTGTTTCTTTTAGGTTTTTGAGTAGGGGAGGATTTAACTTTATGTCAACTCTATGTGTAAGTTGAATGAAATTGTAGTATTGTTGAGTAGGATTATAATGATTAGATGATTGTGTAATGATTGGAGTTATTATATTATTGTTGAGTGAGATTATAATGATTGGAGTGGGAGTACAAGGATTTAACTTTATGTCATATCAATAGGTTTGATAGGGGTGGTTTTGGGTGGTTTTGAAAACCGGTTTTTAAATCCGAAGTAAAACCGGTGTAGGATCTTAAAATCCAAAACCTAGGTTTTAAAACCCAAAGTAAACATAGCCTTATAGCTTCGTATATGGATGCAGAAATATACAAGTAGGTCTAAAAAAGGGTTTAGGTAACAAAGATTTTATTGCTAAAAAGTTAGGGACGAGAAATCCCTATTTGTGTACAATAGATTTATGCAAATACAGACACTAGCCTGCTGCCCTTAGAAAAGTTCAGTAATGTAGACCCTTACAGCCACTGTGACTTAAACTCAAATCCTACAAACCATAACGCCAATCCCTATTGAAATTCGTTAAGGGTAACCCTTGAAGACACTATGACTTACTGCCCATAACGCCACTCTATGTTTAATCTTATCCCAAATCTCATTCATGGACTTGCTAACATCCTCAGAAATCCTCTTATTTCTATCTAACCAAATAGACCATAACAAAACCGCCACCACGATTCTCCACAGAAATTTCCCTTTTCTATTAATAGGAGCTCCAAGATTGCATTGTAGCAGATCGATTACAGATTCAGGAAAGACCCATTGGACTCCAACTTCTTCAATTGCTCGTAGCCACAAACCTCTCGAGAAGAGGGACACTCCTAGAATAAGTGATTGAGATCCTTCGAGGAGCTCCTGCACAAAACACACCAACTAGGAATGAGAGACATATTAGGTATGCGTTTCTGCATAACATCACAGGTGTTCAACTTTCCCCAACGAAATCAACCAAAATAAAACCTGAACGTTCTTCGGAACCGGGGCTTTCCAAACAGGTTTGTGCCAAGAAACGCAAGATAAGTTAGACTCAATGCATAGTGACGTGAAGAAAGACCTAACCGAAAAGACCCCGAAAGGATCAGCCATCCACACCCTCTTATCATCCCCATAATCCCTTAAAGGGTTGCAGTGTTTTAGGAATGCATAGATGCAAAGCAAGGTTTTCACCTAGGGATTTATAAACCCAATGTCTGAGTTGACTCCTGTAATCACATAATTAAGATAGTAAGTCAAAATATAAGCACTACCAGTTATAAGAATGTTAGCTTAAGGCATATCCGAAGAAAACTTGATGAAGTCCTTTTTACTGGATCAGTTTCTTGGCCCCACTGTTTGATTAAGGAAAAATTGGCTGGTATTCCTTTTTAAATCTCGTTAAAAGAAATAATTTTTCATGAGTGAACACTGAACAGGTTAGTGAAAGAAGTAATATGAGTTTTGTATGGCACTTCTCGAAGACAGTGGTAGTTGAATAAGAGCAGGTAATACTTTAAAGCGCTTATAAATGAAGAGAAGGGGTCCATGAAGTAGTGTTTGAGTAGCATATATTTTGAGGAAATTTGATCAAGCTTACAATGTTTTTAAGTACAATACATTGGCCTCTAAGAGACATAGTCCATTTGCGAACCTTTTACTAAAGTAGTTTCATCCATGTTTTATTACTTTTGTGGCCTTAAGGAAGTATGGGGGTGTGCTAGTGGATTGACAAGCTCAATTGATCCATTCTGATTGTCTCTTGTTCATTCAGAAAATTTGGAAAAGCTGATGTCAACGACTTCATTTGATAATGTAGCTCCCATTTATTCAATGTAATATTGCTGCTGGTACTTTCTTTCATTAGGTCTGGGGTGCCGCATCCTATTTCCTTGGACATTGCAGCAGCCCTTTTACAAAGAGAAACAGAGAAAATTGTGGTCTATAGTCCACATTTTTTGATGAAGTTCCTTCCTTATGAAATTAGTTTTTCTGAGTTGGAAGACATTGTCCTTTTATAATATATTGGATTGGATATTAGACCTATTTTGTCATGTATCATGTATGCCATTTGTCAACTGCCAAGATTACAAGATTATCATTAATAAGTTTTCTTCCTTCAGATTTTGCGGTTATTTAGTGAATCTGCTCAAAGCATCGGGGAGTTGAAGATTGATTTAAATCAGACTAAGAAACTTCTAGGTGCTCATAATAAGCAGTTGCATCAGTTATGGTATCGGTCTGTTACTTTGCGGCACATCATCTCTTTATTAGACCAAATTGAAGGCATATCCAAGGTCAGTCTGTTCCTTGTACATATTTCCGTTTTCATGTTTTGTGCTGTATGCCCCACTTTGCAGGGGGACAAAGGATGAAAGACCAACTTGTCCTGGACTTTAATATATCTATCGCCTGATACTGTAGCTATGTTCATTTTTTGTCATTGTTGATTGCATGCTTAGTGAAATGCCTATAGAAGGAGCTATATACAGAACTATGTGAAATCACGTCTACTAGTATTACTTTTACACGCTTGTAACATTTCTTGTCTGCGTGAAAAATTATGTACCATTTGATTCCTGCAAGATTTTCTTTTCTTATTGTTCACTTCTTGTATTTTTAACATGCACAGGTACCAGCTCGTATTGAAAAGCTCATTGCTGAAAAACAGTTTTATGCAGCAGTGCAGTTACATGTCCAGTCATCTCTAATGCTTGAGAGGGAGGGTCTCCAAACTGTGAGTTTGCTTTTTCTTTTGTTCTAACTTCTCAAGCAAGACTTTGCTAATTTCCATTGAGGTATATCAAATTGAAAAGTTCAACACCATTTGGACATGCTCACTGGAAATTAGGGTGAATATGTGTTTATTTTGTCACCTTGATCTAAAAGTCTAGCCTATAATTTCGTAATCTATTTAATTTTCTTGGGTCTTTGAGTTTTGTCGAGTCGAATACTTACCTCATCAATTTGTACTCAATGATATTATTCTTCTTGAAGTGAAAATCTTTTACGTGGAAGCAAAGTAACGGATTTAGAGTGAGCTTTTACCTGTAAATTAATTTTCTCCTGAAATTTGAACGGGTAAATCCTCTGCTATTTCATAATTACATCAAGCTGAAAGTTGCCTATTTTATTATGATCCACCCAATGTGCTCATCCTATTAGGCATGGTTATCGAGCCACTAGCATGAAAATATTAAGATTACTTTTACTTAAAATTGTTTTATATGTTGGAAACCTCTAATTTTTTATTTTTTTTTTGGAATTCTATAACTATATTTTGTAGCTCATGTTGCAAGAAAAGAAGGTGTTTCTAGTTAGGAACTATCTGATTGATAATGATCTACCTGGCTCAGGTTGGTGCTCTTCAAGACGTTCGATCTGAATTGACAAAGCTGCGAGGAGCAATTTTCTATAAAGTTTTGGAGGATTTACATGCTCATCTATACAACAAGGGCGAATACAGGTGATAACTAGTCTATTTCCAATCAATAATTCTCTGAACATGTAAACAGTCTGTGTCTCTGTGTGTGAATATATATTATCAATGTGCTGACAAAAGCTGGATTCGAGGCTGATGGTATTTGCTTTCACACCTTTGAGAAAGCTTGCATTTCATTTTGGCTTAATTATTTTAAAAATGGTCTTTCACTCTAAAAATTTCATTTATAGCACACACATTCGCTGTTGGTCATTAAATCCCTGAACTTTCAACATTTTTTCTTTTCCAACACTGTCCTACGTGCACTATTGCGAATCCATGTGGGCACTGAGCCATCAATGTTTAACAGTCAAATTACCAAAAAATATACCTATACTTTAACATTTTTTCTACAATTCTATCCCATTGTTTGAAAATTTGTTAATTAAAATCTGGAAAAATTACATGAAATTTAATAAATCTAAGATTTATTTAAATTATTACCTTGAGAATAAAATATGCAAATTATTTGGATAAATATGAAAATTACACAAAATTCTGAATAATTATTTAATAAATACAAAAATACCCAAACTGTCATAAAATCTTTAAAATCCAATTTATTTAGATAATTTTGGAAAAATCTTACTTAGTTCACTGTATGTCCACTTTTTTTTTTTAATTGTTGCCCTGCCCGTGTACTTTAATTTTTTAAAACCTTTTTGCTCATTGTACGCCCGTGTTTCCTAACTTTTTTTAATTTTTTTTTTTGTTATTTTCTTAATTATTTTCACATTTATTCAATTTTTATTTATCTAAATAATTTTCTTATTTTATTCACACATTTTTTTTAAACAATTTAAATGATTCTTAGTTTTAATTATATATTTTCGTATTTATTAATTATTTTTGAGATTATAATTGACAAATTTCCAAAAAATGGGCTTAGAATTGTTACAAATGTGAAAGCATATCCCTTTTCTTATATAAATAATTTGGCCCATAAGGATTGATGACTCCGTGTCCACATGGATTATTGGATTCCTGGTTGTCCATGTAGGACAGGGAACACTGGAAAATAGGCAAGAGCGTAGGTTTGAAATTTATTGGAAGATTGGGCATTTATTGACCAATAATTGAAGTATGTGCTATAAAAAAAGTAGTAAGTGTGGGCATTTTTTTGTAATTAAGCCTCCTTTTTTATTGATACTATCATTTTGCATTTATTTCTCTTCTTTGGCTTTGGATAAGCTGATTTCTTCTTTTGAATTCCACCTTTCCTCGTGGCAGCTCAGTTGTCTCAATTATAAATGAAAGCGATGATGCAATTCCAACTTCTGCAGCTGTTACATATTCCACAAATTTTACACACTCTCTTTCTCGAAGAACCAGGTCTCCACATGGTATTGGTGATGGAGGGTGAGATAATCTTATGTTTTTAAATGCAATTCTGAAACTTATGTTCATATATGTAATGGAGTGCATATTTTTGAAGATAGGCACGAGTCTTTAGAGGACGTATGGGGTAGGATAAAATTTTGGGTTAGTCTATGGGCCTCCAGTCATAGGCAGTTCAATGATTTTTTACTTTCTAATTTGGTGAGGAGTTGAAGTTTGGCATTGTAATTGTGGCCTGGTCTTTCGGTTGTACCTTTTTGTGGGACTTCTCGTTCCCTTTTGTTTTTTACATGAATAAAATTTTCTATTTTTAAAAAAAAATGTAGGATCTTAGAGTGCTAGTGTTCCATTTCTTTGAACATCTCTCTGAGATGCATTAATTTTGTCACATCTCTGAAATTGTCTTCATATTGTTATCACCTTGTCATGCCTTTCTAAAACTACTGGCATGAGCATCCCTGCTGGTTGAGAAGGCTTTATATGTCCTAGACATTCTCTCAATATATGAATAGCATCCTTTAGTTTTTCCTGGAAATTAGTTTATTCTCTCATCTCCATGTGGATGAAATGCAGAACATGGTTTGTTTTGAAAGAAATGAGCCACTTGTTTAATAGTATTAATACATTTCTTGTACCTTTATAATGTTGGGCGGCAAATTGATTTCAAATGAGTTATCCAGAAAACAGGGGTTCAACTCTTGTTGGTCTTTTGATAAATTCCAAATTAATAAATTTAGTGTATAAAATGTCATAGGATGTTAAACTGCGATTCCAACAGCCTTTTTCTTTTCCTGGTTGGGCCATGCATCATTTGTTACTTTGCCCAAGTAAATTCCAATCAGTAGAACTCTGATTGAATTTGCATTAGTAAAGTGGATATCAAAATTTCATTCATGATCAGATTCTTCTTCTGAGTATTTTTTCTCTTTCTAAATTCTGCATGTCAGTTCGTCATTTGATGGCCACAATGAGGATGGCACCTTGGATACACACGATGATGCTGCATCTAATGGGTATACTTCTACGATGAAGGCAAATGGTGGTGATACTGATGCAAAAACGCTCTATCGTCAAATTCCCACGTGGCTATCTGATTCTACTCCAGATGAATTTGTTGTATGCGGCTAATATACAGTATAGTTTCAGTTGTTGACTTAAAAATGGTTTATCATGTCCATCAAGATTAATTCCGTATGCAAAATTTATTGCAGGAAGCATTAAGAAAGAGCAGTGCTCCAGTGCATGTTAAGTATTTGCAGACACTGGTCGAGTGCCTGTGCATGCTTGGAAAAGTTGCTGGTGCTGGTGCTATAATATGGTATGCTGTGAAGTTTGATACTTGAAGAATGGATATACATTTCTAAATGGTTTTGCAACTTTAATTTAGTTTAAGTTCATTTTTGGATGCTATTCTGGGTGCCAAAAAAAAGTTAAAAGTTTACATATAAAATGAAGTCAAAAGTTGGATATACCACCTTGTGTTTGCATGTCTGTCGTCTGAGAGGGAAACTCATATTTATTTATTTTCGTTGCCAGACGTTTCCATGACACAATGACAATTTTGTGATATAAACTGAAAAGGAAACTGCAGACAGATATTTTATCAAAATAAATTACAGTAAAACGTATACTAGAGTAAATAACAAATTGAACTCAAGATCAATCCTCTTATCTAAGTAATCAGAATAAGCGAACCAATGTCTCTTGTTATAAAATTTGTTTGACTTAGAACTGAAATTGTCAAGTAAACCATTGCTTTTGATTGAAAAAATTGTAAGGAATATTAAATTTGAGGACACAATAATGAATATCTACCAGATAATAAACCTCCTACAGATATCTTCTATTATACAATTGTTACATGGCTATTCTTTGTCATCCACCTTTAAGTTTATTCCCGAACTAACATGTGAAACTAATATCACATTGGACACTAAAGTGGAAAATTTCTTATTTTGGAAGAAAATATAGATTTTGTTTTGATAATTACAAGAGCATCAATGTGGTGGCTATCCTCATTTTCCCACAGTAGCATTGCCCTTAAGCACCTAGATGTTATCAGATGAAGTTGTGGCTAATGACACCTTGTTACCCTAAAACTCAAGTTAAGTCATATTATAATAGTGTGGACATCTTGACCCCTCTATGTGCTTTGCTTATTTTTAATAAAATATATGTTTATAAAAATTGAGTGGACATCTGTTGATTCTTAATTTGTTTTCTTCTCAGATGAAAAATTGGAGTGAAGAGTAATGATTTGATTGGAAATAATATTTAATCATGATGCAGAAGCTTAAATTCTTTGTGCGTGTGTGCTTGTGTAGGTGCTAGTTGGGGCCAATGCTCTAATACTAGTACTCCGTAATATCTTATGTCTAGTTGTTGGATATCCAGTTTTTTGCTTTCTTTTGTTGATATAATCAGAAGGTTGGTGCTTTAAAATCAGGATTCTGGTGTATACCGTCTATTGGTGAGTTGCAATGTTATGATGAGAAACAGTGGATTCACTTGTTAACTTTTATTTACTATTCATACTACTATACTAGAGGCATAACCACTAACACACTTTGTTTATTGGAAGTCATTTACCAATAGCCCTTTTGCACCACGGAACTCCTCAACTCCATCAATATTCTAATGCTTGATAAAGGAAGGGTTTTGATATTTATGTGAATTGAACTGGAAATGTTTTATTATTATTACCTTTCTTTTGAGATACTTGTTTATTTCCAATTCTCCATTCTGATTCTATGACTCAAGTGGGAACTCCAGAGCAATAAGCTATTTCATTATTCATTTTGATGCAGCTCTTTGTTAATTCTCCTTATATTCTGATTCTGTTCTTACATCTTCATGTTCACAGTCAACGTCTACGTCCTACGATCCATGAGATAATTACTACCAAGATCAAATCTCAGGCGGGACGTGTCAATGGGACAAGGCTTGGTCTTGGGCATGCTACCTTGCCTATTGCTACAGGTCTACACTATCTAAAAGGGCAGCTGGAGATTCACCAATTGGCAAAACAAAAACGCCAGAATGGAGTGTCACTCACTGGAGCTTTATTAGCAGTGAGCCCTGTCTCACATGTAATGTCTCCTTCTGGCACAGCCCAAATTTCTGCGAAGGAACTACTTGATACAATATTGGACACCGTTGTTCGGATATTTGGTATGATATTGAAATTAAGTTTCTGTAACTTAATAGCTATATATTTCTGTACTCTGTTATCACATCTCCTTGATAATGGAACAATTATCAGAAAATCATGTTATTGTCGGAGAACTACTTGAATCAAAATCTTCACAACAAGCTAACATGAACACGCCGAAAGCAATGGCTGCTGATATCAGTTGGAGTCAGGACTCTGATGCGTCTCATAATACTGGAGGCTATACAATTGGCTTTTCATTAACTGTTCTACAGGTATTTCTTTTACACTTTCAATTGGCCTTTTGTGTTTGAACATCATATGATGGAAGAAATTGATTGCAATATGCTTGCCTTTGGTACTGAATCCACATATATGTGATTGTAGAGTGAGTGCCAACAGCTTATATGTGAGATCCTACGAGCGACTCCTGAAGCTGCATCTGCAGATGCCGCTGTACAAACAGCTAGACTTGCTAACAAGGCCCCCTCTAAAGATAAGAGGCAAGTGAACTGATCATTTTCTTTCCTTCTCATGCATCTTATAATTGTTTCCTCTTTTTTCTTTTTGTTTTCATTTTGGGGTTTTGGTTCTGGCCGTCTCCTCTATTTGTATAGTTGCACTGGTGGCTGTTCTGCGTTTCGACCAAGGATGAAAATATCGGTATCGGTGGAAATATCGAGACCTTGAATTTATGGAAATATCGATGGATATATCGATATCGAATATCGATATCGGTAAATTTTAAAAATTAAAAAAATTTAATAACAAACCTTTAGTACATAAAATTAACAAAATAATTTGAATACATTTTATATTAGTGATAAATTTATATAAAATATAATGTACTATGTTATTTCGTATGACATTTTTCGATATTTTTCGAAATTTATCGACATTTTCTCGATATTTTCCGATATTTTACCGATATTAGGCTCGATATTGTTATTGTCTACCAATATTTATCGATATTTTCAATTTTTAAAAAAATATCGTGGAAATATCGGTTCTTCCCAATATCGATATCGATGACCTCGAAAAATGGATATATCGAGGATATATCGGAGATATTTCCGGATATTTTCATCCATGGTTTCGACAATTGTTTCAGCCATTTCGCATACCCCTCTAACAAGACACTTTTGCTTGATTGTCACACACACACAACACATGCAGCTATGAGATTCTTACCTCATATATTTTGCGTCTAAGGACATGTCTGATTGGGCTGGAAATATTAGAATTTTACTTTTTACCATGGAACCCCACTGTATTGGCACAAGTTTGATGATGTTGATCAGTGTTGAAAAGGTAATGGGTAGAAATATTCTTGTATATATATTTGCAGAAGGATAGCTGCTGTTTGGGATTTTTCTAAGACACTAAGCAGCTTTGTTTGAGAAAGGCCCCTATTTTGTTGAAATGATAGACTCCCCTGCATCATTGTTATGTGAATTTGTGATTGTATTTGCTATTTAAACTCATTGTAGTTGTAATGTGATGTGATGAATCATTGTTGATCAATGCTGCTTACAGGGATGGAGCAGAAGATGGTCTCACCTTCGCATTTCGCTTCACAGATGCTAGCACTTCCGTTCCTAACCAGGGTATGGAAAATGTACCGGTGGAATTCTTTGCAACTGTTTTCCGCTTTTCTTTACCTCACCTCTTTGTGGTTAGCCAAGTGGAGTTGTTGCTTCTTTAATTACCCATAGGTTTTCTGTGTTGATATCACCCTCTTGATGGGTTTACATGGTTATATATCCATGTATAAGCAATTTTAATCTTCTGCATAATAATATCATCATTTTTCTGAAATGATAATAATAACCTACAAGATATGAAGTATACGTTCCTGAAGAACCTATTTTGATATTATCTCTTTTCTGTTTGATTTAAATATTCATGTTGTAGCCTTGTAGGACCACAATAGAAGTGTTTAGGTGAGTATCTAGAGTTTATACAAACCGATTCTCATATAGTAGGATGAGAAACTCATCTTACTCATCAAATATGGAAGGAGATCCTAAAACAACTTTTAACTGTTTCTCTATGATGTACGGAGTGTACAGCATGGTAGAAGACTTCTAGTAATATTACTTTTCTCGAGTTCATTATGGTGGTTTAATGTGTTTCTCTGACTAACATACTTGAAAGGAGGTGGATATGTAAGCCTTATTCCTCGTAAAAGTTTCAAATTAACATTTAATCTCTGTCATTCAATGTAAAAATGGTGGAATACAGAACCTCCTGGACTAGTAAACTGCTTTCATGTGTCCTGATTTTGTTTATGAGATCTGTTCTGGGCCTGATTATCATGTATTAATATTGATACTATATGCTGTGGTGAATTATTCAAAGAACATCTACCAGAGAACTAATGAAGTAATCTGCAATTAGTATCATTCCAGTGGGCACTTGCTGTGTTTAGGTGCTCTTGGAAAATATGTCGTTTGAAGATGCTTTTAAATGTTTCCTCCCACATTGATTGTCAGAAGTAAGCATGAACATGCATGGTATCCCTTAAATTACTCTATTGCAAGCATTGTTTCAAGCATTTTGGTTCACTTGGCTATATCTAAACTTGTCCTCACAACTCTTGTCATAATAGTCCTTGCGGTTTTAATCTGCTTAAATGGGCCTCAATTTTGTATGGGCTGTGGGAAGGATTAAATCTGGCAAGTGTTGGTCAATGTTTTGTAATGCATTGTACATAAGTGTGAGCATTTTCTTCCAGCTGGTTTCCATACACATTGAAAGTGCTAGGATGCACTTCCAGGTCCTCATATTCATCTGTATTTATGAAATATTTTCCTCCTGAAAGGATATATGATAGAGAGAGATAAAAAAGTTGAACATAAATATATAGTCGAAGAGTGAAGTATTATTATTGTATTATGTGCAATGTCCAAGTGCAGTTCAGAAACTCAGTAGCATATCTTACGTTGTTGCATGGGTTTCTCCTGTGTAATGCCTGAATCTTTTTGTTGAAGACTTAGGGTGGTTCTTACGAAGTAAGGGCAGGATATTTAGTGGATGATCATTCCAACTTTATGTTGGTCTGTATGGGAGGGTTAGCAGAGTTTTTTTATGATATTGAAGAGTCTGTTTTGGTGTTGGATGGGGTTAAATTTAGAGTAGCTTTATGGGCAAAGCATTAAGAGTTTAAAATTCTGTATTGCCTCCGATTTGCGTTAAGATTGGAGCATTGCCATTTAAGGTTTTTGTACAATTCTTCTATATCTTCTTGTCCACTGGTTATAATTGTTTTGGGTGTTTAATAAAGTGTTTCTATTTCTATTATTCGATACATGTCTTCACTTATTTGCTCCATACTTTCTGTATCACTATCTGCTATTTTAATAGACTCCAGTATATAATTATACAATAAATTTTATTTAGGGGCTGATCGATGGAGGAGGGGACCGAATGTACAACAAGAAGGTTATGGTACTGGAGCTGTTTTACCTGAGCAAGGGATATATCTAGCAGCATCAGTGTACAGGCCAGTTGTTCAGGTGAGGCTATACAGTAGAGGCGAAAACAAAGTGGAGTTTACCATTTTCTAGGGTGTTATAATTAGAGCACATCATTTAATTTATTTTTTCTTGCCTTACATGTGCAGTTTACAGACAAAGTTGCATCAATGCTTCCTCAGAAGTTTTCCCAACTTGGGTGAGTTATTCGCCCCATTGATCTGTGTATCAACACAGATTACCTCTGTCAGATATAACTCATAAGCCACAGTAATTTCTCACATCTCAGATATAAGATTAAATTCTCTATAGCTGGTGACACTTTCAGTTATCAGTCACCAGAATTATTTGAGCTCTAATTAGGCCTTCAGTGGCACAAGTGATTGGAATAAGACAGTTACTGCTTCTTGAAATTAAGTTGTGGTGCTCCTCATACAAAGATGAGAAGATTTCTTTCTCATGAGGTTCCAAAACATTCTTTCTTGTTATATGGTTTTCTAACACCCCACTAATGTGTTTTCTGTTTCATGAAATCATTTTTCTTCCCTCAAATGTTCCTATGCTCCTTGCCTTCAGTAAATTGTGTGATATGTGCCTTATCTGACTTACATGGCTAAAACTCTGGGCAAGATCTCTGTATCTATGAGCCTGTACTACACATATTTCTATCCTTTTGTATGCATGCACCTTCATGCTGACCAATTACTTTCTGCGAACAAAATTTTGCAGGAATGATGGATTACTTGCATTTACGGAGAACTTTGTGAAAGACCACTTTCTACCAACAATGTTTGTTGATTATCGGAAGAGCGTACAACAAGCCATATCAAGTATGTCTATAAACTATTTTCTTTTCAGCTGATTCTTAATGATGTTTTTGAGTTCCACTATTTCCGTACATCTTTTTGTCCATCTGCATATGCTTTGAGTTGCTTCTGTTGTCAGTAATACTATATAATAAAATCAATATGCCTCGTCTTTCTGGTGGCAGTGTATGACTTCTGTACTTGTTTGCCACTAGTTAAACGGGACATGAAGTACTGTGGATGTTGCCTTAAAAAATCTAATCCCCTAATTATAAAAAGGGTGCAATACAGAAGTCTAATATATATAAGTATCATTATGAAATTTATTTCGTTGCAACTTGATTGCTGTGAAATATTGTTTATACCCTCATTTAGTTCTAATCTCTTTTTTACTCAACACACTCCCCTGCCCCCTTAAAAAAAAGGGGAAGGCACACGTACATTGCACTCTTGTCATCAAAATGGAAAAAATTCTGGCTGATTTAACCTGTTATTCAGTGATCTCAGTGCTTTAAATCTGTCAAATTCTAATTGCGATTCTTACTAGTGCACGCATCATGTTCTTTGCATAACGTAAATGTGTCCTACGTTTGCCCATCATTAATGTATTTATATATATATATTGGAATGCGTTGAAATATCTGCTATTCAACCATGAAGGGGTTTGTAACTGTGAAGAATGATGGGTTTTATGTTGATCTGCTCAGTGCATGGGAATTTTGGATCATTTAAACTGATGTATCATAGTTAGATACATAGCTTCAAGTTGACTTTGAAAGAATGAAAATTTTATGACCAAAGCAAGCATGTAGATTGCCTATACTTATAATGAGAATAAATTGTCACTCATCATGGCAGCTCCAATGAGATTTTACATCCAAAAGTTGATGGTAAATATTGTTCTTGGTTTGAATGTTCTGTTTCTAAGTGGGGGAGATTGTAATACCTACTCTAAATTTTGTGTAAATCGAATATACTGTATTAATTTCTGATCCTGAAGAGGAACTCACCGATAATTTGATAAATGCTCCACAAAATATGAATTTGGATCTTCTCCAATAAACAGGTCCAGCAGCATTTCGCCCGCGAGCTAATGCAGCTGCTTCATACACTCCATCAATTGAGAAGGGACGACCTGTTTTACAAGGGTTATTGGCAATTGATTACTTAGCAAAAGAGGTATTGTTCACGTCACAGCACACATTCTATGAGAGAAACAAGTGATTTCTTTATGTTCATTCTTCTACATCATTTGTTTAGGTACTTGGGTGGGCTCAAGCAATGCCAAAGTTTGCTGGTGATCTCATAAACTATGTGCAAACTTTCCTAGAAAGAGCATATGAAAGATGTCGAACATCCTATATGGAGGTATGAGTGTCTCTATTCCTTCCTTTTCATATTCCAGAAGTTTGTCTAACATGTGTAATCATTCGTTAAACTCTTATCTTGCCAATAAGAGTAAAAAACATGTTCATACTTTTTTCTCGTTTCTGTTGTCGATCTGTGGCTTTCTGCAACCATATCACGCTTTTATGCCTTGTTAGGCTGGGAGCTGATTTTCAAAAATCTCTCGTTCTTGATTTTTTTTCCAACTGAGTTGTCAATATGAGAAGAAAGTAAATCCTCTAAGTCCGTTAAAGTTTGATTATAAGATTATTATTGTCTTCTTGGATCTCTTCTTTGTGGCAATTAATCTCGAGAGTAAGTTGCCACAACAATATGCCATTTCAATCTTTTTATAGTATTTTAATGATTGAAAATGGAAGGAAGAGTAAGCTCGATAGAAAAGGGTTAGTGTGGCCTTTACTATGAAGCGTCACCTATGATCTTCTTTAAGCATGAATTCTTTCGTCTTGATTTTAATTTTTAATATGCCAACCTCTTGTTTGAATTATCAGGCAGTTCTTGAGAAACAAAGCTATATGCTCATTGGGAGACATGATGTTGATAATCTGTTGCGTCTTGACCCAGCTAGTGCATCTTTACCAAATTCACAAGATGAAAGAACCAATGATATGTATGCTTCTGACGCTGAACCAACTGAAATAGAAACGGAATTGAGTGATGCATTACTGAAATTGAGGCCTATCAAGCAGGTATTAATTTCCTTGTCGGGTAGTCACTGTATATCTCCATAAAGAATGCCATGTTAACTCACAGGTAGAACCTTTCCAGGGATCTTAGCTGTGTAACTTAATTTCTCCTTTGGCTTAATCATCTGCAGGAGAATCTGATTCGTGATGATAACAAACTTATCTTATTGGCTTCATTGAGCGATTCACTGGAATATGTTGCTGACTCAATAGAAAGGTAATTATAGCTATCTTGTTGCTCTCATAAATTTGTATTCATTTTTAGCTTATGCATCTATTATCACAAATTTATTTGTGATATTTGCATAAACTACACTTTGAGGTTTGACATATTTATTAGAGAGCCCAATTAAGTTTTTAAATTCCATGTCATTTTAATTGTTGTTTTACAAAATAAAATTTGTTTTATTTGTCATTTTTAAATTACAAGGAAGAATTGAAGTTTCTCTTTCCAACTCTACCCCATGTTAGAAAATCTGTAATCATAATCAGAAAAAATACCAGTTTATGAACCTCAGTTTACCTGGGTTGTTAAGTATCATTTAGGATCACTGGTGACTATGATTACGATTTTCTAACATAAAATGCTAAAGTAGTTTGAGATTTCAGTTTCAGTATTAACAAGATGTGACCTTGCATTTTTTCTTCTCAAATATTTCAAACAGATGTTTCCAACTTAAAAGTCCCTATGGTTTTGACTTTTTAGTAGTACACCGATAGGGATTGATTCAAGTTTATAAAGTAAAACATGTTGGAAGAAATTAGGGTGGATGGGGTTGGCTGCCTTGTTGTGATTAATGCGAACACATTCGGTGTCCATCTTTTAGTCACTTACATTCCACTCTGTATGTACATTAGGCTAGGGATTTCATCTTCGAAAGCTTATGATCATGTGGAAGAAAATGGAATGAATAACCCCTCACATCATGCTAGAACAAGCAGTTTACCTAAAAAAGATCTTGCATCATTTGCTGAGGATTATAGAAAATTGGCAATTGACTGCCTCAAGGTTCTAAGAATCGAGATGCAGTTGGAGACTATTTTCCATATGCAGGTACGTGACGTCTGTATCCTTATAGCAAAAAAGTCATAGGGTTCATGTATATTTGTACCTTCACAAGGGTATTGTTCTTCACATGAATAATTCTTGTTACCAACAATGTGAACTGGTATAGGAAATGACTAAAAGGGAGTATTTGGATGACCAAGATGCAGAGGAGCCAGATGATTTTGTTATATCATTAACTTCCCAGGTGAGATCTCTAAAATCTATTTGAGTAATTTATTTCCAAAAAAAATTACTCCCTCCGTCCCCTTCAAAGGTTTACACTTGCTTTTTGCACAGAGATTAAGGAATATAGTATTAAATGTGTAGTGGGTAGTTGAAGTAGAGAGAGGTAGGAAGAAGAAAAAGGTTGAGAGAGGTAGAAAAGAGAAAAGGTAGAAAGAGATAGGAATGAGAAAAGGTAGAAAGAGATAGGAATTTTGCCAAATAAGAAAAGACAAACCTTAGGTTGGGATGGACAAAAAAAGTAAAAAGTGTAAACCTTAGAGAGGGACAAAGGGAGTATTATTTTTCTTGGCAATCAATCTTCTAAAATTTGCTAGGTGTCATTCAGACTTCAAATGGGCATAAGTTTAATCGCAATCTAGATACGATCCGACACCATCTTTTTAATAAATTTTCAGTATTTTTGTGCTCCAAGTCTAACATTGTTTGATATTTATTCATTTTAGTTTTGTGGTAATTAGCCAGGCCCTGGGTTATTGTCATGCACACACTTCAGACATAGTATGCAAACTGAAAATCTTTTAGCAGTTGCACTTCATTCTTGCATTATCTTTTATTCTGAGTCAAATACATTTATTTCGCTTAATGCAAACCTTCATTAGTCATTCATTTCAAAAAATAAATAAATATTACTCCCTCCATCCAATTTTATTATGCCCACTTCTCCGGGCACGGGTTTTAATGAATATTGATTAGTTTATGTATAAAGTAGATGAGTTTGGGGTATGATGGGATGTTGTGGGGCCCATTTATAGGTAAAGTGATTGTTTATGAATAAAGTCAATGACAATTTGAGTAAATAAGTGATGGTTGAAGGGTGGAGATAAAGTAGTGTGAATAGTAAATTTTCCAAATAAGGAATGGGAATAATAAAATTGGACAGCTCGAAAAGGAAAGTGGGAATTATAAAATTGGATGGAGGGAGTACATGTAGGCATGGAAATTATATAGAGATAATTCCTGAAACTCATCTTTCAGTATAAAATATAGTATTTTGTATAAAGTAATTGATCTCAAGGGCCATCTTGCTAATAGTGTAACACAAACGCTCTTAAGTTATTGTTTTAGATGGCTTGACTAATTCAGTTAGAAGGGAATTAGTGTTATTCTTCCTGCATGTTGCATTAGAAAGATGGATTGGGATTTATACGACCATTTCTTGTAAAATTATTTATTTATTTATGTTACAGATAACACGCCGAGATGAGGAAATGACACCATTTGTTGCTGATGTGAAACGAAATTACATATTTGGAGGGATCTGCCCTATTGCCTCTAATTTGTCTATAAAGGTTTGCTTGTATTCAACTTTCTGCTTAAGTAGTGAGAATTTGTGTGGGAGAAGACGTTTTATGCTTATGAGAAAAATCATTATTATACCATCTTAGGCTTTGGCTGAAATGAAGTCCATCAACCTCTTCGGCGTTCAACAGATTTGTCGTAATTCAATTGCACTGGAACAGGTTTGTGAGAACTTGGCCAACATATGAATATTAGCTCTCTTATTCGCACCACTTTTATTTGTCAAGTGCATGACTCAAGGTTAATGAAACAGAGCATCTGACTCTTTTTCAATGAGCTTTTTTAGGCTTTGGCTGCTATCTCTTCAATTGATAGTGAAGATGTACAGACGAGATTAGATCGTGTACGGACATATTACGAATTGTTGAACATGCCCTTTGAGGTAAATTATCCCAAACTGCTGTTTTCTATCAATTCTCTCATCCCGTTGTGCCCATCTCTTATCTTTTACGACTGGTATAGCATTTATGCTCTGTTGACAACAATGTGTTGCATTTGCCAGGCTTTGCTTGCTTTTATTCAAGAGCATGATCACCTTTTCACACCTGCAGAGTGCGTTTTCTGACTACCTAACTTTTAGAAACAACGATTCTTTCTCTCTCTCCTAACCTTTTTTGGTTGTAGGTATGGGAAACTTTTGAAGGTCCAAGTTCCAGGGAGGGAAATCCCTGATGATGCGCACGATCGTGTGACTGAGATTCTACCCAGTTAAAGCCTTGAGGAGAGTACTAAACGGAATATTAGAAGAGGAAACGGGGAGGCTCTTGACCCTTTATTTTTCTCCGGAGGTTCCAGTATATATTGCCTAGTTTGCGTATATTTTGTGAGTAATTCTTTAGACGACGAATATTGGACCCCCACCAGACTGTTTGTTTCTTCTTCATCTTGTGTACATTCAATTTTGTATTCTTGGTCTTTTGTTTGTTATGGAGGCGGATTTTGTTCCAAGTATATATGGGAGTTATGATTGTTTTGGTTGTACCTAATTGTATTGTTCCACACTTTTCTTGTTACAAACTCTTGAAATGTGAAATCGCCTATCTTTGTTATTTCATTGTTTATATATTATTCTTCTTCTTTCCAAATAAATTAAGATACCACTACTCACCTCCCTAATCTTCTATGCACTACATAAAAATTGAGTCTATAATGTACCCATGCAAATTACTTTATTATTCCATCTCTCTTCAATTTCTAGTAGTTATGTTTATTTCCATCCCAAAATTCTTGAACCCAGCTGAAAGTCAATATATGATAAAATAAGTAATGGAACAATAAATTCTAAGGGAAACATTAATATAAGCGTGTTTAAAAATTATTATACCTTTTGATCAAGCTATTTTTATGCATTTACATGTTTTTTTTTTTTACTTTCACTGTAGTTCCACTGTTCGACCAATTTGTGGGTGAATATATGTTCAAAATTTGGCCATTACGGTCGAATAGTACTTACTACAAAATTGCTTGTTTGGCCAATACAACAGAATGGTACTTAATGTGGCCAAAAAAATCCGCTACACTGTTAAATACTACGAAGTAGTACAAAATTGTATTTTGTTCAGTTATTACAATTGAACAAAATTTAATACGGGACGAGCTCAAATGAAAAATGGACAATCTAACTAGGAATGAATGAAGAACAAAATTGCATCATGTTCGACCAATATGGACGAATGGTACGTCGAAGCACATGAAAAATGAAGAATTGTCTCCAAATGAAGTTACGCCCAATTTTATTATTCTAACTTTTATTTTTGTATTGCCCAATTTTATTATTTTCACTCTTTTCTTAAAAATTTTATTATTCTAACTTTTATTTTTGTATTGCCCAATTTTATTATTTTCACTCTCTTCTTAAATTTTTTATTATTCTAACTTTTATTTTTGTATTGCCCAATTTTATTATTTTCACTCTCTTCTTAAAAATAATATTGTATTATTCATACTACTACTTTATAAACTATCAACAATCACTTTATTTATAAGTGGACACCATAAATTCATAATACCACATAATAGTGCTAATTTATTTACTTTATACACAAATTATTACTAATATTCATTAAAACTTGTCTCCAAATGAAGTGCACTTTGTCCGTCCAATTTTATTATTCTAACTTTTATTTTTGTATTGCCCAATTTTATTATTTTCACTCTCTTCTTAAAAATAATATTGTATTATTCATACTACTACTTTATCAACTTTCAACAATCACTTTTTTTTATAAGTGGACACCATAAATTCATAATACCACATAATACTGTTAATTTATTTACTTTATACACAAATTATTACTCCCTCCGTCCCACTATTTATTGGAACATTTGACACCCAATCCAATCTCCTAAAAATCTCCTTTAACATCTACTTATTTACACTCCATGCTATTACTTTTTACACACTAACAAAATATTCTCTCTCCAATAAAGTTGAAATACCCATAATATCTCTCCTAAAAGTCAACTTTATCACCTTTAATATTAATAAACAATTCTACATTAAAACCCGTGCGCAAATAGTAAATGTTCCATTAATAATGAGACGGAGAGAGTAATATTCATTAAAACTTGTGTAGAAAAAATTAGCATAATAAAATTAAACGGAGGGTGTATTACATTATACTGGGATGTGTATTGAGAATTTTAAAAAATCATGCAGATTGCACGTAGTATTCCACTTGATTGCTGCAATTAGCTTTTTCTTTGGGGGAAAAGAATTTGTACGACGTTAATATTCCGTTGCTATATACATTCATTCAATAAAATGTAGACAAAAATACTACTAGTAGGTTTGTAATAATTTAGGCTAGTACAAACCTTAAAAATAGATCAAAAAATACAGGATTCATTCTGTACGTAGTTCCCCCCGAAACAATGAACTCAACCTTAGTGTCTTCTTGGCCAAATTGCGGATGTCTTCTCTACTCGATTCGTCCGAGATTTCGATCAGTTCTTTCAGCCCTCCACTGTTTATGAAATCTCTAGCATTGTCTTCTGCAAAATCAACCATATATATTCTTCAGTAAACTTAAAAATCTAACACAACACATCGTATATACTCGAAACAAGTTAAAATCTTGGAAGAAGAATAGAATGCAGCCGATGCTGATACTTCATATGCTAAACAGTATTATCTTGAAGAAGAGAGTTCACACGAAACTGGTTCACAGGGACCTATCAAACCAACAATGAAATAAAATCACATGGAAAAATTACCATTTTGAGCAAGATGGCAAATTGCAAGTTCTAGATGTCGCCTCGTTGAAGCAGGTGCAGTGTTCAAGTTAGCAACCAACCATGGTAGAGCTCCATCATCCATCAGAAGCGAACGACCTTTCCAATAGCCTAATCGTACAAATTATACAGAGATCATGCTCGAGAAAATTCAGAGATCAATAACTGAGTCAGAAGGTGGAGTTTAGGATACCTTTCATGATTCTCCTCGACTCACACTTGGCGAAGTTAGCCAATCCCCTAGCAACCTGGGCAATAACATCGGCGTTGCCTGATCTCGTCATTCCCATGAAAGCTTTGATGGCCCCATCTTCTTTTAGAACCACATGTAACTTTTCTGCATGCAAAGATTCAAACTCAAGTAAGAAGAAAGCAGATACAATGTAGTAGCTTTTCGAGGTAGATATACTGTCTCAAGTTTACCATTTCCGCATAAATTTGCAATTGCCCCAGCCACCATGCGATGAGTTTGAGGATCATCAGTTTTGCAAGCAGCATTAGCGAGAAGTTTAGCACCTCGTTTGTTAGTTATTAAGCTTTGATTCATTTCTGAAGACAAAAAATATGAAGTATGGTTTAAGATGTACTGAAATTGAAAGTGCACCTTTCAATGCATAAGGTGCAGGCAAAACCTCACATTCTCAATATGAGCTGATTGAGAAGAAAATGAAAGCAAGCATACCGTTCATCGCCAAATTAGCTATGGCACCAGAAGCAACCCTGAGTATCGTTGTGTTTTGTGATGACTCAAGTAAAGTGAGCAGTGCATCTAAACCACCTTCCTGGACGATTCCTTGCTGATTGATATCTGAAATAAAGAACACTGATCAGTTTTCCTTTTTTTTTTTTTCTTAAATTCTATGTGAACATTAGCACACTTGAAGAATCTGAAGACAGAAATTGCATCAACATTTCATGTTCCACGTGAAAATTCACCACAGTTTTGAGATTATAATCACGTAAAATAGCAGGAAACCAAATACAGCTCAACTGAAATATCAACCTATACGTACCTTCTGCTGCAAGGTTAGCCACAACTTTCACGGCATGAATTTGGACATCTAAATCTCCAGACTGTAACAACGATAGTATCTTTTGGAGACCAACTGCATAATTAAACAAATTCAGTGAGTAAAGAGAAAGATAGGAATTGAAGGTATTATAAACTTATGAACTGAAGGGTGACCAGGCCCCTCATGATGTTGCTCTCCAGATTTAACTGTGTATCAAAAGCATCTTATAATCACTACAAGAAGTCAAGAACTTGCCTTCTTCACATATTTTTGTGATCGTATTCCTTTGGCTGAGGATAGTTTCTCTTGACAGGCTAGACTTGTGTGAACTTTGAGAATTGCGCAAAGATGAAGGTGTTCTGGTTATATTTTCATGTATATAAGATACCTTTTCCTGTAAAAAATTCAAGGTTTAAAATATAATATCAAGAATGGTTTGAGTAAATTGTATAAAGAGGAGACCTTATTCACCTCAAAGCCATCTTCAATATCTGGTACTCCTTTTATATAGTTAAACAGCTCCTTTTCAGCTTCCTTTCTTTGCTTTTCCTCTACTTGAAGTGTTTGTCTCACAGCAAGAAGTTCATTTCTAAGTGTTGCCTGATAATTTTTTTGAAAAGAGAAATTAGAAGTTGGCATATACCACCTCGACTTCATACGAGCTGAAATTGAGTGAATGGTAAATTCTGATTACCTTTTCTGATTCCAGGTTCTTATTTTCTAAGTTTAATCTTTGAAGCTCATTAGCAGTGGTCTCATGGAGCTGATGCATTTCCTGCAATCTCGTTTGAAGCTCGTCCATTTTTTTCTCTGCGCTAATCTAGAATGGTGAAACAAAAACTGATTACTGATGGATATTGAACTTTACAATAACATCCATAATTGTAACATTTCGACCCTTTTTCTATGTCAATATCATCAGATGAAAAATGATAGAGAAGAATTCATATTGAAATGAAATTTGAATACCTTCCTAACTTAGAATTAAGTGTCAACAAAGAAAAATGGAGAAAATAAAAAAAGAAACTGTGCCATTATTTTATGATTTTAACTATATAGATCAAGACGAAACACCCTGTAAGAGAATCCATCAGGTGTCTTGACAATAGATTAAAATGATTCATGTGTACTCATTTGTCATAAAAAAAGCTTAGGCCAAGTTACTAGTTTCTCTTTTTCATAGACATGTAAGTATACTTCACCTGGGATGAATTTTGATGATCTTTTAGAAGCTTTTTCGTAGAATTCAATTCTACTTTAATTTCTTCAGTACGTGCATGCTCGTCTTCAAGCTGTTGATTTAATAATTCTACTCTTTCTTCATACATCTTAGTAGTGTCCGTAAGCACTTTTCGGTATCTGGAGTTTTCAACCTGGTTTTGCTGTTAGTTGAAGACAAAAAAAATATAAGATTCTTCGTTATCAGCGAAAACGATAAAATTCGAATAGTTGTCAGTATTCACATTTGAAACCAAATGGTTCAAATATAATGCCATAATAATGGTTTTATCAACAGAATCAGAATTAAAAGGGAGGAATCCAATTAATTAAAAAATAATTCAGCGATTAACATGTAATAATCCACCTCCAATAAATGTTGCATATCAGCTAATTGCTTCTTCATTCTCTCTGTTTCTTCTTTGGCACTATCACTACTACCATTTTTATCTTCTATCTGCTTCATCAAATCAGCTATTTTCGCCTCGTACATTTGGGTCGTATCAGCAAGAACTTTCTGATATGTCGAGTCCTCTAGCTGCTTTTGCTACTAACAATGAAACAAATAGATTAGAGAAAACTTGTCACCTTATGGAATTACCACCAAAATGTTAAGAGGAAATAAGAAGAAATGCTTCTTCTAAACAAGTCAATAGACTTCGATTTTAAAAAAAAAATTCAATCCTCTTCATTACCCACAAACTTCAAGTTGATAATTAATGACAACTTTGACTCTTACAACTTTCTAGACTCAAAAGGCTCATAAACATTGACTCTTGGCCAATCTAAATACACTCTAAATGGGCATAACTTCTTCTAGAACACTCTAAATGACTCTCCGTTTGAAGCATAAGAAACTAAAACCATGTATGCCTCATGGGTTTAATTCAATGCCAAATTGCCAATCAATAAAGATTTTCGTTCAAAGTGACCCCATATACTGGAACCATTTCCGGATCAACAGAACTGAACAGTAAGAAGGAAGAAGATACTTGTCATGAAAGCAAGCAGGTATAATACGATTATTCACGCCATACACTATGTTGGTGACTTGATGGAGCACTTCCATAAATATTTACATGTATTTGGTGTCATTTCATAGCATTATATATTAGTTAATTATGCTAAAAGCATCATCACGAAATTATATATTGAAGTTTTTTCATACATTTTTCTATACCTTATTGCTCTTTAAAGTCATCTCTACACGTGAAACTTCATTATGCATGATAATGTTTTGATCCTTCTGGTGTTTCAGATCCTTCATAGCATCATTCAACTTCGATTCCAAACGGGTATTTTCCTCCTCCAAGCCCTGTATAACCAACAAAATTGTAAAGACAAGTTCTAGGAAAATCAAAGAAAGCAATGCAGTATTGCTAGAAGTACTAAAATGTATGTACCTTGACATCCGTCACCTTTGTTACTAGGCGTGTAATCTCATCAAGTAATAATTTGTTCTGTTCTTTCTCATTATCCAACTTTTGTAGTAATTCTTTTATTTTTGACGTTAACTGAGCATTCTCCGTCTCTAATAACTGCAATCCAAATATGTCATTGAGAATACACGACAAATGAAGAGTAAAAGAGAGAGAGAGTGAGTGAGAGTACTCAGAAGCAAACAGGACAACAAATACCTCGGACCTAGACGCAAAACGCTTTTCTGCTTCAGCAAAAGAATCGTCAAATTTTTTCAGCAATTTCTTCATTTCATTTTTGTCATTCTCCTTCAACTTTTGTTGTCGATCAACCTCTGCAGAAAGTTGATCAACTTGAGTCTCCAGCTTCCTGCATAAGCTTTCGTAATCGAATTCTTCTTTCAACTTTACCATGTTTACAACTTTCATGGCCTGCACAAATCAACAGCATACTTATTTGCAAGTGATTTAAAGTTCAGACTGAGAAATAGATTGATATTGTATCATGTGTTTTTAGGCAGATAAGATAAGAGTGGAATTCTTCCATAGAATCTTCCACATGCCAATTCTTACATATGGAGTCTAGCATCATATATAGTCTTTGGTCTAACATAAGGTTATCACGTCTCATGTGTTTTTACACACATCACGAAGAAGAAATATACAGTTGACTCACCCGTTGACCAAACATTATGGTACTTGCAGTTTCTGCATGATGACGTGAGGATGGCCCGATTGTTACTATGAGTGAAGTTCTTGCAGAACCTGTTGCATCAAACTTGTATCATCACCCTATTTTTTACACAAATCTACCACAATAAGAGTAAAAAAAAACACTCTAGGTTGCAGGGTAATGTGCATAAAGTGAAGAAAGAATAACAAGGAAAAGACATAACCTCCAAAAGAATCACGAAGCAATCTAGTCAATTTTGAATCTCTAGTCGGTATATGAGGACTATTTTCCGCCAATGCATTTATGCACTTCCCTAGAGAAGTAAGAGAAAGATTGATGAATTTGGCCTCCTCAAGTAAATGCCCTTCACTTCCTGCAATAAGGAAAACCCAAAGATATTAACAGCATATATAGAAACTCACAATGAAAACAAACGATCGTTTAACAGTCCCATAAGCATTTTTGTGTGGCATAATAGGTTGCCTTTAAATACACTAAGTTTAGAAGGCTAACCTGATTTCCCGATTCGCTCAGATCCTGCAAGATCCACTATCAGTAGCTTGCTTTTCCGGATAGTCGGCACATGTCCTTGTCTACCTGTCGTAGCGTCTTCTTGTTGATCTATTTCTTCTTCCTCTTTCACAGATCTACGAATATAAACCTATACAAGGGTAAATAGTAAAATGAATCCACAGAGGAAGTGCTAGTTTGCAGAACTATATGCAATATGATGCGTAAACGTATGTAGTTATCCATAAATTGTATTACTGAGGTTAAGATCTAGCTATACGTACCATTAGGATTGCATGGCTACGTGACGATTCTGTATTCATCTTTGTATTAGCTGCATGGCGATTAGCTTCTCCAAGTTTCAATAGTTCAAAAAAGTGATCAAGATTTTGTATTTTAACTTTTTCAGCACCAGGTACTGATACTTCTCCGCTCTTAGCATCCTCCACAATCGGTATGTTTATCTTTTCTGGAGCAAGTAAATCTTGAATAGATTCCATGTACAACTGTTGAAACACAAGTCTACTTCATCACACATATATACAAAATATCTGCTCAGAATGCTGTTTAATTTCTTCAAATTCAGTCATTTAGAACTAACTAATAGATACATGAACATTCTGCATCAGGAAATATTAGAATTTCTCAGAAAAACGTAAAACTTTATAAACTCAAATCAAGTCTGAGAAATGCCCACTTAGGAATATATATAGTCTCTAAATTGCAAAAACCTACCTGCAAATACGAAACTTCAATACTATCTGATGCAGATGTGCCTGCAAATATGTCCTCTAAAGCTCTAACCATTATTCCACGCTCAGATGCATCGTCTTTACCCAGCCTGCCGACTGTGTAGGTCTTGCCGGTGCCAGTTTGGCCGTAGGCCATAACCGTTCCATTATACCCATCGAGCACACTCTGCAGAAGTAAATCAAAATACCATAAAAACATATCATATATCAAATAGAATAAAGAAAAGGTAAATGGAAAGATGGAAAATGAATTCTTGAGTACATAACATATGGTTTTTCAATTACCTCAACAACGGGCTTTGCTACCACCTCATAAACACGCTTTTGAGAAGCACTTTCAGTAAATACTTCATCAAATCTGTAAGACTCAGAATTCCAATTGTTTTTTCTCAACTTTAGCTTATTGAGCTGCACAATAGCAACCGTTTGATTAATCCACTAATTGCAGTATATCAAATGAAATGAAATAAATACCTCAGGCTGAAGCTCCACACAGACAGCATGATCGGCTTCAGAGAGATCCTCAGAATTTCTAGGCCGGAGTCTCACAGCAACTCTCACTCTTTCAGATTCTGAATAAACAGGCATATCAAAATCATATCATATGGAACCATGATTACAAATCAACGAGTAATTACATTTTCTGATCTTACAATTATTTCAAAATATCAACTTTTTAACAGTTTTACACTCCATATCCAACTCAAGTTTGTGATGACTTTACAAAGTAGCAAGAACTAAAGTTGGTCATTCGATTTCAAATCCAAATCCGAATTTTACAGACTACATATTCGCAAACGATACCTGGGCTCCTCTTAACTAGTGCATTACATCATTACATGTACATACTGATTCTATAAGTGGCTCTAATACTATCAGAAACATCCAGTTTTAGCCAAAAGATGATTCATCATTCATCAAAAGTACAAACTAGGCCAAAAACAAGGAAACAACCAAGAATTCAGTCTGATCACATTCCAATAAATTGAACCAACCAATTCCCTGATCCCTCTTTGCACTCCACCTAACTCACAAAAATAATCCCCATCACTCATCCATAAATAAGAGGAATTTCACCATTCAAAGAAAGCTTCAAATGCCATACACCTTTTACAAAAAAATAAAATACTACTATGCAAGTGGCCATAACCATAACCATAAGCATCTAAAAATGCATATAACATACACAAAACTCAGATAAATTGATACAGAGAGAGAGAGAGAGACCAGAGTCAAAATGAAGAGGGAGGGGGCGAGTTCTTGAAGTGGGTGTAACAGAGCGTCTGGAATTAGCCATGGGAGCTTTGGAGCGAACAGCAGCGCCATTGTTTCTCAAAGAAGAAGGGGGCTTCTCCTTTGCCACATTTCCCAAAGAAGCCATTTTTTCTTCACAAGAAACTTCACAGAGTTTGAGTTTTAGTGAGAGAGAAAGTGATTTGGTGAAGGCTCCAACATTGTGGCCGGCACGACTTCATTCATTCATTCCCCCATCTTAATCCATGAAATAAAAGACACATCTTTTTTATTTTTTCTTGATTCTCTTCAGCTTTATTTTGTCTCCACACCACTCAGGAGAATTTCATGCTTCTTTTGAAACTATCAACTTCAATTTATTTTGTACCACCTTCATCAACCTCTTTTCTTTTTCTTTTTGGAATTTACCACCAAGTCTCGTGTGCAATAAATGCACAAATCTTTACATAAAAGTTAAATTTAGTATTAATTTATATATTTCAATTAAAATTACATTCACATGATTTGATGAACTTATATAATTGGACAAGATCTTTTATTTTCCATTTCTTTGCACACTTGATTCTTTCACATGTAATAGTACAATAATAATAATACCATATAAGAATTTCGAATAGTGTATTGATAAATCAAATGGGTAAATTATTGCAGATTTTTATTCTTAAAAAATAAATAAAACAATGTATATGTTGTTTATGAGTATTAAAAGTTAGTATTAAAAAGGAAATTTATTAATATTAATTATTTTGTTAAAAATGCTACTAATTATGTACACGATTCCACATGAATGTTAACAAATTTAGTTTACAAATCCATTAATAAAGGAAGATATAGTCAATTAATTGACCCTGCAATAGAATATTACAACTAAATTTCCTGAATGAGTCAAATGCATCAGTGGACGGCTGAACATTTCTTTATAAAATTAAGATTTTTTTCATATATATAAATAAATCATTAGAAGAAATTCAATTGTATAATATTGAGTTCTTTTTATAAAATTTATTTATAAAATACATTATCATTCAATGCTGGAGTTGAATTTTATGATTTTGAGATAAATGAGTAGTAAGTCCACTATTCTAATTAATTTCTGTTAACATATATCCATCAGGTTTCACATCATTATAAAATAAAACGAAAAATGGTAACAAATTGAAGAAATAAAATTGTACAAAATTGAGAAATTAATTCTTGTATAGTTATTTATTTTCTGTGTCAGAAAGTATGAAGGACCCCTACCCTTAAGATCATTTATGGACATTTGCAAAAATTTTGACTAGTATATAACTAAATTGCAGCTTTAATATGATATAAATAATCTTGACTATTCTTTATAGCAAGAATCAAATTTGTACACGGTGCAATTGGTGAAATTTTAATAGTAACATTACGTTTATTTACTAATACTACGTTATTTTATACGTACAAACATAACGAACGGTGTGAAAATGACGTGAAGTGCAATATGATCCGTTGATAAAGAATACGCTATTAAAAATTACACTTGTATGCACAAATTTATTAGGGCTGAATTAGCTCCAAAAGGGACATATTTGTTACTACTACTATTTAAAATAATTTTGTGAGGTATAATAAAATTAAATTGAAATAATTGTTTTGACTTGTTATAGCTAAAACATGTGACAATCAACATGGGTTGCCGGTACAACACAGGCTGGTAATTCTTGATTTTAATTGATGGAGTACCATTATTAGCCTCATATTTTAAATATTTAAATTAATGAATTGAATGAGGAAAGTTGGTCAATTTTTTAATTATCGTGTTCAAATAATAAGAGGTGAATTCATGACATGTATAAAGTACACTTTTAATTTAATCTATCTATTAAAATGTTTATTAAGTAGATTATAATACGAGATTTTATTCGTTTAAAAATGCTAACAACATGATCACTCATAATTCATTAAAAAACACTAAATCAATTATAATTGGATTGTTACTAACTCAAACACTAAAATAAATAAGCATCCACGTATTATTCATTTAAAATTAAGCAATCTAAATATGGATGTGACATTTGATTAAGGTATACGAATTTAACGTCAAAATAGGGCCCAAAATAAAATGATATACATCAAAATAATTATATGAAATTATTTTGTAGTAGGAAATTATTTTGAACTGACAAGGCTTTAGAAATAGAAATATACAGCTGTAAAATAAAATAATATCGAGTTATATAGATTTTTGCTTTAGGACTCTGTCGGCCCCTAATGCTGAAAATCATATGCCAATTTTGAATGTTGTGATCATGATTTTAACAACTATGCATCTATTTTAATCAATAAAATTTACATTCTGAATTTAAAATCTTTCTTTTCCCTTAAAAGAAGATTTATTTTTTTTTTGAGCCCAAAAGATGATTATCTTTAAGACATTGTTAACAGGTTTGTCATGATTATTCACTGATTGATCAACTTGTGTAAACATACATTTCGTCTGTTGCGATTTTGGGCATTTTTCTAATTACGTCTCATGGAATGTGTATTATGTGGAATCACTGGGTTTTTACACAATTTATTTTTTATAAATTGATATAATTTTAAAGGATTTACATAATTTAATTAAAAATATACAAGAAAAATAGAAATAATAATAATAATAAGGGATATCCCACTCAGAACCAAAAGAACATAACTTTTACTTGTTCAAATAACAATTGAGGTGAAACAGAGAATGAAGTTGAGGAATAAATCTTCCCTCCATTTTCTTCACGGGAATGAGACGAGGATTCCCCAATTTCGCGAGTAGTGGCCCTCGTCGAAAAGTTTATCACTTTTTTAACAAAAAAAAAAAAAAACTTTCAGAGTAAAAAATAGTTACATTCATGTTTTCCTTATAAAATTAAATTTATATTGTTTTAAAGAGATGCAATTTTGTTGAAAAAATGAAAAAAATTCACTGTCAAACTGTCTCACACAAAACTTGCGATGTCAAGATGCAAGAGACTACAGAAATATGGAATGCAGTATTATTCTCTGGTTTATATTTATCTGTTCATTTAATTATATCTAAAAAAAGAAAACCTCCAAACCTAGTCCCTGAGCATTCATAGTTACACTTTTTGCGCACCTTCATTTGCTTCCAAAATCTGAATATGATTGGTGTCAAATAACTTGTGTGTGTGAGACAGTTGCAGTTCAGCTAATATTCAAGGGAGTAACTTTGCAATATTATTACTATTTCTGTATGAAAATTTGATATACCTTCTTCTTCTTCATCTTCTTCTTCGTCTATTCAGCTTTGCGATTTAGATGACTATGACGACATTCTTTTGATCTTCAAACGTACATTACTTTCCAAAACTGAGACATTGACATTACTCCAAACATCTGATTTTGTAGGAAGCTCACCAATCTTGTCCGCTATCTCCATATCTTCTGGGAGTACAGAGCCGAATACTGTGTACGAATTTCTCCACTCATCGTGATTTGCTAAGCTTACAAAGAATTCTGGGCCCGATCCAACCCATGCCACCGAACCCCTCCTTATGTTGGGACAGTACTCCGATTCAATCTTGGTGAATGTCTGCCCTTGGGCTTCTAATGTTCCTTGAATGAGAGCAAACGGAGGCCCAAATGAAGCCTGGAACGTGTGGAATAAATGAAAAGCCTAACTTAAAAATAATAAATCTTGAATAACAGTGTTGAGTCAAGCCTTACATCCTTTATGTGGTTTCCCTTAGTATCCCAGGATTGACCTCGACCTTCTGCTCGATAAAAATGGCAACCAGCACAATGGCGCAGAGACAACAGCTCAAGGATGTATGCAACTGAATTAGGAGAGCACTCGGGCAAAAGCTGAAAAAAGACACCATGAACCCAAAATATGGAATGCAAAAATATTGTAACCTTTTCTTCTATAACAAAATCCTAATCTGCCGCTCCTTTTTCATGACTTTTTTCGTGTATGAACCTCGATCTTTACCGACAGTGATTGAGAAATTTTTAAAGGGTTCCTATCGGTTTAACTTATGGCCTAAAGTCAGGCTTGGTCGACACCTGATGAACAATATATTGACATAAAATCTGCAATGATTCAATTAAGGTTTGAGGCCACATACGGATGACACAGAAACGTACCTTAACGTGAAGAGTTCCATACTCTGTCTCTAACCCAACAATGCCCTTCAAATACCAAAAAGGAAATCACAAACTCAATGAAAATTTGCTAAAAGTAGTAGCTATTGCAAGCATGTAGCAATGAGCAAAACAGGAACTTCTGCAGTATATCCATAAGATGAAAATATAGGAAACAGAAAAAACGAGATCATTCTCCGACCCACATAATAACAAGCCCCCTAAGGAAAAACAAAAAGAAACTTATTAATGACATTCAACGATGATAAGTACCGTACCTCTCCTCTCCCAAAAACAATGCCCGATGTCCACATGATATTATTTCCCCAGTTCTGCTTATCAGGAGCCAACACATCCTTCTGTTTTTTCAACCAGCACTAAAACACAAAAGTAAAAAGGGTTGAGTCATGTTAATCAGTAATCACATATACAAGATTACATAATAATCTTAAATGGCACCATGCACTAGCCCATTAGCCCTCCATTCATATGCAGAGAAACACTCTCGAATATCAGCAACACACTAATAGATACCATCTTGGCTATCATCATGCAAAACAATTTATCTACCAATAGGCTTTTATTTCCCACAATTCAAACCATAATTCAAGCACTCAAAGGATTAATACTCTCAAATATGAGGAAGAATAAAGAATCACATGATTCAATCCATCATTCAAGCACACAATTCTCAGAAAATTCAATGGAAAAGGCAACATTAAAAGAGGCAAACAACTAACCTCACCAAATTTCTCCCCACAAGCCTCCTTATTCCCACAATACACCCAGGAATTACAAAGGCAGGGCCCTTGGTTGCCCGTACACATATCCTGACAAGCCTTACAACATTCTTCAGACGAATTCAACTTGAACTCGGAGCCCCATTTCACAGCATCACCCCACAGCTCCAAATTCTCGACCCCTTTACAACAACCCCCCGATTCCAATCCCGAATTTCCGCCATTACTTTCAGAGGTCCCAACATCATGCCCAATTTCTGAATTACTAGATGATAACGAAGATGGTTTGAATGCAGTGGACATGAAAATGTAGACGACAGTGAAAGACACCACACCCATCATTAACAGAATCATAGAACCCCATCTCGAGGGTTCCAATTCACTTCCCCTCCGACCCATTTAATTAATTATGTGAAAAAGTGGCAAAACCCCAGAAATGATGCTGACCTTTCAATCAAATTGGTGCATGAGGGATATCTGTAACAATTTAAATGACGGAAAAAAAACTAAGGATAGAAACAGCAGCTTGTATTGTAGAATAAATGGAATACTAATAGATTGAAAGAATTATGGAGTGATGCTATTCTTAATCTTACCTGAAGAGATGAAATATGGAGAGTGATGTGATGGGATTTGATTTTGTTCTCCAAAATGGGGGTGGAGAGTTGACTAACAGCCTTAGTCTTGTTTTTATTACTCAAATTAATTTATTAATTAGTACTCTGAATTCTGTATTATTTATTGTAATTTCATCCTAAACTCACTTTTTGTCTTTTTCTTTGTGAATTATGGGATGGATTAATATTTGTGAATTATTAGACAAGGAAGAAATTTGTCATAAAAAAAGGGAGTTTGGGGGTGGTGCCAAAAGTGTGTACCCGGCGGCTGCCCTATAATATTCAACTTGTTTAGTCTTGAAAACCATTGCAAATTGCAACGATTTTTTAATTCCGTCACAAATTTTGTTGACTTCGTCAGCATGACCATTTTCGTTGTAAATCCATCACAATTTGCGACGATTTTATGGCCGTCTCAAATTTTCGTGTTTTTGTTGTAATATATTGAACTCTCTACATAACCGTTTCATATTGAATTGCAGTGTAATTGGTTGAAAAATATCCAAGTAATAATTAGGAGTAGTGGCTGTGCATTAAAAGAGAACTTGTAACTTACCAAACTATCTACCTTGCAAACAGTCACCCTAACATTTAATAAAACCCTTTGGTTTTTCCCAGTTTAAATACTTTGGTTGTACAATATTTCACCAAATAAAGTTTGCACTTTAATTTACCTTGTATATGTATATGTAGTCCCTAATTAAAGCAGACCATACATTATAAAAAATGAAAGTACATGCAACACATTGGAATCATAGATATGTACAAAATGAAAACTCAAAAACACAAAGATGAAGTTAGCATTACAACATCATTTTCATCTATGTTACTTTAAGTCATAATAAAACTTTTGAAACATTAGGTTCCCCAGATACCCTCACCATCATCATCGGTCGAGTCCTTGAACGAGGCCGCTAGGTACTCAGCAAGACTTTGCTGACAGATTTTTGACATTTGTGAAGCTTCACCACAAACTTTAGCTTTTTTATGCTAATGGATTTCGGAAGCCATGATTTATCAGCTTCAGTATCTTTTCCAAACAACCGGGCTCAACATCTCCCATGGGTCTTCCACCATGTCCTTCCTGTAATACAAATATGGACGTTGCTCTGCTGAGACACACTCATGTAAACCGGATCCCCTCCTACCACCAAATCCTGAACGCGGACCCTGGCTATTACCAGGTGATCCTCTGCTTCTTCCAGAATTGAACCTCTGACCTCTGCCTTGCCCATAACCAACATAAGGAGGATTTCCTTGTCCAAAACCAGGGTTGCTGAAATTACCATCTCTCGATAAATTGGATGGTGGGGCGCTGTAGTTAAACGGAGGGTTAACCATTTGCATTGGCGCTTGGAATATCCTCTGACCAGGAGAGTTGCCACCTGGACTGTGATAGACGGGTCTCGGGGGCATACCTTGATACGCAGGCCCTGCTAAACAATGAAATGACATTTAATTATGCAGGAATACAAAATTAGCTAATTTGTTTGGCTACTGAACTTGTCTACTCTACTACTTTGCTACCAGAGGAACACCAGTAGTATTGAGAATAACATGCAAACAAAATAAACAATTGAAAACAGAAAATGGTTATTGGTGGAATTAAACAAGAAAAAATAAATGAAGTAAACATAAGTAGAATTACTCGGAGGTGGGTTGTAATGTCCTTGCGAGGCACGAGGGGTGCTGTTATTCCTCCTACTTCCAGAAAATGCTGACATAGGATCCGTGTAAAAATCAAATCTAGGAGCAAAATGAGTAGGAGCAGGAGAAGAGCTTTCAGTCAAGGGGTTGGAAAGGCAACTAGATGACAACCCTGAACTGCTAGAGTCAGCATCAGCTCCTGCTCGAGCAGCTTCCATTCGCATTGCCATCAGCCTCTCCTTTCTTTTCTCCGACTCCTCCATTATTACTTGATGCTTCCACACAGTTCAGAACCAGCTTCTGCAAAAGTTCAACTTTTCTGTTAAAGGCTTAATAGTCGAAAAACAGGAGGAGTTTGTATCCATAAAATCATAATTCAAGACTCAGAAGAATCATTAATTCATTAAAGCCACGAGTATGACCATATTCTATACTTGACTAGGGGGTTACCTGCTTCGTTACAATACTTTATATCATCTAAGAGAAAACCCATAGACCTGCCAAAAATCGGGGGATTTAATTGGTGCAGTCCCAAGCAAATTGGCTCTAGGTTAAAAAACTGGTGAGGGAGGATTTCAGCAGGAACTGCAAATTGGCTCTAGGTTTAATTTATTGCTGCAGGTACGTATATCATCTCTAATGGCAGGCTGTAGCATCTGCTGGTTCAACATAGTATGTTATGTCATAATGCCACTTCCCAAGACCCTCTCAACTTTCTCATACTAACTGCACTAGCCGTTATCACGGGCCTATATCTCCTCCTCTATAATTCAATAGCATCCACTGCGTTTATTGCTCGTCTAATCCTATATGGACCTATAGTTTGCTACTAATTCCCTAAGTTATACGTAGAATAATGTACACTTGGGAATTTGAAGAAGCTCCTAGCTCAAGTGGCCCAACTGACACACTTGGGACCATGAGATCTCCGGTTCGATGCAGCAAAATGTACTGTGCAAGGACTAGATGGCTTATCTTGGCCATTGTTCCAACCCCAATTGCATTCATCCTACTTGTTATATCAGACAGTAAGATTACACTGCTTAGTGCTTGCTGCCACAGGGTTAATTGGACTAAGCTTGGGTTTTGTTTTTTCAGCAGCAGTGTCAATCACATCAGAGCTTTTTGGTACTAACAGAGCAGGAGTCAATCAAAGTATTCTCATTATAGGCTCAATGGTGTGCATCATGCAAGGGATTACACAAGTTCAAGATTTAATCCATAATTTATAACTATTAACTTGCTACTTGAGTCATTCATATAGGCTCATGACTTTCACAAATATTGCAAAGTGAGAACTACCAAAAGCAAGAATAAATAGAAATTCAGTAAATAGAAAAGATACTCACCGAAGAACCTGGAGTACAAGAAAGCAGCTGGAGTGCAATATTTTCCAGCTAAGATTGAGAGTTAGTTGTTTATGCTGATTTGCATCATTTAATTAACTAAATTAAGAAACAGTTTCAGAAAAAGAAGAGTCATTATCTGTATTAATTGAATACTACTTTCATAGATGATTCCATTACTCTCACTTTTAACATAACAGAAGAGTCATTGTCCTGCAAGGATAATTTTCCTCAGTTTTTACACAAGTATTTTCTAGTCAGACCCCCTCACAATGTTTTTTATTTAAATTAAGTTGAATTATGTTCAATTAAGGCTATTTCCCTACCCCTTCTTTCTGACACTCCAATGAGGAAAAAAAAAAACATTGTTCAATTTTGAAGATATGATTTCAAGAAAGACCCCTCCTAGTCTAAACCACATGTTCATATGTTCATTAGAGATAAGCTTGAGGTTAGGCACTGATTCCCAATTTCCATAAAATTCATACTTGAAACATACGTGGTTATATAAAAAATGTACAAGGAATAAACACAAAACAAACGGAGCATCAATGAGCCACAGAAGCGCTGAAGCAGTTTGCAAAACGAAATAAAATTATTATATGATAGAAAATTTACCTTGTCCGAAAAGGGCAGAAGATGTGAAGAATTTCGAAAGTTTTCATATAAGTACTCAGAATGACAAGGGAGGAATTCGCTCTTTCGCGCGCTCTCTCGGCGCCCTAGGCCCCTAGGTCATATGATGAAATATTAAATTACATTTCATCCCCCCAAAACTTACCTATGTATGCAAAATGGGCACGGATAAATGACCCATTTTGAACTAATATATTTTGAACTAAATAGGTAAAAAGATTATATTACCTATATGTGTGGAGTTCACTCCACTCATAAAAAAAAATAGTTTTTTTTTTTTTTGTATTCTCCCACCCAAAAATATACTTCCTCCATTTTGAAACTGTTTGCACCACTTTATGGATACAAAAACTAAGAAAATGTGTAATGAGTGAAGTGTTGAAGGATAATTTTGTAAACTTTTATGAATAAAGTAAAGTGAATGATTGGATTGAGGGTAAAATTAATGACATTATGTGTAAATATGTGAATATTGTGAGGGTGATGTTTATAAAAAAATTCCCTTTTTGAAAAGTGCAAACAATTGTGGTATGAATGAATAAGGAAAAAATGCAAACAATTCTGGGATAAAGGGAGTAGTATTATTTTGTAATTGATTATATTTCATGTTATTATTGTTTTATTTGACTGTATTGTTGCATAATTGTGTAGTGTATTTCGTTTTCGAGTTTTTCTTGTTTTTTTTTTTTACAAAAATCGCGTTTTTTAAAAACTCAACACTAGTTCGCCGAGTTTTGTGAGATTTTTCGAAAAAAAGTTTCACGTTATGATTCAAAACTCGGCGACCGAGTTTTGATTCATAATGTGAAACTTTTTTTCGAAAAATTTCATAAAATCCGGCGAGTCAGTGCTGAGTTTTTGCAAAACGCGATTTTTATTAAAAAAAAAAAAACACTCGGAAACGAAATACATTACATATATATTGAATAGTGAGTGCAAAATCGAACCGTGGTGAAGATAAATTCAAAAAAAGGGTGATGTTGAAGGAAAATTAGAATTTATGAGTAAGGAGGGTAGTTTTGGAAAATAAGTTGTGGGTGAATTCAACATTCCCCCCGGACCGATCTCGTCCATAGAGTCCTCTCCTCTTTAAACCTAGAGGCTGCTGAATGGGGGGCATTTATCCGTAGCCATGCAAAATGGCCCCAAATAAAGCCCATGCCAATTATATATTTGGGCTAACTAATGGCCCAATCTGAAATTAAAAATATTAAATAATTATTCATACAAAAATTAATATTTTTGGAAGAAACTAATACTCCATTTGAATGAAGCGATTTGATCTATTAATTTTAAATAATTATTCATACGAAAATATACATTCTCGGTAACAATAATTTATCGACAAAAGTGTGTATGTTCGACACTGGTTTGTGGAATAGCTTAAAAATTCTGGCCCAATCTCTTAACACGTTACTAAATCAGTATACCTATAATTTGTGTAAGCCAATAAAAAAAAAAAAAAACTCCCTAATTACGGTGTGTAAATAATTAAATAAATAATAAACTGACTAATGATCGTTGCAGTCTTGCCAGCAAATGAGCATGACGACGCACCGCCGCAGGATATAAAATCTGGCTCTCTGCTCCTTCACAAGGCGGCCGCATCTCCGCCGGAAAGATCTCATCGGGTCTCCGGCGCCCCCTTGATTTTCTTCTACCACGCTTTTCATGGCGGCGGACGGCGGTGGTTGTGTGGTGGCGGTGGGTAAGTGAAGTGAAGTGGCTAGTTGTGGTACAGGTGATAGCTTATTTCAGAATGTGAGCATTTAGGTAGGTGTGTGTATATATATGATCACTATGACTAGGATTTTATTTTATTTTTTAATTTAAGTGGAACAAAAAAATAAAAATTAATAATTCATAAATGCTCCCTGTTCTGCTTCTTTTGTAATTGTGTTTTGTAGCACTTTTTTGACATTAAATGCATTTAAATTAATCAATTAATTGAATGAAGATAAAAAATAATGGCCAATGAGTAAAGATTTCAATTTATAAATACCGTACCGTACTGTACTTTATCTGTAGCACTTAATTTGAATTTATACATATAAGTATTTTACTTATCCATTGCACACGAATTTGTAGTTGGCAGTTACTTAATTTGAATTTATACATATAAGTATTATACTTATCCATTGCACACGAATTAATTGTAGTTGGCATTTGCCATTAATTTAGGATTGTACTTAATTTGAATTTATACACATACCTCGTATTGTACTCTCATCTCTGGCACACGAATTTAGTTGGTTGTTAATATGTCGAGTCGAGCGGGAAACAAATCGATGGTCTATGAAGTGGTTGACTAGATCACAAAATTTTGTCGAATAAATACACCAAGCCTTCAAACTACCTAGTGTTGTTAAATAAACCGAGTTGCTCGTGAGCTCAGCTCGGCTCGACTCTTTTGTTAAATGAGCTCGTTAGATACTTCATTTACTAACGAGTCGACTCGAATTCGACTCGTTAGACTTGATATCTATTTTTTTCTTCTTTTAATTTTATTAGACTTGTTTGGCTCGACTCGACATGCTCGTTAACGAGACGAGCTGAACTCGTTTTTTGGCTCGTCAATGTTATCAAGCCGAGCTCAGTTTGATAAGAGCTCAAGTCGACCTTGAACTTCAAGTATTCGACTCTATTAGGAATTAATATACACAAATTAATTTTTCATCTCTTTACAAGTTCAGACTTTTAGATGAGACGAAATTCTTTTATTGTATCAGAGCCTAAAGGTTCACGCCCAAACATCCTGGGTTAATTCTCCATCTCTTTACAAGTTCGGACTTTTGAATGAGACAAATAATATATAATTGTTGGTTTCAGATAGGGTATAATACTGCAATCGTGACCGTCAATGAACGAGTTTGAAATTTAATTTCGAATAAGTGTACAAGGTTTGACCCATATTCGAATGGGCCTAATTGTCGGCCCACACACATAGTGGGCGAAAATCGTGGCAGTCAATAAACGAGTTTGGAATTCAAATTCGAATAAGTGTATAGGATTTGGCTCATATTCGAATGGGCCTAATTGGTCCGATCCAATTGTAAAATGGACTTTCAGAGTTTTGGAGTCTCTAAAAAGATGGGTGGGCCCCAAAGATCAATTTGCAAATTGCCAAATTCGGGTCGGGGCGGTCCGATCCATGCATAGCCAACCGTGCGGCATGCGCGCGCGGTGTTTGGGAGTGTGTACCCATATTTATCATAATTGACCTCAATGTACACTTTAATTAATATTTAAAAAGCTTTCAAAACTTTTGTAAACTTTCCACGTGGAACAAATGAGATATTTCACATTCCCACTCAACACTCATCATTTATTTAAAAAAGATGTTTAATCACTCATCTTAATAAATTAATTTCCCATTCACTTAAATTCGATTTTAAGACTTTTAATAAACCATGTTCATCTACTCCGCGAATATATCGACTATATCATGTTTAATTTCTTAATAATCCATCAAATAACTTTTGTTAAACATGAGTGTCAAAATTCATAATTTCCAATTGTAAATAACCAAAGAAAGGATATAATTAGGAAAAAAAGTATTTTAATTCCACTTTAAACTTATAATATTGTTAATTAGAAATGATTAAGTCCTGAATGAATTATATAAGGATATTTTTTCGTGATGCTAAATTTTTAGCCGCTCGTTTTAGAAATATAATGTAAGAGACATGCGTTGAAATAAATAAAATTTGTATAAAAAGCCATGACATGTGCATTAATAGGGACAAATGAAGGGCGTGATAAGATTCCTGATCATCTAATTATCATCATCTCAGTCAGGTCATATCAATGGCGTTTTGTTTATCACGTGTTTTAATCATCATATCGACTAGTGTGTGATTCCATATCCCACAACCTGCCGACCAGATACTGCTCTCCTTGGCTTCATCTATTGTATGCACTTGTGTTCTCGGATTTGATAATATTTATGGTGCGTTTGGTGGGGGTTTAAAATTAATGTTATACCGACAGTTGGGATAAAAAAATTTGTTATATGGTTGTTTGATACCAAGTATTGAAATGTGTTTAATTTGATTGTTTGATACTAAGAGATAATTCATGAATAAAATTAGTAATATTTTCTATGTACTGAAATGAAAAGATCAAATTACTCTTCTATTGATTAAACATGAGAGATTAAGGTGGAGAGATAATTTGGTATTTACGTATCTTATACTCTCCTGTTTCAACCTTTAAGTGCGTCGTTACTGTTTGCACATTTTTTAAAGAATAATAATATTAAATGAATAGTGAAATATTGTAGTCAAGAGAAATAGAAAAAAGGAAAAGATAGAGAAATGTAGAAAAAAAATACTCCATGTGTCCATGAAATCTAGTGTCATTGGAGTGGACACATATTTTAAGAAAAATGTAGATAAAGTAGATAAAGTAAGAGTATTGTAGGATATTGTGGGGTCCATTGTAAATAAAGTGATTGTTTGTGAATAAAGTTAGTGGCAATTTGAGTAATTAAGTAACGGTTGAAGGGTAATAGTTACCATAAAGGGTATGAGATTATATTTTGTGGACAAAGAATATAAGATAAATGAGACTACTTTTCGAGAGTAATAAAAAGAAATAGGAAATAAAAAGTGAGTGTTGACAAAATAAGTACATATTTACATTTCAATTCAAATTGTTGTTATAGGGGAATAGGTGGCATTATTATGGACTCAAAACAAATGTTTTTCTACCAAATAAAAAAATATAAGACCTCTTACCCCATTATAATCTCCTAACAAACCCGCCTTAAAATCAAAGGTGAGAATGGTGTGATACATATTATGTAGTAAAATTAGAAATGTAATAATGATCCATCCATATAGAAATTGGTTTAATTTGTGCCCACAACTTCATTATTGTCATTTTATTACAAGGGGTGTGCAATGTATAGCTAGGGTCAATATCGAATCAAATTATCAAAGTCAAATTGTATTATGATCAAAAACATAGATAATCAATTCGATTTAGTCGGTTGTGTGAGTAAGAAATGTTCAAATATAACTTTTTATTATAACATTTGTGCCTATTTTAATTTTGAAAATAACAGAATTATGGTTTTCTCCTCTATTGAAGACGAATAGACGATACCGCGACATCGTTTATAATTATAACGATCGACCAGCTAAATTAGAAGATCCTGCAATTTAATTAGTGATGCAATAAAAAATTGTTACGTCTCTATAGTTAGAGTGGCAACGTGGCGGGGCGGAGCCGGTTTATGCTTCTTCTGGTCTCGACCCCAACGGGGAATTTTTGTCTCTGATCCCGATCCGAAAATCGAATTATTTATTTAATTACTACTCCCTCATTTTTTTTTATAAGATGTTTTAGACTTTTTACTTGTGCATAAATATAAGATGTTTTAAATTTTTTACAATGTTTATTCCAATTGTGTCCTCTCTTAACTTTGGAAAGAATTGAAATTTAATGTGTATTATGGAATGAAATTAATGTAATTAAAAACCTTCTTTATTATCTAGGGTATATTTGTCAAAACATATCTTTTCTTAATTCTAATAAATTTATCTAAAACATCTTATAAAAAAAAAAGGAGGGAATATTATTTTTCTATTTTAATAATTATTATATCTTCCTAAAAACTAAAACCAAATTTTTGATTGGGCCAATTGTAAGTGACTCTTTGCCCAAAACTCTTATTGGGCTCACACGTCTCCAGTTTATGGGCTATGAGCCCAGTGAAGTAAAAATATTTGGGCCACGGATAAATGCCCCCCTATTTATTATGTGTTCACCCTCTAGATGACTTCACCCCCCAAAATATGAGTTCACCCCCCATAAAATACCACATATAACCTTTTCTCCTCCTCCCACAATTAATATACAATACAAAATATTTTGAGTTCACCCACAATTTAAAAAAAATCCCCCTTGGAGCGAAATCGTGCAATTTTCGTTGTTATTGGAAATGATTTAGACTTTTAGTTGTTCAATATATGTGTAATGTATTTCGTTTCCGAGTTTTTTTTACAAAAATCGTGTTTTACAAAAACTCAGCACTGGTTCGCCGAGTTTTATGAGATTTTTCGAAAAAAAGTTCCACGTTATGAATCAAAACTCGGCCAACTTTTCCACGTTTTGATTCAAAACTCAGCGATCGAGTTTTGATTCATAACGTGGAAAAGTTGGCCGAGTTTTGAATCAAAACGTGGAAAAGTTGACCGAGTTTTGATTCATAACGTGGAACTTTTTTTCGAAAAATCTCACAAAACTCGGCGATCAGTGCTGAGTTTTTGTAAAACGCGATTTTTGTAAAAAAAAACTCGGAAAAGAAATACACTACACATATATCTATTACAACTACACAATCATGCAACAATACGGTCAAATAAAACAATAATATGAAATATAATCAATTATAAAAAAATAATATATTTTTGGTGGGGGAGAAATGCAAACCCCTGTTTTTTTTTTTATGGGTGGGTGAACTCAGCACATAGGGGTAATATAGTCTTTTTATGTAATAGTTCAAAATATAAATGGGGGGTGGGGGTGAACACATAATATGTGGGGGTTAATTTATCCGTGGCCAAATATTTGTGCAGAAACATCATACGTGCGCTATATATATGTATAGTAAATAAATAAAAATTCAAGAGAAACATCATATGCATGTAACATAAGTATCTTACATAAATAGCCAAGACGCATGATACAATTGCAAATATAAATTTTCTATATTTCCCCACACATTTTTCTATATACACAAAGTAAGAAAATACTAGTATAAAAATAAACATAAAATTAAACCTTTTGTATCGGCTCGAGCCGAGCATATACATATTCATGGCTTCTTAATCACTTGATGACCAATTGAAGAACAAATGGTTGAGCCGAGAGGTTCGTCGTTTATGTATCGGCTCGGAGCCGATGTATGTGTTCTCCCTTTCGGCAAGCAACCTTCGACGTCTTTAGCTCTGAGTCGATGTTTTTTCTTAATAATTTTCGGCGTAAACGTCGTATAATCTTCCGATTTTGACACTAGAGGGCGTGAGGCGAAGGTAGCACCCATGAACGAAATCACAAGGACAAAAATGAGAATTAGGATGAACAAGAATGAAGGTGTAGACATTTGAATTAATGCTACTATACTATATAATTAATTGCTAGAATTATAAATTAGTTTTGTGTGCATGAAATATTGCTTTGTGTATCTATATATAGATACAAGAATTGTAGAAGTCGTAAAGCTTTAAATAAACTCGTGAAGGGCTGAAAAAGAATGTGACATTGTTACCAGCTCATGACCTTGTTTTCCAGCAATATAGTAGTTGTATACTCATTTGACTTTTAGTAGCATTGACTTTAATTTTAGGATATGATAATATATTACTCTCTTCATCCCGAAATATCTTTTTCATGTAGGTGGACACGCAAATTAAAAAGTGTAATAAAGTAAAGAAATAAATTAACTTCTGTGTATATGTGAGTTTAAAAGTAATGATATTTTGTATAAAGTTAAGGATATTGTGAAGGTGGAGTTTATAAATGATTTGCTATTTTAAAGGTGTGAAAGTTATTGTAAAACGTTTTGAAAAGGAAAGTGTGAAAATTATTATTGGATGATAGAGTAATTTATTACCAAAAAGTTGAAAGGATATATGTAGATAGAATGCATAGTAATCATATCTTTATCTAGTATAGCAAAATATATATATATATATATATATATATATATATATTTTGCTTTATGAATCTTTAAATTATGAATTTTTCATTTTTTTTGATGTATTGCTATTCGATTAAAGGATCGACTAATTTTGTAATCAATTTTACTATTTACAAGTGGGCCTCTCTGTTAAACATAAAGCTAAGCTCTGTATAAACGGACACATCTCAAAATCGACTACTGTTCACAAACGATATCTCCAATTGAATACAAAGTAAAATTTGTATGAATGAACTCATCCCAGGGCCGACTAATCCAGGGATAAATTTCACATTCTATTGATGTATATTTTTATTTAAAGTAAAACTGATAATAGTGTTTATGATTTTTTTTTTTGGTGATAATGATAATGTTTGTTTAATTAATTTAGCATATATCTTATTCACACACTCCCCATGATCTACACACGTACACCTTGAATTGGGGGCTTGTTGAGACCAAAGAATGTGGGTTGATTAATCTTGAATTTTCAACCATTTCTTCCAAACAACTCACATATACAAAAAGGGGTGGCCAAGTGCAAATTGCATGTGATGTAATTAACTCTACCTCGAATGTGTGCATCTTTGTGTATATATATAAAATTAACTTCATCCATTTTATAACATTTATAAAGTGTTAATTATTGTTGTTGTTTTGTAACTAAATTAAAAAATGTATATTTTTTTAACAAATTTGCTCTCCTATCATCATGGAAGAGAGAAAAAAATGAGTGAAAAAAAAGAAAAGAAAAATCTTATAAAGGAAAAAAGAAACTTACCTGAATTTATGAAATAATGTGTATAAAAACATGAAATTTTAGGAATATAATAATTACATATATATAGAGATAATTTTTTTTTGGGTTGGTCTGCTATGAACTCGAGTGCATGCTGTGCACCCTAGTCCATGTGCACTTTTCAGTTTACTGACTTACACTTTTTAGTAAATGAGTAATAATTGAAAAGTGCAACCCCATTACCAAAAAGTGTAAGTCAGTAAACTGAAAAGTGCACATTGACTAGGGTGCACAGCATGCACTCGAGTGCATACTAGACTTTACCTTTTTTTTTTTTAAAAATGTGAATATTTTGAAACAAAATTTAAATTAAAAAAGGACAACGCTATGAAATGGGTATGGGGAGAGTATATAATTATATACACACGTATATTATTTTAATGCAATTTTCTATTTATGAAAGAGTATGTTTAGAACAAATATAATAACTAGCTTTTTCTTCCTCGTCTGTGTGACGTTTATTTGGCTATATATCCCCATATCAGTCTATTCATTTTACTCAAATAATGCATAGATTTTATTTTTTAATATTTGAAATGATGTTTTCTTTAATACAAGAGATTTTTTATCATTTTAATTAAAATTAAAAAAAGATGCTCGATAGTTAGGCCATTATTGTAACACTACCATGGGGAGGCATATATTCAATGAAATGTGGTATGGACATCTGGACCAATGAGATATGTCCGCGTGGAAGTAGTAGGTCAACCGGTTTCAGGCTACTGACAGGTATGCATAAATCGTGCCACGAACACAATCAAAGATTCTCCTACAACTAGCAACTTTAATTGCTACCTAATTAAATCGCATTTTCAACTTTTGGGGTACCTCTCACATGCAGATGCGACTCTGTTAGATGATACGTAATAAATCCTCAAGTATGTATTAACAAATTAATAATCTTGCTAATATTTATTAACATCGATTAAACATTGATCAAAATCCACTTTAACAAAATTTATCAAATCAGACGGCCATGGTGAAAATGGGTCAGGCTTAACTAGGTTCTAAGAAAAAAAGTTCGACCTATATATATATTTTATGTTCAAGTCTGACCCATAACCTGTTGTAAACTTTTAAAAAAATTTATAAAAAAGATTTGAGTCCGACCTATTTAACTAATTTTTTTTTAAAAGAATTTGAGTTCGACTTATTTATTAAATAAATCGAACTTTAATAGGTCGAACCGTAAATTCGTGTCGGATAACCTGACTCATTTCAAAACCTAGCCCCTACAACATCGATTCAATTATCTTGTCAAAACTTGTGCGCAGTAACTACTAAATAAGCAAATTTCACTTTTAAAAAAATTGACCTATAATAAAGATATTATCCTGATTAAATTATTACAGTTTCTCTAATTAAATATTCACTTGACACGTCACATAAGGGCCAATGATTTATGTCCACGTGGAAATAGGAGCAACTTATCTGCTTAAATTGAGCCACGTAATAGATCTAATTCAACTTTTGCTTGGGGAGAGATCTTCTTTTGCAACTTCTTTAGCTGACTAGTCAACTCTTGACACATCATCAAAACTTGGGTTTTAATTTTCTGTTTTTATGTAAATTCATTTACATATTATTGTTGTTTTGTTTCAGAAAAATGCATATTTTTTTAAAGAAAATCTAACTGTACTGATATTAATTTAAAGACACTCTTGTAATTAATTATCACTACTAACTTTTAAGATTTTTTTTTTCCTTTTCAAAATTTGCTGTAATTTATATAATATTCTTATATATTTTGTGGGCTTTCATAAAATTATTTTAATTTTAGAATTAACTTATCTCATTATAATATTTTGATCAATTTTAGAACCTTTATACAGAGAGACACATACGGGTGTACTTAAAAATGGGGGGCTTCTGAGTTCTAGGGGAGTTCTAGGGGTGTCTGGTATTTTTGGAAGAAATGAGAAGAGAATGAATGCGATTGTTGTGGAAAATATTTTAATATTCGCAAATTCTTGTATACTGAATATATATATGTAATTGTATTTTAAGTTATTTAATTAAATTTTTTATTCATTAAATTAAAATCAAGTTAAAATTATGACTCAATTGCATGGGTGCATACAAATGTGACTTTTTAATACTTTGATTATCACATTTATGTTACTATTAAATTTGAAAAATGATGAGAATTTCGTTAAGGTAAAGTTTGTGTTGAAAAATTTATGACTTTCGGTATGAAAAAATGTGTTTGAATTTCAGTATTAGATGATATAGTTAGTAAATAAAAATAAAGCCAAAGTCCCGTATAGATTCGACTACTTATATACACCCTAGTTGATCGGTCAATATTTGTTTTTTGTTTTTAAAGTGTAAGTTACTATAAATTAAAAATGTAACACTGTTTTTAATGAAAAATGTAAGTTATTATAACTAAAAAGTGTAATATAATTTTTATTAAAAAATACTCCGAATCAATATAACTGAAAAGTGAAACACAACATCTAAAATGCTTTATATACAAGGAGACTATATTTGGTAATTTCAGCTCTCCATTCGAGACTCTTCATACGAGTTTGTCTCAAAGTAGGAGAAATTCAGCATTGATGTGCGTCAGTTGTGATGTTATTACCGTTTACATAAATTATGTCTGTTTTTTTTATTTGAAAAATATACTTCATTTAAACCAAATGATCAATTTCTTACAATACCTTTTTCTTTTTTTTTTTTTGTTTTGAAAATACCTTTTTCTTTTAAAAAAATTAAATAAATAGGGAATTGTATAGCATGCGTCTCTCTTAAGAAAACAGAATACACCGCGCGTCCACAAAAGAAAACAGAATATATTTATATCATTGAATTTAATTTTATAATCATAAAATTATTTTTGCTTAAAAAAAAAAGAGAAAAATACAATTGACGTGAGTTTTTTTCCACTTAAAGTATCTAGTAGAAAGTATATTTATATGGGTAAATAACTAAGTCATTTCACCACATCTTTTTTCTAATAGAACCTATCATAATTTTTTTAATCTAATAGAGTCAAAATGGATTGTTTGAGACAATTATGCTCTTTCACCATATTTTGAAAATTCAAATTTATTAATTCAAAATTATTAGTCAACTAAACATCCAATCATTAATTCATAAATGCATTTTCTCCAAATCCCGAAAATCTATCACCTTCTAATATTTAAAAAACTCTCCTAAAAGGTAGGTCTCTCCATTTATTTCCTTTAATTTTGTTAAGCTAAGGGATTCTGAAAATCTGCATTTCAACCTACAGATTTCGACAAAAGCGTCTACAAACACCGACGACGGAGATAAAGATCTACGGCAAAAGGTAATACGATCATATGCATGCTTCCGTTTAAATTAGAGCGATGAACTATGTGTTGTTCTGTATTCAAGATGCATATCTACAACATTATATGACGCATATATTGAATATAAAGTGTAGACGACAAGAAAAATCGCAGGGTATGTATTATAAACAGATATGCAGTGTCGAATGCATATTCATATAACCTTGTAACCTTTTAACTATAGAATCACGTAAACCATCAACAACTAGGGCATTGCATATCTGTATGACATATATCATGTGCATACATAATAATATGCGTGAGTAGGTGCATATCAGTTATACACTTACATATCGGTAGAATATGTTTGTCCACAGGAGTCGACATGTTTGTACAAGTTACATCTGCAGCAGTTAATGCACATGTAGGATAAATGTCACTGTTGTATTTGGTGTATGTGCATAATATGTGACATGTGTTTGGAAATGACAATAAAAGGTATGTTGTATAAAAGTGAAAGAAAGCATACCAAAAGGTATGTTAAGGAAAGATAAACTTCCCTGTACAACAAAGCAAAGTTTAAAGTAAACAAAAATACAAGTAAACCAAACTACATATGATTATGATCAAATCACAAAGTTGATCTTCCATGACTAAAACTAACTCTCAAACGAGGAGAGGGTAGCGAACTCTCAAACGAGGAGAGGGAAGCAAACTCTCAAGTGAGGAGAGGAAAAACGATCGTCGGCGAACTCACGAAACTCGAGAAAAAACTGCAAAGAACCACGACGAGAACATAAATCAATTCACCGAAACAGAGCCGGAAGACTAACAAAACTGCTGGGGAAATTCCGCGAACAAATCAGGAACAGATACCACACGAAAACCAAGACCAAATCCAAAATCGGCTGGAAACCATCAGCAAACAAAAAGACTACCTCACAAACGCCGGTGAAAACCGCCAATATCGAAACGTAACCGCCAACAACGAAGCGAGGACGAACAACAACCACATAAAACTCGAACCGCCGACGGAACAGATCGAAAACCAATCGTGAACGGAAATCGCCAACAAAGAAAATAAGTCGGCAGAATGAAGACTACCCATCTCAAAAGAAATCAATTGAATGAAATCATAGAAATCCAAGCCGAATTTGATTCATAGGAAAACAAGAATGAAGACTACCCATCTCAAAATAAATCAATTGAATGAAATCATAGAAATCCAAGCCGAATTTGATTCACAGGAAAACAACAGTTCTTGAAAACCAAGAAGAAGGAGAAAGATACGCAGAGCACAGCCTCCGTAAGTTCCTCCGCACACGACCACCAGAAGTTATGCCCGTCGTCAACCGTTTCTTCACCGATAACAAGTCATAATTAATGTCATCATATGGCGACAAGGAAGAAAGGAAGAGGGTACGTGGGTGTGCAAATTTTTTCCATGTGTGTAGAACACTTAAATACTATAGATCTCAAATATATGCAACGAAACAATATAAAAGTATTGGATACGTATCAGAATCTGGATCTAATATCAATATGAAATTTCTTATTATGGTTTCAGTGCATAATCGAATATGAGAAATTGAAATCGAAAATTCAATTTGAGAAATTTCTTATTCTGATTTCATTGCATATCCGAATCTCAGAAATTGAATTTGAAGATCGAATTTGGGAAATTTTCTTATTTTAATTTCAGTGCATAACAAGAATCTGAGAATTTAATTTTCGAATTTGGAAAGTCAGTGACTTTCTGGTAACATAAGCTAAATTATAGACTAAATTAATTTAAAAAATCGAGTTAGTTTTAAATCACGAAATTAATTTAAATAATTAGATTAAGGGTAGTATGGATTTTTTTGGCTTTAATTTGACTCTATTAGAAAATTATTAAAGTTGGTGTTTCTATTTGCTTAAGGGGTGCTAATAGTTTTATTTTATTTTATCGGTGAATGTATTTTTTTATTTATTAAAATGGGTACCAGTGATACCCAAAACTGTTTACATAGTAACAAAAGCTGAGAGAGTTAATAGAGTAGAGAACATTTTCTAAGTGTTTCTTTCAGTAATGCATCTAAGGGGGTCCATAACCCAGTCCTTAAACGAGAATCTACTCCGGGTAGGATATTTGATGGTAAACCAGTTCCATAGTCTTGCTTTGAGTTCTTCATTAAATCTTGGGATTGAAAGTGGTTCATCCCTGAATATAACTGCATTTCTCCATTTCCATATTTGCCAAACCACACAGAGCCATATGCATGTTGCATTCTTCTTACTGTTTTTTCCTTTCATTATGCCGCCGAATCCTAGACAGTTGCCAAGGGGCTCAACAGGTAGTGCAGTCGCTATCTTAAGCCAAACCAGGCAGTCCATCCACAGTTTTTTAGTGTGAGTACACTCAAAGAAGATATGTCGCTCGGTTTCTTCATGTGCCTTGCAGAAAACACACCTTAGGTCGTCACTTTGTTGGAGAATATTTCGTCTTTTGAGGTTTGACCTTGTGGGCAGTCGTCCCCAAAGTAGCCTCCACGCGTGAGCCTTCACTTTTGGCGGGGCAAAGTTCTTCCATATGCTCTTGAAGCCTTGTAGCAGTATGTCGTCCAGTTGAGAATCCCGGTTCTGATTGTGCAGGGCCGTATACGTTTCCTTCGTAGAGTACTTTCCGGTGCTTGATAAGTTCCATCTCCATGAGTCCTCAATTCTGTTTCTCAGTTGTGATCTGTCCAGCACAAAAATAAGATTATTGAACGATGTCAGATCTCTATCTAATAGTGGCCTCCTCAATGTCCAAACCCACTTCCAACTACCCTCCACCCAAGAACCCATCTCCCCTACTGTTTTATCCTTGTCTAAAACTTAACTGGAACAGTCTAGAGAAACTGTTTCTAAGAACCCCTTCCCCCGTCCAATTTTCCTCCCAAAAGAAAGAATTTTTCTAATAGTGACTCTATTAGAAAATTATATCCCCTTATATAATAATAGGGAGTTTAAATTGATGATGTGTCATTTTGTGGTTGATTTGGATTTTTTTCACATATATTAAATTTTAAAATCTTAAATAAAAAATTAAAAAGAAATGTAATGAATAGTGAGTCCCTGAAATGTAAGTTATAACTTTGTAATGGTGTGGGAGTTACTCTAATACCCCCAACTTGGGTTACAGACTTACGCTACCAAGCCTGGCCTTAATTATTGCTTTGTCAGTATCATAAATGGGCTGCGAAGTTTGATTTACTTTCAATGTGGGATATTATGTTCTAATCCTAAAACTGCAAATAGAAACTTACCCACTATTATTTTTCCTATATTGTTGTGGAGGCAAGGACAACCTTTATTTGGATTCTATACCTAAATTTATAGAAATTCTTGATTTGACATCAAATATATATTCCCCATAATTTTATATTTTAATCCTGCAATCCTATATATTTTTAATAGTTATCTTATGTTTTAGAGAAATTTATTAGAATTAAGAAAAGGTATGTTTTGACAAATATATTCTTAAATAATAAAGAAGGTTTTTAATTACATTAATTTCATTCCATAATACACATTAAATTTCAATTCTTTCCAAAGATAAGGGAGGGCATAGTTGGAATAAACATTGTAAAAAATCTAAAACATCTTATATTTATGCACAAGAAAAAAAGTCTAAAACATCTTATATAAAAAAACGGAGGGAGTAATTAATTGATCGTGCTTATATTTGCATATTAAATTGTGTTTCCTTAACTATGACTCCTCGCGAATTAGCGAGATATTGATAAAAGTTAATATTCAAAATAGTATATATAACTCATATTTTAAAAGATACACTTATCAAATTTTAGTAAATTTACTTTTCATAATTTAAAATTTTTATTATATATTTTTTTGAGTTATAATTAGTACTGATAAAATTTATTTTATCAATTAATTTATACGGAGTAATATATATTCAATTCATGATAAAATTATATACTAATGAATTTATCTTATTATTTAATTAAATTGATATATTCTATAAAATATATAAATATATTTTTAGATAGGGAAATTCTCAAATACACCATGTGCACCAAAAGGTTTGGTGCACATGCTTTTGTGCTTATCCTCTCCCTCTCACTTATTATTCCTTTTTTCTCCACTTATTATTTAATTAATTTATAATTTATTACTTTATTAATTAATTAATTAATTTACCATTCTCATTTTTATCGATCAATATTTACCATTATTAATTAATTTACCATTTTTATAGATCAATTCATCACTCCATTAATTAATTTACAATTATTAATTAATCTATAAATTTCATTTTGTTTATGCTATCATTGTTAATTTAATTAATTAAAATTGGTATATTTAATTATAAATTGTACGTTAAAATTATTATTAAAATTAAAAAAAAAATTATTTTTATTATTGAAAAATGGTAGATTTTGTTATTGAAAAATGTAATTATTATTATTATTAAAAAGTGGTAGATATTTTAATTGAAAAATGTAATTTTTATTATTGAAAGTGGTGGATATTTTAACTGAAAAGTGTAATTCTTATTCTTGAAAAGTGGTAGATATTTGAAAAGTGTAATTCTTATTATTGAAAAGTGGTAGATATTTTAACTGAAAAATGTACTGAAAATTGTAATTTTCATTATTGAAAAGTAGTAGATTTCGTTACTGAAAAGTGTAATTCTTATTATTGAAAAGTGGTATTGAAAGTGTAATTCTCATTATAGAAAAGTGGTAATTTTGTTACTGAAAAATGTAATCTTTAATAGTGAAAAGTGTAAATTTTGTTACTGAAAAGTGTAATATTTAATAGTGGAAAGTGGTAATTTTGTTAATAAAAAGTGGTAACTATTACTATAATATTGAAAAATTGTATTCAAAATTAATTTTGTGAAATAGGGAAAAAAATGTATTTAAAAGTGGTAACTATTATTATTGAAAAACATTAATTTTGTTACTAAAAAGTGGTAACTATTATAATATTGAAAAATTGTATTTAAAATTAATTTTGTGAAATAGGGAAAAAATTACAAACAGAAACAGTGGAAAAATTACAAATATAAAATTGTATTTAAAAAAAATTATATACAAACAGAAATTGCGAAAAAATTACAAATATAAAATTGTATGTAAAATAAAAAACGAAAATTACAAATATAAAATTGTATTTAAAATAAAAAAAACAAACAAAAATGGTATGAAAGTGGTTTGAAACCACTTGGACAGCAGTAACTTAGTTTAATTTTTTCGCCCTTACTCATACTGTCATACATAGAGAGAGATAACCTGTGCATTAGTGTGCACGTGCACACTATGCATAGGGGACCAACTCTTTTAGATAAAAAAACATAAAAGAGAACTTAATCAAAATAAGATATTGATTGATTTTAATTTTAATTTAGGTAAGACTCTTCATTTTAATATCAATGGTATAGGTATTAATCAATAGTTTAATTACACATTAAATTTTAAAAAAATGTGATTCATTTTATTATTTAGTTTAATCTATTTTTGAACTATTTAATGTACTTTTGAGTAAAATACAATATACAATGTATTTTTATTGATGTGTACAATTTTTTATTTAATTAGTTATTAAATTTTATTTTATAATGTATTTAAAAAATAGAGCTCAAAAATATATATGTAAAACTTATTATATAATTTTATACATAATATTTATTATATAAATAATTATATTATTTTACAAGATTAACAAATTTGTTATATATACATAATACACTACTTCTATAATATAGAATCCCCTTATATACTAATAGAGAGTTTAAATTGATGATGTGTCATTTTGTGGTTAATTTGGCTTATGTGTCATTTTGTGGTTGATTTGACTTATGTGTCATAATTTAGTGAAGTTGTTAATTTTAAAAATAGTTATTTGCACATTAAATCACGACCTTTTGCTCATTTGCAATCTAATATAAACCTTAAAATAATTGTAAATAAATCACAAACTTTAAATATTATTGCAAATTAGACTTTGTCCCTAAATCATACATTTTGATATTTTGTTTGATTGAAAAACAATATTGTTTTATTAAGGTGTTGTTATGTCATTAAGAAGTCTAAATTGTGTTAGATTCGAACACAATTAAAATTGTCAAAAAGACTAAGTTGCAACAACATTTAAAGTTTGTGATTTATTTGCAATTATTTTAAAGTTTAGATTGCAAATGATGAAAATGTTGTGATTTAATTAGCAATTAATTAAAATATTTATTTATTTAAGACTTTGTGGTTGATATTGAAGGTTGGTTGACTTACCATTTATTAAGAGTTATTTTAATACGTATTACTTAAATTATTTATTTTTGTAATTTTATAATTTTTTTTTAAAGTTTTTTTCATATTTATTAAATGTTAAAAATTCAACGTCTCATTTCGTCTGATTCTCACAAATTTTATTTAGAATTTACTTTATAAAATTATTTAATTATATATAATATTTATTTTTATTGACTTTTCGCGTAATACGCCGTTGGTAATCTAATAATGTATATGTAAATATACATAAATACTGGATATAAATATAAGTCTAATTTCTTATTTTATCCATTCAAATTAAAACAGAGTAATAAAAAAAATTCTAAAGTCGGTATCTGAAATCCAGCTAAATGGATATTTATTTTTGGGGTGTGGGGCAAAACTTTTCAAGATTGGGCTAATAATGAAAATAATAATACATTTTTAAAAATGAATATGGACAAATTAAATCATAAATATTAATTAAATAGTTGAACAGACGTGGAGAATCGACCGAGAAAAATCAAAATAGAACATGAGATTGAAATAATTCAGCATCTTCTTACACATAATCAAAGAAAATCAAACGATTGATTAACCAAATTGAACATGGCATTTCTACAATCTCAATATAGGGGGATAATTATTGGGAATTAAAGTTTTTGTATTACAATGAGTTGAAGTCTTTATTTATTTTGGTGAAATACACTTTTTTAGAGAAAATTGTCGTTTTGGTCCCACCAACCACGCCCCCTCAAATTTTTGGTCCCATCACTTTCACATTTAGTACCAATAGGTTAAATTTTATCACATTTGGTCCCAGTATTGTGCAAATTTTGAAATTTCATCCCAGCCCCGTTAAGTTTTAACGGACAGACTCACATGCCCATCACGTGGCCGTCAGTCGTTATTTTTCACACTTGCCAATGTCAACACATAACAAAATTTCCCAAATCGTGCGAGAACCCTAAAATTTCCCAACGTTAACAAAAAATCCCCAAAGTCGAAAACTCAAAATCCCCAAATTCCATACAACGAATTCGTGTGTAATCGACGCGAAATGTTGCGACAAAGGCGTAAGATGAAGAAAGGTGTACCCCCATATTGTAAGTTTCGATTTCACTTCCACCATTCTTGTTCTTACAAACATTTGTTACGATTTTTGCTCAAGAATGAAGTTTCTGGGTCGATTTTTGCTTACTTGGTAGTATGTCCTTGCGAATGAACTAAATGTGGTTGTTTTGGGTCGATGTTAGATAGGTTTTCACTGTAACTAAATGTAAACGAATGTGGTGAATGTGGTTGTTTTGAGTCGATTTTAGATGGGTTTTCACTGTAACTAGTAAAATCGATTCTGATTTTTCAAATTCACTGTAATTTGTTTATTTAGTTTGAAAAAATATCATTAGTGTTTTGGGTTTTATATGGTCGAATTCACATGCATCTTTGTTTATGTTAGTGAAAATTGTCGTTTAAATGTTTGTAGGTGCCATTGGAATGAGTAAATATTATACAATGGTATTGCAACATGGGGGAACTATTAGTGCAAATGATAATGGAGATTTAGTATATAATGGTGGGACAGTGAGTGTTTTTGATTTTGTGGATAGAACTAGGGAAGATATTGGCTATATAGGTAAGTTATGTGAGCAACTAGGCTATATTGGGGATAAGAGATATTATGAGAAGAACAAAGAGGGAAAATTAGAAGAAGTTCTAGGTATGTTTGACATAGAGAAGTTACTTAACCTAAGCATTGAAACTAGGGTGTTCGAAGTGTGCTTGGTTGACATAAAAACAAACATACTACATGAATGTGATGATTATTTAGGGGAGACAGAGTTCTTCAATGAAGGTGATGTGGTAAAGGAGGGGGTGTTGAAGTTGTTTGATGTTCAGATTGAGGTGCAAAATGAAGACAAAGACCAAGAAATTGAGGTGCAAATTGAGGTGCATAATGAAGACAGAGTGAAAGAAATTGAGAAGGAGATTGAGGTGCATAATGAAGACAGAGAGAAAGAAATTGAGGGGCAGATTAAGGTGCAAATTGAAGTGCAAAATGAAGACAGAGAGAAAGAAATTGAGAAAGAGATTGAGGTGCAGACTGAAGATAGAGAGAAAGAAATTGAGAAGGAGTTTGAGTGGGGTAATTTTGACTGGGTTAATTTTGAGCAAAATGAAGACATCTTTGATGATGAAGCTCAAACTCAACACATTTTGGAAGTGAAGAATGAGCTTTTGTAGTGATGGAGAAGCTCTTATGGAGAATGTTGATCATGCTATCAACAAGGAAAAACAAAGAATGCATATTGATGACTCTAATGAGGATATGCATATCTTAGATTCTAATGAAGATTCTGATTTCATTGGTAGAGAGGAAAGTGATGAGGAAATGATAGATGATATCATTTATAAGGAGAATGTTGACAGTGGAGTTGAGTGGGGTGGTATTGATGACCACCATTCTAATTCTGATTCATCTAGTGAGGGGGAAGAAATTGACCAAAACAATGAATCTGATTTTTACAGTCTTGGGGAATCTGAAGCTGATGAAGATGGTGATAGGCCAGATCTTGTTTTCAGGAGATCTCAAGTTGAAAACCCTTCTTTCTTCCTTGAGCAAATATTTGGGACAAAAAAGCTATTCAAAGATGCAATTACCTACCACAGTGTGAAAACAGGGAGAACCTTGGCAATAACAAAGAATGATGGGAGGAGGATCTATGCAAGATGCAAGGCAGAGGGATGTGATTGGCACATTAATGCACTGAAGATGGCAGGTGAGGAACAATTTCAAATCAGACAATACAATCCAGATCACACATGTGCAAGGAGTTACCATGTGAAGAATGTGAAATCTGGATGGTTGGCAGTGATTTATGAGGAAGATTTGAGGATAGAACCAAACAAAGAAGTCAGTGGCTTAAAAAATCAAGCAATGAAGAACCTTGGATGTTTCATCTCTCACAATCAGGCATACAGGACAAAAAAGAAGGCAATGCTTGCAATTGAGGGTCAAATCACAGATCAATATAACAAATTGTGGGACTACTGCAACACCTTAAGGGAGAAGAATCCTGGTTCAACAGTCATACTGAAATTGGATCAAACACCCACTGGTAACAGATTCTCAAAGTTATATGTGTGCTTGAATGCATTGAAGATGGGTTTCAAAGCTGGATGCAGACCATGGATTGGTGTTGATGGTTGTCACCTAAAGGGACTTGCTCAAGGTGTGTTTCTTACTGCAGTTGGCATTGATCCAAATAATGATCATCTTTTATTGGCATATGCAGTAGTTGAATCAGAAACTAAGGAAGCATGGGAATGGTTCTTGACCTTGTTGAAAGAAGACTTAACTGAAGGAAGGGAAGATGGATACATCTTTATGTCAGACAAGCAAAAAGGGTTGATCCCAGCTTTTGAGAAGGTGTTGCCTTGTGTGAAAAACAGGTTTTGTGTTAGGCACTTGCATGGGAATATGAAGAAGGTAGGATTCAAAGGTGATGCATTCAAGAAGGCTGTGTGGTTTGATGCCAAGGCAACACCAATCCCATATTTTGACAAATGTATGAAAAAAATTGAAAGACATAGATGCCAGATGCTTTCAATGGCTTCAAGAGAAACCAGCTTCGCAGTGGTCAAGGTCACAATTCAGCACCTTTGCAAAATGTGATACTTTGATGAATAACATGTGTGAGATACTTAACTCTGTGATCTTAGAAGCAAGAAGGAAGCCAATATTGACTATGCTAGAATGGATCAGAGAATACATGATGACAAAAATTCAGAAGAATAGAGAAAAATGTGAGAGAAAGTGGGAAGGCAGAAAAACTTGTGGAAGGATTACTTCTCTCATCTACAAAGAAATGGATGCTTCAAAGGATTATATTCCAGTGAAGTCAAATGACTTCAACTATGAGATTTCAGTTTTTGATGGTTCAAGATATGCAGTGGATTTGAGGGCTTATACTTGTGATTGCAGAAGATGGGAGTTGTCTGGTATACCTTGCAAGCATGTTGTAAGTGCAATTAGCCCAATGAATGGAGAAGAGCTTTGGCAGAAAACAGGGTACATACCACGCTGCCTCCAAACTTTGGCAAGAAAAAGCGTTGTAGGCCTACCACAAAAAGAAGAATGGCAGCAGATGAAGGTGGAAATGGAAAAAAGAGAAAAGGTGTGCAAGTAATGCCAAAGCAAAAGAAACAAAGTCAAGGTGGGCAAGGTGGACAGAGTCAAATTGGGCAAGACTTACCAAAACAGAAGAGAAAAGTTGTTTGCAAGTTTTGTAAGGATGAGGGTCACATGGAAAAAATTTGTGAGTGGAAGAAGATTGCTGAAGATTTTACAGCAGAGGTTGAGGCAGAAGAAAGGGCATTGGGTGCTTCAACAAGTATAGCACAAGAAGAGAGGTCTATTACTGAAGTACCTGAAGAGATGACACAAACACAAGATATTCCTCCAATTGACACACAAGAAGACCACCAAGATACTGTAAGTGTTGTATTTGTTTGAATACTGTTCTTTATACATTTCTCCAATTCCTCTAATTTTTATACATTTTATTTTAAAAATGCAGATCATGGAGCCAGAAGAGGAGAGTTGTGATGAGATAATGCCTATTAGGCCAAGCACTAGGACAGGGATAAAAATCATGTTAAATTTTAATTTATTGATATAGATGGTTTAATGAATTTGACTCAAATATGTATCTCATTATGATGTTTTGTTAATTATTTAGGGGAAAAGAAAAAATGCAGCATCAATGTCTTCAAAGGGCAAGGTTGGCAAGATATTATTCTAGATAAAGCTATAATTTGGTCTTGTGTGATTTTATTTGGTCCTAACAATGATTTTATTTGCAGAAAAAACATTGAGTGGAGAAAATGTTGGTTCAAGCACTGCAAGTGGTGATAAAACCAGTACACCTGCACCAATGGGTTTTCATCCCCAAAATTTTATTGGTTCAGGATTGGTGTCTTCTGGAGATACAAGTATGCAACCTCCACAATCTAACAAAATGGCTTTTAGTCCAAATACATTCATTGGATTTAATGTGAATGTGGGGGGCAGTGGTAGTACAACAACCAACAAGGATGGAATGAGGGTGACAATTTCTGGAGACAAGAAGTTTGTTACAATGTTTAGCTTAGTGGAGGTTGCTAATGACAAAAAGGCTAAAGGTAAGGGGAAGGGAAAGAAAAATTAGTTAGATGGAAACTTTGGTTTATTTGTTTTTTTATGAGACTCTGTTTTGCTTTAGAAGATATTTGGTTTTATGAGACTTTGTTCTTTTGGTTTGTTAGTTGGAATTTGTCATATTGGTATTTGGAATTTGTGTGGGATTTGTATTTGGAATTGTGGTAATGGGCCCTCTGTTTTTTGTTATTTTCATGTTGGTATTGGTATTATTAATGGAGACTCTGTTTTTTACTTGAATTGTTATTTGTATGTTTCTTTATGTTTATGTGAATGTGATGTGAGACTTTATTTAATAGATAAACAACATTTTTCATTGAAAATTGTCTTGGAATAAAGGCTGTTGTTGTGGTACATTACGTGCATAAAAACAGAAATTAGGAATACATATTAGAAGCATAAACTTAGGATTACATAAAGGCTATAAACTTGAGCATATATGGTAGAACACAAATTATTAGGGCCATGATAAGAAAGTTCCTCTGCTTCTTTAGCTCTTCAACTCTTCCATCTTGAAAGCTTGCCTCTGATGTTAGGTGGTCAGATAAGTCCTTATACATTTCTCCAGCTAGTTTTGCATTATTGAGTTGTTTGATGAGGTCTTCATTTTCAAGCAAGAGTGAGTTAATTCTCCTTACCATGCCCGGAAACATTCCTTGCCCGGCGATTTCGAATTCATCGGCCCAAACAAAAAACGAGCATCCAACACCACTTAGTGAATCGGAACAGGTATAAAACAACATATCTTTACTTTTTTCTTGCTTGGAAAGCACGTACGAGCCTCTATTCCACAATGGCATAGCACATTTTTCGGCTTGGATGTGGAAGATGTGGACATGATTTTTTGGATTTTTTTGTTTTTGTTAGGTTTGGGTGTAGATGAAGCACAATAATGAGGTTGGAGAGTGTATATATAGATGTAGAAAATTTCCCTCCTTTTTTATACCAATTTTCCCTCAAATTGGTATTATTAATGCAGTTGGCGCCAATTTTCGCTCCAAAATGGAAAATTAGTAAACGGGACCAAAAACGTTAACAGCTGACTTAACGGTGTGATCAAATGTGATAAAATTTAACCTATTGGTACTAAATGTGAAAGTCATGGGACCAAAAATTTGAGGGGGCGTGGTTGGTGGGACCAAAACTCCCATTTTCTCCACTTTTTTATTTTAAAAAATGTTGTGAGAATGTAAGTTATATAATTTGTTAATTAGGTAAGTTAATTGATTTTTCTTATAATTAATTAAGTTTGTTAATTGATTTTTTTAGTAGTAATTTGAAAGAATTCCGTCTTATCGAACCCAGGGTGTGTGGGCGTGAGTCTTTAGGCTCTGATATAAAAGAATTTTGACTTATCTAAAAGCGAACATGTAGATAAGTGGAGAATTAATTTTTGTATATTAATTTCTAATAAAATTGATTAGGTGGCTAATTGGCTAAGTTGATCGATCTTTCTAATACGGAGTAATAAATTAGGTGACTTTTATAATTAATTTAATTTCACAATTTGTGAAATAATTTATTCACAATTTATTTTCAAATTTTATTTAGTATTTTAACTAATTCTCATAATTTTCTAAATTAATAAATATAAACAAGTCTTTAATTGATATAAAAATATAAAACGAAAATAAAATCTAACATTAGCAATAACCTGATAAATTACCTACTAATGCGGGTCAAAAGTGCATTTTCAAAATTCAAAACAGTCTTTTGATTTAGATTACTCTAAGTCAAAAATTGTTCATATTTTTAGATTACTAATAGAAAAGATTAATACACTCTTCTATTTCTAAACCTAAAAATTGTGGTGTATTTATCAAACACATGTTGGCTCCAAAATTAAGAATGTTACTAGAATGTGAACAGTTATTGTTTAACTCGAATTTCGAGACTTAATCCCAACCATTCTTTGTAATAATCTAATTCAATCCTAGTCCTAGATTTATTTTGAATTTAACAAAAACGATCACTCTTCATCGTCTTCGTTCCTACGAGCTCATTTCTGGAAATCTCTTAAACCTCATAACTTCTGAAAAATTTAATTTCTACAAAATTCTCAAATGGCAACTATCAATATTATCAATGAAGCTAACCAGGTTGCAGGAACATTCGATTCGAATTTGTGGATTCGCAAGAAGGGTATTTTCGTGGAGAACGCTGTCTATTTCAATGGCCGACACAGTGCCGAAAATCAAGCAATTCTAACTATGTGTGAAGAGTGCGGGCTACGAAAATTTCTGGAATCATTTCCCATAAATGTCTATGAACCAGAAGCTGTGGAATTTTATTTACAACTTCAAGGAGATAAAAATGGTGTTCACTCCATGCTTGCTGGGCACAAGGTCACAATTACTAGGGACATCCTCGAAGTAATGTTGGATTTACCACAAGGTCCAGTGGATATTTTAACTTACAAAGCTGGTGAGGAAAAGGAGTGTGTGGGAAGATGGTCAGGTATTGAAACAGAGACCTTGACTAATCTGAAGAAGGATGTACTTCCTACTGGTCTGCAGTTCTTGATGGACATAGCAGGAAAATGCTTGTTAGGGCAACATCATAGCCAGGATGCCTTATCGAGTTTCAAGATTAGAATTATGGCTGCAATCATCGACAGAGTGCAAGGTGATTGGCAAGGATTCTTCTTGGAAAGGCTGATGACTGAGAAGGAAAAAGTTTTGTTTGATGAGGATACAATGGAATTTTCAATTAAATCAAAATTAGGGTTTGGAAGCAAGCTGAGTTTCTTGCTGCCTCAGCTGGTGAAAAAGCCATATTGGAGTAATCCCAAGAAATTCCATCATGGGAAATTCTTGATGAAGAAGGAGTCTGTTCAGTTTGAACAAGAGAACCCCTTGGAACAATCTCAAGAGATTGAAGCAGAAGAGTCTGGAGCTTCAATGTACCAATCGGAGGACAATCAGCCTGAAGTTAGGTCAAAGGCAAGGCATGATCCGAGCAGTACTACACCTAGGAGAGGAAGGTCTGCTACAGCTGCCTCAGAACCAACAGTTCGATTTGTGGAAACTGTGGTGCAATCAAGGTCAGATGAGCAAGAGGTCAGTGTTCCTAGTCCTATTGCTGTTCATAAAAGGACTAAGACAAGGAGTGTTAGAAGGAAATTGATTGTTGTCTCCCCTACCCCTTCAAACTCTGAACCAAGCCGAACTGAAACCCAAAACCCCCAACCTTCATGTTCTGGGCAATCAGAACACTATTTTTCTGAAACTCAGAACACTCCCCATTCATCACCTCAGCACACTAATTTTGAGCCTACTTCAAATCCTACCCCTCAACATCAAAATTCACATCAATCTTCACCACATCAATCCCCAATACAGGTTCATGCTCACTCTACTGAACATGTATTTGAACCTTCTACTGAACCAATTGACATTTCCTCATCTCCTGAACCTGAATTTATAACTCCTAAACCTGCTGATTTGATGGAGTACACTATCTGTGATAAAGAGGATAGAATCAGGATAGATTTGAGGATAGCATTGTTGAAACAATTTCCTGGATTAGATGAGAGCTCTATTGAGTTTGAGAAACTCCTTAGGATAGGCACTTGGGTGTATCTTAAGAGGAGTACTTTGAAGGAAAGTTTAGCCATCATGGAAGGAATGTGAGGTGCTTCAATCTTTGATGATTGGGAAGCAGAGCAGATGCAAGCAGCTGGTGTTAACTCTTTTCTTGAGTTAGTCACTCCAGAATCAGTGGTACTTCTTGTTGAGAGATTAACAGGAATCAAGTACACTATTGAGAAGATTACAACTCCTAACTCTGATAATGATTTGTTTAGTGAAGAGAAAGGTCTTGATGAAACTGAAACTGCTGCTGAAGAAGATTTTATGGAAATTGATGAAGATATTGTCAATGCAACAGAGGTGTTTGAAAACACTGTTGTGATTGAAGAAACTGAAGTTGTTGAAAATCAGGATGTAAATGCTGAAGAGATGGAAAGCATTCCATTTCACTCTGCTGATCCTATTGTTCTTGAGGATGTGCAAGAACAGATCAGAACAGGTCCTATTGAGAAGGAATCTGATATTTCTGACTTTGAGATGTTGAAAAAGCAGAATGCAGAGCTTCAAGCAAAGTTGGAAGCTGCTGTCCAGATGTTTCACGAAGCTACTGAAAGAATGAATAAGATGCATTCTGAACACTCTTATGAAACGGTGATGGAGCATACAATGTCCAAAATCTTTGATCTTCATAGAGTACAAGAGAAGAACATGTCTCAGGTGTTGCATAAAAAGCTGGAGCAACACATATCTTCCTTGAAAGAATGGCATGATGAAGCCAAAAAGGGGGAAGATAGGACAAGACAAGTGATGGAACAAACACAGTCACAACAAGCTCAATTGGTTGTGAGTCAGGATGAATTAAGAGCTGAAATTGCAATGTTGAATGAAAAGCTGAAGCTAAGGAAGCAACAGAAGCAACAAGGTCAAGATATTGTTGTGAAAAGACCTGAGATTGCTGGAAGTTCAAGTCAGAAGAAAAGGAAGTTAGTCCTATCTGATGAAGAACAACAAGAGGAAGAAGCTGGAAGAATGACTAGATCAAAAAGTAAAATGAAAGCTGTTATGACAAGTGAAGAAGAAGAAAGCTTGAAAAAGAAGAAAGAAAAGGATGTCAAGTTCTTGAAGACAAGATTTGATAATCGAGTTACAGCTTTGAAGAGAAAGATGAATGCTCAAAAGAAAGCTGAAGGAAAACAGTTTGACAAAGATTTTCAAGATGAAAACTTTGTGGATTTCATTGTTTTAACAGAACATATGGAATACTGGAAGAATTTAAAGAAGAAATGGCAGATTGCTAACTTCATTGTGAAGAAGTTTGGTGATCATTCGAGCAAGGAAGCAGAATTTATTGATTTTGAAGAATTTATGCTGAATATTGATCAAGAGTTCTGGGAAGACATAGCACAAGTTGCTAATCGTGCTGGAACAAAGATATTGTGTCCTGAAGAACCTAATTGGGAACCTCCAAGACTGGAAAATGGAGAACCTGATTACAAAGAGATCAACAACATTATTGCTGAGATCATTAAGGAAGAAGGAATCACTGATCATCAACATATGATGGATATCAAAGCAAGGATGTATGTTGCATTCAGAATCTAAAGATGCAGAATGAAGATGAAGGACAAGCTCAGAAGATAACATTTATATCCTTAGTCTTTATTTCTATATTTTTTGTTTCATATTTTGTTAGTATGTGTAATATGTGCAAAATCTAATCTGATTGTGAATATGATATGAATTTCTGAATTGATGAACTGTTATGATTGACTACATACTTAACTACTGATTTATTAACATTTAAGTAGTTTTGGCTTCATCAAAAAGGGGGAAATTGTTGGGATATGAATCCTATAAACAATGTTCTAATTGATGAAAGTATGTTTTGATGGCCAAAAGCAACTTAAAGTTAGTGATATATGTGGTTCTAAGTCATCTTAACTAAGTCATCTGAATATAAGCTTACTAATCTGATGAGAAACTTAAAATTGAGATTACTGATCTTAATGCTAACTGAAGTAAGTTTACTGATCTTATTGAGTAATAGTAAGAATAAAATTACTGATCTTAACTGAGTCATGTGAAATAAGATTACTGATCTTAGTGTGGAAACTGAGAATATTTTTAGTGATCTTATATGAGATATTTGAAATCTGAGTTACTGATCTGATATACTTATTAATCGTATATGCTTACTGATCTTATATGTAAGTTACTGATCTTAGATGTTTACTGATCTTAATATTTACTGATCTTATATGGAAGTTATTGAACTTACATGAGTTACTGATCTTATGAGTTACTGATCTTATTGGTTACTGATCTGATATATGATCTATTAGGAACTAAGCTGATGTTTTGTATTGTATAGACAGCTTATAGTGTAGGACTTAGATATACTCATCTGTATATAGTTCAGTTGATGTATAGATAGGTTTTATGTATGTAAAGTTCAGAACAGTAGAATAGAACACTAGATTAGATGAAGATCAGAAGACTAATGAAGACTCAGAAGACTACTTCAGAATAAGAAGACTTCAAGAAGAATTGAAGATAAGCTTAGAAGAAATCTGGAGAAGTTTTGAAAGGTTATAAGTTACTGTGCTGACTGACTCAGCAGAGTAAAAGTCCGAACAGTAAAAATCAGAACAGTAAGTTACTGTGCTGATTTGGTGAATTTGAAGAATAAGTTTGGAAAGCTTATTTAAAGAGTAACTGAAGATATATTGAAGATATGCTGACTTGGAAGTAGAAGGAAGTTACAAAGTCGGTTACAAGAAGAAGTTACAAAAACAGTTTTAGAGTTAGTTGAAAGTTAGTTCACAAACTGCTAACTGTCATACTAAGTTCTATAAATACTGTGTGATCTCCTACTGCTAAGACTACTGATCATAAAGCATTCACAAGCAATCTAAGTCTACAGAGCACAAGAAGAACTCATAGAGTTGAAGGAGATTGAAGAAGAGAAGAGTCACTGAATTGAAGAGAAGAATCAAAGGCTATTCAAAGAGAAGTTTTACTTTTCAAGTTTAAGTTTGTATTTTGTAAAACAAGTGTGCTAGTTACTTGTAGAATTACTAGTAGATCGAAGATATACCTGGAGGTATAATCGAAAAGATCAAAGTCTTAATCTTGGGACTTTAAGCCACAAGAAGCTCAAGAAGAGTAATAAAACTTCACAACTGGGATTGTGAGAGTGGATGTAGACATTTGTCGAACCACTATAAAATTCTGTGTTCTTTACTTTACTGTTTGAATTGTTTTAATCAAGAACATTAAGAATCAACAAAGATAAAGATCTAGATAAAAAGTTGAGTATAAACTTGATTGGGCTCATTAGTAATCTGATTATTCCGCATTGTGTATTCTGATATATTGAAAGATTTTTGAAAAGTCTATTCACCCCCCCCCCTCTAGACATTTTCACTAGCTTACTCAATATTATTAACTCAACTTTGGGACCAACAGGAATACATATTAGAAGCATAAACTTAGGATTACATAAAGGCTATAAACTTGAGCATATATGGTAGAACACAAAATATTAGGGCCACGATAAGAAAGTTCCTCTGCTTCTTTAGCTCTTCAACTCTTCCATCTTGAAAGCTTGCCTCTGATGTTAGGTGGTCAGATAAGTCCTTATACATTTCCCCAGCTAGTTTTGCATTATTGAGTTGTTTGATGAGGTCTTCATTTTCAAGCAAGAGTGAGTTAATTCTCCTTACCATGCCCGGAAACATTCCTTGTCCGGCGATTTCGAATTCATCGGCCCAAACAAAAAACGAGCATCCAACACCACTTAGTGAATCGGAACGGGTATAAAACAACCTATCTTTACTTTTTTCTTGCTTGGAAAGCACGTACGAGCCTCTATTCCACAATGGCATAGCACATTTTTCGGCTTGAATGTGGAGGATGTGGACATGATTTTTTGGATTTTTTTGTTTTTGTTAGGTTTGGGTGTAGATGAAGCACAATAATGAGGTTGGAGAGTGTATATATAGATGTAGAAAATTTCCCTCCTTTTTTATACCAATTTTCCCTCAAATTGGTATTATTAATGCAGTTGGCGCCAATTTTCGCTCCAAAATGGAAAATTAGTAAACGGGACCAAAAACGTTAACAGCTGACTTAACGGTGTGACCAAATGTGATGAAATTTAACCTATTGATACTAAATGTGAAAGTTATGGGACCAAAAATTTGAGGGGGCGTGGTTGGTGGGACCAAAACTCCCATTTTCTCCACTTTTTTATTTTAAAAAATGTTGTGAGAATGTAAGTTATATAATTTGTTAATTAGGTAAGTTAATTGATTTTTCTTATAATTAATTAAGTTTGTTAATTGATTTTTTTAGTAGTAATTTGAAAGAATTCCGTCTTATCGAATCCAAGGTGTGTGGGCGTGAGTCTTTAGGCTCTGATATAAAGGAATTTTGACTTATCTAAAAGCGAACATGTAGATAAGTGGAGAATTAATTTTTGTATATTAATTTCTAATAAAATTAATTAGGTGACTAATTGGCTAAGTTGATCGATTTTTCTAATACGGAGTAATAAATTAGGTGACTTTTATAATTAATTTAATTTCACAATTTGTGAAATAATTTATTCACAATTTATTTTCAAATTTTATTTAGTATTTTAACTAATTCTCATAATTTTCTAAATTAATAAATATAAACAAGTCTTTAATTGATATAAAAATATAAAACGAAAATAAAATCTAACATTAGCAATAACCTGATAAATTACCTACTAATGCGGGTCAAAAGAGCATTTTCAAAATTTCGGCAAAGTTGTTAAATCGGATTCTAAAAGTGTAAATGTTTGGACTAAAAAAATTCAATTTATTGAACTGCAAGAACCTTCATTCCTAATTCTTTGGAAATTTATAGAAAATTGGAATAATACAAAAGTGAAATCTGAAATACATAATCCAATGCCATACTTATTACAGCTGACTGAACTCTCTGTCTCTCCCATGCACAACACATATATTGTGAAGTTCTAACATGGAAATAAAATTCTTTTTTTTTTTTTTGATAAATAGTTGAAACATTTCTTTAGAGGTAATTATAGGCTTGACCCTGTCATTGCCTATTTTTGTATAAATCCACCATTCTTGTAGCCGCAATTTCTGATGATCCTATTTTCCACTCTTTTTCATTTCATTACATTACATTTGAATTTCCAAGATTTCATTTTACAACATTGTTTCAATTGATTCCATTAACAATATTTTAATTTTATCTCACTTGGACCTTTCTATAATTGTTCATGTTATCTCTGCACAAATGCACATGAACATTCACATGCATATACACATTTTGTAGAATAATACAGTTACTGGAGGTATATAGGTGTTGAAGGAGGGAGAATTAAGAGAGGAAAAACAATGCGTAATTCGATTTCGGACCAGAGTTTCTTCATAGAAAGTGAGGACGAAGACGAGGAAAAGGCGTATGATCAGAAAGGTGGAGATGGGAGTGATAGTGATGGTTCCAATTTCTCCAATGATGATCATCAGCAAAGCAAGATTGGTTCAATGGAATCTTGTTGGCCCCAAAGTTATAGGTAATCTTGTTGCCATTTACTTTTTGATTCTGTTGTTGTGTATGGTTGATCAAATCAAGAATCAATCATATTAGATAATGTGTGGCCTTATGATTTTTGTGTTCATTTTCTTTGCATATGTAATGTATGGTTGATTCTATACTGATATATAGGCAAACAATTGATCTATACGGGAGTGTTCCGTCTCCAAGCATAAACTTCCTCGGGCCCCCATCGATATCACAATTGGGAAGCTCGTTTATGACATCGTCCCTCATTAGAAGACACACTCCTGAGATACTACCTTCTCTTAGTAAGCCTTTTATAATACCAGAGGTTGAGAAGCCTAGAGACGGACGAAGTGGGCGTTACCTTCTGTCCCCCACGCTGTCCAGGAGATCTAGTTTGAGGAAAACAGTTCTCGATAAACGAGCATCAGTCGCCCACGAGCCCCCACTTGCTCGCCAAAGCACTTATGGGCAAGCTGTCATAAATGGTTAGTTTACTTATTATGTTGTTGCATAAAAGAGAAATGAGTTGTGACAAATTTATGTAGGCATGAATGTGCTATGTGGAGTCGGACTCCTTTCAACGCCGTATGCTTTAAAAGAAGGGGGGTGGCTCGGGCTTGTCATATTAATGGTTTTTGCTGTGCTTTCTTTATATACTGGGATTCTCTTAAGGTATTGTTTGGATAGTCAACCTGGTCTTGAAACATATCCGGATATTGGACAAGCTGCCTTTGGAATTACGGGGCGAATTTGCATATCTGTAAGTATCGTTTTTCGCTTCATTGTTGCTACCATTATACTTCTCATATATGTTTGTTTGTTTCTTGTGTATGTGTGCAGATCATTTTATATGTGGAGTTGTATGTAAGTATACTATACATTCTACTTTAACAACTTAATTTATAAGTAAGAAAGATATTTCAGTTTTGCTGGTTTTTTCAGGCTTGTTGTGTTGAGTACATTATTTTGGAGAGTGATAACTTGTCGTCTTTATTTCCAAACGCGCATTTACGCATAGGAGCGTTTCAATTGAACTCTCAACACCTATTTGCACTGATCATCACCCTTGCTATTCTTCCCACTGTTTGGTTACGAGATTTGAGCATTCTTAGCTACATCTCCGGTAAGCATTCCCAATTTACACATGTGGCATACGTTTCATCATCATCAATTTGGTTAATTTAGTCGGTATTTTCAGCTGGAGGGGTCGTTGCATCAACCTTAGTCGTCGCTTGTTTGTTGTGGGTTGGTATAGAGGATAAAGTCAGTGTTCATGCTAAAGGGACAGCACTGAACCTCTCCACTCTTCCTGTTGCTATTGGTTTATATGGTTTTTGTTATTCGGGGCATGCCGTTTTTCCAAATATATATTCCTCCATGGAAAAACCAGATCAGTACCCTTCTGTCCTCCTAACAAGGTGACTTTATGCCCAAATTCTTGTTCCTCTTTTTCAATGATTTTATGGACTATTATATGTGTTAATGCAGCTTTGGTCTTTGCACTCTGCTGTATGCTGGAGTTGCTACAATGGGATATATTATGTTTGGAGAATCAACGAAATCGCAGTTCACGCTCAACATGCCCAAGGATTTAGTTGCCTCTAAGATTGCTGTCTGGACTACTGTAAGTTCTGATGTTCTTACACGAATCATACTCGAATAAGAAGTTAACTGCTACGCGTTTCTTGTTCTGTTTGCAGGTTGTCAATCCATTTACAAAATATCCTTTCTATGATTCATCAATCTGTTAAATTCTATCTGATTGTGTTTGAAGAAACAAAGTAATGTCGTTTATGTCTTCCTTAATCGCGAATACATATGCGTTAACCATGTCTCCGGTGGCAATGAGTCTGGAGGAACTAATACCATCATCAAGAAATCCAAAATCCTTCCACATGTATTCAATCCTCTTAAGAACTGCATTGGTGATATCCACATTGCTAGTTGGTCTTGCCATCCCCTTCTTTGGTACGCGTATTGTTTTGCTCATTTCTTGTGATTATCTCGCTTGTCATTCATTATTTATCGTATCTATCTATAATGCAGGTCTTGTGAGTGCACTGATAGGTTCCTTGCTCACAATGCTAGTTGTAAGTGTTGTTGTAACATCGCGCTTTGTCATAACATACTCGTTTTTTCACTATCTCAACTTGCTTTATGCAGACGTTGATTCTTCCGTGTGCGTGCTATTTGAGCATATTGAGGGGCAAATTAAGCGTTCTTCAGGTAACGCTTAGTCTCTCCTCCATCACATAAGAAAAAACGACTTTTTTTCAACTACGTGTTTGGTTTTTACTGGTTTTCGTCTCACAGGTGGGGATGTGTACATTCGTCATCGGAGTAGGCGTTGTATCGGCTGCACTTGGGAGCTATTCTGCGATGTCTAAAATCATTGATGAGTTGAGTTGATTCATCATACTATATGGGAAGAAGTCTTGTAGATGATGGTTCTAATACCTTGTTCCATATTTGTTGCAAACTAATTTATTCACAATTCTGTTTGTACCATCTTCTTTTCACTGTATGTTCATTATAAATACAGAAAATTAACAGCTCTGTTGCTGAGAATGGTTCACTTCCCCATAGTAGGGATATAATCGAATCGAGACGAACTTTAGAGTGTTTGAGATTGGTTTATTTATTTTCAAGCCAAGTTCGAGCTTATTTATCAAATATATTGTTGTCATTTCGAGCCTAAAACAAGGGTTGTAGTAGCCTAAAATTTTATCACATCATCATGTGTTGATCGTGTAGTCGTGTTCCATTTTGATATTTGAGTTATTTTCTCAATTATAAAATGATGATTGGGTTGGAGACACATAAGTTTGTGTGTCCTATAATAGAGTAAATAAGATTCATTTCGTGCAAATTTTTGTCATTATAAATTTGATTACTCAGCAAATTAATTAGAAAAAATAAGGTGTATATTTCTAAAACTCTATTAACTTCTATAGTTTCATTTAATTAAATGAGTTTAAGTTTGTGTAAACAAATCTTACTAAACTAGAGAACAAATTTGATGTGCATAAATAGATATACACAACATAAACTGGCCTCATCTTACTATATTGTCACTAAAAATGTCACCAAAATTGTTATGTACATATCAAAGCAAGCCTCTTCCATCCATGTATGCTACTGCTATGCTATGCTATGCTGTTTTCTGGTACAAGAATCGCCTCACGTCTTCCACCACCGCTTCTTTTTCTTGTCCTCTACCTCACGTGATTCTACGCGCACAACAACTGACGTTCATGATCTATTTTTTGTTTAGCATAAACAAGAAAATTAACATTTACCTTCCGAGGGATAGATTGAATTGTAGTGCACTTCTGACCAAAAGCTCAGCAAGATAGCTGCATTAACATTCAAGTTTCAGATATTATGAGACGAGAAATCAAGAAATATGGCTCAAAACAATATCAATTAGAAACCACATTTACTAATACGAACATAGAATGGACAACAAACTTACTTCTGTTTGACTTCTCCATTCGTGGAAGAATCTCGATGTAGCATGTATCTTTGAACGACGTCATGACAATGATCTTGAACCCATACTGCCATAAAGAATCATTCACAATTAACTAATGTTAAAACAAACATGCAAGAATCCCATGAAAATCACAGTGAACTTAAACGTAGACAAATAGCAATCATACGCAATCTGCAGCAGCCTGCAATGTAACATGATCACCCCATTCTCCACTTCTGTAATTATGCAAAAAGTTGATTAGAGCAGTAGATATAATACACATTTGTGTTAAGAACGAGGCATCGGGTTTAGATGTTACTTTACTTGCTCATTTTCTTCAAGTAGTCATCATAAGCCATGGGGACATAATTACCATACAACTCAGGTTTTGACTTCAGCTGATGTTTGGAGAGTGAAAGCATTAGAACATGGATGGGGCACAATACAATTGCAAAAATGAAATTATAAATTACGAGTGACTAATATCAAGTCACAAGCAAACCTGATCGACTATCTGTTCTCTCACGAATTTGTGATGCTCTGGAGTCCGGTATATTTGATCTGACAATGAACGGAACTGCAGAAGACATATTAAGTAAGCCAAAGGATCGGAAAGAATATAGCATTACAAAGCATGGAAAGATGACTATACAAGCACAAGAAAAGACCTAATGCTAAAGAAAATAATGCCATATACATACTAGACACAACACATTGATATGTCATTAAACGACGAGTTGTACAACGTAAAATATCGTGTAATGAAATAGTAAGCTTTTATGCCTGATGGCAAAATTTTGCAATCAAATTGTATTTTTTTCAAGTTGCATATATATGCAGTGGTGAACTGTCAACTAAATAATGGAACCAACCTGACAATTACCATCTCCCAAAATTTTGAGTTCAACTAGGTCGTACAGCTGCAACCTGATGTGCACAATGGAAACAAGAGAAAAGGAAAATGTAGCGTATAAGCAAGTGGAAAGTCAAACAGCAAGCCCTATTAAAAGAGGTTGGAAAAGAAAACATTGCATTGAATTACTTAATCTTGCTTAGGCAGAAAATTTCTAGCAATAGGAATATTTTAAAAGGGACTTTGTATATTTATATTTCTATCATTAATTTAATTTTCTAACAGTCTCAAGAAATCATTTAGTTAACTACAAAAGTGGATTTGTCTAATATAATAGCTGACAGAAAGGAACAGAGTGAGACCTATTCAGAAGCCTTTCATGATCTGTCGTGACTTCATCAGCTGATGGTATTTCTCCATTGATTTTAGGAACATGCTGCAACAGCAGTATTAGAGTTAAGATCGAGGTTAACAGTTACAAGCAGTCACGAACGAGGAAGATAATAAGCCACAATAGCAACGACAAAAGGCTTTAAGTACATAAACAAACAGGTGATCGAGAGAGAAAATTAACTCATTAATTAACAAATATATGTATATATATCTGAACTTACAGGAATTGAAACCAACTGATCAAGCCTTTTTCCCCATTCACCATAAACAGCTGATTCATCTTCCATCTCAGGTATATAATATTCCTGATCATCATTTCCATGTGATAATTCTCCTGCTACAGACAATAAAGTTAAAAAAGAACAAAATCAACAACAAATCTACGAAAGAAAATGGACACTGTAATGTTCTGTACCAGAATTCATTTGCCATTCTGAAGGACCAGGCCAATCATGATGATAGTGATTTGTAGCAGATGAAAACCCTGATGCATCAGTTTCCTCCAAAGAGTATGGTGGATTAAAAAAACCTTCCGTCACAGATTCGGTCCAGGACAAATCCGTTTCATAACAAGTAACAGTTTCCGGAGTACTATTCGAAAGGGCACAAACATCTATAAGGTGAAGACCCCACCTTACACCATCATGATCTGGCTGATACATAGTCATCTCCTAATACAATATCTAACAAAGAACTCTCTTGCAAAAACCTGCATTTAAATTAATCTCTAATCAGTTTGTAAGAATAGCAACCTTTCATATAGAAAAATGGGCAGCTTCAAGCACAAATATGCCCTTCTTGTTTCATATTCATGTATTTAATAACAATTACAATCAAGAACATCAATTCTCTACCATATATTACCATTCCTGATCCATGTAATTAGAAGATGCCAAAATGAAGCATATTATGCAAATAATCTTAAACTACAATCAAGAAATCCAAACAGGGCCTTGAATCTATAGTTTTTCTAAGCCCATCGGCCATCATAAGCAACTAATACCACACAAAATCAAAATTCTGCAAAATCTAAATTCATAACCTAAACCCCTTCAAGAAAATACAAGAAATAGAAGGACCCAATTAAAAAAAACAGCAACTTTACTAATCAAGAACTCGAAAACCAAGAACATACCAGCCTTAAAAACCAAGAAACCACAAACCCATATCCCAAATAACATCTAAAATACAGATCAAATACCTATTTCTCGTGCGTGTGTTTAATTAGAATCGAAGAAAGAAAGAGTTGGCCGACATATAAAAGTCAAAAAAAAGATTAAGAAGCCGTGGAAGTATGGGCTGAAATATAAGTGGGAAAGTAAAATAAGTTAGGCGGCGGGGAATTCCGGTGGCTGCCGTTGGCGTGTTCCGAAAAGCCGTTATGTGGGCCCTAATTTTCGAGATTGGGTGGCGCTTCGGTCCAGTAGAGCCGTTGGATGTTATTTTATTTTTTGATTGAAATTCTGTGGATGACACTCCAGGTACAATATGGTATCGTGTAAGATGCATACAGTATCTCTCTACATTTAATTCCAAATCTCTACGTGTACTGCACTACAATTTTCTTTGGCGGTGCGGATTTGGGATAGGGCATACCCGTCTCAAATTATCCCTACATTTTACAAACGATCTAAGATAAATTGGAGTATTTTATGTAATTTGATGAAGTATAAAGTGAAATGTATAAAAAAATGTATGATAATTTTAAAAATTAAATAATATTAATGTTATAGGGTATTTCTATATTAAAAGTATGCAAGTAATTTTGGAACGTATGAATAAAAAAAGTGTCTAAATAATCACGAGACGAATGGAGTAATATTTAAACATTAAAAACAATATAATTTGAATTATATAATATACTCTCTCGGTCAAATTTTTCATTAGAAGTAATAGCCATACAAAACCCATCAGGTCACAACTCAGTATTTGGAGATATGATTAATCGTTGTAATGAAGTTATTTCTATTATTACGTTTTGCTCGGTTGAATTTGTCTATCGTGATGTCAATGTTTGGGCATACCAACTTGCGAGAACTGCTAGCATTTTTCCTAGTCCGCATATATGGTATGACCCTCCGAATTTTGTGGTGGACGGCTCGATTACTGATTGCAGCTGTTGAATAAAGAAGTTTTTGAACTTCAAAAAAAGAAGTAATATTATTCACCATATTTTATCTCCACCCTTCAAAGAACATTTATTTATTCAAATTGACATTCACTTTATTCATAAACAATCATTTTATTTATAAGTGGATTCTACGATACATCATCGTACTCTTGAACTATGCTTTATATATTTATTAAAACTCGTGTTCAAAAAAATGAGCATAATGAATTTGGACAGAGAAAGTAATACTCCCTCCGTCCAATTTTATTATGTCCACTTCTTCGGACACGGGTTTTAATGAATTTTGATTAGTTTATTCATAAAGTAGATAAATTGAGGGTATGCTGGGGTCTTGTGGGGTTCATTTATAAATAAATGATTGTTTATGAATAAAGTGAATGACAAAGTGGGTAAATAAGTGATGGTAGAAGGGTGGAGATAAAGTAGTACGAATAGTATTGTTTCCAAAAAAAGGTATGGACATAATAAAATTGGACAACCAAAAAAGGAAAGTGGAAATAATGAAATTGGACGCAGACGCAGGTAGGGGTGGGAATGGGCCAGGCTACCCGACAGGGGCCTACGGCTCGGCCTATTAAAGCTCGGCTCGGTTTGGCTCGTTTAATAAACAAGCCGGGCTCAAGCTTTTTTGAAAGCCTATTTAGTTAAATAGGTCGGACTTGAGCTTTTTTGTAGGCCTTTCAAGCCCAACAGGCCGGCCTATTTAATTAATTTAATATATAATATATATATATATATATATATATATAATATAAAATTATAATAAATACCTAATACTTATACTTAAATATAGAAACATTTTAAATAAGAGTGTCTAATATATACTCCCTCCGTCCAATTTTATTATTCCCACTTTCCTTTTTTGGTTGTCCAATTTTATTATGCCCATACCCTTTTTTGAAACAATACTATTCATATTACTTTATCTCCACCCTCTTATCATCACTTATTTACCCACTTTGTCATTCACATTATTCATAAACAATCATTTATTTACAAGTGGACCCCACAATACCCTATCATACCCTCAATTTATCTACTTTATGAATAAACTAATCAATATTCATTAAAACCCGTGCCCGGAGAAGTGGGCATAATAAAATTGGACGGAGGGAGTATAATTTCTAACTAGTAAGCATTAAGCAATACAATTCGTGGTTTTTTTATGATTTGATGAAATACAAGTGTTGGAGGATTTTTTTTAAATGCACTAATAGAACTAAAAAGGCCTTTAAAAGGCTTTCGGGCCCGGCCTATTTATTAAAAAGGCCAGGCCAAGCCTAAAAAAAAAGCCTATATCAGGTCATGGGCCAGGCTCGGGCCTAAAAAATATTTAACAGGCCAGACTTTTTATCGTAAAGCCTACCTAGGCCTAGCCCATTCCCACCCCTAGACGCAGGAGTATTTTTTACAATCTCGTGTAATATGGAGTCTTACACTAGTGTGTGTATATATATAATTTTAATATGGAACAAAATGGTGAGTTTTTTTTGGAATACACCACTTGCATAAAATAATTGTACATGTAAACGGCCATTTAAGTGAACGATGGGATTGGTCTCCCAATTAATCAGTCCTTAAATCAAATATTGAGACTTCAAAAATAACGAAAAAAATTTAACATCGATTCATATCATTATTCTATATATCAAGATTCACATAAGTTCGGTGAGTCTTTTTTTTTTTTTTTTCCTTTCGCAAATGGAATGAAACTATTGCTTAATTTTCAAATAATTCTCACAAATTTGTCATAATTAATTATTCTTGAAAAAATACATAAATGGTGTATTCTTGGTAGGTGTAGTTTAGTTTTGAAACGTCAAATGAGTTCTCATTTTTTTAGAAAGAAAATAAATTTAGTAGTAATATTGTCCAAACCCCTACTTTTCAAATTATCCAAAAGCCGTTCTGCATTTAAAAAAAAATGGCCGGTTTTTTTTCTTTTTCAAATGATAACATGGCTGGTTTTACTACTCTCCCAGCTCCAAGATTATTTTTATCCATGGAAGGACACCCAAATTAAGATAGTATTAAAGTTTTGAGGAATAATTTTATAAATTTTTATACATAAAGTAAATAAATGAGTTTTTTTATATATAAAATAAATAAATGAATTAGATTGTGTGAGAACTTAAAATTAAATAATTGTCATTTTGTGTAGAATTATAATTATTGTAGATGGGTGAAAAGTTGAATTTATAGATGATTTTCTTTAGGAGTGTGGCATGTGCAAGTTATTTTGGAAGCATATATATGTAACTACTACCTCTATTTCTTATTAAATGTAGTTTTAGATAATAAAAATAATAAGAAACACAAAATTTAGATAATTTTACTTTCAATTAATTTAGAAAGTTTAGACAATTTATAATATATGAAGATATGAGTGATAATTAAAGAATAGAGAAATCTTTAATTAAGAAGACTAAAGATATTTTAGGTGAGATCAGTGACGGACCCAGAAATTTTCGGTAGGGGGGCCCGATTAACATTATTATAAAAAAAAATATGTACTCATTATTTTCATCAAAATTTCACATTATAAAATTGTCAATACGTCACATTTCATTAAATTAAATTGATCGGATAAGTTGACTTTTGCTATGTTTTGGTACAAGTTAATACTCCCTCTATCCCGTGATAACTTGCACATTTTAACTGATTCACTTGAAAAAACAATTGAATTTAGTGGTGTAGAGTCAAATAAGAAAGCGTATTTTAAGTGATTTGATAAGGTGTAAGGAGGATTTAGTAGGATGTAAAATAGATTTAGTGAAATTTAGGATAAAATGTAGACCCAAAATGAGTGACGATTTTAAAATAAAATGATGTTCGGATATATATTAATTTTATTAACCATTTTTATATCAGAAATGTGTAAATAATTATAAAACAGAGTATTAATTTTAATATGTGTGAAATTACCAAAATACCCCTAACAAATTTACAAAATTAGTGGGGGGCCCACGGGCCCCCCTGGGCACCACCTAGGTCCGTCACTGGGTGAGATATATTGGGTAGAAATAAGAAAAAAATAGTTAAAATACAAATAATTATGAACACAATTTAAATATTTAATCGAAGCCGAGAAATAATGATCATAATTAATTCACATTATACTCAATTAAGACTTGGAATATTTAAAATTAGCAAGGGTGAGGATAGAAGTGACTCAACGTTTGACTTTCAATTAATAGTATCAAGTAGATAAGAATGATTGACAAAGTGAATTTAAAAAGTTAAAATGCCCTTTTCAAAATTTCTACGATTTGTATTAGTTATCACGATTTTATGTTGATGACGTACATATACGTTTTGTTGTATAACTTCCCAAAGAGTTGATTTGATGGAGATATATATGAGAATCAATATTAATATTTGAATTGATTAATGAAAAAATGAGAGGTTATCTCAGTGTATTCTTAGTTAATCAATGTATTTGAGTTTAATTATTTTTTCAGTATTCGTAGAATCTACGGATAGTGTGTTCGTATATTCATATTTTTATACATTCTCATTGCTACATCAGCTGGTATGGGGTTATGGGCAAGTAAAGGAACTTTGAATCATTAAGTTTAACACATTTTGTACAATACAAGCATGTTTGTGTTTATATGTACATCCAAAACTTGATGGATCAAGAAAATTTCAAACTAAGAAATCATATATCCCTCTTTTTGCATCATTATATTACTTCTCTTCTTCTCCATGATCTCCACCCTAAGCAATTGGAATCACTCATTATATGATCGAAAAATCTCCTCCTCAACGTCTTCTCGTCGTCTGTCAGAGGACTAACATCGGGACTTTGACCATACGACGTCTTAACAATGTGATCAACCATCTCCAAAACGTTGCTCATCGTAGGCCGATTCTTTGGGTGCCTAACTAAACACCGATTGGCAATGGCCGCTAGCTTTTGGGCAGACTTTATGTCGTATTTCCCGTTGAGTCGAGGGTCTAAAATCTGCTCAAACTTCTTCATGTCTGAAAGGTGTAGCCTAACCCAATCCAAGAGCTTCTGCTCATCTTTTGGTCGATTTCTATCAAAAGGGCGCCTGCCTGTTATCAGTTCGTAGAGAAAGATCCCATAACTCCAGACATCGCTCTTGCACGTAAGGCGCCCCGTTTGAATGTATTCCGGGGCAGCATATCCAACAGTCCCCACAACCTATACAAAATACACCATTTTTATCATTTATAAATCAATATTAAGTATACAAGAACATGGGATTGACGAATAAAGAAAGAATAGTTTCTTACTGCAGTCGATACATGACTTAATCCATCTGCGGGGCCTAATCGCGCCAAACCAAAATCTGAAAGCTTTGCATTCCAATCTTGATCCAAAAGAATATTAGATGACTTGAAATCCCTGAAGATAATCTGCAGTAATTTATGTTTAAATAAGTATCAAGACAACAAACATTGGTGACAAAAAAGAAAGAAATAAACTCATTATACCTGAAATTCCATGCCTTGATGAAGATAAGCTAACCCTCTGGCAGCATCTTGGGCTACTTTCAACCTAGTAACCCAAGGCAGAGGTGCATGAAATCGACTCGATATATGGTCTTGCACACTCCTATTCGGCATGTATTCATACACGAGAAGGCGCTGAATACCCCTCTCATCATCATCAGCACAATAGCCAATCAATTTCACAAGGTTTGGATGTTCAACGACGCCTAGTACGTTCACCTCCGTCACCCATTCTTTGTGCCCCTATACACATACGCGATAAATCAAATCAAATCAAGACAATCAAATCTTACTCCTATCTAACATATCAATCAATCTATATATCAATAGTACCTGTAATCCTCTGCTGCTAAGTTGCTTAACAGCAATATCAATCCTTTTATTCGAATCTTGAGTTTCGCGTAGAATGCCTCTATAAACAGGCCCAAATCCGCCTTCGCCAAGCATAAGCGCCCGACTGAAATTCTTGGTAGCTATTTTCATCTCGGAAAATGTGAACACCCTAAGGTTGCTAGGCCTTTGTGAGAGACTTGAAAACGAGATTATAGCCGATGATGCACTGCTTATATCTGATATATTCTGTGAATTATTTTCAGACCCTGATTTCCTCACATCATGATCGGTTGATGTGGATGCTATAGAACGCCCTGACGCGGATTTCGTCGTCCTTGGCTCCTCGCTTTCGGAGAATTGAAAGCACCTCATGCTAACAAACACACACTTACTGCACCACCAACAACAAAAATGGTTAAGCCAAATGAATGAGACTATACACACTACTCATTTCTAAGTCCAAATTACCAAATCATCATTTTAATCTATACTACTTACAAATGGTATGAAATCGCCTCAGCCAAATTTAGTGTTTCACTATCTGGTTTATTGACATGTGTCGGGCCACATAATAACGCGTGCTAAAGATTCAGTAGGATGAAATACCAATTGGAAACGAGTTACAAAAACTACACAACAAGTCAACAAAATTGCACAACAATCATCATTTTAATCTGTACAATACAGGGCATGGGGAGCAATATCATTCATAATCATGATAAACAAAATTCAATTGAAACCCTCTTTGCTTAAATACCAAACAACATGAATTAGTTCCAAAAAGATACCCAAAGATTTCATTTCAAATGATGCTACTAATTATAACAACACAAAAGCCTCTGTATTGTGCATAATGTGATTCAAATTGAGAGGATAAACTATGAAGATTCAAGAACAATAAAATCTTTTTTTTTTTCAGAAGGCAGAAAGTCGTGCAGGTAAGAAAAAAGAAAACTGACCTGTGAGAAAGAATCAGAGGAGTAGAAGTTTAGTTGATTCCTAAAGATGAGGTAATGATTTTAGAGAGATTTATGTTAAAAAGAAAGCGATAAATTTGTGAAAAAATGTGTGTAAATATGTACATGTGGCAACGAGCATCCCATTATGTATTGAAAGTCAATGGTAGGCAGCTGGAGTTTTGCTCACCAACTTCTTGACCTCCATCGAATACAACATTCTATCAAAGAATGGTGAATCATGGACATGGTAAATAATTTCTTGTGACGAGACATTGAAATTAGTCATTTATGTTTATAAAGTCGGACTTACGAAGTAACTCAGTTCAATAATAAGTGACATGACAATTATTTTTTATTAGAATACACTCACATGTATTAGTTACATGCATAAAATAATAATATTTTTAGTGTAATTTTTAAAAATAAAAACTACTCCATAGTACCTATACATATTTTTGTAAATTCTTTAAATGGTGAAAAAGAAAAATGGGAAAAGATGGGGATTAGTAAATTGATAAATGAATGAGAATAAATTTAATTTAAAATTCTGGCAATTCGTTTTGCATTATGTCATTTGTCACACACACATAAATATCAATTTTATATAAATCTTGATATTAAATTTCTATGGACGGAGATTATTTATATTTGTCATATAATATAAACAATAAATAAAATATGAATAATTTTGATGTACCTGAGGTCTTCAACGATCGGTTGAACCCGTAATCATGATTTTCTTAATAATATTTTTTAATTTAAAAACTGAAAAGAGAATAGTTAGGTTTAATCTCTAGAAGGTTTTGTTTTATGTGGAAGTGAATTATTGGTTGGAGAATAATGTCATTTTCATTTGCAAAGATAGAATGGTTTGTACTTGCAATTTGCAAACTCTTTTTTTTTTTTCTTTTTTTTTTATTAAGAAAGATAGAATGGTTTGTACTTGCAATTGCAAATTCTAGTAGTACAAAGTATTGCATCGTCAATCTCTCTCCCACCAATAAATGGATGATTCTGCAGTTATAAAATGTGCCACGTGTGACATTTCAATTATTACAATTTACACTGGAGAATTTTTTGTGGAGTTATAATAAAATTTATTAACATAATTAAGTTGAATCTTCATAAATTTATAGTCATACAAATATTGTCTTTAACAAAAAAAACTAGTAGTAATATTACTAGCGTACAAGTATTTGTACAAATATAATATTTTTTTAAATAAACTTGAATAATAATGCATTATTAATACAAAATGTATGGTAGAAAGTAGGAGAACTAGAAGTGTCTCGAGAACTAAAAAATCATCTTACACTATGCCACCTATTAATTAAATCTTTTTATAATTAGCAATGTAATTTAGATTAATTATCATTTTAAATCCAATTTGGTATGGTAAATTAACACAAAATAAAATAGTAATCATTTAAAAATGGCTAAGTGTCAAATAGACTTGAGTGCGTACATGCACTCGAGTTGACTCGGTCAACTTTTAATTTTATTTTTTTTTGGTAACATTTTTTTAAAAAATGTGTAGGTTGAAAAGTGTAAATCATATAATTAAAAAGTGCAACACAATATTATTGAAAAGTGCAACACAAATTTTAATGAAAAATGTAAGTCATTGGAAAGTGTAACACAGTTTTTAATGAAAAATGCAAGTCACTATAACTAAAAAGTGCAACACAATATTTATTAAAAAGTGCAAGTCAGTATAACTGAAAAGTGTAACACAATATTTAATGAAAAGTGTAAGTTATTAATAACTGAAAAGTGTAACATAATATTAATAAAAATTGTAAGTCACTATAAAAGAAAATATTATTGTAAAGGGTAAGACACTACAATTGAAAAGTGCAACACCATATAAATATAACATAACCAAAAAGTGTACTAAAAATATATTAAAAAAATGTAAGTCACTCAAATTAAAAAGTGCTAACATGCACTATAAAAAAAATCAATCAACAAAAAAAAAGGAAAAAATTAATCCGATCAACTCGAATCCTTATATGGACTCAAGTCTACGGGAGTTAAAAATAGATATTTAATCAAATTTAAAATTAATTTTATATCTAACATATAAAAATACGTACATTAAATTGTATACATGCTAAATATATAATCGAAACACACATTATATACCATTTAATCGAGCCAATTAATCAAATACTATTTTTACATGAACATAAATATTCCTTAATTTATATGTTGACCCCTTCATCTAGTGGAGTCAAGAACAAGTAGACAAGTGGAAGGGATATTTAGTGATAATAAAGGACAAAACCTCACGAAAATATTCTTATAGTTGACTTAATTTAATATATTATAATTCCATAACTGGCATATATAATGGCTGGCCAGATTTGCTGTCAAAATTTTATTTTATTGTTAAAAAACACGGTTTTAATTTTGTTTATAGGAACTACTTCTATTTCAAAATACTATAAATTATAAATATTAATGAACTAAGTAAAACTTGATCCTCTTTAACACATGGGAATTTTCAGCAGAGACATAGATTTTGAGATTCCCAAATATATTTATTTCAGGTTCCAATATTCAAACTTTGAAATTTAATACAATTTCAACCTTATTGAGTTGTTATGGACAACACCTATTTCATTACTTATTTACTCTAACTCATTCAATTTTAATGAAGTTTTAGTATTAATTTAATTTATAATTTAAACGTCGTTTAAGTAATTAAGTTTCTTTCAATTTTACCCTTAAACTCTTTAAACGAAACTTAAATAGTAGTAATCTAAATTTTTTATTTAAAATTTTAAAACAATTAATTAAGAGTACAATAATATATCACTTAGTTTTTTAATATGCGTGTATCGGTATATAGAAATGGAAATAAATTTATTTAAAATTAAGTTTTTTTTTAAGCCGATTTAAAATTAAGTTAAGATGTTACGTGTTTATTTGTTTGTTTAATTATAATTTGAGGTCGCAATTCCCAACATGGCGAATTAAGTTGCGTTGTCTCATTCAATTTAGTTAAGAAGTTGCCATACTATTAAGAAATACTGCAAATATATTAAAACTCAAATTGCAGAGAACTTTTTTTTTCTGTAACATTTAATACAATTAGGAATGATTGATTGGGATATTTGGCATAATTTCAACAGCCTAAAACAATGTCAAATGGCCTTCTAGAAAACAATGGCAACTTTAAGAGATCCAATCAACGTTTTACAACGCGTGGGAACATATGTGGTTGGAATTATTTTTTCATTTTCTTACCTATTCTATCTCAATTCATAATGTAGGAGTACATTTTAAAAATGAAATAATTTAAATATATATATATATATATATATATAAAAGAGTTTATTATTTTAAAAAAAAAAACTAAAAAAAAATTGTTTGCCATTAAAAATTTTATATGGCAATTTACAAACGAAAAGAAATCGTTGCCATTAACTTGTACATGTCATGTTAGTTATAACAAAATGAAGATCCCTAATACTCTTTCCGTCCATGAAAAGTAGTCTCATTTGCTTTATACTCCGTATTTCTTGTCCATAAAATGTAGTCACATATCCTTTATGAAAATTATCACCATTCAACCATCACTTAATTACTCAAATAGCTCTTTATTCACAAACAATCACTTTATTCACAGTGACCCCACAATACCCTATAATCAGGGGCGAACCTACGTTAAGTGTGGGGTGGCCTTGCCCCCCTCAATATTTTACCAATTCTTTTTTAATACTATATATGTGATAAGTTTAATATCTATAATTGGAGACCATCCAATTTATGTAAGAAATATATATATATATATATTTATTATATATATATATATATATATATATATATATATATATATATATATATATATATATATATATATATATATATATATATAGCTCTCATGTAAATATATCAAATAATTATTTATATATTTAATAAAAGAAAATTTAAAAGGTCAATTCATGCAAAGTTTTGTTCTGACTTTAATTAAGAGTTTCGTTAGTGGACGGTGAATTTGATCTTCCAATTAGTCGATTTTTAATCGAATATTGAGACATAAAACACACACATATACATATATATATATATATATAATATCTATTTTTTTTTATTCTACGGTATCAACTTTTACTTGAACTTGATACTCTTTAATTTTCTAACATTTTTTTAATTGGCCCTCCTCAACAATTAATTCTGGATCCGCCCCGCCTATAATACCCTTACTTTATCTACCTTTTTCTTAAAACATGTGTCCCACTCTCATAGGACTACTTTTCATGGATGGAGGGAATACTAAAAACGAATGTTTATAACAATAAATTTGAAAATTGTAGAGATGACCGTGGTCCGTGGGTACTTGAATAATTGAATAGGTTAGGGCCGGATGGCCTATTGCGGGTCACACAAGTTAGAGTTGCTCGGCCCGTTTTATATAAATTTTTATTATTACACGTCAATATATTTTTAAATGTATGGCATAAATTAGTAACTGAAAAAAAAATGATGGTAAAAACATGCTCATAAATTTATTTTTACATTTTATATATGTTGATATCAATAGAATTTTTTTGTTGATATACCATATTTCATTTCATATTATCTTTTATTAATATAAATTGGTGTAAAAATATTTTTGAATTTGAATGATTGTTATTAAAAAAAATAGATGTTTCAAATTAGATTCAACATTTCTTAATTTAAGTAATGAAACAACTTTTTCACTTTAAACTATATCTTTCTATCATTTCAAAATTACACCACATTCATTATTTTATAACTATACTTTATAGTTTATATTACTCTCAATCATTTATTAATTACACTAGTATTTTATTACTTAAAAGATTTTCATACACTTTATTATATCTATTTTAATGCTAATAAACAGCACTTACATTAAACTCGGTATACACAAATAAATGATTAATCTAAAATAAAATAAAGTGATGGACAAATATAAAAAATATAATATATATATATAAGTCGGCACATGTCAAAAGTGATACTCAAACCCCGCCCTGAACACGAAGTCAAGAGACCCAAACAATGTGGGTCAAAATAGAAGGGGTCAATCTGTCATTCCCTAAAAGTTAGATTTTTACTTACTTTTTGTTGACATTATGACTTTTGAGGCCGTCGGCAACTACGCCGTCGCCGTCTCAACAATCCTTGGTTTACGTCACTTGCAAATTCTGAATTTCAATGCCTATACAAGACTTTTATCGTTGAGGTTGGATAAATCAGGCTTTTTTAATTAAATATTAAAGTTTTAAATTCTTTTTAATGATATGTTAGTGTTTTATGGGGTTTTATCAAAATAAATTGGAGCGCCCATAGAAAGGGCGCCCTTTCCTCAATTTTGACATAATATGAGGAGAGAGAAGGACAAAAGAAGTCTGTACACCTATTTGAACGTATAGACCTATTTTAGAAGGGGTTTATTCATTCTTGCAAATTCAATCCATAACACTTGTATTATCATTATACGGTATATGTGTTTAAATGAAGCCAACCCTCATTATTTTAAAAGGGGTTTATTAATTCTTGCAAATTCAATCCATAACACTTGTATTATCATTATACAGATATGTGTTTAAATGAAGCAAACGACTTGCTTTCATCATTTTTTTTTTGTCATTTAATTTTACTTCAACCTTATATTAAAAAGCGTAATTTCTAACCAATTAATATAGGAAAAAATATTTCTCTTTCCGTCCGTGATTATTTGATAACCAAGGAAGGATTGAATGATGTAGAAACTCAATAAAGTATATTTTTTTATTAGATTATGTTATTTGTCTAGTTTTTTTTGGCAATATTAAGGACTAATGAGTTCTATAATTGTGTTAAGATTATACTTTTATTTTTCTCATTTACTTTACTGATCATTAACTAATTATTTATTTTTCTATTTTATTTATTTGTTGGACATGCCAATTGTAACCTTTAATTTTAAAAGAATAAAAAAAATTGTAGCCTGTTAGTGGTCTGTTTAACCCGTGGTCCGTTAGGGTTAGATCTCAACTATTGATGGATCGGTTATAAACGAACTAGATAAAGCCCTAAACAGTTTAGTATGTGGCCCTGTAGAGCTGACCCTATATATAGGACTAGAAATAACTCAATAAACATCTCTATCAATAAAGAAAGTGTGCAAGTAATCACGGAACAAGACAAGACGTCTGCTTCATTTAAACATATACTCCCTCTGTCCTGTAAAATTTGTGCTCACTTCTTTTAATAAATGTTTTAAAAAAAATCATATTTTAATTATAAAAATATATATAGAATAACGAGCAAAAAATATTGTTGATAGATACTCAACCTTGTTAATAAAGAAAAATACTAAAACGTTAACTATTTAAATATAATAAATATATACTTTGTGGATTCAAAAATTTGTCACATCAAAATTTTACGGAACGGAAGGAGTATAGGATAATCCAAGTATTATGGATTGAATTTGCAATAATGAATAAACCCCCTTTTAAAATAATGAGGGTTGTTGCATACATAAGTGTAAAATTGAATCTCGAAACAGTAAGAAAATCGGTAATAAAATAGGTCTATAAGTTTAAATAGGTGTACAGGCTTGTATTAATCTTCTTCAGAATGGCGCCTTTTGTAATGGCGCCATTTGTAATGGCGCCCTTCTCTCTCTCTCTGCTATTCTCTGTCCATTTTGTGCCTGCCATGTCAGAATTGAGGGAAGGGGTGCAACTATTTATTTTAGTAAAACTCCATAAAATACTAACATATTATTAAAAAGAATTTGAAACTTTAATATTTAATTAAAAAAGTCGATAAATCAATAATATTTTTTTTATAATTTCAAGCTCGATTCAGTTAAAAAAAAATTAAAATTGATTGATTTTAATTTTCTAACTTAAAAATTTGATAGAGTGATTCGATTTACGAAAATAATCAGTATACTTTATTTATAATCCTTAAATCTTGTTAAAAAAATATACTCCGTATAACATAATTACTTTTAAATAGGCTTCTAGACTGATCCATTTTCAGCCCAAAACAAAACTTATTATCTGGAGAGAAAAAAAAAGAAAAGAAAAAAGAGTGAGGCTAAAGTGGACATTGTCATTTGTCACACTGAGGGTGGGGAACAAAGTGGATACTATGATGGATGTGCACTGATATATTTCTTGTTTAAAAGTTTAAATGTACAAGGTACAGATGTAATATTAATATTAAAATACATTATCCATCATTAACATTTCATTTTAATACTCCATTTCCCTTGGATCTTCAATGGTTCTTATGCATATTCTTTCAATGACAACATGCATTTTAATATACATCTGTTTCTTTTTTTCAAAAAACGTATCACATCCCCATTTATTTTATCTCATTTATACTTTATGAATTTTATTTTTTATTTCATAACTTTATTTATAAATAAACCATAACACACTAGGGTTCGAGTCATGGGGAGGGGGAAAAATGGATTGGTATTTAACTTCCATTAAAAAAAAAACTATAGATGGAGAGATGGAGACAGAGAGAGTATATTTTATGTACAATCACACCACGAGAGAGTAGTTAGAGAAGAAAATAAAAGCCACTTTCATTAATACTAAAATGGGCCAAATTTCTAGCATATCAATATCCACATAAGCCCATTAGAGTAAAGCCCAAAGATAATATGAATTATTAAGCATGTGCATCTCTAAATTTGAGCAATATTTCATTTTCAAGTCTCTACCTATTTAGTTTAATTCCAAATAAATTAAAATAGTGTAAGGAAGAAAAATAAAAAAATAATGTAAAATAAATTCTTTAATATGATGTCCTCCCAACTCCGAAATGTAGATATACGCAACTATCTTAGTTAATGAAGGAAAAGACAACTTGAGTATATTTCAAGTCCCCATATGGCACATGGAATTTTATTGACTTGTTTAATTTCATGATGTAAATATCATGATATTTCTCAATTTTGGAGGAATTCAATTAATGGAGAAAGATGAACCAGTACGTCAAGTTTTGCAACTGTGTTAGAAGATGATATTTTATTATTGTTCCAAAAAAAAAAAAAAACTATGTTTCAAGTGAATTTGCACACATTTTAAAAAATGCGTAATAAGTGATATTTTGAGGGATAGTTTTATAAAATTTTATAAATAATATGAAAAATAATAATATATGAGTACATATGTGTATATTTTAAAGGTGGGGTTACCAAGATTTTTTTATGAAGTATATAAATTGATATGAGGCATTTATTGATTTATATGGATTTTCATAGATTTGACAGGATTCTGAAATACACATTTTTTTTTAATTTATTTAAATGAATTTCCATAAAACTATATCGAACACACTTGTATATAAAAAAAATTATCTAAATTATTTAAAGGGTTGGTCTGCTATGGACTCGAGTGCATGCTGTGCACCCTAGTCAATGTGCACTTTTCAGTTTACTGACTTACACTTTTTGGTAATGGTGTTGCACTTTTCAATTATTACTCATTTACCAAAAAGTGTAAGTCAGTAAACTGAAAAGTGCACATAGACTAGGGTGCACAGCATGCACTCGAGTGCATACTAGACTTTACCTTATTTAAAAAAAATATCAAAAATATATCTTCATTGTTATTAGCAATACTTTTATAGCTTGTTCCAAATTTTCCTCTTCTACATATGCGGTGTGTAATCCAGTCAAAGCTAGTACTAACTCTGTTTGTTTTTGAAATAGAAACTTGCGATTTGAAAATATCAAAAATTCTCTCAATCACATTTCTTAATCATGCACGAGCAAGAAGAAAGATTGAATAATTGCATTTCTTAATCATGCATGAGCAAGAAGAAAGATTGAATAATTGCATTTCTGGAGTGACGACCTTCAATTTTGTTGAGATGATATCGAACACCACGTAATGAGGAGTTGACGTCGATTACTGGAGTGACGCCACATAATGAGGAGTTTACTGGAGTGACGCCCACGTAATGAGGAGTTTACTGGAGTGACGCCCACGTAATGAGGAGTTTACTGGAGTGACGCCCACGTAATGAGGAGTTGACGTCGATTACTGGAGTGACGACCTTTGCTAACATAACGATATACTATAATTTTTAAAGAAAAAATATAATTTTATTTTGTTTGAAGAAAGAGTAGGAAGATTCGTTTGAAGAAGAGCACGAAGATGGACAGCTTTTCGATTTTGTAAACTATGAGGTGTGTAGAATTTTGTGGTTCGAAATACACTACTTTCTTCTCTTTCAGAGTTTCTGAGAGAATCTATTGAAATCTCTACTTTTTAGAAGAGATTTTGAATAGTGAAATTTATTTATATTTTTGAAGGAGAATCCAACGAAATCCATAGAGTATTAAAATTCATAAATTGTTAAATACCTAAAAATTTCTAAAGATTTTTTAAAATCCGTATTGAATACCTCAAAATTTTGAAAAACTTTTAAAAATCCTAATTAAATACCCCAAATTTTAAAAGTTCAAAAAAATTCAACAAAGTCTCAATTGAATACATCCCCTAAATATGATAAGTGTGTAAATTTATAGGGTAGGGAGGTAGTATATGTTAGCTGTTGTGAAACCATAAAACTCGCACTAAAACCTTATCCCTTAATACATATGCTATTTCCTAGGTTTCATCGTTTCTCGTTGTTGTACTTAGCATAAAAGTTGTCAATTGGCAAGTTTTAGCAACTATACGAAAAAAGATAAGATTTAACTTTAATGATTAAAATGTCATGACGTGTATTTATAATTGTTCTTAATGCTCCCTCCGTCCCACAAAAATAGTCACATTTGATTTTACACACAAATTAAGAAAAATCAATAAATACAGTTAAGTTTAGCTAATGTCAATTTTGCCCTTGAAATCTCATACTCCAAAATCTACTAAGCATTAATTACTCTTATTAATTAAGGGTAAAATTGACAATAAAATATTTAATACGTAAAAAAAAGGAAATGTGGGTACATCCAAAAAAGAAATATGTGACTATATTTGTGAGAGGAGGGAGTATTTAAATTTAAATTGTAATAATCTAATAATTAAAATATACGAAAACATAATTAATAGGAGGATTATGTGATCCCACGACTTAGGCGCATGCCGGCAGCGACTCTAAGTAGGTCCCACGACTTTCTCTACGTTTCAATGACCTCCAAGTGTTGTATATTCCTATTCCCTGCATTTAATTTAATTTATTATGTTAACTACATATGATTCATATATTGTGTTGATTTTTTTTTTTTTTTGAGTACAGTGTTTGTATGTGAATAAGAAACAAATTCGAAACAGACATAGATTACATCACATACTCTACTGCTCCAACATCCACGTTGGTATTTCTGCTCCAGCCCAATCGCGAGGGTTAGGAGAGTTAATTGCCTTCCTTGCAAGACGGTGAGCAACCTGGTTTTGGGTTCGGGGTAAAAAGTGAACATTGCACACCACAATATCCTTCATTACCTCTCTTACATCTTCTAAAGCGAAACCATCCGGGCCCATAATCTCATCCCTATTGTTAATTGCCTGTACCGCATGTAAGCAATCCGAGAAAGTGTCAATCTTCGTCGCCCCCAACTGTTTACATTTGCGGATGCCTTCCTCCATTGCTTTTATTTCCGCTGCCAATACTGACCCCGGATAATTGATTCTTCGAAATCCAGCGGCTTTAATTTGTCTTCCCGGACCACCCACAATGTAACCAATGCCGTAGATCCCCTCATTTTCGTTTGTGGCCGCATCAGTCTCCACCCACCATATTTCTTCATTTCCATTATCCCTTTCTGTTGTTCTATATGTGGCTTGGGGTGTCGATATTCCGGCTAACTTCTCATTTACCTGCTGGAAATTTGTTAAGAAACTTTTTGCCCATTCCATGTCTGAAAACACTCCCTTCATCAAGCCTCCCTGCCCTTTGTTCATACTTGCCTTAAAACCACATCTTTCCCTCCATATCCCCCAAGCTACCACCATAATTTCCTCCATTGACACTTCCATCTCACTCTTCCAAACCCATTTCAAAAGTGACCATGAGTCCAAGTCTTTCCCTTGTTTCAAGAGCCCCCAGATACCAATTCTTTTCCACACATGTCGGATTAGAGGACAAAAGAAAAGAGAGTGTACCGTAGTTGCTTCTGGGGCTCCACACATCAGGCAAGTAGGAGGCGTTGGAACTCTATGTCTGGCCAGGTTGTTTTCAGTTGGGATAATGTCCCACACCAGTTTCCATGTGAAGATTTTTATTTTTTGGGGGACATTTAACTTCCATATTTTGGTCCACCACTCCTTTGTTTTGTTTTCACTTGTTCCTTCCCCCGTACTTTCCTTTTCATATTTCATCTCCCTTGCAATTTTGTATCCTGTTTTCACTGAGTATGCTCCTTTTCTCTCCGGCTTCCAGTATGGCTCGTCTAGAAACCTTCCCCCCCCAATTGGTGTCTGTAGAATTGCGTCCGCCTCATAGGGGAGGAAAGCTGCCCTCACTAAGTCCTCATCCCACTCCTTATTCGGCCTGATAAACCTGCTCACGCTAGATGCACTTGCAATTCGAGACCGCACTCTTCCATCATTGATCCCCTGCACCCATCTGTCTTTAAAGATCTTTGTATTTCTGCCGTCCCCGATTCTCATATGGAGGCCTTTTTCAATTAGGTTTCTGCTCCATGCCAAAGATCTCCATATATATGAGGGGTTCGTACCCACTTCCGCATCTAAGACATCCGTATGCTTATAGTATCTGGCTTTCAATACCCTTGCCGCCAAAGATTGAGGTTTGGTTATCAGTCTCCATACCTGTTTTGCTAGTAGAGCTTGGTTGAAACTTTCAAGCTTTTTGAAACCCATCCCACCCTCGTCTTTTGGATCACTCATGGCTGACCATTTTTTCCATGCCATCGAGTTGCCACTTTCATTGGTCCCCCACCAAAATTTTGTGCAAAGTCTTTCGATATCTTTACATATCGACGTGGGGATACGGAAACACGCCATTGCATAGGTCGGAATCGCTTGTATTACGGATTTGATTAGTATTTCTTTCCCTCCTGCCGAAAAATCTCGGACCTTCCAACTGAGTAGTTTATTAGCTACTCTCTCCCGGATATACGCGAACTGTAACCTCTTTGCACGAAGTGAGAGTGTAGGCAAGCCCAAATAAATCTCATGCCCTTGGCTCATTCTGATGCCCAGCCTGTCCTTGATTTCCACTTGCCTTCCCATGCTAGTATTCGGACTAAATGTGATAGATGACTTCTCATAGTTGATGAGTTGTCCAGAGGCTTTGGCGTATCTCTCTAGACCATCTTTTAGGTATTCACCCCCATCTTCATCAGCCCTGAAGAATAGTAGGCTGTCATCGGCGAACAAGAGATGTGTGATTTGTGGTGCCCCTCGTGCCACTCGAACCCCTGTGAGGCGCCCTTGGTCTGCCAAATCTTTGAGCACCACTGAGAGTCCTTGCGTGCATAGAACAAAAAGGAAGGGGGACAAAGGGTCCCCTTGCCTGATCCCTCTCGTAGGAAGTACGTTCCCTTGAACTTCTCCGTTTATTTTGAAAGAATAAGAGGTCGTACAAACACAGTTCATAAGCAGCTTCACCCATTTATCACTAAATCCTGTCTTGATAAGGATTTCCTTAAGGTATGGCCATTCAATCCTATCGTAGGCTTTAGACATATCAAGTTTGAGAGCAGCGTACCCTTTTTTGCTCTTGTTTTGTCGAATCCAATGCATACATTCAAAGCCCACAATAACATTATCCGAGATAAGTCTTCCAGGTGTGAAAGCACTTTGAGACTCGTCGATAGCGGACCCAAGGACCACTTTAAGCCTGTTGCTTATTGTTTTTGCGACAATTCTGTAGCATACATTTGTCAGGCTGATAGGTCTGTACTCTTTAATTTGCTGCGGCCTTGTTGTTTTTGGTATGAGTGTTACCAAAGTTTGATTCCAATCCTTTATGCTGCGTCCCTTATTCAATATTTCTAGAGCTTGTGCACTGACTTCCGAGCCTATTATCTCCCAATACTTTTGGTAGAACTCTGCTGTCATCCCATTTGGACCTGGGGCTTTAATTGGCCCCAATTCCATCACTGCCTTCTTTATCTCCATTTCAGTGAAAGCTCTATCCATAAATTCTCTTTGGCCGTTTGTGATGCTCATTGGACATCTGTCAATCACTTCCATGACTTCTGCTTCCTGTGGATTTTCTGTCTTAAAGAGTTCACCATAGTATTTTGTGACCACGCGAATGATGCCATCCTTACTATCACACCAATGAGCATTCTCATCCATAAGTCCATCAATTCTATTGACTTTTTGCCTCCTTGTTGCTTGTCTATGGAAGAAAGTCGTGTTGCGGTCTCCCTCTAATAGCCATTTATTCTTTGCTCTTTGTTGCCACCAAGCCTCCTGTTGTGATAGTAGTTTTTCAAGTCTTTTCTCCGCAGCCTTACATTCTGTACCATTCCAATGCCTATCCTCTTGGTTTTGTAGATCATCCAGTTCTTTTTTACATTTAGTAATAAGTCTGGGAAGCTTCCCCAGCTTCTCGTTTGCCCATCCTGCCAGGCCAACTGTCATTGTGGTCATTCTGTTTGCCAGATTTGTGTTGCTAGCCGTCTTGTTCCATTCCAGCTCCACTACCTCTTTGAAGCCTTGTTCCATAGTCCAAGCTCTTTCAAAATGGATTGGTCGTCTGGCATTTCTTGTTATCTCCCATGTGGCCGCATCTGTGTTCAACCTAACTGGCCTGTGATCTGAGAAATAGAAATTCAGGTTCGTAGCTTCCATATTAGGGTACATAGAGAGCCACTCTTCATTCGCCACAAACCGGTCTAACCTCTCTCGAGTACAACTGTTTCCTTCCCTTCTGTTGCACCACGTATACTTTGGACCCTTTGCCTCCACATCCACTAGATTCAAAACCTCCAATGTTTGTCTGAAGTTTTCCATCTGTGAGTTAGGTCTTAATTTGTCTCTCCCACCACCTTTGATTTCACAAAGACTCAAGACTTCATTGAAGTCTCCCCCAACCAGCCAGGCTGTTGGACCCCCTTCGTGTGTTTGTTTAATCTTTCTCAGCAACTCCCAAGAATATTTACGAAAAGAAGTACTTGGATTTCCGTAAAAACCAGTGAACCACCAATTATAAGAGCCATGTTTCATTAGACAGTCTATATGCCCTTTTGAATACGAAAACAAACTGACATCCATTAGATCATTTGCAAACAAAAGTATTCCACCACTGTTTCCTACTGCATCTACTCCCAGGCAAACATTAAAATTCAAACTACTTTTCCATCTATTGCCACTAGCCACACAGGTTTTTGATTCAGTAATAAAAATAACATCAGGTTTGTGATCCTTCACTAGGAGTTTTAATTTCTGGAATGCTTGAGGCCCCCTCAATCCTCTAGCATTCCACACGATGACGATCATGGAGCATGGCGGGGCTGATTTGGACCAGCTCCCGCCTTGCCTTTCGTATTGTCAGTTTCCTCATCGCTTTTGGATTTCTTCCCTTCAGTAGAGCCCCCATCTGCTGTTTCACCCCCATCGCCTCCTTTCATCTGCCTCACTCGTTTCTTTGTTGGCTGCCCATTTCCTTGGGGGTTCTTTGTTTGTGCCTTGCTTTTGTTTCCTGTGCTACTATTGGCTGCCCGTGCCATCTCTTGATTCTTTTTTTCCAAGTGAAGGTTGAGGTTTAGAGGTCCAAGTTGCTGTTGGAAAAAGGCCATTGGCGATGTATTTGTCGTCTGCATAGTACCGCTCCCCATTCCACCTCCGAATTCTGGCATCTTAATTCCCAGTTTTGGTAGGGAGTTCATGTATGCCTGGAACTGTAAGCTGTTCCCAAAGGCCGTAACATAGTCTTTCTCAGTGACCTCCGCTTCAGGGATTATGGTTCTCTGGGGGAATTTGAGTTGTTGTGGTGTAGTGGTTTGCATTTCCAGCTTGGATTGTTGGACCATAGTTGCAGGTGTCCCCAGTTTGATTTCTTTCATTTGCGTTTTTTGTCCCTTCTGGTGGTTGATTGCAGTCGTACTGGCCTGGTGTTGCACTTTCCCTTTCATTTTCTGGGCTTTTATCTTTGCCGCCTCCTCCCTTTCTTGGCAATATTCCAGGTAGTCCTTTTCCGATGGTCCTTTTTGAAAATCAGCTTTGAGCCATGGTTTGAAACGTGCTACTTGTTTTCCGATTCTCTCTCCATCTACCAGTTCCTCCGGACATTCTTTTGTAACATGGTTCAACCTTCCACAGACATAACAAAAATCAGTGATTTTTTCATACCTGAAAACCACCGTGGTGCGTGTCTCGTCCACTCGGAACAGGGTGCCTCTGGTGAGAGGTGTTGTGATATCCATTTGTACTCGAACTCGAAGGCATTTTCCCCAGGTCGCTCCTTCCGGTGGTCCATCGACCTCCAGTACCTTCCCCAGCTTAGCTCCCAAGCTCTCCCCTATCTCTGGCGTCATTGCGTTCAGTGGGAGGCAGTGGATCTGCACCCATAGGGGTACTTCTGTAAAGTTTAGATCCATGGCCCTCTCGTCCCCCCTAAGCTTTTTTAGGATGAGTGATGAGTTGTTGAGCGACCAAGGTTGTCTGTAGTGGACCCGATTGAGTTCAGCCTTTTGTTCAAACTCGAAGATGTGGATACCATCCCCAACTTGGGAGACCGTGAGTGTTCCTTCAAGTTTCCAGATCTTGCTCATGGTGCTGTTTAGATCTGCAGCTCCAAGGGGCTTTCTGATGGTGAAACGCCCAGCTAGTAGATGTCTTGGTGCGATCAAGGTGCTTGCTCGGACCGCCATCTCCGAATCCTCCACATCAGAGATGGAGAAATTGTTCATCTGGGTGTTGATTTCCTCCGCCATTGAGTTTTCGTAATCACGAAAGGGTTTAGGATTTTTGCACTTCTTATGGGAGAAGAGAGGATGTTGAGTGAGTGTCGAGTTAGGGCTTACAGCCCCGGTAGAAATAGCCATATCGGCCGTCATTGCCACCAATCAGGTGCAGTTGGACTTACAAGGCGGATTTGCACTCGAGTGCTCTTGGTTCTCGCCCCGAAGCAGAGATATTGGAATGAGAAAATTTCCGGCTAATTGCAATGATACTGTTCAGGCGTGCATTCTTCTAGAGTTAATACGGAGAGAGAAGTTTGGTGTTGCAGGGATGGCTGTTCGAATCGCACCTACTGACGGTGTTTTCGCACCTAGTCAGGCGCGTACTGCGCGTGCATTTCGTGTATATATTGTGTTGATTGTTTTACCAACTTTACTCATTATTTTCGAACGAAATGTTACACTATTCTCAAAAGCCCAAAATTGGATGACATCAAACTCATCAAAAACCTATTTGTAAAGTCAAACACTAATGCACTATAGTAATATTAGCATATTTAACTAAATAATAAAAAAATCGGACCGAATTAAGTGAATCTTTTCGAAAATGAAATATTAATAACAAATATTTATGATAAAGTATGCTTTACAATAACATGAATGTTAGAAATATAATTCCACGACTACCTTTTGTATTACTGTATGAACAATCATGTATTATCACATGAATTAAATATGTGATACTATAAATTTATAGTAACACAAATTTTGAAAACGAAACTTTAATTTTTCTTTTTGTGCAATATTTTGAAAGAAATGTGTTTGACTCTAAATTATAAAAACATTGAACAATAAATATAATCCAAATGCAATAAATTGAAGCTAGATCCAAGCTAGAGAAACCAAGGCGGCAAAATCCCAACTTCCTCACATGATGCTCTAAACATTATTCAACAACTTGTTCACCACTAAGCCAAGAAATTGACATTTTTTAGAAGTATTGGTTCTTCATCTTTGCAATGATCAAGAAGAAGAAGCTGGGCTTTTCCAAATCTATATTTGCTTCATGTCTATGCATTACCACTCTCATTCTCCTCCAATTCAGTTTCCTGCAGTTGGTGCAGTGCCAAATTGATACACCGATTCCACCCCTGTTGCGAAGTCCAGCAGCTCCTGGATTCCTCACAGAAGTAGCTTACAACAGGCTTGATAATCTCACCTCCGACATTCTTGCCAGTAAATTTGTCAGAGATTACAGCTTTTGCATTCAGAACCCGTAAGCCCTTTCTCCCAATTTTATGTTTTTTCAACAGAGTGATTAAAAAGTAAAAACCCATTTGTGTTTTTGTAGGAGAGATGAATGGAATGCAGCTTTCAATTATTCTTCGGATGTGAGTTTCTTGACTGCTTGCTTGGCCAGATATGGAGGTATATATTGTGCCTTTAAGGTGTTTGATGAAAGGAACATAACAGAATCGAATTTGATTTTATATTTTTGTTTTCATTTGATGAAAGGGGGTGGGGTGTTCAATGATTCTTGTTAGTTGACTAAGTCTCCTTGAGATTTGAATCTGAGTTTATGATTGTAAACAAAAGGCAACAATGGCTGTTATGTTGAATTAGTTTACTAAAGTAGCACTTGCATTGATTGATCAATGGGCAGATGTTACTCAACGATTTTGCACAGCAGCAGAAGTTGAAATTTATTTCGATAACTTGAAGAATGGAGGGAATTACTTGAAGCCAAACAGGAACTGTAATGCCTCCCATTGGGAAACTGGGTGTGAGCCAGGGTGGGCATGTAGCACTGATAATGAGGAGGCAGTCGACCCACGAGATTCCAATTATATACCTCAAAGAGGATTTAATTGTGATGCATGTTGTGAGGGGTTTTTCTGTCCATACGGCATCACTTGCATGATACGTAAGTTTCTAATTTGTTCAAAAAGGTTTTCCAATGCACCCTCTTGGATTGGAGTGAGGGTGAATGGACCAATTTGCCGTCATTGTGCCAACATGGTGTATACACCTCTTCTCAGTTTCATCTAAGAATGGACCAATTTGCCATCTTTTTTTTTGTTTTATTTAAAGAAATATAAAGAGAGGAGAAGATCTGAAGATACATGCCATTTTAGTAACTTAGTCCAACCTTTGTAATTTGTTTGTTTTGGTATGCTACATTTTTTGCAATATATTCCCTTCTTGCTCATAAATGTGAGAATTTCAATTATTGAATCCAAATTAGACAACCTCAAATATTAAGCTTATTGTAGTGAATCATTGGTTCTCATAAAAAATGGTCTTCATTTTGATCTCCTAGGCGCCTTTCCATTTCAGTCTTATATTCGCATTTAGCATTGAGTGATTATATGAATCAACACCAAATTTACATATGAAAACATCTTTAAACATTTTCTTTGTACTGTGTAGCCTGTCCAATGGGTTCCTACTGTCCACGTGCTACACTCAACAAAAATACAGGAAAATGTGACCCGTAAGTTTGATTCTTGGTAATAATTCTTCTTTGACCCTTGTCCTTTCCTATCTCATTAATTCGTAGAAATCTTCAGATATTCTTACCAACTTCCGCCTGGATTGCCAAATCATACTTGTGGTGGTGCAAATATGTGGGCAGATGCTCATACAAACTCTGAGGTTTTCTGCTCTGCTGGTTTTTATTGTCCAACTAGTACCGAGAATATAACTTGTAGCAAAGGGTAGTGATTTTCCGTCCCAAAAACTTTGTTAAACTCTTTCAAATTTTTGACTTCGAAATCACTTTAATGCTAATGCATCTCTTTAATATTGTCAGGAATTACTGTCCAAAGGGCTCCACAGACGAGCAGCGTAAGTTTTATAAACTGAATCGACGAACACTAAATTTAGATGTCTTGGTAACCACAAAAGTATCCCAACATGTGCCTTTGTCTTAAATGCTATATTTATAGGGTGCTTCAAGTTGACTACATGCGATCCTGAATCAGATAGTCAAAATATTCATGCGTATGGAGCAATGCTTATTGTAAGTATTTCTCTTTATTTATTTTCTATTTTCTTGTGCTATGATATTTCCTTTTGTATATCAGCTGGTGTCTGATCTGATGTGATCAATTTTCTTATAGGCTGCATTAAGTACTATTTTGCTCATTATATACAACTGTTCTGACCAAATCCTTACAACACGAGAAAGGAGATACGCCAAATCGAGAGAAGCAGCTGCAAGAACTGCAAGGGAGAAGACAAAAGCACGCGCTCGGTGGAGATCAGCAAAAGAAGCTGCTAAAAAGCATGCAATTGGATTACATTCTCAACTTTCTGGAAAATTTTCTAAGAGGACCTCCCCCAATGTAGACGAAGTCAAAATTTTGGACCATTCGGAAATGGGAACAACAGAGGATTTATATCCATCTACAACTGAAAGAAAATTGGACATAACACCAGAAAGGGAGGACAGCTATAGTAGTTTCGAGATTTCTGATTCTGATTCTAGGAATAAAAATATAAAAAAGAAATTTCAAAAGGATATTCACTCTCATAGTCAGATTTTCAAGTACGCATATTCACAACTCGAGAGAGAGAAACAACAGCAGCAAAATAAGAACCTTACTTTTTCAGGAGTAATATCGATGGCCACAGACAATGAAATGAGGAAAAGGCTACTGATTGAGATTGCTTTCAGAGATGTAACTGTCACTTTGAAAGGCAAGCATAAAAATCTATTGAGATCCGTCACTGGGAGGATAAAACCCGGGCGAATTTCAGCTATTATGGGCCCATCAGGAGCTGGGAAGACTACGTTTCTTTCTGCTCTCGCTGGAAAAGCAGTTGGATGCATGGTTAGCGGCACAATTTTAATTAACGGCAAGGCAGTTCCTATACAGTCCTACAGAAAAATCATTGGTTTTGTGCCACAAGATGATATTGTGCATGGAAATTTGACGGTCGAGGAAAATCTATGGTTTAGTGCAAGGTGCAGGTATGTGGTCTTTACCTCGTAGATATTGTGCCGCAATATCTTTAATTAAAGCCGGGGTATATTTTAAAAAATAACTTTGCAATTATACGAAAATGTCTTTTGATTTAACCACGACCGGATGTATCAAGTACTGGACATTTTTGTCAAGTTTCTTGCCTAACGTGCCGTGTTCTTAAATTTTCACCTCATTGTTTACCGGTCAAATAACTGGATATAGCCGATTCCCTGGTGTTTTTACCAACTTTTTTAAAGTTAAAAGACATCTTTTGTATATTGCAAAGTTAGTGTGCATTTTCATAATAAGTCCAAAGTTAATGTACATTTTTTTCTATATACCTTTTAGTTGACATTCATTGCCAAGATGCAAGTTAGTCTTAATATCAAACATCTCTGCCAAGCTCTTTTCTGATTGTTGAAAATAGATTATTTCAGTACAGACTTTCTGCAAAATATGGTATGGCAAATTTAGATTTCAGAAAATAAGAGCTGAAAATTCAAGCCTAAATTACAATAATTGTACAATATCAACTCAACTGGCTTGATTGACAACCCTCCGTGCCCAGTTAACATGTTATTAGTCTTTGTCACCTTTAAATGTACTTCCTCATTATGTTAAGTTCCTAAATCTTTCTATTTTGATTCCTATTTTTTAGTATTAAAACCACTGGAACATAAAATTCCGTATTAATTGCATTTACATTTTAATATTTTGAAGACTGTCAGCAGATTTACCAAAGCCGGACAAGGTTCTTATCGTTGAAAGGGTGATTGACTCGTTGGGATTGCAGGCAATACGGGGTTCGTTAGTTGGAACAGTGGAGAAGCGTGGTATCTCTGGTGGGCAGAGGAAACGAGTAAATGTTGGTATTGAGCTGGTGATGGAACCATCATTATTGTTTTTGGACGAACCTACCTCTGGGTTGGATAGCTCGTCTTCTCAGCTGCTTCTTAGAGCACTTAGACGAGAAGCACTCGAGGGTGTAAATATCTGCATGGTTGTCCATCAACCAAGGTAATAATTAATTGCCCTTATAGAGAGAGATAATCTTTTTTCGTTCCATAACTTCTTACCTTGGCTAATAATTCTATGCACTAGTTGCACTGTGCAACTCAAGTACATTTTTAAATGGTATTAGTTGACTAAAAGGTATTAGTTGGTTAGTATTAGTTATTTTCACTGAACAATGTATTAGTTATTTTCACTGAACAATATTAGTTGTTTTTATTGAACAATATTAGTTGTTGCACCCAAGTGTCACTCTTTTACAATTATGAAAAAGGTCCCAAAACAGTTATCTTTATCAATTTGGTGCCAACTTCTTAAAAATTGCCCGATTTTGGTCCCAAGATCGCATGAAAAATTGCAAAGCAACCTCGTTTTTAATCATGTGTTTGCCACACAACTTTGTGGAATTTGAGCGGCAATATTTGCCTTTTCCTTGTTAATTTATTACTTCCAGTTTACAGCTACACATTGTTCCAGACGTTCGATGATTTGATACTTCTAGCAAAAGGAGGCCTTACTGTCTACCACGGACCTGTGAAAAAGGTGGAGGAGTACTTCTCCGGTCTCGGTATCATTGTTCCGGAGCGCGTCAATCCTCCAGATCACTATATTGACATTTTGGAGGGGATGGTAAAAACTAGCTCAAGCTCGTGTGTAAATTTCAAAGAACTCCCTGTGAGGTGGATGCTGCATAATGGCTATCCTGTTCCACCAGATATGAGAAATAATTATGCTGCTGAACCTGCTACCCCAACAACAGATATTGATCATGCTTCTAGTTTAATGGATTCTGCTGCTGAGGAACAATCCTTTGCTGGGGAAGTATGGCAAGATGTTAGAGCCAATGTGGAGCGAAAGCGTGATATTATCAGACACAATTTCCTGAAGTCAACAGACTTGTCCTACCGAAGAACCCCAAATGTTCTCATGCAGTACAAGTATTTCCTTGGAAGGTATAACATTAGAAATCTCGCATGATCTGAGGCTCGATTCTATCTATGTTGGTTGGTTCCTTCAATTCTCACAGTAGTCATGCCCTGTTATACTTCCCCCGTTCCAATTTAACTTGTCATTTATTGTTCCAAGATATCGGTCTTTTTTCGTTTTCCAAGAGAAATTTAAAAAAATTCCAACTTTGCGCTTTTCTTAATTTTTGTGATAAATGACCATAAATGATTTGTTGATAATCTGTAAAAGGGTATATTAGTTATTTCGTACAAATAATAATAGACATTAAATGACTTTCTTAATTAATCTATGTGAAACACCAAAAAACGACGGTTATATGAAACGGAGGGAGTAGCTTTTAGTTGTTTTGCTTAAAGAGGACACGAGATGAGCATACCTTTTCTGTCATACCTGAAAATACATAGTTTGTTGAGTAATACTTATGTGCTAGTACTGGTGCACAACTATCACTTTTTATTTAAACAATTAATACTTTTTTTGTGAAATAATAAAAAATGCACGCAGTGCAACTGGTGTATACAAGTTTTTTTTTTAGTTTATCTAAGTGCTGTATCACAAGAAATCAATCTCATTCCTCCATCATATGAAATTATCAGGGTTAGTAAGCAGAGATTTCGAGAAGCAAAAACACAGGCAGTAGATTATCTCATCCTGTTGATTGCTGGGGCCTGCTTGGGTTCACTTACCTCAGCCAATGATGCGAACTTCGGTTTTGGTGCTTATACATACACGATAATTGGTGTTTGTAAGTAATTGTTTTGGTTCCTTTTACCTAAGCTCGTATCGTATCAATTTGGTACAAATGATTTTCACTTTTATAACATAGTATTCTTATATATCTACTTTAAGATCCCTATCAAAATGCATATGTTTGGTGTGTAATAGTTTCTTTCATACCGAATTTCAGCTCTGCTGTGCAAGATTGCAGCTTTGAGAACATTTTCTCAGGACAAGTTACAATACTGGAGAGAAAGTGCTTCGGGCATTAGTAGCCTGGCCCATTTCGTGTCCAAAGACACTGTTGATATGTTCAATATACTGATAAAGCCCGTAGTCTATCTCTCAATGTTTTATTTCTTCTGCAATCCGCGTTCCTCCTTTGGATCTAACTATGTTGTCCTGCTCTGCCTCGTTTATTGTGTAACTGGCATCGCATATGCGTTGGCTATTTTTCTTGACCCTGGTCCGTCCCAGCTGGTATGTCTCCTTCTCTTACTATATGTTGAGTTTGCACGATCGTGATAGATCTGACTGTTCATTTCCTGCAGTGCTCTGTTCTGCTCCCTGTGGTGTTGACCCTCATTTCAACTCAGGTGAATGGAAGCAAATTTGTAAAAGATTTAGCTAACTTTTGCTATCCAAAGTGGGCTCTAGAAGCGTTCGTTATTGCAAATTCTGAACGGTATGCTACGTTTCCTTTTTCCACGAGCATATTCTTAACACTTGACAGAAATTTGCAGTTTTGTATAACATTTCAACCAATGCTAGAATCTACTGCATGAGTTCGTTTAACATTTCAAAATTTGGTAATTATGCAAATAACACATGGTTCTTTTGGTAATATGGATGAACCTCGAGAAGGATTTTGGTAATTTACCCAAACTTTTAACGTCCCATCATCAGTTAAATTTGAATAGGGGTGGTGGACGTTTAAAAGTAGTCCCGTTTGTAATTCTCGAGGGCTATTATGATTGTGATTAGTCATTAGAAGCTCGATTTCTTCTTTTCTGAATGGATTGAAACAGGAAATGATGTTCTGTCTCATGTAAAATATGTTTTCTTGATTGATATTGTGGCAACTGACTTTGTTGTGCAATTTCAGGTTCTTTGGGGTGTGGCTGCTAACACGGTGTGGGGCGCTCCTAAAGTACGGGTACAACGTCCACCATTGGTGGCTTCGTTTATCTCTTCTGCTCCTTTGTGGTGTAACTTTTCGAGCTATAGCTTTCATTGGGATGCTAACTTTTCAGAAGAAGTGATCAGCTACAGACCTCAGTACCAGCTATTGTTTTCGAAAATGCGATGTCGTTTAGTTCGGTCCGTATTTCGACTTGTAAAAGAAGCAAGTTCAGCATCCGCTTAATCTACATTTTCTCCTCATTGCGGATAAGCAGATGGATCCCTCTTTTTGTATTCTATCATATGTATCACTCTCTAGATTTTTAACACGTGTCAGTATAGTTTTTACGGTCGATTTTTTTAGTCATTCACGTGTCACATATTTAGGTTTTCAGATTGCAAGAGGCCTACATGAGGTGTATGTAATTTTAAATTTTATTCTTTTTCAATATAGAATTACAACGATCAAAATGGGAGTTACCTAAAATAAATATTATGATTGCTTAATGGGTCAGACTATTTACACCTTCATTTCAGATAGATGCACTCTTCCAATCAATTTATTAATAAAATAATAGGACGAAAAATTAAAATACCTTTCATTAAAATGTACTCCCTCCTCTCGGAATAATTTTCATATGTAGGTGGACACGTAAATTAAGAAAGTGTAATAATGAGTGGAGTTTTGAGGGGTAATTTTGTAAAACTTTATGTACTCCAGTAAATAATGAGTTGACTTTTTGTGTATGTGTGGAGAAAAGGTAATGACATTTGTGTAAAATTGAGGATATTGTGAGGGTGGAGTTTACAAAGAGTTTTCCATTTTAAGGATGTGAAAGTTATTATGGGACGTCCCAAAAAGGAAAGTGTGAAAGTTATTGTGGGACGGAGGGAGTAGCATACTAAATGCACTTCCGTACTGAACGCACCTCCTTTTGTCATTCATTTCCTCTTTTCTCTAAATCACCACTTCCGGCGGCCTACGACACCATTTCCGGTGACCACCAAATAAAAAAAATCAGAAATTCTAAAAAGTACTTTAAAAAAACACAATTTTTTTTATAAATTTCGATCAACAAGTGTCGACCATATACACTCCCGTCGACAACGATTTGTCGACGGAAGTGAATATGGTAGAAAAAAAAAATCGACCATTAAAAAAAAAAGAAGGGTTTCTGCGTAAGGCAGAAAACCCTAACTAACCAGGGGGACAAACCTGGGGTGGCCAGCATCTTGGACAAAATCAGAGGGGGCGACAGACGTATTGGGTAGAGCCACTGCCGCTAGCGAGTGGTTGGGTGGAGGGGGGGCGACGGCAGATGAGGAGGGGAGGAAAGAGAGAAGAAAAAAGGGGGGGGGGGAGACGAGAGGGAGGGAAGAAGAAAGAAGAGGTGGGGCGGCAAATGGGGTGGGTAGGCCGGCGAAACGGGGGAAGAAAAATAAAAGCAGAAAAAAAGGAAAAAAAGTGAGAAGAGAGAGGGAGCAGCGGCGGCCAAGGGAGGGGGCCGCGCCGGTGAAGAGAGGGAGCGAAGAGAGGGGGAGGGGGCGGCCGCAACATAACCTTTTTTTTTACAGAAATGGGGAGCGGCCGGACGAGGGGACAACTTGTATGTGTGGTGGGTGGGGGAAATGAAATGGAGAAGATGAAATTAGGTTTTGATGGGGAATATGAGTAGTAATATAAATTTTATGGAGATAAGAGCATTTAAGACAATTAAAGAGGGTGTGGCCCAATTTTAGAAGAAGTGTATAAATTGGAGGAGTGCATCCATCTGAAATGGACCATAATCAAAATAAAAAAACAAATTGAGTCAATTATTTGTAACTTTGTGGGGGCTGACTATTTACACCTCCCCTTCGGTTTAGAATATATCCCCTGTCAGTTTAATAATATAATAGTGTAAAAGAATAAAAAATACCATTTTAATAATATTACACTACTAAATGCATCCTCACTATTAACTACACCCATTTGAACCCTAAACCTAATTTCTACATCAACAGTCGCCGCCGTCGCAACCACCACCACTACCAACACCAAAAAAAAAAAAAAAACAAATTGAGTCAATTGTCTGTAACTTTGTAAGGGGGCCTGACTATTTACACCTCCATTTCGGTTTAGAATACAAATTCCTGTCAGTTTAATAATATAATAATAGTGTAAAAAATAAAAAATACTCTTTTAGTAATATTACACTACTAAATGCACCCCCACTACTAACTACACCCCTTTGAACCCTAAACCTAATTTCTGCAGCAACAATCGCCGCCGCCGCCACCACCACCAACACCAACATTAACACCACCATTTTCGGTAGAAACCAAACAAATTTATTTTTTTTAAAATCTCAATTTTTTTTTAACATTTTCGACAAACCAGTGTCGACTATATACACTCTCGTCGACAACAATTTTTTGACGAAAATATATATGGTCGACACTTGTTGGTCGAAAAAATATATAATTTTTTTTTTGAAAAATTTCGACCACTTTAGGTCGACCAAAATAAACTTTTGTTCGATAAAAAATTGTCGACGAGAGTGTATTTGGTCGACCTAAAGTGGTTGAAATAAAAAAAAAAGAAAAAAAATCAAACTTGGGAGGCCGACGGTGGAGCTACCGCCGTCTGGATCGGATTTGAGAGGGCGGCGTCTTGCGTGGGGAGGCCGACGGTGGCATATTGGGTGGGGTGGCCGTCGGCGGCGAGGGGGTTGGTGGGGGTGGGGACGATGGAAAAAATAACGTAAAAAAGAAAAAAAGAGAATAAGAGAGAGAGGGGGCGACGACCGATGGACGGGGACGACGGCCGCGCGATTTCTGTTTTTTTTAGAGAAGGGGAGCCGTGGCAGGGAGGGAGAGGGTCGCGGTCGATAGGAGAGAGAAGGGAGATTGAGGGGGAGGGCGGCGGACAATGGGTTGAGCAGGGGCGGGGCACTAGTGAGGTGGGGGCAGGATGGGGCGGTGGCAGGTGGAGCGGCCGTGGCAGGCGACTACTGGAAAGGGAAGGGAAGGGGAGGGTGGGGAAGGAGAAGGGGAGAAATTAGGGTTTGGGGGTGTGTGTTTAGTAAATAATTTTTTGAGATAAAATGGTATTTAGGACAATTCGAAGGGGGTGCATTCATCCTGGCAAATTTTAGGGGGTGTGCATCAATCGAGGGTGTGTTCTCAACGCAAATGGAAGTGTAAATAATCAGTCATTTTGTAGGGCTATATAGAGCTGTCAAAATGGGCTGAGCCCGCCCCGCCATAAAAAAACACAGGTTGGGCTCAGTTTTTCTCAACCCATTAGGAAGCGGGCCTACAGGGACTGTCCCGTTTGGGCCGCGGGTTTTGGCGGGTTGGGGGCGGGCCAGCCCGCCAACCCGCCTTTTTTTCTTATTTTAAATAAAAAATTAGAAATGTTATTATTCTATTATTATAATTAGTTTAACATTACAGAAAAATAACAAACGTTTATCACATCTTTGAGACTTATTCAACAACTTAAAATCTAGCCATCGCATGCAATTAACAACCAAAATTTAAATAGTCAAGCACAACAAGTCTATGTCTCGCATTACAAATTCGCGTTGCTCGCGCCGCTTATTTTAGTTCCAACTTCAAACGATGACCTTCTAGTTAAAGTTTCATTGTTAAATTTTAGATTATGATAATAGATTTAAAAATGAGCGTGTAAGAGATAAATATTAAGATATTTTGAATTTTAGAAATGAAGATGATGAATTTAATAAATTTTTTTATTTTTTTTAAGACTCGGATTGGCCCGCCGAAACCCGCGGCCCGCCCCTTTGTGGATTGTGTTGAGGTTTTGGTAGCCCGTCTAGGAAATGGACCAGCCCGCCCCGCCAATTAGTGGGCTTTTGCGTTTTGGCCCGTCCGCCCCGTTGGCCTGTTTTGACAGCTCTAGGGCTATATACTCTAAGGGCCCGTTTGGTATGTATGGTAGCATAGTTAACCTCCCTATGTTATTTAGGTTATCTACCTATATCTAATGTTTGGTACTCCAATTTTCGTGTAAGATTAAAAGCCTTCAAGGATGAAAATATCGGTATCGATGGAAATATCGAGGCCTTAAATTTATGGAAATATCGACGGATATATCGATATCGAATATCGATATCGGTAAATTTTAAAAATTGTAAAAATTTAATAACAAGCCTTTAGTACATAAAATCAACAAAATAATTTGAATACATTTTATATCAATGATAAATTTATATAAAATATAATATACAATGTTATTTTGTACGACATTTATCGATATTTTTCAAAATTTATCGACATTTTCTCGACATTTTCCGATTATTTTTCGATATTTTACCGATATTAGGCTTGATATTGTTATTGTCTACCGATATTTATCAATATTTTCAATTTTTTTACAAATATCGTGGAAATATCGATTCTTCCCAATATCGATATCGGTGACCCCGAAAAATGGATATATCGAGAATATATCGGGGATATTTCCGGATATTTTCATCCTTGGTTAGTAGTAATTAATGATTGGAGTATTGAATTACTAATTTACCCTAATTTCAATTTGTAACCCAAATTTTTGCATGGAAGTATACGTTGGGTCTCACAGAGAAAAGAAGTTATGAAATGAAATGGGAATTATGCCACCTACGACTTGATGGAGTCAACTGCCCAAAGTGGAAGTTGGAAAATTAATATCCACAAGACTCAAATGAATGGCCCAAGTTATAGTCTCCTTCCAAGTCTTCCACATAAAAAGTTTTCGACATGTGGACAACGTTTAATATATATATATATATATATATATATTTTTTTTTGACAATATTACAAGGAATCAAATAATTAACATGGTTATAAATCACAAACTGACACCCACACCCGACCCAAACCGACCCGACACCCACACCCACCTGATCACCGCCCCACACCCACATTCACTTTATTTAAAAATGACCATTTATTTAGTCTTGGTGGGAATTGATCCCAATGGACACCCATCACTTTGACAAATAATTATCTTGTGTAATTTTAAAATTAATTATATATTAGTTAATTAATTTCTTTATTATATACTCCCACCATTCCACTATAAATCCGACAATAAGTTTCTCATTCAATTTTTTTTTTCATATTATTTTCTCTTTCTCAATCACATATTTTATTATATTTAATCTCATACTCATCTAGTATTTTTGCTCTTTCAATTCACCATCAAATCACTTGAAATGGAAAACTGCGCTCTAATGTTTCTTTTAGAGCTTTTCAATGTGGGACAAAATCCCATATGTTTGTGGGTTTATTACTAACAACTCCCACTTTTATATATTTTTTTCTAATGTTCTTTTATAGCTTTTCGATGTGGGACAAAATCCTGCTTGTGGGTTTATTACTAACACTCTCACTTTTATATTGTTTTGCAATGTTTCTTTTTCTCCTTTTCGATGTGGGACAAAATTCCATATGTTTGTTGGTTTATTACTAACACTCCCAGTTTTATATTGTTTTTCTTTAAGAGTTTCTTCTACTACTTATTCATGTGGGACAAAAATCTCATATGTTTGTTGTTAAAATCTCACTTTTATTGCTTTTTTTCTTATTCGATCATATATCTCATATTTTTAATTTGAGACTTATGAAATACTATGAATTATGCAGAATGAATGATAAGATATTTTAATTTAATATTTGTTATTTTATGACTTTAGTGTGTTTATTTTAATATAATTTTTATAAGATGTTTTTTTTAATGTAACATAGAGAATATTAAAAAAATATATATAAATATTATTTTACCGGTTGAACCGACGGTCCGACCGGTCCAACCGGTTGGACCGTGAATCGGTGCCTAATCCGGTTTGATCACCGGTCCGGTTATGAAAACACTGAATTATACAAGTGAAATTACAAAAATGTTGTTCCAATGTAGAGACAAGCTTATAAAATTACAAGTTATGAACAGAACAAAACCGCACGAAACCGCAACTTCACAATTAAATTAGTAAATTATACAGAGAGATTAGTCAAGAAACAAGTTGAAGTGGTCCTGTATACATAATATTATTATTATTATTATTATCATTTGACTGTATGAAAAGATCAAACCAACTGCCAAACTAGATGTGTTTTAAATTGGTATACGTATTTCTTTGCAGTTTTTATATTTATTTTTATTATTTTGAGAACTAATAATGTTATGGTCTTCACTACCAATAATAATAATAAACCAAAGGAAGACCAGAATTTTCCATCAAATCGAGGCCAAGACACATTTTAGAAAATATAATATATATATTTTTTTGACAATAGAATCTTAGTATTTAAAAGAATAGGATGATAATATTAGAAGTTTGAAGAATTTTCGCATGAGTAGTTTTCATGGAAACGACGGGTTCTTACGCTGCTTTCCACGTCTACCCTTAATAAAATTAGTCAGTCAATACACGTTACTAACATTCACTGTCAACCTCTCATAAAATCTTACTACTTGTCAAATTTTATCTCCTCTTATACCATTTATTTGTATCGTAACATTACATTTTAAATACTCTATCCGCCCACAAAATGCAGTTTCATTGAAATTGACACATGTTTTAAGAAGAAAAAAATAAATAATAATAAGGATATTGTAGAATGTTGTGGGATCTATTATGAATAAAGTTAAATGTCAATTTGAGTAATTAAAGTGATAGTTTCCATAAAAAGTACTCCCTCTAATGACATATGGTAAATATGTGTATATTTTGAGGGTGAGGGTTATGACAATATTTTCTTTTATGGGGTGTGCAAATTGGTATGGAACATCCATATATGAAAAGTGTGCAAATTTCTATGGGATTAGATTTTGTGAACAAACAAATATAAAAAATGGAACTACATTTTGTGGACGAGGACTCGGAGAGAGTAATACAAGGACTTACGTTTGATTTAATAAAATCAAACTAATTAAACTATGTAGCTTTGAATTTTAAAATTCTACACTAGTTTTACTTGGTGATTTACTAAAAGTTTTTAATGACATAAATTGACCTTTAGTGATAGATAGGTCATTAATTCTTAAATTCTTGTCACTAATACACTACAAAAAAGATGTGTTTTACCGACGGTTATACCGACGGATATTCAGTCGGTATTGGCTCTTACCGACGGAATTACCGACGGATTTTATCCGTCGTCAATGAATTGGTCGGTAGTGGTTACCGACGGAATATATGCGTCCGTCGGTATATACCGACGGATTCCCGACGGATTCAAACCAACCCGTTTTCAAACCGGGTCGCCTGTACCGACGGATTCAATTCCGTCGGCAGTCAAGCCAACCCGTTTTCAAACCAAGTTTTCAAACCGGGTCGCCTTTACCGACGGATCCCAAATCAATATTTCGTCGGTAGATCTGTCGGTATATGTTGGATTTAAATTTTATTATTTTAATTTACCGACGGAATTTTCCGTCGGTAAGTATTAAATGTTTTAAAAAAAACGGAATTCCGTCGGCTCGCCCGTCGGTATTACCGACGCTACACCGACGGAATATTCCGTCGGTAAGTACCAAAAATTTAAAAAAAAAAAATTATTTGCAATCGGGATCCGATCCGATCCCGATTGCTTACATAATTGCTTAAAATTCAATACACGATCAAAATTCAATACACGATCAAAATTCAATACACGATCAAAATTGCTTAAATAATTCAATACACAAATCTACATTACATCCAACAGAATAAACAAAAACAAAATCGTGTTAAGGCATCGAATGGTGTTCCGGATTTGGCAGAGGATCGATCAAGTAAGAAACAAATAGAATTTTGCTCCTGATTATGACAACTATACCCCTCACTAGGATGCTTGAAAAAGCTCTGTGAAATATTAAAACAACATAGTAAACATTAACAAAAACTTATATGAGAAATAATTTAACAAGAATGTGAGTATATTAATACGTACCGTGGAGTATATTAAATTGTCCTTCGCTGACTCGACTGCATCCCTGCCATTTCAAAATCAATTCCAAAGAATCAAGATTCAATTGTCATTTTATATATTTAAACATAAATTAAATTATCATAAAAATTGAACATACCTCAACAGAGATCAAGTAACTTCATTAGGCTCGCATAGTTTCGGTCGGTCTCACCAAACTTCATTACTACAACATCATGAATTAAAAATCCATTCACTCTATCTTCAGTTTAATAAAATTCAATTTTGGACACAATGCTTGAAAAAGACTCTTAATGCAGGAACAAAAAAAAAAGCAGAAATCTAATCTTTTTCTTGCAGACTCATTTCATAGAGCATATACGTTACACGTATATACACATACATATCACACAGAGTACGCATATTATGTTTCAAGATTACACAGAGTACGCATATTTTGGACTACACAGATTACATGCGCATATAAGTTACGTTTTCTTGCAGAATTTAAAAAAAAAAAAAAAACTTTTGAATTGCTGGGCTTATAGATTTTCCAATCACAGAATTAAAAGTGAACAAAGCCCCAACACATACAACAAATCAAGAACAGGAAACCCCCCTTCATACATAAATGAGCCTCCATTTTCCAACCATCAAGAAGAATATATACATGAATATATACATCAAGAAGAATATATACATGAATTATGAACAAACTAATAATTAATTAATCATTTTAATTAAAGATGAATATGAAGATGATGGAGAAAGGACATTACTTGGACGGCGGCGTGTCGGGGAGGGACGGTAGGGTGTCGCCGGACTGCGACGCGGAGGGACTGCGACGAGGACGGTGGGATGGGCGGACTCCGGCCGGAGAAGGGGGTGGCGTCGCTGCGAACGTGGGCAAGGGGAGAGGGTCGGAGTGGGGGAGAGGGAGAGACATAGAGAGAGGGAGAGGGAGGGAGGGAGAGGGAGAGATCGAAAATACGCGTGAAATGAGAGAAAGTTACATTTGTAATCGGATATGGCGACGGAAATGGCGACGGTTATTTCGGTCGGCTTTGGCTCGTTGCCGTTAGTGACGGAAATGGCGACGGATATTTCGGTCGGCTTTGGCTCGTTGCCGTTAGCGACGGAATTGGCGACTGATAATTCGGTCGGCTTTGGCTCGTTGTCGTTAGCGACGGAAATGGCGACGGATATTTCGGTCGGCTTTGGCTCGTTGCCGTTAGCGACGGAAATGGCGACGGATATGTCGGTCGGCTTTGGCTCGTTGCCGTTAGCGACGGAAATGGCGACGGATATGTTCCGTCGCCATTGGATTTTTATAACCAAATGATAAATAATTAAATTAAATTATAAGTTAATTAATAAAATAACCAAATGATAAATAATTAAATTATAAGTTATAACCAAATGATAAATAATGAAATCTTATAAATTGTACAAAATAAAATAGCTAGGTTACATTAATTTAATATTCATCTTCATCTTCGTCTTCATTTTCATTATTTGCCACATCTTCCTCTTCCTCCTCATCTTCTTCATCCTCATCTTCTTCATCCTCCCCCTCGTCATGTTCATCCTCCTCCTCATGTCCACTATCGTTTTCAATAACAATCAATTGTGGATTTGCAGCCGTCAAGTCTACCGAAAGATTAAAATCTCCCGCAAACACTTCAGTTTGATTCTCTATTTGTTCCATTTGAAACGGAGGTTCATCTTCATCGTTGTTTTCCTTTTGGGGGACCTCCACCATTGACCTTGCCTTCACTTTGCAAACAGCGTGCCATTCTGATCTATTACGTTTTCCAGCTCCTGGATACGTGCAGTAGTAGACTTGAGATACCTGAGAGGCAAATACAAACGGATCATCCCCGCTATACTTCCTTTTCGAATTAACATCCACAAGCTTGTACTCCGGATGAATTTTGGTTCCTAAAGGGGATGTGTCAAACCAATGGCACTTGAACAACATTACGGTTTTCACTGGATATCCCGGATATTCAATTTCAACGACTTCGTGCAACACCCCAAAGTAATCACTTGCATCTGCATTGTAATTCGCACCCCTAAGACAAACACCACTGTTGTTAGTCGTTCTTGTTGATGCATACTCTGATGTATGAAACCTGTAGCCTTTCACAATATAGCCGTTGTAAGTCCTCACACGACGTAGTGGTCCTTTGCTGAGATCCTGTAAGAACCGGCTCTGAAAATCGTGCGATTGTCCCTATACGTACAGTTAAAATTAACATTAATCAAAACAATTATTTGTTCACGTAAAATTCAATTAATGATACTCACATAACGTTGGAACCATCGGACAAATTGACGTTGAAGACTAGTATCTATGTCTCTATCTGAGATGTTTTGATCTGCATGTCGTAGTTCTTGTGTATACATCCTAATAATTCACAACACAATTAGATGATAAATGACGCACGTTTAGTGCTATTTAATTAGATGATAAATATATGAAATACTTACTCAATGTAAGGCTGAACTTCATCACAATTCAATAACACGTACGTTTGTGCTATTTCAGCCTCTGTGTGTGTTGACCAATATCGTTCAGTGGCTTTTCCTATAGGTCGCCCCTTAGACTTGAATACAGAGAGCATGCCATCGACTTCTTGTTGCGTACCTCTACCATCGAAGTTACGTGGTTCATTCCTGATCCTCGTGTTGACATGGTCTTCAAAATAATATGAACAAAACATGCCAACCTCTTCATTCAAATACGCATTAACAATCGATGCTTCGACGTTTGCCTTCTGTTTAGCATTGCGCTTCAAGTTGTGGAGATACCTAAAATTATAATAGTTAACAAATTAAAATAAGGCTCCATATACTAAAAATTAATTAAATGAGAGAAATAGAATTGTTCACCTCTCAAATGGGTACATCCACCTGTACTGCACTGGACCACAAATCCTAGCTTCATACGCTAAGTGAACAGGTAAGTGTTCCATCGAGTCAAAGAAGCTAGGTGGGAAAAAACGTTCCAACTTACACAAAATAACTGGAATGTCTCGTTCCAAACGATTCATATCATCAACCTTGATTGTTGTAGACGTTAAATCTCTAAAAAAGAGACTTAATTCAGTGACAGCCCTCCACACATTCAGAGGAAGAAATTCTCGAAACGCAATAGGTATCAAGCGCTGCATAAAAACATGACAATCATGACTCTTCATCCCTGCAACTTTACCTTTTGTTGTGTCTACGCATCGACTCATGTTTGACACGTAGCCGTCTGGAAATCTTAACTCTTTAATCCACCTACACAATTCCTGTTTTTGTGCCTTATCTAGTGTGTAGCAAGCCTTTGGATATTTACCTGTACGGGTATCCTGTTCTAACTCATCACGGCGACAGATAGTGTTCAACTCTTCCCTGGACTTTGGAGTATCTTTCGTCTTGCCTTCTGTGTTCATGATTGTGTGAAACACGTTGTCAAACACATTCTTCTCAATGTGCATGACATCCAAATTGTGTCGGAGCAATAGTGAACTCCAATATGGCAAGTCCCAAAAAATACTCTTTTTCTTCCAGTTACCTGGGATTCCTTTGTTGTGTTCTTCTGCATTTTCCTCCGTAGTTTTTTTCAAACCCGTCCACTCAATCTCATGTAACAGACTTTGTCCTGTACGATTAATAAATGTTAGAATAAATGTAACCCAAAAAAACATGTTAAAATAAATGTATAAAATACCATTTCGAAGGGGCGGTCGATTGTTTGTGACTGTTCTATTCTTCGTGAAGTCCACCTTATTCCTTCGAAATGGATGATCTCGAGGTAAAAACCTTCGGTGATTATCGAACCATGAAACTTTTCTACTCTTCAGGAGACTGAAAGCTTCAGAATATTCCATACAATACGGACAAGCTTGCTTTCCGGCTGTACTCCACCCGGACAACATAGCATATGCAGGAAAGTCGCTAATGGTCCACAATAAAGCAGCACGCATCGTGAAGTTCTGTTTCCTAGAAACATCATACGTTTGGACTCCGTTATCCCATAGGAAGATCAAGTCTTTAATAAGAGGCTGGAGATAAACATCAAGTTTATGCTTTGGATTCGACGGACCAGGCACCAATACAGTCAGAAACATTGTTTGAGGTTTCATGCACATCCATGGAGGTAGATTATACGGAGTCAGTATCACCGGCCACAAAGAATACTTCTTTCCATAACTCCCAAACGGTGCAAAACCATCAGTACTCAAGCCTAATCTCACATTCCTCGGTTCACAAGCAAATCCTGGAAACACATTATCAAGGTGTTTCCAGGCTTCAGAGTCGGACGGATGTCTCATATCCCCAGCCTCAGTATCTTCAGAATTTCTTGCATGCCACGTCATGTGTTGAGCTGTAGCACTAGATTGAAACAATCTCATTAAACGAGGAATGATAGGAAGATAATACATCCTCTTGTGTGGCACTTTATTTTTTGTCTTGCTCGATTGACCACCTGGTCCCTTCCGTCGTGGCTCTTTGTACCGGGGATGGCCACACATTCTACACATAAGAAGATCGCTATCGTCATCACCCCAGTATAACATGCAACCATTCACACAACAATCAATCTTCTCAACCGGCAAACCCATATTCTTCATCAGTTGTTTGCTCTGATGAAACGTCGTAGGTACTTTATTATCGACAGGAAAAATCTCACTGCATAATTGTGTCATTTGCTCATATGCTCTGTTAGATAGCTTGTTCTCCGTCTTGATAGCCATAAGTCGAGCATTAAATGACAACTGAGAATGAGAATCACACCCTGGGTACAAATCTTGATCGACTAATTTGAGCATCTCATAAAACTGAAATGCTTCATCCGTTGGTTCCTCCTCTATATTTGACATACCGGCTTCCATCACCATTGTTTGATACATATCGGGTTCTTCCACCCCAAACTCTTGATCGTTACTGGTGCCGACATGCTCAACGTGTACGGGTTGTTCATAAATTGCAGTAGTGTAATAGTACAAGACTTGACCAAAATTATAAGGCCACCGTTGTTCGCCATGACTTGTCCAATTATAGTAATTATCAACGAACCCATTCATAATAACGTGGCATAAGACTTCATCAATGCTTTTAAATGATCTATTCTTACATTTCTTAGCATTACACGGACACCTAATACAATCCTCAGACATGTAATGTGGGTGTAGCTTTGCAAATTCAACAAATGACACGAGTTTATCATAAAATTCAACATTCACATTTCCTAAAACGAGCCTAGGAGTACAATACATCCACCGACGATCCGGCAATTCCATCTGTTAAACAATTTGACCAAAATAAAATTACACACTAAAAATTAAACACTAAAAGTAAAAATTATGTAGTAAAATTACACACTAAAAAACTAAACACCAAATTAAAATTACACACTAAAAAACATACCTTAAATTTTCGCTCCAATCCAAATTTTTTGCTCCACACTAAAAATTTTCGCGTGTTTTGAGGTTCTGGAATGTTTTTCAATACTACATGCCGACGGAAATGTCAGTCCGTCGGTATATCACGCGCCGAAATTCCGTCGGTATTGCCAATACCGACGGATAATTTCAGTCGGTAACACATATTTCAAATGTATGTCAAATCAGTCAGATTCCGTTGACCAATTTTCAGTCGGTATTTACATTACCGACGGAAATTCCGTCGGTATTGACACATGTTCAATACCGACGGAATCACTTTCCGTCGGTAAAAACGCGTATAAAAAAAATTTAACTACGTATTCTTAACACTCCAACCACACTCAAAACAACCTACTTCTTCACAAACATCAAAATTTAAAAAAATACAGAAACTCATGTCTTCATCTTCGACATCTATGAAAATTGTGGTATGCCATTGTGGAAAAGAAGCTCGTGTGTGCATGTCGAAGCAAGAAAGAAGCAGAGGTAGACTATTTTATACTTGCCCAGATTCACTAAATGGTAATGGATGCTCCTTTTTTGTTTGGGCCGATGAACACGAAATTCACGGACAAGGAACGAGTTCACACGGAATGTTTCCGGGCATGGTGAGGAGAATTGACTCACTTTTGCTTGAAAATCAAGAGCTCAACAACAAGTTGAATCATGCGCAACTAGTTGGGGATATGTATAAGGATACATCTGACCAACTAACCTCAGAATTAGGATTTGAAGCTGGAAAAGTTGAAGAGCTAAAGAAGCAGAGGAACTTTCTTGTTGTGGCCATAGTATTCTGTGTTCTACCCTATGTGTTCAAGTTTATAGGTTGGATGTAATCCTAAGTTTATGTCTCTAATATGTATTGCTAAGTTTATGTAATGTTAAGTGTATGCATGTAATGTAACCACAACAACAGCCTTTCTTCAAGGCAATTTTCAATGAAAATGTTGTTTATCTATCACATAAAACATCCAAATTTAAATATACACATTCTTAACACATAAAACACACATAACTAAAATTAAACAACTGATACTTAAACATAAAAGTAAATAGTTCAACAAAAATGCAGATAAAAAATAAATAGTTCTACGAGACATAAAAGTAAATAGTTCTACGAGACATAAAAATAAAATTGTTAAACACATAAAAAAAAAAATTATTCAAAGTCACTCATTGACCATAGTAGAATATATCATTAATGTCGTTATCGTTGCCAACGAACTGACCAATGATGTCATCATCGTGCTGCATGGTCGGGACATAGGGGGAGGGGGCTGCGGGGGCTGAGGGGGCTGGGGGAACAGGCACGTTCACGTTGGCCGTCGGTGGAGGAGCTTGCATGGTTCTCCGATAAACCTCCTCGATCCTCTCGTCCGACCACCCCATCTCTCGACCCATATTCACATGCATCACATGCATGTAATGGTTGAATTGTGCCATCGTCACATCAGGAGTTGGGGTGGAAGATACGGAACCCTGCGATGCCGTCTGGGACGGACCAGCGCCGGAAATGACATCAGCGCTCATACGACCAAGGCCCAGAACTCGTCCGCGGGTGGTGGGGGCAACTTCCAAATAAGCCCGGTCCACCTCCTCGACTGTAGGGGCACTGCTGGTTCCGGGTTGAGTAGGGTCGACTTGAGTTCCGATCTCGGCAATCCTCCGGTTCATCTCCAACTACATAATTAATAATTTTAAATTAATAGAATAAATTATAAAAAATGTATTTAATTAAACAATTTTATTACTTACGTGGAGGTTAGTTGTGCGCCCGTATGTGGATTGCTGTGTTTCAGCATTAAACGGATGAGCAATGCTCATCCGGTCCAAGTGAGTGGGTACACGCCCCGTATCCCGTTCCTAATAATTTAATTTATGTATTATATATATTAAATATATAATTAAATTTATTGAAATTAATTAAAAAATTAATAAACACTTACAATGACCATCGACTGCTCAAGGATGGACCGGGCTCCAGTCCGATGCCTGGACATCCCACCCCCATCGTCGGATCTCCGGTTGGCCTTAGCAATCTCACACTTCCTGATGTACTCCGGATCCAGCCACTCCCTCGTCAATGAATCCCACAACACAACATCATTATCATCCTTACCCAAGCTCTGCGTCGTCCCATCGCGCCGCCATGCCATTCTCCATTCGTACATTAAATCCTTATACCGCTGTTGCGCCGATTTACAGAAATACCTGAACATAGCCTGGTCTGAGTACATATTCCGATCCCAAGTGGTTTGTTTCTGCACATATAATAAATTGTTTATTATTGAACAAATTAACAAACATTAATTAAATAATTAAGTAATTAATTACTACCTGAAATTCCTCGAAGTACGCCAACTTTTTTGGTTTTGGGACCTTCGACCAGGTATATGCACCCGCAGAGATCGGTAAAGAGCCAAAAGCAATCGTGCATGCCCTGGAGACCTCGTTACCAGGTAACAATCTGTGACATTAATTAACAAACAAAACACATTATAAATTAAAACGAATGTAAAATTAATTAATTATTAATTATTAAACAATAAAAGTATTTAATTACTTACACTCCTCCACTTGTAGCCCAAACGCGCTCCCGACCATCCTGAGCAGGAACAACAGGATGGTCCCGGACAGACGAATGAGACGACGACTGATCAGGCGACGGGTGTGGAATGGGTTGCGGAGGCGACGATAATGGTGTTCGTGACAGTGTAGGCGCCGGCGCCTCGGGTCTAAGTTTGGATCGACTCTTCCTCGATCGGCTACGTGACCCGGAGGCCCCGTGAGATCCCGAGCCACCAGAGGCACCAGCACCATTTCCAGTCATCTATTTAATTTAAACATTTAAATTAATAAATTATATATATAATACTAATTAATTAATAATAAATTTCTTAATTTAATAAAAAACAATAATCTAATAAATTAAAATTTAATAAAAACCTAATTTAATCAATAATAACCTATTTTAATAAATAATTTCCTATTTTATTCAACAATAACTAATTTCCTATTTTATTCAACAATAACTAATTAATTCAATAATTTTCAACTTTAATTAACAATTTTCTATTTTAATTAACAATCTATAACCTAATAAATTTAGTAACAATTTTTTCTAACTTTAAAATAACAATTTCCTAATATAATTAACAAAGCCCCTAATTTAATCAATAATTTCATAATTAGTAAATCAACAATATTAATCTAGCTAATTATAACGTACAATATCATAATTTAATTATGTAATTAACTCCACTCCAACGTATATACAAATTCAACAATAATATCAATTATATATATAACATCAATTATGCAAAACATGCAATATCGATCTTAACAAATCACATCAATTTATTATAAATAACTATATACATCAACTAGCTAGCTATACATATAGGCAATTATCCACTTACAATATCAACTAATTAATTAGATATATCAACTACATACATTCAAAATAATTAACTATATACATCAACTACAAACAATTAATTTCATATTAATCTATATAACAATTTAAATTAACACATGCAATTTAATTCATAATTATAGGCAATACATATATAACTTAAAAATTAATTACTAACAAATTAAGAAAGCGTACCGTATAGATTTTCTAATCGAGTCGAGAGATCACCTCGGCCGAGCCTCTTCTTCGCGCGATGAAGATGAAGAAGGAAAGAGTGGGGAGGGAGGAGGGAGGGTTTCTGTAATCTGTTCTTCAGTTTATATACAAAAAAAAAATTGCCTTTACCGACGGATATTTCCGTCGGTAATGACCAGATTAATTATGGTAGTTATTGCGGGTCGGTTACCGACGGAAATATCCGTCGGTAATGACCACATTTAATTTTGGGAGTCGATCAAGAAGGCGGTTAGTTAATGCGGGTCGGTTACCGACGGAATATTTACAATACCGACGGAACAATCCGTCGGCCGGTGACCCAAAAACGACACCGTGTAGAGAGTTCTGAGTGTCCGTCGGCATATCCGTCGGTATCCCGTCGGGAAAGCCGACGGAAATTGAATTCCGTCGGCAGAGTCTTCTGACTTTGAATTCCGTCGGTAATCCGTCGGTACAGCCGTCGGAAAGGAAATCCGTCGGTATACATCCGTCGACAAAAACAAGCGTTTTTGTAGTGATAATTTTTAACTAGAAAAACAATATTGAGATAATTTTATCACTAAAAGTCAATTTTCTTGCAATCCTGTCATCCATTCAAAAAAAAAAAAAATTACAGCTTGGAGTCCTCCTTTGGAGAAGGTGGAAGGAGCATAACAATTTAGTTTGGGACGGATCATGTAATCGCCTACTACTATGGTTCATTTGGGAACTGGGTACCTCTCTGATGGGGTACTTTGAAAAGATTATACGTGATAATAGGGGGGAATTTGTGAGTTGTCGAACGATGACTGTCCGTCTTTATTCATTCTTGCAAGGATATTATGTCCTCCATTCCTTATTGTTCATTTGGTCTATTGTGATGCCAATGAAATTGCACATCGACTTGTTAGAGCTGTCAAATCTGTTTAAAGTCTTTATATATGATTTGATCCTCATATTTGTGTAGATGGCTTATTTGCTACTAAATAAATGAGTTTTATTTAGAATTAAAAAAAAAAAAACATATATTACTATTTATTACTCCTAGAATTTAAAAATTCAGTATTTAAAAAACTACCCAAAACCCAAACCTAATTCTTTTATTAATCTTGTGTGAACCTGTTTTTATAAATTAATCTATGGTTCTATAAAAACTACACATATATTTAATTTTTTTATAAGCGTTCAAGATGATCGATCATATTAAGATTTGATTTGTAAAATATATTTTGCTTGGTTAAAGAAAAAACAAACCAATAACAACAAAGTTTAACTAGTGTAACAAATATCTGATCCATTGACTCTTGAATTAGTCAACAATTTATAAGAAAGCCATTTCTAATTCATATGAAGAATACATCAATAAAATAAAAATAATAAAAAAGAGAAATAGGGTGAAAGTGAATAGAAAAATCATAAAATATGGCCCAGTCAACTGTCATGTGTTTTATATTTCTTGTCCATTTTTTTTGTTTTGTGGAATAATCGAGGATAAATCTTGGCCTGGGACTGGAGAGATTGATTGTACACTAATGTTTAGAGAAAATGGGGTGGCTAAAAAATGTAGTTTTCATGCAACTGCTATTGATCTTCTTTGCATTAGTGGAATGCCAGCAGCAAGATGATTTCAACACCACTAGTCAGCTCAATGATCCGGCGGTGCTCAGCCAGTTCACGGCGGTTGTGTATAGCCGTCTCTCCGGCGTCACCTCCAACCTTATTCATAGTCAGATTGCTCAGAAGGCCAGCTTCTGTGTTACCGACCCGTAACTCTTTCTCTCTATCTCAGTTCGTACTTTTAGATGAGACGAAATTGTTTGATTTATGAACTAGTGAGAATCTGCCTAAATAATTTGTTGGTCAATGGTACAGGGAAGAAGATTGGAACAGGTCTTTTAATTATTCTTCTAATTTGGATTTCTTGTCAAACTGCATTCTCAAAACTCAAGGTATGTATGTAGTACTAATTTTTAATTTATTTATACTGAATAGTAATAGCAGTAATTTATAATTTCTGAAGAAATTAGTCCTTTTTTTTTTTACTGTGCCAACAGAGCCAGCAATTGAACCATTTTTGTCATATTCACGTCAGTTGTATCTAATTATGTTTCTAATATGCCACATTAAATGGGTTTTCAATAATAATCATAGAAAATTAATAAGTTGGCCAAATTCAGTTTGAAAAAGAAAAAAAAGATGAGATTTTTTTATTTTCAAGAATTGAGTTTTGATGAAAAGATTCATTCTTTCATTCATAATGTAGGAGATTTGCCACAGAGAATTTGTACAGCAGCAGAGCTGAAATTCTACTTCAGTAATTTCATAGCAAACTCAAAATCCTCTGCTACTTTCCTGAAGCCCAATAGGAACTGTAATTCAAGGGAATGGGTTTCGGGCTGCGAGCCCGGATGGGCATGTAGTGCGGGCTTGACTCCAGTCAATTTCACTGAAAGCCAAGACATGCCGGCCCGAACCTCTAATTGTCAGCCCTGCTGTGAGGGTTTCTTCTGCCCTCAGGGTCTTACTTGCATGATTCGTAAGTGCTCCTTCATCATTTTAATTTATGTTTACATATGTGTGAAATTTGAATATTGCAGCTCTTGATTTTAATGTATGTTTACATGTGTGTGAAATAAGTGCATTTTCATAAGAAAAAATTGGCCTAGAAAGTTACTATTTGATTGTTATGATGTCTGAGGTATAGGTTATGGTTTGTTGCATTTTTGCAGCTTGTCCATTGGGGGCCTACTGCCCTATGGCTACATTCAATGGGTCGACAGGCATATGCGACCCGTAAGTCCATATCATACCTGTGTCTGCATTTTTACAACATAGTGTAGTTTGTGCAATGTGATGATTGATAATCTTGTGCAGATATATGTATCAATTGCCTCCTGGAAAGGAGAATCATACATGTGGGGGGGCTAATATTTGGGCAGATGTTAGCAGAGGGGGTTCGATGTTCTGTTCTGCAGGGTCGTATTGTCCATCAAACACACAAGAAATCCCTTGTGCTAGCAGGTCTCCATTTTTAGTAATAATGTAGCTCTTGGTGTTTTTAGCTTTTGTTTCTCGATCGTTTAAGTTATCGTTGTTTGTGACTCCAGGCATTTCTGTCGTATGGGATCTTCTGTTCAACAGCGTAAGTCCCTAGTTGAACCTCGTTGATTTAACAAAAAAGTGTTTTTCCTGTGCTTTGTGTTTTGTTAAACGTCTAATTGTTCGATGAACAAACTTGCAGCATGCTACAAGTTGACTTCATGTGATGCCAACTCAAAGAATCAGAATATAACAAAATATGGGCTACTGCTGATTGTAAGTGTATAGTTTTTAAAGATAGATGTAAATATTGGTATTTATAAACTGAAGAATTAGCTGATGGATTAGACATTCTTGTTGTTTTAGGTTATTATTAGTGTAATTCTGTTCGTCTTCTACAATTGCTATGAGCAAGTCATCAACCTCAAGGCAAGAAGATACGCTCGATCGAGGGAAGTTGCTATTAAAAGTCTGAAGGAGAATGTTCAAGCACAAGCAAGATGGAAAGCAGCAAAGGGTGCTATTAAAAAGAGAGTGCTTGAGTTGTCCCGTTCATTTTCACATAGAACTAATGTCCTACCCGATGACCAGGTTGGAATGTTGTTTCGATTATAACATACATTTATTACAATTTGCATCGTTCTTTGTTTGCTTACAATTATAGTGCTGCTCAGCTGCCTCAGCATGGACGAAGGGAAATAGAAGCTGGTTATCCTCCAATCGAAGAGTATGGTGATAGTTTTCAAGATTCCAATCAAGAAAGTGATGGCAAGGATAAGAAGAAGAAGGTAAAAGCAAGACACATTCGAACTGACACACAGATCTTCAGATACGCGTATTCTCAACTTGAAAGGGAGAAAGCAGAACAGCAACGGAATAAGGACATTAACTTCTCGGGAATAGTCTCAATGGCAATAGATAATGAGATCAGAAGAAGACCTCCAGTTGAGATTTCTTTCAGATATCTAACAGTCACATTGAAACAGAAAAAGAGACGCCTTTTGAGGTCCATTACTGGAGAAATCCTCCCGGGTCGAATTACTGCTCTCATGGGTCCATCAGGTGCAGGAAAAACAACTTTGCTTTCAGCATTGGCTGGAAAAACAGTTGGATGCTCCATAACCGGCGTAGTTCTTATAAATGGCAAGGCTGAATCTATACGCTCTTACAAAAGGATAGTTGGATTCGTGCCACAGGACGATGTTGTGCATGGGAATTTGACCGTGGAAGAGAATATATGGTTCAGTGCCAATTGCAGGTATGAATATATGTCAATCTATGTCTTAGAGTGGATCCAATGTAGTGTATTTTCATGTATTTTTGTGCTAATGAGTAGTTATGTTCGAATTGTTTGAAGACTTTCAGCTGATTTACCTAAAAAGGACAAGGTGCTCATTGTTGAAAGAGTCATTGAGTCCCTTGGATTGCAACCAGTGCGCAACTCCTTGGTTGGAACCGTGGAGAAACGAGGCATCTCTGGAGGACAGAAGAAGCGCGTAAATGTAGGCCTAGAGCTAGTAATGGAACCTTCACTTCTATTTTTAGATGAGCCCACCTCCGGATTGGACAGCTCGTCTTCTCAGCTTCTTCTCAGAGCGCTCAAACGTGAAGCTATAGAGGGCGTAAATATTTGCATGGTCGTCCACCAACCTAGGTAAAAATAAGAAAACAAAAATGGGTATCCTTTGATACATTTGCTTTGAGGTATCATGAGCTAAAGATCCTTTTTTCTTTTCTTTTGCAGCTATTCATTATATAATATGTTCGATGATTTGATACTTCTAGCAAAGGGAGGTCTTACTGTGTACCATGGATCAGTTAGGGAAGTCGAAGATTACTTTGCAAGTCTCGGTATTCATGTGCCCGAACGCATTAATCCACCCGATTATTTTATTGATGTTTTGGAGGGAATGGAGAAACTAAACACGAGCTCCGGTGTGACTTATGAAGAGTTTCCTATGAGATGGATGGTCCACAAAGGTTATCCTGTACCTTCAGATATGCAAAGGAGTTCCTCTGCTGTTGATGCTCCTACAATGTATGGCAATTCAGGAATGCAAGAGAGTGATGGTTCAGGCCCTGAGCAACTGTCCTTTTGGGGGGAGTTCTGCCAAAATTTTAAATATAAAGTCGAAGCACGATTTGATGCGATACGGAATAACTTCTCCAAGACTAAGGATTTATCTATGAGGAGAACTCCTTCCGTTCTGCTACAGTACAAGCACTTTCTTGGAAGGTATTACATTTAGCACCCTATTAATTGTGTACAGTTGTACCATACAACTGGTGTACATGAGTGTTACTCCCCGAATTAATCTCTCAGTGTTGTATTATGTGATTTCTGATCAACGACCTCTACTCGATGACTTGTTCAGGATGGCTAAACAACGACTACGAGAAGCTAGAATCCAAGCAATAGACTATCTCATACTGTTGCTTGCTGGTGCTTGTTTGGGTCTGATGGCCAAATCAGGCGACGAAAACTTTGGCGCTCCTGGTTATACTTACACCATCATAGCTACTTGTGAGTCTAGAAACACGACTACCATTTACGTTTTGCATGTACTCATCTTACAATGCCTCTCTCTCTTGTTATCCCCTCAGCTCTCCTCTGCAAGATTGCGGCTTTGAGAACGTTTTCTCTGGACAAGTTGCAGTACAATAGGGAACGTGCTTCTGGAATCAGTAGTCTCGCTCATTTCATTGCCAAAGATACAATAGACCATTTCAGTACACTAATCAAGCCATTGGTCTACTTATCCATGTTTTATTTCTTCAGCAATCCAAGATCTTCATTCTTAGACAATTACATTGTCTTGCTCTGCCTCGTTTACTGTGTTACGGGTATAGCTTATGCGTTGGCAATTTTCCTCGAGCCTGGTCCATCTCAGCTGGTGATCACTCACTCTTACTCAACACAAAAAAAAAGCTTATGATTTTTTATTTTTTTTCGTTTTCTTTTTGCTAACAAGAATCTTCCTCATTGTGCAGTGCTCCGTACTTCTACCAGTGGTTCTCACTCTTGTTTCCACTCAGCCTAAAGACTCTGAATTTCTCAAGATTTTGACAAGAATGTGTTATCCAAGCTGGGCTTTGGAAGCATTTATAGTCTCAAATGCAAAGAGATATTATGGAGTGTGGATGATACAACGGTGTGGGGCGCTTCTCAAAACGCACTACAGTCTCCACGAATGGCCTCTTTGTATATCGCTTCTTCTGGCAATGGGGGCAGCTTGTCGCGTTTTGGCTTTCGTCGGTATGTTAACTTTACAAAAGAAGTGAGATCAATAACACAATTGTTCATGTGCAGAGATATGAGCTTGTAAGAATTCAGTATGTTTGGGAATCGGATGCTTCTCAGAGTCAGAGATTGATAAGTAGATTAGATTAGAATATACTGTATACAGAAATAGAGGCACTAAGCCAAATTGATCAGAGACATTTTTTATCTATTTATTTTCTTAATTTTGTGTAAATCTCAATGTATGAGCATATATATTCTTTATGTTTGTGTAAATCTCAATGTGAAAGATGACATTTTCCATGTTTATATCTTTCTGTACCCCTTTAATTAAGACTATTTGTTAGGTGAGTTTTGTCACACACAAGCCCCATTCTTTACTTTAAATCAAATCAATGTATACAAGTGAATTTATTAATGTTGTGTGTAGTTTTATATTAAGACATGGAAAGAGAATTGATGGCATTAAAAAGTGTGATAAAACTATAAAAGGTTTCAGGTGTTATAATTTAATTTTTAATTTTTTTTTATGTAGAACTAAATTTAAATTTGCAAATTCTAAAACGTGCTATCAACATCCCAAATTGTGTTATTTCCACCTCAAAAAATTTTGGACAAAAATAGATCTAATTCAATTTACTAAAATGCCCTTTTAAAAAATGTTACACACCCCTAACAATTTTAAACACACCCGATGTTACACACACTCCATTCTTAAATTCTACCCTCCATTTAACCCTCATTCATCTATTTTTACTTTTATATAAAAAAAATCACTTTATTCTTAAAACCCTTCTCCATGCATAAACCCTGCCACCATAAACCTTCATATGATCATATAATCACAACAAACATGATTATGAAAGAAGAAAACGTGATGGAGTAAATTAATGTAAGTATATTTAATGTTTTTTACACTTTTTTCATACCTTTTTTTACACTTTACACAGTTTTTTAGCAGAAACAGTTGCGACGTGTACGGCCGAAATCGTGGCCGAACGCATCACTGTACGTACGACCATATTGACCGCACTCATTTGTGAGTGTACGGCCACAATTGGCCGAACGTAATTTCCTCAAATTTTGGTCGATTTGTGTACGACCACTCACTGGCCGAACACGCCTGAATGTGTACATTGGTATCTGGTCGAACATATCCATAGTTGTACATTAGGTACTGGCCGAACACTTCCATATGTGTACATGAAGTTGTGACCATACAGTTTGTATACTACAATTCTTTTATTGTGTTTTAATATTTTAATTTGTTGTTGGTACAAGAACCAATCGAAAATGAAATGGTGACAGACTAGGTTATTTATTTACCACAATGACTTTGTTTAACTCTAAGCAAGAGTTGATTAATTGGGTTCAAGAAATCGATCGGTTGAATGACATGGTCATTCTAATTAAAATGTCTGACAATACTGAGAAAGGTAGGCGGCCTCGTGTGACGCTTGCTTGTGAAAGAAGTGGTACCGTGAATATGAATGGTGACATTATTTAGAGAAAATGGGCATTTAAAATGAAAATAAATTCTTACGATATCTTTGATTATCATCCGTCTTCGCATGGTTGATATAATCTAACAATGCTTCGATTGATTCCCTTGAAAAATGTGTTTGGCTGGTCTCTTCTCCAAAAATTACCGTATTTTTTCTCCTTTTTTTTTTTTTTTTTGTTTTGTTGATAAAGGAGAAAGGGTTAATGGGGTGTGTTTAATAGGAGTGTGATTTTGAGTGGGAATTAGATTTTGTATAGAGAAAGATATGATAGGGAAAAAAATGGAATGGGTTTAATATTTAAAATTGATTTTTAAATTTATGTGGGGGTGTGTATAACAATTGGGATGGAAATAACATTATTTGAGGTGTTGATAGCCCACCCATTCTAAAATCAATTTTTAAAACTCCAAACAAACATGCCGTTACCCCTTAAATAAAGTAGAGTAACATTTAAATGAATTGTTAAAAATAAAGTTCAAATATTGTTCAACATACAAATTAATATTTTTCTTTATATGAACTAATATTTTTCATAACCTTTTTAAGGTCCTAATAACTTGTTGCATGAGACAGCCTCACGGTATAACCGGTTATAAATTAGCACAAATCTCTTCCCTTGAGAATTGCCTTGTATCTTATCTTACTGATGAAAATTGTCACTGAGAAAAGCGTCTGAAGTTTGTATTCCAGATTGTTTGTGCTAACGACAGAGACAGAGAGCATTTCTTTATTTCCAAACAATGTCTCCTAAAAATTGAAGAGCAGGTACGCCCCTGATTTCGACATCAACAAGAGGTGCCTCGATCCTCGTCAAGCTGGAAAGCTCCGGATCACTCTCGATTGAGCTAAGAGCTCTTGTTTGATCCTGCAAAAAAATTAAGTTTAGATGTTGTACATGGGTCTTCCATCCTCTACGTCGTCAAAATAGATGTAGTGTAGTTGAAAAGATGATGATGGGTTATACCTTCCTCTTCATTGCACAGAATTTGCAGTCGGAGGAAGACACGGGAAGAATTTGGTTAACCACGAGCCTCTTAACAGGAACGCTTTCTTTCTTCAAGGAAGCACATAATCTCGATGATTCACTGATTGCCATCACCTGATAACTTAAAACATTTTTTTTATCAACACTTCAAACCATAAATTCTCAATGGTAGTAGTCTACCAGCCATTATTCCATAGTTTTTAAAATCCATTTCACTCCCATAACTTTTGTCTTTTCTGAAAAAGCTCCCAAGAAAGTCGGAGTAACACTTGTGTCAATTCAGGTTCACGCAAATTCTCTTTTTCGAATGTCATTGTTATGCATACGAAGCATAATTTTTTGGGACTTTTTTGTGGAAAAGACAAAACTTATATGACCAAAATGGATTTAACTCGTTTTTTACTCACTTTTATTTTTCGTGCCTAAAGTGATAGTACATAGCTTCAAACATATTTTCACGTTGAAGAAATACAGGATGAGACGTACAAACCATATTTGTTAAGGAATCATGCAAAATGAACTCAAGTCCGAATTGAAGAATAGTAGGAAGTAAATTATTAAGATAACTGACAACTTAAATATGCAATTACCGTGGGAATAGTTACAATTACAAACTCTGTAGAGGTTGTGTCGCGGAAAAGATCTCTCACTTTTATCATTCGCTCCCTTAGTTTCTCTAATTTGTCAGCCTACAAAACAAACTAATGATGTTAGCAATCCATTCAGACAAAAAAAATACTGGTATGCTAGCAAACACGATGAAGAAGCTTACACTATCTGTTTTATTTTCTTCCTGGCCAAATACAGATTTTATGGCTGAAGTAGCTGAAGCAATCTTCTGCCTTAACTGCATAACAATGCCAAGCAAAAAGTTGAGGGCCAAGAAAGGAATAAACAAAAGAAAGAAACAAAGACGAAATAATAAAAAATAATGCATTTTCTTCTTTACAACACCACTAGCCGTTTCCCACGGTTTATTTTCTTAAGTGAAAAGATTGTATTGGGTTATTTATCAACATACTAGTGATGCCATAATGTTTGTGACAGTTTTCCATATTAAACTCACATAAATCTTTGTCGAGCAAATCGTTTAAAAAAAAAACTTTGTCGAGCAAATTAATTTGTAAAAGTCTATGAAAATTAAAGCTAAAAAAGAGTTCAACAATACTCAAAATTGCCTGATGTAGTTTTGAGTTTTTATATTTTGGGGTTCCATATGCATATCACTAGTTATACATCTTGGATTGCATCTTCAAAAGTTTTACCTTCAATATCTTCCCAATCGATGCGTCCAAGAAGTCTGGCAATGACAAAAGCCTCAGTGTGTGGCCCTGCAGAACAGTCCATCAGCACAAACAAGCTTTCAACAATATAGTCAACTTTTCTCAAAATAGTACTAATAAAAATATAGTCAAACTAGAATAAAAAATTGTTCTCCTCACCGTTGGTGCAGTATCAAACACGACCCGTGTGAACATGCTGTATTCTTTTGATTCAAGAAATTGCATAACCTGGATTTTTTTAAATCAGAAACGGGAGCAGAAAGAATTGAAGTTTTCTACCTACAAAATGGAAGTGTGAGTTCTAATTTAATCATCAAGCATGCCTTTGAAATTGCAATAGCTTCATCTAGACCAGGTGGAGGCGTATCCAGCAACTCTCCAAGCTTTAGTTCCCCAAGCTACACCCACACAAAATCCAAAAGTTAAATAAGTATAAAATAAGTGGTAAACAAAATAGGACTCAAAACTGTAAATTGTTCTACATTTAGCAGCTAGAATTCAAAGTGATGGATTTCAAATACATAGCAATCCAAACAACCACCAATGGATTCGCTACAACGGATTTCAGATCCATCCTCAATTCATTAGATGCAAACGCGGCCTTAAATCATGATCACGTCAGCACTTTCTGTGTGATTACTTACCCATGAAGACGTAGAAGTGTTTTTATATATAATTTGGTGGGAGAAAAAATCTAGGAAGAATATGGCAAATAATTGGATTAAAAATTACATTTAGGCCATGGACAAGGTTACCTGGTCAGCAATCATCCCGAGGCCCATGCCATCCATGAAATCTTTGACTCCACCACTTCCACCATTGTTTTTAGCGGCATTTTGAAACTCTTCTTTTGCCTTTTCAGGGTTTATCTGTCCCAGAAACACATTCAATTTTTCCAATTCAGACACAACAAGTGATGATCTTTCGATCAGATTAACAGACTATACTTGATTTCTAGAGAAACGCCTCACCTCAAGGGCAAAAAGTGGAGAAACGGGACCCTCAACAGGTACTAGCATCCCCCCAGTTAAATCCTGAGTGAAAAGCAATTGAAGTCAGCCGCAATTATATTGATGAAAAAACTAAAATAATAGTGTACTACTCTATTTAAACCTGAGCAAAAGAGTCACTTAAGGAATGTGCAGGATCAGTTGAAACCACTAGGGTAGGATGACCGTTGTTTGCAAACTTAACAGCAAGTGATGCAGCACAGCTAGTCTTTCCAACTCCACCTTTTCCGCCGAGCATGTAATATTTGCGTTGAGTTCCTGAGACCATTTCATCAAAACCAGCAACTGATTCTGTTGGAGCAGCAACTGCGTTCACTGCCAAAAGATATTCCCACGCTCTCAGCTAACCAAAGAGGAAACCATGTGCACATCATAATTAACTAACACTGTAAAATGAACTGGATCTTTTAGCAGCTAAACTAAGATGAACTTCATCATGAGTGGTAAGGAATTTCGCCTAATCGGCAAGTCTAAATTATACCCTCAAAACGAAATTATACTATATGGTACAAGTAAGTCACTTATAAACATGCTACCCCAAACTTTTAACACTGAAAATACTTCTATACATATCTAAGCAAGAATATGATTCAGCATACAGTTGTGCAACACCACATATATCCCGTTAGACCCCTTCTAAGCATCCTTGCACGAAAGAGAAAGATAAGAATGAATTCAACAATTATATAATTCTTCACATGTTCAAGAAAAAGATACAAATGAATTCAACAAAAGAGCACAAAATCTCCCATTACTAGAAAAACAAAGCTATTATCACTGGTCAATCAACCTCACACCTCATGTATGTATCCATCAGTTCTGAATTATTATTTAAACTAAATAATCCATAAACATCATCAAATTTAATTCTAGTAATCTTCATATGCCTCCAAACCAAAAGTAATAGCTTCAATCAATTCTCATATCATTATTGAACTAATCCGTATACAACAAGGCCTGTCGAAAACGAACTTCATACTAACCCCATAAATGAATTAAGACGAAAATAAAGTACGATTCGAATTCACAAACAAACCTTGGAAATTTTTTCTCGGTTTCTTTCGCGTAACAGAGAGAGGCATAAAACTGGAGCTAAAACTTGGCTTGATTTTGAAGTTAGTGGAGAAATGAGGTTTGAATGAATGAGAATAACAATAATTATCAGCAACGGTCGCCGCCATAGACCTGAAAGACGTAATATTGGTAGCAGAAGAAGAAGCCATGGATGTTAGGTGAGAGAAGTTACAGAGAGAGAAGGAAAAAGATGAATAGCTCTACACGACTACACGTGCGAATGCTGCGTTAATGAAAGGTGCCCCATTTCAGGATATCCGACCTGTTTACCCGACCCGCCCGGCCCATGTTTGAATTCATAGAATACACTCTTAGCACAATAATAAGGAAACTTTAAATTTTATTAAAGTGATCTCGTCTGAAATATCATCTTATCCAATTAGCTTAAAACCTCTTCAAGTTTATCACTTTAATTTAATCTCTATATATATATTTTAATATACTTTAATAAAATAATTTTAAAAAATCAGTCTTTTTCATTCATTTAAAAAATAAATCAAATAATCAAAATATTTAATATGATTTGGATTGCTTCAGGCGTAAGTTATTACATCAACAAAAACACTATTAAAAAAAATATTTTACTACATAAAATAATTTGTATTACTATATAAAATAGTTTGTATTATTATTACATTTAATAATATGTTTAACTACATAAAAAGCTATATATATTACTACATACTACCGTTCGAATTACCACATTGAAAAATGTTTGTTACTATATGTAACTTTATCAAATGATCTAATATCTTTGCATCATTCTGCATTAAAATAATAGGTATTACAACATGATTATTGTGTATTACTGCATGCAATAATATATATTACTACATATTATAATGTGGGTTACTACATCAACAAAAACACTAAAAAAATATGTTACTTAATAAAATAATATGTATTACTATATAAAATAGTTTGGATTATTACCACATAAAATAATGTATGTTACTACATATTACAATTTAAATTACTACATTTAATAATGTTATGTTACTATATTTTAAAAAAAAATAGTTACCACCGCTTGAGGAAACCATCTGAAGAAGAAATCGTCAACATCTTGAGAAATAAGAAAGAGAAGACGAACTAAAAGAAAAGAATTCGAAAAGATAAAAATTAAACTAGCACTCGACAATAAAATAAAAAAATTAACAGGGTCAAATATTTTGGTCAAAATTAAAATACAAGCGGGTAAATTGATAAATAGATTAATAATTGACCAAAGTGAATTAACGGTGGTCCAATAACATATATTTCTAGTCAATTGACTTAATAAGTCAATATTAATATTTATAGTCTATTGATTTAATAAGTCAATATTTTCTTAATTGGTAAATATTGGATACAAGTTTTTGTTTAAACAAAGAGGATAAATAAGTGAAAATAAAAATTTAAAACTTAATAGGAATTTTAAGCCCAATAACATATATTTCTAGTCCATTAATTTAATAAGTCAATATTTATAGTCTATTGATTTAATAAGTCAATATTTTCTTAATTGGTAAATATTGGATACAAGTTTTTGTTTAAACAAAGAGGATAAACAAGTGAAAATAAAAATTTAAAATTTAGGGAAAATCTTAAATGCACAGGGTGCACCTATCAAATTCCTGTGCACACGGTTTTAACCCATTTGCGCATATGACCCGCTTCGGCCCGTATACTTATATTCGGGTCAGTATATAAAGTCAACATTTTATTTTTTGTATTTTTTATTATATTGTTCACGCCCTTTTGTATTCCCGCTCTCTATCATCTTCTTCCTTCTTCGATAAGTTAGTACGATTCCTCTCGCTTGTTATCTACTGTTTTCCGGCGATTTTGGTCTCTTTTTTCTCGTTATTCTCGTATTTCCGACGGTTATAGTGTTTTTCCTTATCGTGTTATCGTTTTCCGGCGGTTATATTGTTCGTTCACCACCACCGCGCCACCACTGTTAAGGTATGTATCGGTTTCACTCTGTTCCTCTCCTTTTAACACTAGGTACTATGTTTTATTCTTATTTTTACTCTCTATTTCATTTTTATTTTATTTTTAGGGTTTAGATTTTTGTTTTACAGGTTTTTAATGTGAGTATGTTTCATCTGTTCTTTATATCTGTTGTGTTGTAGTTCATATCTCTTTTGGTTGTTGCTTATATCATCTTCTATATTTCTGCTTTGTTTATTTCTATTTTTTGTTGTTAGCATGTGTTCTTTCATTTATGAATTTTGTTAAATGTTAGATATAGTAATGAAATTCGTAGATAACCGCCGGAAAACCGTAGATAATATCCTGAAATTTGTAGATAATGTCATCTGAAAAGCGTAGATAACGATATGAAATTCGTAGAAAACCGTCTGAAATTGTATTATTACTGAAAGAAATTCGTAGATAACTGCCTGAAATTGCATGCTCTCCTTTGTTACGTGTATTTTGTATTCTAAATTTTGTATATTTGTGGATATATTACTGAAAAGTGGTGGTTATATTACTGAAAAGTGGTGGTTATATTACTGAAAAGTGTAATTGTGGATATTGAAAAGTGTTGTTATTCTTACTATTTTTTTATCAATATTTTTTGTACTTTATCTGTTTTTTATAGTATTAGTGATCTTTCATCTACTAAATTTTGTTTTTGTTGTTGTTTTATGTAGTTTGATATGTTAAATTTTGTAAAGTGTAAGATTTTGGTTACTGTTTTATTAAAACTGTTTGTTTCATGTTGTTTAAAGTTTAAATGTGGATATTGAATACTTTTATTATTCTTAATTTATTTTTTTATGAGTTTATGTTTTTGTTATTTAATGTTTTATGTAGTTTTGTTACTGAAAATTGTTGTTTATTACTAAAAAGTGGTGGTTATATTATTGAAAAGTGTAATTGTGGATATTGAAAGTGTTGTTATTCTTACTATTTTTTTATCAGTTTTTGTTTTCATTTTATCTGTTTTTTATAGTATTAGTGATCTTTCATCTACTGATTTTTGTTTTATGTTTTTTGCTATGTTAAATTTTTGTAAAGTGTAAGATTTTTGGTTAGTTTTATGAAAACTGTTTGTTTATTATTAGTTTGCTATGAAAAGTGTTGTATACTTAATGAATTTTTATTAACAAGTGTTGTCATGCTATTTGTTGCAGTTCAAATTTCTGAAATGAGGACAAAAGAGTTTGCCTCTAAATCAAGTGCTAAGAGGAAATGCCAAGATATACTTTATTCTAGGAGAAAGAAGAGTAATCAAGTTCTGAATGATCCATTACCTGTACCTTCTGTTCCATTACTTGAACCGAATCCTGTTTCTAAGAAACAGAAATCTATTTCAAAGGATTCTTTGAAAGTATATGTGAATGTTAAAAAGGAGCCCAGGTAAATTTATTTAATTTATTTTTCAAATTTTTTTTTTTTGTTTTGTTTTGTTTATTCTTAACTAACATTTATTCCTTTTTTTTTTTTTTTTTTCAGTTCTCAGTTTGACTTTACATGTAGGCCAAAGGGACTTATTTCTTTAATTGAAACTTTTAATGAAAAACAGAAGAATGATATAAAAAGTGTTGGATTTGGAGGGTTGTTGAAGCTGTATAATTCTTGCATGGATAGGGGGATTTTGAAGTGGCTAGTTGATAATTTTAATGATGTCAGTCAAATGTTTGAATTAGACAACTTCCGTTCCTTTTCTATTACTGCAGATGACATCTATGATGTCTTTTGTATCCCCCGGATACCTTGTTGTCCAGTCCCTTTTTTTAAAAGGAATGATGAGAATGATTATTTAAAACACTTTAAAACTTCATACAATATCTTTCCTGGATCTTCTCTTCCACCTATGGAAAAAGTGTTGCGTAATCATTTTCCGAATGGGGGTGATGATTTCATTAGGGTGTTTATTCTCTATTCTTTGTTAAGCTTTCTTACTCCTACCCCCAATCGGATGGTTAGTACAAAGTATTTGAAAGCTGTTGAGGTTATTGAGAGTATCCCTAAGTTCGATTGGTGTACCCTTGTACTCGAAAAGATTTGTGAAGGAGTTAGATCCTTTAAGAGTGGGAACACAGTAACAAGTGGTTGTTTGATGGCTCTTAAGATTATATATTTTCATAGAGTTAAATGGCAGGGGAGAGCAGCAAATTATAAAATTCCGTTGATTCAGCATTGGTTAACTTTTGAAGTAGAGAAGAGGTGTAAGGAAGAGTCCCGATCTGGAAAGTATGGTTCAGGAGAACTAATTGTTGGTCTGTATCCTTTTACCAATTATGGTTTTTCTCGGAATATGTTCTTTATTCATACTGAACCAAGTGACAATAAATGTAAGTTTTTTTTCTGAAGATCATCCTAAAGATAAGGAATCTGTTGAGCATATTTTGAAATCAGCTAAAGTAAGTGGTGGAAAATTCAAGGTATGTTTTTCTTCTGAAATTTGGTGACTTGTTTATTTTTATAGTGTTGTTTATTATTATTGAAAAGTGTTGTTTATTATTATTGAAAAGTTGTGTCTATTATTATTGAAAAGTGTTGTTTTGTATTACTAAATTTTTGTTAATTCAAAATAATTAAAAGTGGAAATAGTTATTAGTGAAAAGTGGTGTCTATAATTAGTGAAAAGTGGTAACTGTTATTACTGAAAAGTGGTAACTGTTATTACTGAAAAGTATTTTGTGACTCTTGTTTATTTTTAACTATTATTACTGAAAAGTGGTAACTGTTTATTTTATTTTTTTTGTATGTTTTGTAGGATGTACATGATTTCTTGACATCTTTTAAGAAAGATGCCAATGAATTCAGTAACAAGTACTTGTCTGGTTTTATTGATATTAGTGAAGAGAATCCTGTGAAAAAAGATAATCCTGACACTCCTTCACCCCCCATGGATGCTGATTTTTTCAAAGCTGTTGATCAAATAGTTGCCAATTTCTTATCTAACAAAGAATTGGCAGAAAAGATGGAGGGTTTGAACAAGGAATCTAATTTTTCTTTCGACACTTCAAGATATGGATGGGATTCGTCCACACTTGAAGATGTTGTTGCTAATGATTTTTTGAATGAGGCCGATTTTTGTGGTGGTGACATTGTTTCTGATTTTGGAGCTGGTAATGTAAGTGAAAAAGTTACTGAAAAAAACAGTGTTGGAGTTGGGTGTGTCAATGAAGAAGTTCCTGAAAAGGACAATGTTGGAATTGGTTGTGTGAATAAAGAAGTTCGTGAAAATGATAATGTTGAAGTTGGTTGTCTTAATGAAGTAATTGATGACAAAGATACTGCTACTGAAAAAGATGATGCTGGTGTAAAAGATAATGTTGCAGAATGTTTTGAAGAAGATAATGTTGCAATAGGTGCTGTTCTGAAAGGATGTGCAGATATGGATAATGAGTTTGTTGGTGATTGTGTGAGAGACAATGACACTGATTATGATGTTCTTACTCCTGAGTTTTCTTTCATAACTGAAGATGTGGGATATGTTTCTGATTTTATGAATAATCACAAACGAGAGCTTTCTGGAATGCAACAATATGAAAAAGAGTTGGTGGATTTGTGTTTTTGTTCATTAGATGACAAGGCTGTTCAGCTGTAAGTATATATTTACGTTTTTATGAATTGATATTATATTAAATTTTGTTATTATAATCTAATTTGAGTTTTTTTTTTTTTATGTTTTGTCAGGGAAAATTACTTTTTCTTTGATTTGAATAACTTTGTGTTGAAGGAAGATGTTGTAACACTTATTCCGCCTCAGTGGGTTGTGAATTGTGTTATTAATGCATGGGCAATCATTTTAAATGAAGATGGTGTTGTAGGCAACGAGAAGAGTCGTTTTGTTTTTAATCTTGATCACTCTGTAAGTTACTTTTAATTCTGTTTTTATTTTATCTATTAGTGAAAAGTGGTAATCTATATTACAGAAAAGTGGTAATCTATATTACTGAAAAGTGGTAATCTATATTACTGAAAAGTGTTGAGTATTGTTATTCATAAACTTGTATATTTTTATAGAAGTGTTGAGTATTGCTATTTAAAAGTGGTAATCTATATTACTGAAAAGTGGTAATCTATATTACTGAAAAGTGTTGAGTATTGTTATTCATAAACTTGTATATTTTTATAGAAGTGTTGAGTATTGCTATTTAAAAGTGGTAATATATATTACTGAAAAGTGGTAATATATATTACTGAAAAGTGGTAATATATATTACTGAAAAGTAGTAATATGTTTTATTGAAGAGTGTTACAATCTGTAACTTTTGTTATTTTACTTTTAATTTTTCAATTTGTAGGGATCTTTGCAAAGCTACATGGAGAAAAAGATTACTAGAGAACAAATGATTGTGGATATTCATGAATCTTGGAATCAGTGGCTTACTGTGACAAGAAGAAATATTGATACTGTTGAATTGGTAATTTTTTTCTTTTCATTTTAATATTTTGTATAATTTAAGATTAATTGTTTATTTACTAATAAATTTATTGTTGTTATGCAGATTTTCATTCCCTTTGTTATTAGTGATCACTTTTCATGTATATGCATTAACTTTCCTGATAAGAAGATCCAGTTCTTAGATAACAGGAAGTATACTGAAGAGGAAGCTTTAAAGCCTTTCTTAACTTGTTCAAAAATGATGGTAAATTTATGTTTAATCTATTTCTTTATTATTTTATATTTTACTCATTTTGGAATAACAGAAATGTTTTTTGTTTTTGTTATTATAGGTGGTTGAAATGTCTAAATTATTGAAGAAAAGGAATCGCAAATTTGCAAGTGCTATTGCAAAATTTGAATATGAACAAGTTAAATTCACCTGGAAAGCTTCAAAGACGAGTTTTGATTGTGGTATCTTTTTAATGAATCATTTGAAATACTTCGATGGGACTGTTTATGAATCACCAAATTTGTTGAAGGTATGTTAATTTATTTTTTTTCTTAACATTTGTTATGATTTTTTTATTTATTTATTTAATACTGATTTTAAATTGTAGGCTTGTGGTAGACGACGTCTGCGTGCAGAGTATTGTGTTAGCATTATACTTTCCCGTCACAATCAGAGCAGAGGTGATGTAATTTTAAAGCTGAAGGAGTTTTATGAAAACAAACCTCGTTTGATAGATTCAATATCTGCAAAAAGGAGGAAGGGTGTTGCAGAAAGGAAGCATAATGCCAAGAAGAAGAACTATGGAGAATTTTTATAAATAGTCTATATTAGTTGTAGGGATGTTTTAGTATAGATTTGAAGTTATGTATGTTGGTAATGTTAGTTTAATGTTGAATACTAAAGATTAGTTTTGTGTTTTAAATACTTTTGAAAGCATTTTGTTAATTAAAAGTGGTAATATTTTGTTTGTTAAATTTTTTAATATCTGAAAAGTGGTAATTTATTTGAAAAGTGGTAATTTTAATTACTGAAAAGTGGTAATTTATTAAAAAAAACTTTTTTTTTTTAAATTGGTAAATTTTATTAAAGAAAAGTTTCTCTATTTGTAATACAAAAGTGGTTTTTCGTGTCACAGAAAAGTGTATTTCCTTTTTGGAAGTATAGATATTATAAATTTAAATTATATTTAATTCGTATTAGACCACTTTATAAAATATAAATGATTTTTTGTAACTTGTTATGTTGTAGCGTAGTCGGTATTAGTTAAGTATGTTTTGTCATATAGATACACAGTTCGAGTCTAATTGTTGACTTTTTTTTTATATTTATTTTCCCGCACTTTAATATACTCATTATTTTACTTTTGAGGCTTTTAGGTTGTCATTCATATTACCTGCGCGATTTTCAATTTTCTTTTTCTACACGCAACACGATCGCTCCTTTCTGTGAATATCAATTGTATACAGTGATTCAATTTTCACCAACGATCGGGGTAGTTTTCTGTGATAGACTGATTGTTTCATATACAGAAGTTTATCCAGGATGTTTGATGAAATTGAAAAAGGTATCGTTCACTGTTTTTTACGGTTTTTGATTAAATACTCTGTTTTTTTGTTGTTTTTCAGATTTTTTGATTATAATTTATTTTATTTACCTATTTATCTTATTTGAATTACTTTGTAAGAGTACAAGGTTGATGAAGTTCATCGATATATACTTTAGTTTGATTCCCTGTTTTTTATATTCTGTTTTTTTGTGTTTTTTGATTCGTATTAGTAGTTTACTGTAGTGTATTTGATTGTTCTTATGTTTTCTTAATTTATCATTGTTTTTTCATAAATAACATTCAACACTTTTCAGTAATAACATTCAACACTTTTCAGTAATAACATTCAACACTTTTCAGTAATAACATTCAACACTTTTCTATATTGAATTACACTTTTCGTAATAAACAGATGTAATTTCAATTTTTTTATTTAATTTTGCTGCAGGAAAGAGTATGATAGATTCATCAGAAAGAATTGTTGATCAGCAGACTGATCAGTACACTACAACAAAATGCATTTTTTGTAACAAATTTATTTGTAACCAACTATAAAATGGTTACAAAAAGTTGACCTATTGTAACGAAATTCTATTTTCGTTACAAAAAGTCACATTTTAAATAACAATAAGTAATTTTCGTTACAAATTAAAAAAATGGTTACAAATAGTAAATTACTTCTTATTTTATTTTCTTCATTCATTTTTTTAAAGATATATGCAAATTAAATATAATTCCTTATTTTACGGTATAAATGTCTTCTTATCTTTTTTTATATATATAAGATTTATAATATAATATAAATTTGAGGCTACTGGCTAATATGTCGTATATTTTTTTCAACTATTTAAGACTAATTAAATTTAGGAATTTGCTTTATTTAATTATCTAACTCTAAAATTAAGAGTATTCTGTTAGTAATTCAAACTGATTTGAGAAAGGGGTCACCGACACATCACACATGTAAAAGTCCAAAATTAAAAGTATTTTAAAGTCCAAAACTTATTTCAGAAACGCGTTGAATAAAAAATGGTATGGAAAGGCGGTAAGTTCTGAGAGATGCACTTTCCCTTTTAATTTATTAATTAAATAATAATGTAAAAAACCTAAAATACCCTTTTAAGTAAAACACTAGTACTAAATACACCCTACAACTATCTACACACCATTCAACATTTAAGCCCTACAAAGCTGCAACCACTTCTGCCGGCGCCGGAACCACCGCCGGCACCACCACAATCTCAAAAAAACAAAACAAAAAAAACTAACAGCAACTGCCACCACTTCATGCCACCCCACCACTTCAGGACCACCACCACAATCTAAAAAAAAAACCTTGTGTCTCAGAATTTTTTTTTAATTTTCAACCCTGGTTTGTCGACCATATACCCTCTCATCGATAAATTGTTGTCGACGAAATTGTATATAGTCGACCTTCAAAAGGTCGAAAAAAATTCAATTTAAAAATAAAATAAAAATCAACACTGTATTGTCGACTATATAAACTTCCGTCGATAACTATTTGTCGATCATATACACTCTCGTCGACAACAATTTGTCGACTAGAGTGTACATGGTCGACCATAAACGATCGAATTTAAAAAAAAGGAAAAAAAAAACTTACTGCACAAAAAAAGGAAAAAAGGAAAAAAAAATCTTATCTGTGGATGGGGACGGTGACGGTGGCGGAGGACCTGCGGCGGCGGAGGAGGGAGTCGCGATGATTGGAGAGAAAACGAAAAAAAAAAAAAACAGAAAAATTAAGAAAAAAATGGGTGCAGCGATGGGCCGCGGCGGCTGGGGCGAGGGCTACGGCCGGCATCGGATGGACGGGGGAGGGGGGCGGCCGGACAGGGGCGGGCGGGGTGGGAAAAATTTGCAGAAAAGAAGAAAAGAAAAATGGTGGGGGAGAGGGAGGGGAGGGGACGCGACGGTGGTGGCGATGGCGGGCGGGGGCCGCGACGGTGGTGGCGAGGACCGCGGCGGCAGCGGCGATATCGATGGCCGGCGGCGGGTAGAGAGTGAATGGTTGGGGGTGGAAAATGAGATGTAGATGATTGGAAAATTAGGGTTTTGTGGGTTTAGGAGAAGGTGAAAGAAATGAGGTGGGGTGCATTTAGTGTATATTTAATGAAGGGTATTTTAGGTTTTTTACCTATTATTTTATTAATAAAACTGAAAGGGGGAGTGCATCTCTCCAAAATGGAGGTGCATATAGTCAGACCCAATCCTAAATCCTAAACCCAAATATTACGCCTCCCACGTAAATCCCAAATCCTACGCCTCAAATTCCTAATTCACAACCTTTTTCTATTGACGCTTCCACCCTCTACCAGCGCCCGGCGGCACCTTGGGGAAACCCTCGCCAAAGATTTGTATCTAATTTCAATTTGTACCATCACAGCTGATATCAATTTACGCAAATACGACCTACTCTTTTGCGATGCTCTCCCAGGAAATTCAGATTTCAAATGATTCTCAGCGCAATTAAGTTGTCACGAGCCACGTTGTTTCAATATCAGGTAACGCCTCTCTTAATTCTCTTTTATGGACTCTAACTTGTCGACACCCACCCCACGTTTTGTTTGAGTTTCTTATTGATTTTTGGGCTTTAATTGTTGTTTGTGTAGTATATAAAGGCAATATGTGGGCTATAAAGTTGTTGAGTTTGTATAATTTGGAACTGATTCTATCTTGAAATGTCTGTTGTAATTTTTAGTATGTATTTGTGGATTTTGAAATGTCTACTTTTAGTATGTATTTGTGGATTTTGAAATGTCTGTTGTAATTTTTTTTTATTATGTTTTACTTGTATATATCTGTTCTGATATCTGACTATCTCTGCTTTAAAGAAAATTAATAAAGAATGTGTTTTTGTTACCACTGGGTTAGTGAGGGTGTATTATAGTGCTAATAAATATGCTATAATTATCTGTATAAGGATATTACATGTAATCATTGTAGACTGATTAGTGCTGCTTATGAGTGGTGAGCCTTTTTGTTTTATCTTTCAATTTTTATCATACAACTTCACATGCTAGTTGCATGCTGTAGTAATCAAGTGTAGTTTGAATGGACAACACATTTTTAATCTGTATAGCTGGTATGATTAAGCTTGTTTGTTGATACTTATAAATAACAGCTTGTAATAAAGTGTAATTTGAATGGTACGGTGAGAAACTCATTAGAATATAGACTATTTATGTTGAGGATATTGCTTAATTTGTTACTAGTTAGAGATTGATTTGCACAATGTGCTTTTTTTTTTATATTTTGCTAACAAGAGAGTTTCAGTTTCCTGAATCTGATTGGGTATATATGAAGTGGATATGTCGTAGCATCAAATGATTTGCCTACATAATATATTGTTTACATTTAATTTTTTTTAAGTGATTACAAGTTGAACTTGCTTGTAAGCAAAAGACAATTTTTATTACGAAAACTATTAACTTAACCATGTGCCTTTTCACTTTTCAGTTATGTTCATAAAAATAGTTTGTAGTCTGCTCTGTCCTTCTAATTTTGCCTAATATATCTAAATTAGTTTTTTGAACAACATATTAGTTTTTTTTAACCCATCTAAAGTTAGTCTATGTTTGAGAATCATATCTGTTGATTGTATAAATTGCAGTTTATGTATTTTGTATTTTTGTTAATCTGAAAAAAAAAAAAAACAGATACCTGACTTGAGGCACTTGAAATTTCTAGTATGCTTTGGTAAAATCAATAGGAGTTAATTCTCATTCCATGATTTTCTGCTCTGTTTAATAACGCAAGCTTGGAGGTAAAGGTTTTAGTTTCTGTAGGGATAGTTTATTGTAGTGGATCTTTTGTGTATGTGAATTTATTTAATATTAAAGAAACTTAGGAATCTGAAAGGGAGTCGATGACTAAATAATTTGTCAGGGGCTTGGTCTTGAAGAGAATTTACGTGTATTACAAACATTTTCCTTTGATCAGATACTGTCAATAATGTTTCTATTGAAGACGTTGAGTTAGACTTAATGGATGAAGATCAATAATGTTTCTATTGAAGACGTTGAGTTAGACTTAATGGATGAAGAGAATTATGATATTAACATAGGTAATGAACTACGTGGAATGTTAGGTGAAGTAAGAGCTACAAAATCTCATGAACCTTCTTTAGAAAGGTTATTGTCAAGATGCTATTTCCCTTATAAAGTCTCAACAAGAACAAATCAAGCTTAACGAAGAGCAGCCAAAACCATGATGAAGAGATAGCAACGCAAAAATTTCACACAAAAGTTATCCTAGGCATTGTCAGGTACATACTAGTCAATTACTTTGACTCTTTTTTTTTTTTTTTTGCACTTTTCCCTTTAGATGACTTATTAAGGCTACCTGTTTATTTAGATTCATTTGCTTTTTTTAGAGACATAATAAAATTGTGCAGTATTGATTATTTTGCTTGTTTTTTTTTAGGGTTGGAATTATAATTTTCTAAAAGACTGCATTAATTTCCTAATTTTTATGGGTTTTGAATTTGGCTTAACTTTTAATGTGCCTATGTTTGAGTGTTGATTTGTGATTCTTATAAGTGTTTTGTATGGTATGCTGCTCAGTTTTCAATTGATGAGAGGTGATTTGAGATACGTACTTGAATCCTCTTAGTTTTGATTGGTTGTATTTAGTTATAGGAGGTTGTTTTCTTTCTTTAATGCTGGATATCTTTTTTTTTTTTTTTCTATGTAGTAAACTTAAATTTGTGTACACTGTTGTGTTTTTTTGTAGGACAAACGAAGTTTCACTTTGATCGTAGTCAAGAAGACTAATCAAGACTTTGATCAAGTATATGGTTCTTTATGCTAGCTATTAGACACGTTGAATGTCGAAATACATTTTCCTATAATTGTTTAGAGCGTTTTTAGACATTTTGTTTCAGGATCTAGATTAGATGACATGATAGTTTTTTTTAGAGTGTATGTTAACATTGCTGATGTAGTCCATTTGAAGAATTATCATTTTCTAGAAGTAAAATCATTACAGTATGACTCTTATGTTTTTAAAGTTTTCATTAAATAAAGTATTTGAGTTCTATTAATTATTTATTTTTTAAATGAAATAAGTTTGTAAATGATACGTACAAAATATTAGTAATAAATAAATATTTTAGTATTACAACTTATTTGTAACGAAATTGATATTTGAATAAATTTTACAATAATTTGTAACAAAATTTTTGTTACCACTATTAAGGTTTTTGTAACTAAAAAAGGTGTCGTTACAATTGTATTGGTAACGAAATTGAATTTTTTTCGTTACAAGAACTTTTTGCAACGAACTTTACAAGACCAACTTTTGTAACAAAATGTTTCGTTACAAAAGGTTTTTGTAACCAAAACTTGACTTTTTGTAACCAATTTTTTTTGTTACGAAAAGTGCATTTTGTTGTAGTGGTATCAGATAACTTACGATGAAGAAGATATATGCGACTTGACAATGATTAGAGATGATACATATGATGAAGAAAATATTGATTTAAGTAATGATCAAGGTATTTCTTATAACACTTTTTAATTATATAATAAAATCATTTATTTTATGTTAATTATTTTTCTATTTTTTATTACAGAAATCAACTCTGAAACAAATAGTTTTTGTAGTTCTTTAATTGGTATGAGAAGAAACACTTTAGATGAGGTTTATGAGCTTTACCGTATTCATTCAAGAGCTTTGGGTTTTAGTGTTCGAAAGTCTAGTTGTAGATTTTCTAGAGATAACAGTCCTATACAGTTGTCGAAGCAGTATGTGTGTTCTTGTCAAGGAAAAAAATTGGAAAAGACTGATAGTTTAGGAAAAAAGAAAAAAAACTCACTGATTACTAGGACAGGTTGTAAGGCAATGATGAGGGCAAACTGGAATCGTGATGGTTTCTATGAGGTTGTTAAACATGTAGTTGAGCACAATCATCCATTGACAAGAGCTGAATGGAGTCATCTTCACAGATCTGAGCGTAAGATCACCAATGATAAGGCTAAAGCAATAGAAGACACGGTATCTTCGGGAATGAAAGCTACAGAGTCTTTTCGCTACATGGCACACACTGTTGGTGGAGAAGATAACATTGGTCATACTATAAAAGATCATATCAATTTTGTAACACGATGGAAAGCCAAAATAATCGAGGGTGGTGATGCAGCAAAACTGATTGAGATGTTAAGAGAACAAGCTTCAAAAGAGACTGATTTCTTTTATAAGGTTAGAATGGATAATGAAAGTAGGTTAGCACATGTTTTTTGGAGAGACACTATGATGAAGGAAGATTACAATATTTTTGGAGATGTCATGGTATTTGATACCACATACAGAACTAATAGATATGAGCTGATATGTGCTCCATTTGTTGGAGTAAATAACCATTGGAAGAATGTAATGTTTGGTTGTGCCTTTATTTCCGATGAGACGGTTGAAACGTTTGAGTGGCTATTTGATGTATTCAAGAAATCTATGTCTGGGAAAACTCCTGTTACAATTTTTAGCGATCAGGATCTTGCAATGTCAAAGGCTATTGAAACGGTATGATTTCTTGTTTTTAATACTGTAAAGGGTTAGTATTCAATACTGAAAAATGGTATATTATTGTGCTTTTTGTTTTTCTAGTTTTTGTTGTGTGTTTGGAATTCTGGTTTCGTCTTTAATTTCAGTTATTGCTTTCTTTCATATTTTGTTACTGTAGCTAGTCAGTTAATAGCCAGAGTAAAACCTCCCCTTATATATTCATCTTATGCTTAATTTAATATAATGAAGTGGTAGTCTTTAACTCTAGAAAGTGTTTGTTTCATAAGACTGAAAAGTGGTAGTCTGTAATAATGAAAAGTGTTGTCTCATAATACTGAAAAGTGTTGTTATTTCTTCAATTTTGTTTCAGACTTTTCCAAGAACAAGGCACAGATTATGCATTTGGCACATTCAAAAAAATGCTGTATCACAGTTTGGAGATTTGAAGTCTGATGAGGAATTCAAGAAAATTTTCAACAAGTGTTTGTTGGGTTGTAAAAATGAAGAAGAGTTTGAAAGTTCCTGGAAGTCTATGGTTACCAACTATAACTTGGAGAATAATGATTGGTTTAATAGACTATACAGCTTGAAATTGAAGTGGTGTACTGCATTGAATAGAGATTTTTTTTCAGCTGGGATTCGATCTTCTCAAAGGAGTGAAAGTACAAATCATTCTATTGGTCTTAGTGCAAGTTTGACCACCAGTTTGACTGACTTTTATTCAATCTTTAAGGATGTAATTAATAGATGGAGAAGAGCTGAAAGGCAAGATGAGTTCACATGTTCAAGAGCACGTCCTGATAGTCTTTTTGCAATGGCTGGACTGTTGAAGCATGCTTCAGAGGTATACACTCTTACACTTTTTACAAATTTTCAGAAAGAATTCATGAAGGGTGTTTCTTCTACTAGTTCAGTGGTTTCAGTACTACAGGACACTACTACAGTATATAGAGTGTTATCACCTCATGGGAAGAAAGTAAATGAAGTCATTTTTGACAGCAGCATGAATTTAGTAACCTGTGACTGTTTGAAGTATGAAGGATTTGGTATTTTGTGTTACCATTCTTTGAGGATACTTATTATAAATTCTGTTCAAAGAATACCAGATCTTTATATTAGTAATAGATGGACAAAGATGGCCAAATCAGAAGTGTGGGAAAAATTTGGAAAAGAAGGACAGATTAGTGGTAAATTTTTGATGTCTGTACCATGGAGTCATGAAGTTACAAGGATATTCTATAACCTTGCTTTGAGAGCAGAAGGTAATGAGGAAAGTATGAAGATAATTGGAGAAGGTCTTAAAAGTTATTTATCTGCTATTGATGCAGTGAATTATACAGGAACTGTAAAAGGTGCAAGTTCATCATCAAAAATACTTGATCCACCTCGTATAAAGACCAAAGGCAGAGGAAAAAGAATAAAAGGACACTTTGAGACAAGTAAGAAGAGTGGAGAAAAGAAGAAGAAGAAGAAGAAGAACAATGATCAGAAAAAAGAAAATATTTCTGTTGTTCAATTTCAAGAATTTGGATCTAAAACTCCTAATCCACATTTATTTTAATTTTTAATTTTTTATATTTGTATGTTCTTTTTTAAACGTATAAACTGATAAATATTTTTCATTTGTTACAGTGCTTTGACTTTAGTATTCTTAGTAATTTTATTCAAGTTAATGAAAGTGGTAACTAGTATTTATAAAAAAATGAAAATTAATATTATTGAAAAGTGGTAACTATTTGTATGAAAAGTGGCAGTCTTTAATACTGAAAAGTGGCAATAATTAAAACATGGTAATAAGAATAACTTTTTTTTAAATTTTGAATTATTAAAAAACAAAATAAGAATAACATGTTTTAGTTCTTTATTAAAGTGTCAATAATGGAGACGTTTTTTATTAAAATAATGAAAGCGTGTTTTTACTTTAATATAATGAAAGGTGGTAGTTGATAACAATAATATCTTCCGGACGATTCATATTCAAATCATCTCCCTCGTTTTTCGTTCCTTCTTATCTTTTGAAGAATCATTCAGTTTCTAGAGTTTTCTTGTATTTTCGAATCAATTTTCATCTCCGATCTTCTACAAGTATTCTATTTCCACAAGTTCATCTACAAGTTTTCATCTCCGATCTTCTTCTTTGAGGTCAGTATTTATTTTCTCAAACTATTTCTTCATTTCTCTGTTTTAAAAAATTTTACAGTTCCTTTTTCTATTTCTTCAGTTAATGTTCTTTTCTATTTTTTGATCCAAATAACAGTCAAGTTTTATTTTAGTTCTGAGTTTATGTTTCTGATTGTTTACGAGGTTTGTTTTTTTTTTTTTTTGCGAAATGTTAATAATTCGTGGAAAGATATATGCAATTTAGGTTAATAAAGTGTTTTGTGTTTGTTTTTTCGTTCGATCCACAATAATCATATTTTTCTGATTTTTTTTTTTAATTATAGGAATTTATTTTTGACAGTAAAAATTGTGTTCTGTAATGTTTAATAAAAATAAAAATGTATTTGAAATGTATTTTTTTTTTAGATATGAGGACTAAAAATTCTGCTGGGAGATACAGCATTGAAGAAAATCCTGTTGTTGCATCTAGTTCTAAACATCCAGTTCTTAACACTGAAAAGTGTTGACTCTTAACACTGAAAAGTGTTGACTCTTAACACTGAAAAAGTGTTGCCTCTTATTACTGAAAAGTGTTGATTCTTAACAATAAAAAGTGTTGATTCTTAACAATAAAAAGTGTTGATTCTTAACAATAAAAAGTGTTGATTCTTAACAGTAAAAATTGTGTTCTGTAATGTTTAATAAAAATAAAAATGTATTTGAAATGTATTTTTTTTTTAGATATGAGGACTAAAAATTCTGCTGGGAGATACAGCATTGAAGAAAATCCTGTTGTTGCATCTAGTTCTAAACATCCAGTTCCAAAGAAAAGAAAGGTTAATCAAATTGATGGTGCTGAGAGGTACATATTATTTTATAATTTCAATTTTTTAGTTATTTTAAGTTCATGTAATCAATTTTTGTATGTTTTTGTTTGTTTGTTTTTTGCAGCTTGTTTGATTGTACATGTTGCCCAAGTTGTCTTCTTACTGTTATAAATTCTCTAAATTCTAAACAAAGGGAAGATATTACAAGGATAGGTTTTGGTGGTCTTTTACACTTGAAAACAAGTTATTTAGATAGAAATATGGTTTCGTGGTTAGTTCAAAATTTCAATCCCATTAGCCATATGGTAGAGTTAGACAGTCTCCGTTCCTTTCCAATAACTGCTGATGATGTCCATGATGTTTTCATGCTTCCCCATAATCCTATACTTCCTCTTTCTTTTTACAAAAGAAATGATGAAAGTGCCATTATTGAAAGTTTTAAGAGTGATTATATTATTTTTCCTGGTCAGTCAATTACATGTATTACAGATGCTATGTTGCACAAATTTCCTGATGGTGGTGATGATTTTATAAGAATGTTCGTTTTTTATGCTTTGTTATCTTTTCTCACTCCTCCATCAAATAGACTTATTTCCATGAAATATTTAAAACCACTTGAGGTCATTGAAGATATAAATAAGTTTGATTGGTGCTCTTTTGTTCTCCAAAAGATGTGTGATGGAATTAAGTCTTATAAGTCTAGAAAAAGCAAAAAATTTGTTTCTGGTTGCATGTTGCTCCTTCAAGTAGTATATATGCATAGGCTTAAGTGGCAGGGATTCCCTGAACCTATCACACTTCCTTTGATTCAACACTGGGCAACTGAGAGAGTGAAAGAAAGAAGCAAACAAGAATCTGAAGCTGGGAAGTATGGATCAGGAGAATTAGTTATAAATGTTTATCCAATTTCTTCAAATGCTGTGAAGTTTGATGAAGGTTTGAAAGGAAAGCAGACTGTTGGTCAACCAAAGTTTAAGGTATTTTTCTTTTATAAAGTATAATTCTTTTTTTTTTTGAAAAGTGATATATATGTACTTGTTGCAAGTTAAAATTTGTATACTGGAAAGTGGTAATCACTGTAAAGTGTTAATCTTAACACTGAAAAGTGTTGACTCTTAACACTGAAAAGTGTTGACTCTTAACACTGAAAAGTGTTGACTCTTAACACTGAAAAAGTGTTAATTTTAACACTGAAAAAGTGTTGCCTCTTATTACTGAAAAGTGTTGATTCTTAACAATAAAAAGTGTTGATTCTTAACAATAAAAAGTGTTGATTCTTAACAATAAAAATTGTTGATTCTTAACACTGAAAAGTGTTGACTCTTAACACTGAAAAGTGTTGACTCTTAACACTGAAAAGTGTTAATTTTAACACTGAAAAGTGTTGCCTCTTATTACTGAAAAGTGTTGATTCTTAACATTAAAAATTGTTCTTTTTTTAGTGAATGTTAATATATTATTTTTATTTGTAGAATGTTGATGAGTTCTTTACATCGTTGAGGGAAGATGCAAATGAATTCACTTCCAAATACATGAATGGTTTGATTGAAATTAGCAAGGAAAATCCAGTGAAGAAGAAAGGAACAGATTCAAACAATTCTTCACCTCCAATGGATGAAGAATTTTTTAAAGCTGTAGATGAAATGGTCACAAACTTTGAAATGACTAGAAAATTGGCAGATTACATGCCTTCTTTTAGGCTCTTGACACCGTCTCCTGAAGATATTTCAAAATATGGATGGACCGAGTCTGTTTTGAAAGATCTTTTTGCAGATGAGAATAGGAAGGATTGTGGTACCTCAAATGTGGAGGATGTTCACGATAGCGGGGATTCGACTGATGAATGTTCCGATGAAGATTTAAATGAAACTTTGATCTCCATTTCTTCAAAATACAAAAGTGTTGTTTCTGAAATCGATGATGAAGAGTTTTCATTTTTGAAAGAAGATCATGGTTATATTTCTGATTTCATGATTGGACATCAATCTTCTCTTATTAATATGAGAAAGTCTTACAAGGAGATTGTTGATTGGTGTTTCTGCAATTCAAATGGGAAAGCATTTTCATTGTGAGTATATGTTTATTTTTTATTTTTTATTATTAATTACTGTAATATATACTGATATTTTTACTTTATTTTTTCAGGGAAAATTTCTTCTTCTTTATTGATGATTACTATCTTAAAAAAGAAGATATTCAATCTCTTTCCCCATGTCAATTTGTTAAGCAGCCTGTTATAGATGCGTGGGCCATAATTCTGAATGCAGATGAGTGCTTTGATGGTGTCCGCAGTCGCTTCATTTTTAATTTGCAGCACTCTGTAAGTTTTTTTTTTTTTTTTTAATTACTTTTTTTTAGAGTACTATTTTATATTATTTCTAACTATTAACGATTCTTTTATTATTTTTCAGTCTACTATTCAAAGATTTTTTGACAACAACATCAGTAAGACTGTGTTCATTTCTGAAATACACCGATTCTGGAATAAGTGGCTTGGTTTGTTCGATCTTAATATTGAACTTGTTGAAATGGTATATATTTTATTTTTTTTAGTATGCAAAGATTATTATTTTATTAAATAGTAGATTTATTTTATGTATACTAACATTTTGTTTTTCTGTAGATTTTTATTCCATTTTGTTTGAATAGCCACTATGCTGCTGTAGTAATAAATTTCACAGATCAAAAAATCCAGTTTTTAGACAATATTGTCTATAAAGATGCAACAATCCTGAAGCTTTTCACTGATTGTGTTGATTTGCTTGTAAGTTATGAAATCAATATTTTTTTGTTTTTGTTTTAAATTATTATATCATTATATCTAAAGTTTAATATATATTTTTTTAATGCAGGTTCATGAAATGTCTTTCTTCTTAAAGTTAAGGAATCACTACAAAGCAGATGAAATGAAGAATTATATGTTTGAAGAAGTTAATTTTGAATGGAAAGGTTCAAAGGGGAAAAATGATTGTGGAGTGTTCTTGATGGACCATTTGAAAAATTTCAATGGTGTGCCTTACTATTCACCATCTTTGAAAAAGGTATTTTTTTTTTTTTAAATTTATTATTTTAAATCTGCTGTTCTTCTTTCAATTTTTAGTGTATAATATTTTGTTTGTCCTTTAAATATAGGCAAGTCTAAGAAGATGTTTAAGGGCTGAATTATGTTCTAGCATTCTACTGTCTGACATGAATCACTATAGAGTTGATGTCATTAAAAATTTGAAGGTGTTTTATGAGATGAAGCCTCAGTTGATGAAAGGAAAAGGAAAAGTTTAGAAAAGAGATGTTGGTGATATGATGTTGGAGATGAATTTTGTGTGCTTTGAAGAAGATTTTACTATTCAGTGTGCTATACTTTTATGATGAATACCTATTTTATGATGTTTTTTTATGTTGATTTTGGACAATTTGTTATTTAGTTTCATTATTAGTGAAAAGTGTTGATGTTAATGTTTTCGTATGAAAAGTGTTGTTTATTATTACTGAAAAGTAGTGTCTATTATTAGTGAAAAGTGAAAATAGTTATTAGTGAAAAGTGGTGTCTATAATTAGTGAAAAGTGGAGTTTATTATTAGTGAAAAGTGGTTTTTATTATTATTTAAAAGTGTTACTAAATTTTTTTAATTCAAAATAATCAAAAGTGGTAACTGTAATTACTGAAAAGTGGAAATAACTATTAGTGAAAAGTGGTGTCTATAGTTAGTGAAAAGTCAGGTCTATTATTATTGAAAAGTGTTTTGTAATATTAAATTTTTTTAATTCAAAATAATTAAAAGTGGAAACTTTAATTACTGAAAAGTGGAAAAAGTTATTAGTGAAAAGTGGTGTATATTATTTGTGAAAAGTGGGGTGTATTATTAGTGAAAAGTGAGGTCTATTTATTATCGAAAAGTGTTGTTTATTATTACTGAAAAGTGGAGTCTATTATTAGTGAAAAGTGGTTTTTATTATTATTTAAAAGTGTTACTAAATTTTTTTAATTCAAAATAATCAAAAGTGGTAACTGTAATTACTGAAAAGTGGAAATAACTATTAGTGAAAAGTGGTGTCTATAGTTAGTGAAAAGTCAGGTCTATTATTATTGAAAAGTGTTGTTTTGTAATACTAAATTTTTTTAATTCAAAATAATTAAAAGTGGTAACTTTAATTACTGAAAAGTGGAAAAAGTTATTAGTGAAAAGTGGTGTCTATTATTTGTGAAAAGTGGGGTGTATTATTAGTGAAAAGTGAGGTCTATTATTATCAAAAAGTGTTGTTTATTATTACTGAAAAGTCGAAATAGTTATTAGTGAAAAGTGGTGTCTATAATTAGTGAAAAGTGGGGTCTATTATTAGTGAAAAGTGGTTTTTATTATTATTTAAAAGTGTTACTAAATTTTTTTAATTAAAAATAATCAAAAGAGGTAACTGTAATTACTGAAAAGTGGAAATAAGTATTAGTGAAAAGTGGTGTCTATAGTTAGTGAAAAGTCAGGTCTATTATTATTGAATTTTTTTTTTAATTCAAAATAATTAAAAGTGGTAACTTTAATTACTGAAAAGTGGAAAAATTTATTTGTGAAAAGTGGTGTCTATTATTTGTGAAAAGTGAGGTGTATTATTAGTGAAAAGTGTTGTTTTGTAATACTAAATTTTTTTAATTTAAAATAATTAAAAGTGAATTACTGAAAAGTGGAAATAACTATTAGTGAAAAGTGAGGTTAGTGGTAACTGTTATAATTGGTAAATATATATATATATTTTTTTTATAAAAGTATATTCGTATTAAAAATAAAAAATGTTTAAGGACACAGGGTTCAAACCTGTGACCTTATACTCCTTTCAAAACATTGTAACCGCCAGTCCAGCGGTTACTTTGTTTGTCAAAATTCGCGTTTGTATCTTATAATTTATTGACTGGTCGCATAGTGTGCACGTGCACACTATGCACCAGAGACCAACTCAAAGATGGATAAATCTTAAATACACTCGATTGCACACGGTGCACACGAGTTGTATTTATTTATTTTTTCTCTAGTTTTTCTCATTTTTTTCATTTTAGTTTTTCCCATTTATTTTTGTCTTTTTATAATAAAAAATCACAACCTTTAATTTAATTTAATGGTGTTTTAAATTGATATAAGTTTTTTTTCTCTGACCAATAAATGACGATGTGATTCGCTGGAGAGTGTGTATATTTGCCACATAATATTATATGTAGGCGTGGCGTGGGGTATATACCTCTCCAGCTTTGTTTAATGCACTTCCCCTCCATTTTTTTTATTTAAATATTTATGAAAAATACCTATTTTGTCCTTCAAGTAAAATACAAGATAGATACACTCAACCCCCAGGAGTTGGCCTAGTAGTGTAGGTGATTGGGTGTGAGATTGCTTGTGAGATTGCTCGTTTTTGTGCTCACTATTGCTATGTTATCATAGCATTTTGATGTGATTTTGGTCATAATTGTTAGAAATGGTGCTACTAACCTTGTTGTCAAGAAATGTGTCCAAAGTATAGGAAACGAGGTGAAATAGTCCATTTTAAAGGGAAAACGAGCATTGGCGCATTGGAAGAGAAATTCGGTGGAAGGACGAGCAAGGAAAGTCAAGAAAAATCGAAGAAAAAGTCCAAGGATGCAGGATCCAAACGGCCGGTCGAGTAAGCCCACACTGGCGGTCGAGTGAAGTCGAGTTACAGAAACTTTCAAAGTTTCTCATCTCACTCGACCAGCCGAGTGAGCCCAAACGGGCGGTCGAGTGAGTTCATTTCACTCGACCGGTCGAGTGAGCCCAAACGGGCGGTCGAGTGAGTTCTGGAACCACTTTTGGTTCTGGAACTTTTTCTCACTCGGCCGACCGTTTCACCTCACACTGGCGGTCGAGTGAACTTACAGTTTCGGGGTTTTTCGCGAATTTTGAAGAACTTCAAGGACCAAAGTGCTAATTTCGTCTCACACACTCTTGGAAGCTTTAAATAGCTTCAAAACTCAGTTTGTAAACATCTTTTGGCCTCATTTATTACAACTCTTAAACCCTAGTTCATCTTAATCCCCATTTCCACATTTATTGCTCATTTAATTCATAGTTTAGCTTAAAGATAGAGTACTTAGCATAGGTTTTTGAAGAAGAAGGCTCCACACTTTTGTAATAGCTAGGTATTTTGAAGAAACAACAAGGTGACTTCAAACCATTCTCTCATTTTCTATATAATTTCATATTTAATGTTTATCTTGATTTCTTTTGATGTTTTAGCCATGGGTGTTTCTCAAAACACCATGGGCTAAGTTTATTTATGCTTTGGGTGTTCTAAAACCATGTGAATATTAAGTTTGGAATTGTTTGAGCTTTGTTATTGTTAAGATTAGATTTATTGCTTCTTTTAATGGGTATTATTGGGACTTTGTATGTTAACTTCTATTAATCCATATTTAGATGCATGTTTAGCGTAGACGAGAGTTACATGGACATGTCTATATTTATGGTGTGAGTTGTTGGTATGCAAATGTGTTAGTTATACTTTTAATTCGTCGAGAGAGAGTTAATCGTATTAGAACCCCATTAAAGAACATTAATTACTTGAATGGTTATTTGAGTAGTTGGTGAGGAATAGGAAGAAAACCTTATTACCGGGTTTGGGAACACCTTAGAATCAAGGCTATATTACCCGAAAGGAAATGGTTGTCATCCTAGCATTTAGGTGCTCTTAGCAAATATTGATTAAAGCAATTAACAGCGTAAAATCAATTCCTCTCTATTTCACTAGGTGGAGAACACCCGAAGCATTCTCTCACCCTTGCACTTCTTCGAATTATATTCGTAGTTGTTCTTTGTTTTAATTGTTAAATACTTGCTTAGTAGTCATTTTCTTTGTTAAGTTGTGGTAATTTCTCTTATTTGTGCTTTTCTCACTTTTAGTAGTATAAATCACTTGTTAGTTTCTAGGTTGGTAGTTGATTTAATTTCTAGCATCTTGGTAGTAATTTAGCTTTGATTTTAGAAATCCAAAAACCCGAAACCGTAGTTACATTAGTTATTACAACACAAAACTCTAGGGATCCATTACACAAACTCACCTCTTAGGTCGAAACTACTTGGTCGAATACTTCCATTACTACTACGAACCCTTATGCTTGAGGGGAAGTAGTTAGTCAACACTTAGTGACCAAAAATTCGTTCAAGTCAGTAGGCTAGGGACTTAGGAGTATGCCCCGCAAGTGGGCGATGGGATTGGTCCCCCGGAATTAGTCGTCCCTTGGACCGGATACCCGAGACTTGAAAAAAAACAAGATAGATACACTCCCCTAAATACTAACCCTAACCCTAATTATCCTACAAATTTCCTATTTTTCACATTAAAACCCTAATTTTTTTTGAGAAAATTTATAAAAAAGTCCATTTAGACACCTAGCTTCTTAATAAAGGACAACTATTATAATCTTTTTAAAAAAGGACAAAAACACATGTTAATAACCCATTATACCCTTATATTTAAATATGGAAATTAATTTATTAATTTAATAATTAAATAACAAGTCTTCTTCTTCCTTATTTGTCGCCATAGATTCAACCACATACCTCTTCAATTGATTATCAACATTGGCAAATGTTACCTGATCCAGGCGCTCATAGTTTCTGCTAGAATCCCATACGGGTTTCTTGGCCGGAAAACTCAAAATTTCAAGCTTTTTGGTTAATCCATGATGAATCAAACATAATCCCGCTGCATCTACAAACAATTGGCCATAGATTTCAGATTGGTGAAGCAACAATCCTCGATTTCCTCTTGAAATCGAGGGATCTTTTTCTTCTTTTAGTTTCTATTTCAGTTTTGGGTGACCCCTCACGCCCAAAAACTGATTTCCGATGATTCTCAAAGTTTCTGCTGCTTAGAGGCTTGGCTATAAGGTGTCGTCTCCTTTGCTCTTCCATAATTGTTTCCTCGATCGTTTCTTTATATTACTAGGGGATTCAAACTTCACCGATTTCTTCATTATGGATGACGGACGCGAAGCCGCCGGAGATACAGTAGAAACTTTTAATTCCAAGGGTCAGATGAAGAGTTTTGTCAAGGGTATGATTTTTAATTCCACACGTACACACATAATTTGCAAAGAATTTAGGATTTTTTGAGATGATTTTAATTTAGGTTCAATTTGCTCCGTTTTCGTGTAATTGTGATGATTTACGTGCGCGTTGCTGAAATGTAGTTCATGATTATTTGTTATTGGTTTGGTCAAGGGATAATGCAGATCTTATTTTGCATATGTATACGTATTTTTGCATAATCACATTCTAATATGAAGACACCGTACTATTTTTTCTGCATTATTCATTTTATTATGCACTTTTAGATTTCATTGTTCTGCATTATTCATTTTATTATGCAGATTTAACTTTTATATTACTTTTCCAACCATGGTCTAGGGAGCAAAATGTTCTTCTCACTTCGTCTTCTTCCGTACGTACTTCACGGTTTCCTTTCTTCACAAATTGAAAAACCCCAAAATTCTGCACAAAATTAAGCTCTTCCACTTCACGGTTTCCTTTCTTCACAAATTGAAAAACCCCAAAATTTTGCACAAAATTAAGCTCTTCTGACCGGTGTTAATTAATTTTAGGAAGGTTTTAATTAATTGCGTAATTCTTGGAATTAATGAGCTGATAGAGTCAGCTTTAAATTTCAAACATAAGGTTTTAATTAATTGCGTAATTCTTGGAATTAATGAGCTGATAGAGTCAGCTTTAAATTTCAAACATTTAAAGAATTTATCCATATTAATTCCGAATTTTATGTATTAAGGGCATGATGGTACATTTATGTGCCATTTTGTCCTTATTCTGAAACTATTTTGAATCATGTCTTTATTTAAAAAAACACTAGGGGGATGTTTCTTTTTGGTTTTAAAAACCAGGTTTTGGATTTCAAGATCCAAAACCCGTTTTACTTCGGGATTTAAAAACCGGTTTTCAAAATCCACTCAAAACCACCCTTATCAAACATATTGATTTGACATAAAGTTATATCTATATAATATTACTCCAATCATTATATTCTTTTTCAACAATAATATAATAATACTATAATAATATAATAATACAATAATATAATACATTTAATCAACTAATCATTATAATCTCACCAAACAATAATATAATAATACAAACTCATTCAATCTTACAACTTGATTTGACATAAAGTTAAATCTTTCACTATTCCAAAACCCAAAAGAAACACCCATATTACTATTCATCGGGATTTCAAAAACCAGGATTTCAAAAATCTGGTTTTTAAAACCACCCAAAGCCCAAAAGAAACATCCCCTAGGTGAAATGACCTTTTATGTGAAATTTCCATTTTTTTTTTCATTTTTCTTCTTCACCACTTAATTCTTTCTCTCACACTCTTCATCTACCTCAAATTTGTCGTTGTCGTAGTCTACCTTAACCCTGTCGTCGAACGCCGCCTGACGACGCAACTCGTCTTCCTCAAGCAACGGCGCCGCCCGTCCCCGTATGCCCAGCGTCGTCGCCGCTCTTCGCCTAGCCTCCAACGCTGCCGTCGCCACACCCCAAGTCGTTCAGTCCACCGCCGCCCTCGTTTTCTTTTTTCTTTTATTAACTTTCTGCAACAGCCTCGACCTTTAGTTTTCAACCTCAGCCTCCGTCGTACAACCTCAACCGACATTAATACGCAGTTTTTTTTTTCGTCAAACCAGTGTCGACGATAGTGTTTTTGATCGACTCTAGTTAATCGAAAATAAGTTTTTTTTATTCTAAGTTTTTTTTTTTAAATTTCAAATTTTACTTAGGTCGGTGGTGGTTTTCGGAGGTGGGCGACGGTGGTTGTCGGAGGTGGGGCGGCGGCTTCTTCATCTCCAATTAGGGTTAGTATTTAGGGGAGTTTATTTATTTTGTATTCCCTTCGTCCAATTTCATTATTTTCACTTTCCTTTTTGGGTTGTTCAATTTTATTATACACATACCCTTTTTGAAAATAATATTATTCATACTACTTTATCTCCGCCCTCCTACTATCACTTATTTACACACTTTGTCATTCACTTTATTCATAAACAATCATTTTATTTATAAATGGACCCCACAATACCCCCATCATACCCTCAACTTATCTACTTGATGAATAAACTAATCAATATTCATTAAAACTCTTGCCCGGAGAAGTGGGCATTTTAAAATTGTACGAGAAGTGGGCATTTTAAAATTTACTTGAAGGGCAAAATAGGTATTTTACATAAATATTTAATTAAAAAATGGAGGGGAGTGTATTAAACAAAGTTGGAGGGTGTATCCCACGCCTGCATATTTGCCGTGAGGATGCAAGAGGCCCAAAACATAGATTGTTGCTTACAGCGGGGTAGAGTAACTTTGACTAGGTAGAGTAACCTTTGCTATGTGAATGGATATGGCAACTGACAATTAATTCTTTTCTGTTCCAGTTAGAAAATTGAACGAGAAGTGGACATTCTAAAATTGAACGAGAAATTGGCATTTTAAAATTGAACCGAAGAGAGTATTTTATTGAATTTGTAAAATAGATATTTTACATAAATATTTAATTAAAAAAATGGAGGGGAGTGTATTAAATAAAGTTGGAGGGTGTATCCCACGTCCTGTATTATATTTGTTGTGAGGATGTGAATGAGGCCCAAAACATAGACTGTGCTATAGTGGGAGGTAGGGTAACCTTTGGCTATGTGAAAGGGTATGGCAAGAGGCAATGAATTCTTTTCTGTTCCAATTATACTAGAAGCCACGAGAATGCTGCTACAACAGGAAGGAACATCAAATAAAAAATTAATAAAATGACTTTAAAAAATTAACAATACATAACAAAATTATCCATTACGTATTACTCATTCCGTATTTAACAATATTTCAGTTATTAATTTTCATATTAAATTTGTATAGTGATTGAAGATATAAACTTATTTCAAATTAGTTATTATTAATAAAATGACTTTAAAAAATTAACAATACATAACAAAATTATCCATTACGCATTACTCATTCCGTATTTAACAATATTTCAGTTATTAATTTTCATATTAAATTTGTATAGTGATTGAAGATATAAACTTATTTCAAATTAGTTATTTATTTGAACTCATTTTTCTATTCGAGTATGATTATCTACTAACATTTGTGGGTGAAGATTAATCGTAAAGAATTCTCTAAAATTATCAATTCATATTTAGAATATTTCATAAACTTATTTTCTTTCTTTTCTATTTTTAAGCTTTTTTTAGTAGGACTATATGTGTTAGCGATTTTTTTGAGTGATCGAATTAAAATTTTTAACCCACTTCTTTTTTTTTAAATATCTTAATTAGACTTCATGTGAAATATTTCACATAAATGTTGCTGAAAATTAAAAGACTTAAAAATAATATACAAATGTTATGCTACTACTTGAATACGAGTAATTGGGTTCGATGAGAAACATGAAATTTAAAATGAAGAGGATTACAGCATAATATATATTTTGTTCTCTGCTTGTACTACTCTCGAATTCTAAAGTAATGTACATACACATAATCTAGGCCTAGGCGCTAGTCAGCCACTAGCACGCAATTTATTAAAAGTCGATACAAAAGATCGGTTTTGAGGTTGGGCGGTGCCTAGGTGGCCAAGTCGCCGTTTCAGTGCTGAATAAAAAAAACAAACATCCAACCGATCCTCTATTGATTATTAGCCCATCCTCTCATATTAATCTGATTCGTACATGTTGCAGTTAAGAACTCGACGCCTTGAGTAGGATTCAGCACCTCCAACAGTCCTTTCAATGTTTTCAGTCTCACACAATCTCCCATTTTCATCACTCCCTCCATCCCATCCACTAACCCTCCTATCGCCATCTCCACCAAGCTCTCCACCCGGCTCACAGCTGTCGAGTCTCCTATTAAGTTTTGTATCCTCTCCTGCAGGGGCGGAGTCATGATTAAAATTTAAAACAAAACAAAAAATTTAAAATTTAAAAATTTCAAAGTATGTCATTTTTTATGTTTCATTTTTTTTTAATAATACTCACCTGTTTCTTCAATTCCCTCTCCACCTTCTCCTCTTCCGCCTTAATATACGTTTCCAAGGCCTCGATTTTCTGTGCCTGCTCCTCCGTCATGTCGATTTTCTGTGCCTGCTCCTCCGTCATGTCGGTGAGGCTCGACCCGGAGTCCTTCTTGAGCGAGTCGAGTAGTCGAAAAGCCAGGGAGGGTTTACAGCTGGTGACCCAAAGAAAAGCGTTGGGTTCCAGCTGCCCCATCCTCTCTTCCTCCTCCTCTATTGATTCGAGAAGAAAGGGTTCCAGCTGCCCCAACCTCTCTTCCTCCTCCTCTACTGATTCGATTTGCAGACTTCTCACCATTACTGTTATTTTGTTATTGTTATATATATATATAGGGGATATATATAGAGGGGGTATTGGGGGATATATATAGAGGGGTTAAACTTAAGGTAAAGCACGCTTACACGTGGAATGGGAAGGGGACGCCACGTGAAATGGGGGTGGGGACACCACGTGTAATGGGGAATGGGATGGGGACGCCACGTGGAATGGGGGTGGGGACACCACGTGTAATGGGGTGGGAAACTTTGGCCACGCTTACACCACGTGCAGTGGGATGGGAAACTTTGGGATGGGAAAACCTTTGTCCCAGTAATCTTTGGTCATATCCATTTGTGTTGAATCTGGTCATTGTGTTGAATCTTTATAGGGTTGGCAATGGGGCGGGTAAAAATCCGGACCCGCATAAATCCGGCCCGTACGGGGCGGGTAAATACCCGGTCAAACGGGTCCCGGGGCGGGTAAATACCCAGTCAACGAATACCCGCCGGGTATGGGACGGATAATGGGATTACATATACCCGACCCCGACCCGTATATATATATATAATATTAATTTATTAATTCTCCCCTTTCCATTGATAAGACATCTAACAATTCTATCTAATTAGATTATATAGAGTGGTTGTAGGATTTATTGATTTACTGTACTTTATTTCTGCGGATTTAGGATGGCTTCTAAAATTGCAGCTGATTTACTCTATTTTCAAAAAAGACTTAGATCCTTAGATTATTTATTTATTTTGTGATTAGTTGTTTATAAATTTATGTTATATTTAAAATTTTATGTTTTATTTGATGTTGGAATTGATGTTTTATTGTAGTTTTAAGAGTTGATTTTAATGTGCTATTTTTTTAAATAAATAGATTAAAAAAAAAAGTGATGGCGGGGCGGGTTTACCCACCGGGTTCACGAGGCAAAATGGGGCGGGTTTTGACGGGTATTGAAGCGGGGCGGGGCGGGTAACGGGTCTAAAAAAGTTTGGCAGGGCGGGTCCTGGGAAAGGCCAAACCCGTCCCATACCCGACCCGTTGCCAACCCTAATCTTTAACCCATGGCGTTCCTAATTTCGTATTTTAATCTATGAATGTTTCAATGTACTGAATTTTTAACCCATGTTGACTGTCATTCCTAATTTTTAGAATAGATGTACCATAAAGATGATTTTTTTTTTTTATTAACCTCTAAAAGACCAAAAGGTCATAGTTATATACAACATAAGCTAACTAACCAAGGGAAGTTGTGAATGTTAGTTGTGCAACCAACTAACTTCTAGAAACTAACTTTTATCTTTGATACCCCTTCAAGCTAGACGGATGGGGACATAGTCTAAGCTTGCTACGAAAGAATTCGAAAAGCGGACGAGGAAGACTCTTTGTAAAAATATTCGCAATTTGGAGATTGGACGGGAATTGTGTCTTTAGGCGACCAGCGATGACCAGTTCTCGCACAAAATGATAATCAATGTCGATGTGTTTGGCCCTCTTGTGTGCGACGGGATTGTGACTTAGGAAAAAGGCGCTTTTGTTGTCGCATAGAAGACGAGGAGTATCAGTAGAAGAAGATTGTAGCTCGCGAAGAAGGGAAGTAACCCAGATGATTTCGGAGGCAGCATACGACATAGCCCTGTATTCAGACTCGCAACTCGATCGAGAAAGAGTTGCTTGTTTCTTCGCACTCCATGAGACCATATTGGGGCCAAGGAAGATGGAGTAGCCATATGTTGACCGGCGAGTGTCTAGGCAACGAGCCCAGTCAGCGTCGGAGTAGGCGAGAATGTGAGGTGGTCCATGAGAGAAGTCAAGACCATACTTGATTCAGGTGGAATTTACACGTTTTAGAAGCACATGTAAAGTATGTTTTGATGTGGATTTCATTGAATTATGCATTGAATATGATTGTTTGAGCCAAAATGAGAGAAATGTTGTGTTTTGTTGATTTTGTAGGAAATACGATGAAATTTGGAGCAAAACACCAACCATAATTTACTGGATCAGGAAGAGGAGTGCACGGTTGAATTCGTCTCGAAAAATGGAGTGGATTAGCCAAAGGAAGCGAGTCAATCCAACACCCGAGGCGGAAGATATGCACGAAACGAGAAAAGGCCAGAATCGAAGAACAGGGCAACTCGGCCGAGTGAGCTAACTCGGCCGAATCTGCGAATTTCATGTTTTCTGTGCACTCGGCCGAGTGAGCCAACTCGGCCGAGTAAGGTGGAATGCAGTAGCTCCTGGATTGAACATCACTCGGCCGAGTAACCCAACTCGGCCGAATCTGCGATTTTCAACATTTCTGCGCACTCGGCCGAGTCTCGGCTAGAAAAAATCGCAAACACGCCTTTTCAAGTGATCCCCTCGGCCGAGTAACCCCAACTCGGCCGAGTCATCCCAATTTCGGTGCCAAACTTGTATTTTCTCCATTTTCGAGGGATCAACTTGCAATTATGTCATCTAAGCCCTACCCCAACACTATATAAACCCCCTTTCTTGAAATCCAAGACATTCTCCCCCAATCCACACATACTTACACATACTTGGAGGTGTTTTGGTCATTTCTCTCTCAATTCTTCATCAAATCAAGGAAGAAAGGATGCAATAGCTCCCAAATTCCATTCCCTACCACATTCTAGACTAAGCTTTCTCTTTCTTTTCCTTTTTATTTAGTTATTTCATTTGGATTTTGTAATTTCATTATGCTAGTTAGTAGCTAAACAATTTATGGTTCTAAGGCATTGTAGAGATTTGGATTGATGTTTATGAGTAATTTCTTGCTTTAATTGGTGTTTATCTCTTATTTGCATGTTTAATTATCCATTGTAAAGCATGTTGTTAGTGGCCATGATGATTTGCTTGATCCATTGTTAATTGGGGTAGTATCGAGAGATTTATTCCATTTAATCGTATGCGAATATGCAACCCGGTATTATTATGATCTCGAGAGAGGATTAATTATCGGAGAGGGAATCAAATGATCTTAGGAGCTATTTTAGATGGTGTAATATTTGTGATGTAGACATACGAGCTTATATTACATTGCGTCTTTGGATTAATTTGTATCGAAAGATCGATTAGTTCTTCTTTTGCGATCACCTTATATGAGATAACCTTAATAGCCATTTAAACGAGATAACTCTCATAAACGGACGTCTAAATACTACAATTGCCTTGGAACCCACCTTCTTTCGTTGAGTTACATCCGTTTCACTTTCGTTTTCTTGATTTATATGGTATTTGATCGATTTCGTCTTTGATCTTTATTACTTAATTGTGACACTTTGGTAGGTAATCTTAGTTCACACCATTCAAATTATCGATCGCGTCTAAATAGAACTTAGTTAACAAACTACACTTTTACGCTTAACCTCCTTGTGGGATCGACCTCGTGCTTATCACGCTACAATAGACGTCGTACACTTGCGGTTGTTTATTTAGTGTTGCATAACACGTGAATCAAGTTTATGGCGCCGCTGCCGGGGAGGTTTTATAGCTCTAGAGTGTAGGTTAATAGAATTTTAGTTTAGACATTTTACTTGCTTTCTTTATTTGCAAAAATCCAAAAATATTTGTTTGTTTTACCTTGATTTCACTTGTGATTCTTACTCTCTTTTGAACTTTTGTCTAGACATGGTTTATGATCACACGATCTAGGAGGAATCAACAAGAAGAGTTGCCCTTGGATCCGGATATCGAAGCTAATTGTCGAAGAAGGAACGCCGAAAGAAGAAGAATTAAATTAGAAGAGATGAATCGAAGGGATAATCCGATTGTGGAAGAAGAAAGAAATCAAGAGGATATTGGAGGCATAGTAGAGCCAAATGGGAATGGTGGTAATCGACCACAAGGAGGCTTGAGAGGTAACCTCAACCGGAGGATTGAAGAGAATGTCAATGTGGAAGGAGATGAAGAGCAACAGGGGAATGAGGAAAACGGGAATCAAAGAGTCTTGAGAGACCACTTCCGTCCCATCCCAAGACCATATGGAGGAGCGGGTAGGGAACCCGTAGATGCTCATAACTTTGAGCTCAAACCGGCGCTAATCATGATGGTCCAAAACAACCAATTTGGAGGGTTGTCAAAGGAGGATCATAACCTCCATTTATCTCAATTCTTAGAGATAAGTGGAACGGTTAAGATCAACCGTGTCCCTCAAGACTACATCCGGCTCCAATTGTTCCCATTTTCCCTCCGTGATCGTGCAAAACAATGGTACATGTCTCTTGATTTAAGGACGATCGAAAATTGGGCCGACCTTGTAGATGCCTTTCTTATGAAATACTTTCCTCCAAGCAAGACCATCAAGATACGAGGAGAGATTTCATCATTTATGCAAGATGAGGATGAGTCCTTAGCCGAAGCGTGGGAGCGTTTCAAAGATTTGATTAGAAGTTGCCCACAACATGGTTTCTCACGAGATCAACTCATTTGCTACTTCTACAATGGAATGGACCATCGCACGAGAGGGATGGTAGATGCTTCGGCCGGAGGGGGTTCTTTGTTAGGGAAGACAACGGAGGAGGGTTATGTGTTATTAGAAGAGATGGCAAAGAACGGGAACCAATGGCCATCCGAGAGAAGGCAAACCCGGAAAGTTGCTTCCACAAGAGAATCGGATGATTTTGCTACTCTATCCAACAAGGTGGATAAATTGACTTCGATGATGGCGGCCAAGTCATTAATGGGACCTAGTGACGATCAATATGAAGAGGCTCATTATATGAACAATCAAAGGGACCGTCATTTCCGAGAAAGAGGTTGGAATGAGAGGCAAAATCCTCCTAATCCGAATCAATATCATCCCGGGTTGAGGCAACATGAGAACTTCTCCTATGCTAACACAAGGAATGCCATCATCCCACCTCCAAATTTCAATGTTAGAGATGGAGCTATTGTGGAGTCTTCATCAAAACCATCATTGGAGGATATGTTTGGTGCCTTCATGGGGGAAACCAAAAACTTCATGAGAGAGACTAGGGACAATGCAAACAAGACTTGGCAAAGACTTGAGGAACAAGGGGGAATGATTAAGAACGTGGCAAACAATGTGAAAGCCATAGAGAAGCAAGTGAGCCAACTCTCTAATGTCATTGGAAGTCAACACACTCCGGGGCAATTTCCTTCAAACACGGAGCTTAACCCCAAGGAGCATTGTAAGGTTATTAAGCTAAGAAGTGGGACAAGCTACGAGGGGCCAAAGATGCCACAAGAAGAGGAAATGGTAATGGCACCCGAGGGTGTTGACAAAGAAGAAGGACAAGAGAGAGAAAAGCAAGAGGAGAAAGTAGAGGAGAAGAAGAGTGAGGAGGCAATCCCTCCTCAAGACAAAGGCAAAAAGGAGGTACCTCTCCCATACCCTCAAAGGTTGAAGAAGAAGGGCTTGGACAACAATTTTGCCAAGTTTGTGGAAATGTTCAAAAAAATCCACATCAACATCCCCTTCGCCGAGGCTCTAGAACAAATGCCCCATTATTCCAAGTTCTTGAAAGAAATTATGTCAAACAAAAGGAAAATGGTGGAGTATGAAACGATGCATTTGACCGAAGAATGTAGCTCAATCATTCAAGCAAAGCTACCTCAAAAGCTTAGAGATCCCGGATCTTTCACTTTACCATGTGTCATCGGGGATGGAGGTACATTTCGAGCTTTGTGTGATTTGGGAGCAAGCATTAATCTCATGCCCTTATCCATATTCAAGTCACTTGGTTTGGGAAAGCTTACACAAACCACAATGAGCCTTATATTGGCGGATAGATCCGTGACATACCCTTTGGGTATAGTGGAAGATGTGTTAGTTAAGGTTGATAAGTTTATATTCCCGGTGGACTTTGTAGTGTTGGATATGGAGGAAGATAAGTATGTTCCATTGATTTTGGGAAGGCCATTCTTGGCAACCGGTGGGGCTAAAATTGATGTAAAGAAAGGAGTGCTAAAACTTCAAGTGAACGATGAGAAAGTCGCGTTCAACATTTATAGAGCTATCAAAGTCCGGGATGATGAAGATGGAGAGTATGGGTACTCTAGAGGAGATCACCCTCCAAAGCCAATGAAAGAGAAGGTGGAAGAAGATTTCAAAATCAACTTTGTGAAAGAAGACCCCCAAGTGGAAGAGAATGAGTTGAAGATGGGCAAGAAGGCCAAGTTTGGGGGAGTTTTCTTCAAAAACTCCCCCAAATCAAGAAAAGTTACTTATACAAACTTGGGGGTGAATGAGGCATCAACCTCTTATGACATGATTGAAGAGCCGAATGGGCTAGCTTGTGGATGTTTGAATGGGTTTAAGAAGGTTAGATGGGGAAAGAAGTGCAAGAGCAAGGAGGATGATGGGGAGACTTGATATCCATCTCAAGGAAGAACCGTCCGGCATAGGACGTTAAAAATAGCGCTTCTTGGGAGGCAACCCAAGGTTTCATTGCTTTCTTATTTTTATTGCTTTGATAGTGTTGATAGCTTGGTTTATTTTGTAGGTATGGATGAAGAGTACTACGGATAGCAAGTCTTGGAGAATGAAGAAGAAGCAAAGCCAACTTTGGAGTGGAGAAAGCAAGTGTTGCAATGGTGATCTTTGAAGAAGCATTGGATGTGCAAGGAGGGAGGTAACAACTTGTAGCCCCAAACTTAGAATTTATACATAGTAAAATTCTAAGTTTGGGGGAGTTATTTTTCTTTTTATTTTTCTACTAGATGTTACCCTTGCACCGGTTCGTCATTCTACTTGTGTTACATTTTGCACCGGCGCACACTTGGCTTTCACATGCTTATATTGTTTAAGTTGGTTTTGATCACATGTTGGGTAGTGGACCTTTGGTGAAATGTGAGCATGAATAATCATTGGAATCCATTGTTGAGTAGTTGTGGTGATGTCTATTTGCTTTGAATGTATGCATGATTGGTGTCGGAATATGGTATCATGTTGTGTTCATATTTGTGAGCTTTGATAGCATGGATGCATGATGTGTTGTTGTTTGGGAACATTTGATGAATGTGAGAGTCCTATTGAATAAACCGGTGAGAATTGAGCCTTAAATCGAGCATGTAATCCGATTTAATTCATTTGAGAGTGGACTATGTTATTGCTAGTAATCCTAGAACTTGCCTAAGTTCTTGTTTGGAAAGCATGATTGTGTGAGATGATATGATGTGATATAGGCCATCTTGTTCTAAAAAAGTCACTTAGCCAAAATTTCCCAAAACCGAAGTAATTTTCCGTAGTTAGCCCCTTGAGCTTAATTCCTCATTTTCTTGGCAAACTACAATGTTAACCACTTAGCCTTTTTGAGCCTTTGATACCTACATCTAGTGGGGGATAAAAGACAAAGTGGAAAGCATGTGCTTGAATGAATATCTTTGGTGAAAGGAGAAAGTGGAAAAGTTGAAAGAAAAAAAAAAAAAAAGATGAAAAGAAAATCAAGGGAAAAGAAAAGAGGGACAAAGAGTCCCAAAAGCTTGAAAAGAAAAAAAGTGTTCAATGGTCTTGTGGTGTAGAATGTGCTTAAAAGAGAACAAATAAATTGTGGAAGTTAGAGTTTTTGAGTTGCAATCCGCGCAATTGTAACTTTATCTTGAGAAGTTTTTGAGATGTGTCTATGCGTCTTTATCTCTCGCCCTCCACTAGTTTATGAGTTACTTCATCCAAATTTACCCTACCTTGACCAAAGAGCCAATGTTACATCCTTGATTAAGTCCTATTGATCACATTGTTGAGCATTTGAGTGTTGTGAAAAGTAGAAGTTGGGCAAGCATATGGTGATTGCATAGCATAACTTGGTTGATGAGTGCATTAATATCCTCAATTTGTTTGTGTGTTTGAGAGAAACACTTTGTCATGTGAGTAGAGGACTTGAGAATTTGGATTATGTTTCCCATTCACAATGTGTTGTGTGTTTATGCATTCTTTGATCCATGAGTGTGAGTTGCAATAATGAGCCTATGACCTTCATTGAGAGATGCACTTTGAGAAAGAGATATCATTACATCTTACTTTGCATGTGTGATTTGCCTTGAATATTCCATTGTGATCATTCCACCCTCATTGCTTTAAGTGCTTAGTTGTTTGAGGACAAACAACATTTTAAGTTTGGGGGAGTTTGATTCGGGTGGAATTTACACGTTTTAGAAGCACATGTAAAGCATGTTTTGATGTGGATTTCATTGAATTATGCATTGAATATGATTGTTTGAGCCAAAATGAGAGAAAGGTTGTGTTTTGTTGATTTTGTAGGAAATACGATGAAATTTGGAGCAAAACACCAACCATACTTTACTGGATCAGGAATAGGAGTGCACGGTTGAATTCGTCTCGAAAAATGGAGTGGATTAGCCAAAGGAAGCGAGTCAATCCAACACCCGAGGCGGAAGATATGCACGAAACGAGAAAAGGCTGGAATCGAAGAACAGGGCAACTCGGCCGAGTGAGCTAACTCGGCCGAATCTGCGAATTTCATGTTTTCTGCGCACTCGGCCGAGTGAGCCAACTCGGCCGAGTAAGGTGGAATGCAGTAGCTCCTGGATTGAACATCACTCGGCCGAGTAACCCAACTCGGCCGAATCTGCGATTTTCAACATTTCTGCGCACTCGGCCGAGTGAGCCAACTCGGCCGAGTCTCGGCTAGACAAAATCGCAAACACGCCTTTTCAAGTGATCCCCTCGGCCGAGTAACCCCAACTCGGCCGAGTCATCCCAATTTCGGTGCCAAACTTGTATTTTCTCCATTTTCGAGGGATCAACTTGCAATTATGTCATCTAAGCCCTGCCCCAACACTATATAAACCCCATTTCTTGAAATCCAAGACATTCTCCCCCAATCCACACATACTTACACATACTTGGAGGTGTTTTGGCCATTTCTCTCTCAATTCTTCATCAAATCAAGGAAGAAAGGATGCAATAGCTCCCAAATTCCATTCCCTACCACATTCTAGACTAAGCTTTCTCTTTCTTTTCCTTTTTATTTAGTTATTTCATTTGGATTTTGTAATTTCATTATGCTAGTTAGTAGCTAAACAATTTATGGTTCTAAGGCATTGTAGAGATTTGGATTGATGTTTATGAGTAATTTCTTGCTTTAATTGGTGTTTATCTCTTATTTGCATGTTTAATTATCCATTGTAAAGCATGTTGTTAGTGGCCATGATGATTTGCTTGATCCATTGTTAATTGGGGTAGTATCGAGAGATTTATTCCATTTAATCGTATGCGAATATGCAACCCGGTATTATTATGATCTCGAGAGAGGATTAATTATCGGAGAGGGAATCAAATGATCTTAGGAGCTATTTTAGATGGTGTAATATTTGTGATGTAGACATACGAGCTTATATTACATTGCGTCTTTGGATTAATTTGTATTGAAAGATCGATTAGTTCTTCTTTTGCGATCACCTTATATGAGATAACCTTAATAGCCATTTAAACGAGATAACTCTCATAAACGGACGTCTAAATACTACAATTGCCTTGGAACCCACCTTCTTTCGTTGAGTTACATCCGTTTCACTTTCGTTTTCTTGATTTATATGGTATTTGATCGATTTCGTCTTTGATCTTTATTACTTAATTGTGACACTTTGGTAGGTAATCTTAGTTCACACCATTCAAATTATCGATCGCGTCTAAATAGAACTTAGTTAACAAACTACACTTTTACGCTTAACCTCCTTGTGGGATCGACCTCGTGCTTATCACGCTACAATAGACGTCGTACACTTGCGGTTGTTTATTTAGTGTTGCATAACACGTGAATCAATACTGAAGAGTGTCTTTGACGTATCGTAAAATTCGTTTGACCGCCTGAAAATGATCAATGGTCGGCGAGGACTAGAACTGACTGACGATGTTAACCGCAAAGGAAAGATCTGGTCGCGTAATGGTTAGGTATTGCAAGGCGCCGACCAGGGAGCGATAGTTGGTGGATAGAGGAGTGGAAACAGGTTTGGAGTCCAGCATGTCGGCACGAGTGAGGATGTCGCGAGCATACTTGGATTGGCTGAGAAAAAGACCAGACGAGGTACAAGTAATTTCTAAACCAAGGAAGTATGTGATTTTACCAAGATCTTTGATAGCGAATTCATTTTGAATTCGAGTGATAAGGCGAGCAATGAAGGGGTCGTCATTTCCGGTGATGATGATGTCATCGACGTAGACTGGGAGGTAGAGAGTTATGGTAGCCTGTTGAAGAATAAACAAAGAAGTGCTAGATTTGCTTTCAACAAAGCCTAAAGAGATAAGGAAAGAGCTAAAGCGAAGAAACCAGGCCATTGGTGCCTGTTTTAAACCGTAAATCGCTTTGTTAAGTCGGTAGACAAAAGTCGGGCGAGTAGGATAAATATAGCTAGGAGGTTGTTCCATGTAGACTGGTTTGGTGAGGTGACCATGAAGGAAAGCATTGTTGACATCTAGTTGGCGAAGAGACCACTTATTTATGACCGCAAGGGAAAGAATAATGCGGACAGTGGAGGCCTTGACGACCGGACTGAATATGTGGTCGTAATCAAACCCAGGAAACTGAGAAAATCCTTGGGCAACCAGGCGAGCCTTGTGGCGATCAACGAACCTGTTGGATAGGTATTTTGTTCGAAACACCCATTTTGAGCCTATAATGTTTTCGTCGGCAGGACGAGGAACGAGAGTCCAAGTTTTATTGGAATGAAGGGCTTGAAGCTCGACATCCATGATTGCGACCCATTCAGGAGATTTTGAGGCAGATTTGAATCCTTTGGGTTCTTTAGTAGAGTGAATAGAGGCGAGCATGGCATTGGTAGTGAGGAAAGAGGTATTAACAGAATGTTTAGGATTGAAGATTCCATCCTTGGAGCGAGTACGCATAGGATGACTTGGGCGAGGAATGTCCTGTCGATGAGGAGGAGAGCGAACAGGAGCAAACAGAGGATGGCGAGGAGTAAGAAGGAGAGGAGGAGGGGCAGGTAAGAGAGGCCTGGCGAGCATAGAGTCGTCGGCGGATATGCAAAAGTTGCATGGCGAGGAGGAGCAAGCATGAGGAGTAGGGGTGTGCAACGCAACCGAACCGAACCCGAACCGAATTTTACTATAATTAACCGAAACCGAACCATAGTGGAGTAAAACCGACAATAACCAAACCGAATTAATTGGTTCGATTTCGGTAAAAAACCGAAAACCAAAATAAAAACCGAAATATATCTATCATTTATGAAAAAATGAAAAAACACATTTTATTAATCTATCACATTTTATTAATCTAACACATTTAACATTTAATCTATTAAAAACACAGTAAATGAAAAAAATGAAACATTTTATTAATTTGTGAATGAAAAAAATCAGTGAATGAAAAACACATTTTATTAATCTGTGAATGAAAAACATATTTAACATTTAATTTATCCCACCGTAAACAAATTTAATCTGTGAATGAAAAAAATGAAAAACAAAGTAATCTATCCCAAATTCGGTTCGGTTCTTGGTTAACCGAATTTTTCGGTAATAAAACCGAACCGAAACTGAATACCGAAATCTAAGAAAAATGCTAACCGGACCGAAACCGAAAAACCGAACCGAATTCATATTTCGGTTCGGTTCGGTTTTTCAATTTTTGCTCAGCCCTAATGAGGAGGTTCCATGTAGGTGGAGAGATCGACACTCATGGGCGAGGAGGAGCAGGTGGTGATGGTTTTAAAAGGAAACAACTGTTCATCAAACTGGGCATGGCGAGTGACAAAGATTCGAGACGAGGAGGGATCAAGGCAATAAAATCCTTGATGACGAGAGCTGTAACCAATGAAAACACACGGAATGCTACGAGGAGAGAGTTTGTTAGGAGCATAATCGCGAAGATATGGAAAAACACGACAGCCAAAGACATGCAAGTTATCAAAGCGTGGAGAAGAGGCGAAAACGAGCTCATGAGGAGTTTTATTGTTTAAAACAGATGTGAGAAGACGATTAATAAGATAAACAGTCGTACCAAAAGCTTCAACCCAATATTGGGAATGGACCGAAGAGTGAAATAGAAGAGAAATATCAGTTTAAGTAATGTGACGATGCTTCCTCTCTGCTCGGCCATTTTGAGCAGGTGTATAAGACATGACATAGTGTGAAGAATACCGGCTTGAGCAAACAAGGTTTGGAGTTTATTATTAGTGAATTCAGTACCACCGTTAGAGTGAAATCGTTTGATTTTGGTGTTAAGTTGATTTTCCACAAATTGTTTAAATTGAACAAAGGTAGTGTAGAAGTAGGACTTTTCTTAAGAGGATAAAACCATGTAAATCGAGCATAGTCGTCCACATAGATAGCATAATAACGATAACCATCGCAAGAAGTAGTGGGAGAAGGTCCCCATAAATCACAGTGAACAAGATCCAATAAAGAGTTAGCACAAGTAGTATTTTCATGAATAGTGGTGCGAGAACTTTTGGCAATTTGACAAGAAGAACAAGATACAGGAGCAGGTAAGAGAGAAGTGACAGAAATTAGACCAAGTTTAACAAGTAATTTTACATTTCCAAAGTGAGTGTGACCAAGGCGATCATGCCATAGTTCATAGGATGCATTGGTCGTATGAGTATGGAAAGCAAACACGATAGAATAAAAAAAACAATCTAGCATATAAAGACCGTTTTCACGGTGTCCCTTGGCGAGCAGAACTCCTGTAGCTCGATTCTGAATTTCAAAGGAGGTGTTAGTAAAAGAAAGAGAAACAGAGAGGTCAGAGGTAATTTGGCTAACAGAGGTAAATTTTTTGTAATGTTAGGGACAACAAGAACATTTGAAAGGGAGAGATTTGGAGAAAGAGTTTTAGAGCCTACGTGGGTGATCGGCAAGGAAGTGCCATTACCGACCACTACGTGATACGAACCTGAGTAAGGAGAGCATGAATCAAGGGCGGCGGGCGAGGAAACCATGTGGGCAGAAGCTCTAGTGTCGATATACAAATCAGAGATGTTGGAAGGAGTGATCGAAGAATGGCCTGGAAGGGATTCAACACAATTTGATTGACGAGCAGGAGGAGTCGTGTATCGTTGGGGACAAGAATCAGCGATGTGGCCGTCGAATTTGCAAACTTGACACCTTGGAGAAAAGCGACCACGACCACGTTTGTTGGAGCGACCTTGAAAGTGGCCAGTCGAGAAGAAAGATCTGCGACTTGGAGGACCACGACCACGACGAGGGGGACGAGCAGTTTGAGCATAGAATGAAGGAACCGTGGTAGGTGGCATGGAAGAATCATTGAGGGATCTTGTAAACAGATTATGCGATTCGGCCATGGCGAGGAGATCATAGAAGGTCGGTAGAGGAGAGACATTTATTTGTGAGGCAGAGAAACCGTGAAATTCGGGGCCAAGACCACGAAGAAACCAATGAGATTTGTCTGTGTCATCAAGAATACAGCCCATAGACGCGAGTTTATCACAAAGTTTTTTGAAGAGAATACCATACTCAGCAACAGTGCGGTGGCCCTTTTTAATAGTTTGAAGCTCGTCCTTGAGATGAATTTCTCTGGCCTTGGACGGTTGGTTGAAAGCATTGGCAAGATTTGCCCAGATTTCTGCCAAAGAACGACAACCAACGATAACGGCCATAGTTTTCTCCGTAAGGGTGGATACCAAGAAAACACGAACGATTTGATATTTCACGATCCAAGAAACGTATTCTGGATTGGGTTTGGAACGTCCATCTTTGGAGATCGTTGTAGGCGGTGCGAAGGAGGAGCCATCGATGAAAGTGAGGAACTTCTGAGTAGCCAGGAGAGGATGGATTTGAGCGTACCACATAGGAAAGTTCATGGATTTGAGTTTCACCGTGATGAGATGAGTCATAGCATGAAGCGTGAGAGTGAAATCGAATAATGACACCGACGACGAGGAGGTGGTGGGCGGTGGATCAGCCATGCAAGAAAAAAGAAGGAAAGATCGGAGAAGAAAGGATTTTCAGCGTTTACGCTGATACCATGTTAGAATAGATGCACCACAAAAGATGATTTTTTTATTAACCTCTAAAAGACCAAAAGGTCATAGTTATATACAAGAGAGGCTAACTAACCAAGGAAAGTTGTGAAGGTTAGTTGTGCAATCAACTAACTTCTAGAAACTAACTTTTATCTTTGATACTAATTTTGTATTTTAATGCATATGTTTGTATAATATATTTAATGAATTTTGACACCTAGAACAAGAGTCATGCATGTGGACATATATACTTGTTGCCACAAGAATGCACATCTACAATATACATTCATCTTATATCCTGGCCTCCTTACACAGTAAGATTTTCTCTTTTTTTTTTTTTTTATGATTTCCCTATAAATTTTAGGGATACATATTAATTATTTTTTAACAATAGTCCAATAAAAAAATATTGTTTCTCCAATTATTGATTTTAACAGCAATCATTATACAAGTTTCTATGTCCAAGATAAATAGAATTCTTAAAAAAAAAAAAAAACATCACATCTCATTTCCCCTGTTCAATTTTTTTAACTGTTATGGAATTGAAACACTTAGCAATTCCTTACAAATGATAAAATAAGACAACACGAAAAGTAATGAATTGAAACGAATAAAGAACACAAAGAAAGAATACAGGATTTACGTGGTTTGATCAAATGATCTACGTCCAAGAAGGATAAAAGACTCTCTCCACTAATCACTAATGAAAGATTACGGATTACAAGTATTCACTAAGCTTGATATCTCACGTAGAATTTTCACTAAGTCCTACGCACACTTAATGCTCTAATTACCCACAATCTATGCACTTGGTGGTGTATTTATAGATATACAATGTCTTTGGTAACTGCCACTAACAAACTAACAAAAATAACCAACTTTGAAAAACTGGAAATCAGCAGACTTGTCTCGGCTGATAGGCATCAACAGACTACGAACTCAACTGTTCTGATCCGACAAGACGACTTGCTATCAGTAGTGTTTTCCCAACTCATCTCAAATTACTTGATACCTATATCAGACCACTAAACCTTATCAGTTGAGTATACTCTTCTGATAGTTAGAATCAGATGACATATCAATATTGCATTATTCTTAACAATTCTCCACATTAATGCAAAAAATTGTCTTCTTCCCAGCCCTCCCCAATGTTGTTTATTCATTCTCTTCTTAATGAACACCCCAGGTGTTATGGAATTGTATTCACAAAGCAACTCCTCATAAATGATAAACCAAGATCACTAGAAACGCAAAGAATTGAAACGAATAAAGAAAACAAAATAAGACTCGGGATTTACGTGGTTCGATCAAATGATCTACGTCCACGGAGGATAGAAGACTCTCTTCACTAATCACAAAAGAAAGTTACAGATTACAAGTGTACACAAAGCTTGATCTCTCTCGAAACTCTCAGTTTTGGTAACCCACAACCTATGCACTAGATGGTCTATTTATAGATGTACAATGCAAGTTGAAACTGCCACCAACAAACTAACTACCTAACAAACTAACATAAATAAACTAACTTCTGAAACTGAAAAATCAACACAGTAGAACTAAGCACAGTAAAACTCAGCACAATACTCTTCTGATCAGACCAGATGAGTTGATACCTAAGATCAGAACACTAAACCTTATCAGCAGAGTACTCCTTACTCAGCTTGTACTGAAATCCAATATCAGAACACTAGTTACTGTTCTGATAGTAAGAACAGTTCTGATAAGAACACTTCTGGTAGTAAGAACACTTATGTTACCAGAATCAAAATGATATTCCAATATTGCATTAATCTCAACACCAGGTTCTAAGGTTTACCAAATTAATGCAATGCTTGAATTTATTGCTTGGTAATGCCTTAGTCAACATATCAGCTGCATTCTCTTCTGAAGCAACCTTCTGAACTTCAACTATGTTCTTCTCCAAGATGTCCCTTACGAAATGCAACTTCACATCAATGTGCTTTGACCTTTCATGAAACACTTAGGGCATGATTGGTATGACTGAATGGAATAAACTCATGAATGGAATGAAGGTTTGAATGGAATGAATGTTTGAATGAAATTTTCATGATTGGTATTAACTAGGAATTGAAAAATCATTTCTTGGTTGATTCCATTCTCATGATTGGTATAATAAATGAGATGCAAAATAATGTACATGGTTTATATTAAATAACTAAAATACCCTTCAATATATATTTATAAAAATATATTAAATTAGTCAATATGCTATTATTAATATAATAATAAAATTTTAGATAAATAATTTTTAATTTAGAAAAAATAGTGAACATCTTACGATTTCTTCTGCAATCAAGAAACGATTCATGTGTATATATGTATATATATATTGTTATATATATATACATATATTATATCTTTTCAAATCATGAATGAACACAATTAAACTGCAATTATATCTATAATTATTTCTTCTTCTTTTGTTTCATATATATATATATATATATACGCGCAGATATATAGTATAGAACAGAACTTCTGGATATTTCTCTAATTCATCTGTCTAGTTCTTCTTTCTTAGAGAATCAACGTCCTTCACTCCTTGACATCTTTTTTCTTGCGTGAAGCCGGCAATTGGGTTGTAGAGATTAGAGAATTAGGTTTATGAAAATCATTGCGTGAATTAGGGTTAAAGGTTTTGATTAAAGATCGTGATTAATGAATATCTTATTTAATTATTATGAAGGATAATTTTGTAAAAATAAAATATAAGTGATGATTTTATTTTAAAAAATTAAAAAATAATTAATTCCACACAGAATGGAATGGGGAAAGACATGGGGATGGAGAGGAATCACAATTCTTTATTTTTGGGAATCACCATTCCCTGTGGAATCGCGATTCCAAATAAAAAAAACATACCAATCGTGAGATTAGGAATAGACTCATGAATGTTCATTCCATTCCAAATCTATTACCACATACCAATCATACCCTTAATGCTTTGCTAGATGGATTGTACTCTGATTATCACAAAGTACTGGAATACTTTTCAGGTGTATACCAAAATCCCTCAGAATGCCCTTCAATCACATTGTTTCCTTCACAACTTTTGTTAAGGCTATGTACTCAGCTTCAGTAATGGATAGAGTCACCATAGATTGTAAAGCTGCTCTCCAGGTGATAGCAGTACCATACAATTTAAACACATAACCAGATGATGACTTCCTTGTATCTATATTTCCAGCAAAATCAGAATCCATAAATCCAATCAGAGGACTCTTAGTAAGAGCTGACTTCTCAAATACTAATCCTAACTCTTCTGATCCATTCAGATATCTTAAAATCCACTTCAATACTTCCCAGTGTAGCTTCCCCGGGTTTCCCATAAATATACTCACCATACTGACAGCATAGGCAAGGTCTGGCCTGCTACACACCATGGCATACATGAGACTACCCACTCCATTGGCATAAGGAACAGTAAGCATTTGCTTCTTCTGTTTGAGGAGATTGCTTAACCGATAACTTGTATTGTTGTTCAAATGAAGTACTCACTAGTTTGGACTGGTGCATAAGAAACCTCTTCAAGACCTTCTGAATATAACCTCTCTGGGATAGGAACAGCTTCCTTTTGGTCCCAAAACGAGTATGGTGACAGTCTAGATGGGGGGTGAATAGATTGTCTAGATGTTTAAAACTTTTTCGTGAGTTCAGATCAGATGAGACGATCAGATGAGTTATATACTCTATCCCGTGAATGCAAATAAAATGTTCTGATCTGTAGAGTGCGGAAGTGAAATATAGCAGATTAAGATAACAACCTTATTGGTTGCTGAATTTAGTTGGTCAGTTTGAGAGTTATCTCAAAAGCTATAGGTGCGGAAATGTGTAGTCCCTAAATGTTTAGACTCGTGGGTATTTTATGAAAACCTCTTTTAAAGAATGACTTTAAAACAATGTACGTGATCAGCTGATATTGTATCTACTGATTTTGTAAAGCAAACACATAGTGAATTTTGACTCTTTTGTAAACCAATGCCTTTATCAAATATATGCAGTATAAATATGAATACAGAATACACTACAAGAAAACTGATTTTTAGTAACAAAATCCTCTCACTATTGCTTCTCTAGCTAAAAGTCTATAGTGACAGGAAATTAAGAATTAATGACAGAAATTGTCACTAAAAGTTAATTCGTGTCATTAAAGGTTTTTAGTTAAAGAAGCTATAATGACAGGATTTCTGTCACTAAAAGTCAATTTTCTTGTAGTGATAATAAAGTAAACAATAAAAATACAAGTATTTATAGTGGTTCGGATCTCAATATCCTACGTCCACTCTCTCTAATCAGATAGAGAAATTCAATATCTTGCTGCTTTATAATCCCAAGAAAAGACTTGCGATCAAAAACCTCAACTACAATCCGAGGCTACGGATCTACTTGTTGGTTAGGTAACAAGTAACCTTTACAGGGGTTTATACAAAATATAAAGGTGTGTGTATAACCAACTGGTTCTAAGCACTATATATTGGATTCTTTATGCAGGCTTAGGATCGAAAACTTAGAGCACTAAGGATAGAAATCTTCGCAGGCTCTAAAGAACTCGACACTTAAGATATTTATTGAAACAGGTTGTTCTTGATATCAGTTGAATGCGAGATGAGAGTTTTGCTTGTGTGGTTTCCGGTACCTTGTTCCAAAGAACAAGTGTGGTATTTATAGAGAGATTTGGGCTCCAAAACTAGTTGTTGCACCAAATCTTCTAAGTATGGTCGATATCTTCATGGGAGAGTTTCTTGCAGATATTCTGGTACGATATTTCCTGAAAAGGTAATGTGCAATTAATGCTTTGTACTTCATCTGGCAGATCTCTGTACGACCTAGTACTTGGTCAACTTCATAGCTTCGTGTTGATTTCTCATTAGTCCACATCAGCTTGGTAGTTGAACAACTGTCTTGTCTTCTGATTGAGCCATTCAGACCTAGTCCGACATTCTTTTTGTCTTGTGTTATTGTTGCCTCTTCTTCTTTGACTTAGTTAATCATAAATAAACTAACACTTGTGAAGGTGTTTCATTCATAAATGCTAACTGTCATCTGAATCTTCAGATGAGTCTTGACTTGATCATTCATTGAGGTTTCTCTAGACAAGATCAGGCGAGCTCATATCTGCTGAATAGTCTTCTGAAATTTGGATGCAGATTATCATATAGTTACTTTCAGTCTATAAGGTATACAACAACCTTTAGATCTGATTTCAGTAATGAGCTCTAGATGTCTTCTAGTCTTTAGTCTTCTTCTCTTTAAGTCTTGAGCGAGCGCGCGTTAATACAGATGAGTAATCAGCTGATATCTATACAGCTGATTCCTCAGACTAGACTTTTAGACAAATATCAATACATCTAAGCTTTATAAAACAACTTAGGAAACTTAGTTCTAAATTACAAATTATTGATCTAACATGTACTCTACTGATCTGGTTTTGGCCATCAAAACTAAACTCTAAATTGCAATCTGATTAGGGGCTAGATGAATATCCCAACACTTCCCTGTTTTCCTATTTCTGAGAATATTCATCCCTAATATTCTCTTGGCTTCACCTAAGTCCTTCATCTCGAACATGCTACTCAGTTGCTCCTTCAGTTGAGTAATCTTTCTCATACTCTTGCTAGCTATCAGCATATCATCTACATAGATTAATAGATAGGTGTTCTCTAAATAATCTTGTTTATCAATATATACACATCCATCATATTTGCTTCTTAAGAAACCGATAGAAAGCATGCAGGTATCAAACTTTGTATACCATTGTCTGGGACTCTGCTTGAGCCCATACAATGATTTCTTAAGCAAACATACCTTACTTGCATTTTCAGGCATGATCAAACCCTCTGGTTGGTGCATATATATTGTTTCGGCTAGTTCTCCATGTAAGAAAGAAGTTTTAACATCTAATTGATGTAACTCAAGACCATCTTGAGCAATCTTAGACAAAAGTAATCTTGTGGAACAATTTTTAACAACTAGGGAGAATACCTCATTGAAGTTGATTTATGCCTTCTCTTTGTGTGAATCCCCTTGCCACCAACATAGCCTTGAATCTGATGTGCTCCTTAGCACCACCAGATCCAACTTCAAGCTTCTTCTTGAAGAGCCACCTGCAGCTAACCAACTTCTGGTTGTTTGGCTTCTCAATAAGGATCCATGTCTCATTCTTCTCTATGGATTGCAACTCCTCTGACATGGTTGTTATTCACTACTCTTTCTTAGGACTTGTGATAGCTTCTCTATAGTTTCTTGGTTCATAATGCTCCACCTCTTCTGCTGTGATCAGAGCATATGGCACAAGATCAGCCTGGCCAAACCTAGATGGGGGATGAATCTGCCTTCTGAGCCTATCTCTTCCAAGACTATAATTCCTCAAATCATCGGGGTTGTTCTTCATGGTATCATCTTCTGGATCATCTCCTTGTACCTGTTCTGGGACAACCTCATCTGGGATGTTGTCTTCTGTATCAGTTGGGTTGACTACCTCCTCTGGTATCAACTCATCTAATCCAAGAAGCTCCACCTCAGCTGAGGAACTCTCTTCTGACTCATTTACAATTCTTCCATTTAGGTCATGGGAATTTCCATTATGAATATATCCCATTAATTACCTTCTCATTAAAATCAACATCTTTGCTGATAATAAGTTTCTTATGACCTGGTTCAAGGCACCACAGTTTATAGCTCTTGACACCTTTAGGATAGCCAATGAATATACATTTCAAAGCCCTTGGCTCAAGCTGATCCTGTCTAATATGGGCATAAGTTTGACATCCAAACACTTTAAGTTTTGAATAATCACTCAGTTTGTCATACCAGATCTCATCTGGGGTTTTACCTTTTAAAGCAAATGAGGGGTTTTATTATCAAGTAACATGCAGTGCATACTGCTTCTCCCCAAAAGCTTTTAGGTAACTTAGCATCAACTAACATGCATCTAACCCGTTCTAGAATAGTTATGTTCATTCTCTCTGCTAATCCATTTTGCTGTGGATTAAGAGGGACGGTTTTATGTCTAGTAATGCCCTTCTCTTTACAAAATTCATTGAATTCAACAGATAGATACTCAAGCCCATTGTCTGTCCTTAAATGCTTTAAGGACTTGCCTCTCTTGTTCTCTATCTCAACTAACCATTCCTTGAATTTTGTAAATGCCTCACTCTTCTGTTTTAGAATGAACACCCAAACTTTTCTAGAATAGTCATTTATTATGGACATGAAGTACCTACCTCCACCAATGGTTTCGATTCTTGATGGTGCCCACACATCTGAGTGAACATAATCCAGCATCTCCTGGGTAGTGTGCTGACTCTTCTGGAAAGACTTCTTCTTGGCCTTGCCAAGAATACACTGCTCACAGAACTCCAGGTCCTTGAATGTCTTCTGGTGGAAAACTTCCTTCTTGAATAACTCTATCAGACCTTTCTCTCCCACATATGCCAGCCTTTTATGCCAAAGCATAGCATTATCAGAACTCATGGTAACATCAGCAGCCCCAGCCCCTGTGATTGTCTCACCAATCAAAGAATATAACTCATTGGACTTCTTCCCTTGCATCACTATTCTATCGGCTTTGGTGACCAGCAGACATCCTATTTCTGTTTTGAATTCATAACCCAAAGAATTTAGTGTGCCAAGAGATATAAGGTTTCTCTTTAACTCTAGAACAAATCTGACATTGGTCAGGATCACATGCTCATCATTAAACATTTTCCCCCTCATAGTGCCAATCCCACTCACGGTACAGCTTTCATCATTTCCTAAAAGAACTGATCCACCATCCATCATCTCAAGGTTTTGGAACCAAGATTTGGTGGGACACATGTGAAAAGTATATCCAGAATTCAACACACGTTCATTAACAAGTTTGTTATCTGTTATGCTCATAACTTTTGCACTATCATATTATTTTGCCTTTACTACATCAGCTTTAGCAGCATCAGTAGACTTCTTCCACTCAGGACACTCTTTTATGTAATGCCTTTTTTTATGGCATTTGTAGTAAGCATTGCTCTTGACTACAAACCCATTCTTCTTCTGAGTTGGCTTGTCATGATTCTTCTTGCCTTGCCCTCCTTTCTTGTCATTCTTAAGCTTGATGTTAAGACCCTCACTATGGTTCTTGGTCTTCTTGGTTGAGTTTGCCACATGCAAACTCTTAGTTTTTAGAATAAACAAGATTTCTCAGCAGAGCATCCTTGAAGTTGTCATATGAAGGTGGTAAAGCTTCCAAGAGCAGAAAAGACTTCTTGTGATCATCTAGGGTAACTCCTACATTTTCAAGATCATCAACTGTCTGCATGAACTCTATTAACTGCTCATCAAGGGTTTTATCATCTAACATCTTGAAGTTGTTGAGCTTTCTTTCCATAAACATCTGATTTGACAAAGATTGTGTCAAATACAGATAATATAATGTCTCAAATACTCCGGCTACACCCTTATCCTTCAAAACCTCTCTAAAAATATTATCTCTCAAACTTAGAACAACAATATTGTAAGCTTTTTCCATAAGATCTTCTTTCTTGGCCTTGTCTACCTCAGATGCAGCAGGGTCAAGTGGAACCAAGGCTTCCTTAAGCCCGTTGTGTGACAGCAGAGCCTTCATATTGGCTTTCCATAAGCCAAAATATGTCTTACCATTGAATTTCTCTATCTCCAACTTCACAGAACTCATTTCTTGATTCTTGTATTTATCTTTCGACTTCCCACAAATGGCGCCAATTGTTATGGAATTGAAACACTTAAAAATTCCTCACAAATGATAAAATAAGACTACGCGAAACGCAATGAATTTAAACGAATAAAGAACACAAAGAAAGAACGCGAGATTTACGAGGTTCGATCAAATGATTTACGTCCACGGATGATAGAAGACTCTCTTCACTAATCACGAATGAAAGATTACATATTACAAGTATTCACTAACCTTGATATCTCACTTAGAATTTTCACTAAGTCCTACGCACTTTCAATACTCTCATTACCCACAATTTATGCACTTGGTGGTGTATTTATAGATGTACAATGACTTTGATAACTACCACTAACAAACTAACTAACTAACAGTCTAACAGAAATATTGAAATAACCAACTCTGAAAAACTGAAAATTAGCAGACTTGTCTTAGTTGATATGCTTATCAGCAGACTAGGAACTCAATTGTTCTGATCACGACTTGCTATTAGCAGAGTTGTCCCAACTCATCTCAAATTAGTTGATACATATATTAGATCACTAAACCTTATCAGTTGAGTACACCTTACTCGACTTGTACTGAACTCCAAGATCAACATACTAGCTACTCTTCTGATAGTTAGAATTAGTTGACATATCAATATTGCATTATTCTAAACATTAACAATATTCCAATTATTGATTTTTTTGATAAAAAAAAAATTATTGATTTTTGAATTTGTATAATGATTGGAGATAAAAACTTATTTCAAAATAGTTATTTATTTGAGTTCATTTTCCTATTTATAATTATTCGAACATGATCATCTACTAACATTTGTGGTGAAGATTAATAGTAAATAATTCTCTAAAATTATCAATATACATCTTTATTATGGCAAAGTCTTGTATGCACTCAAGTACACCATGTACTTGAGTTGACCTTAACCGGTCAACGGTCAACGTTTGAAATTTTTTTTTCCGAAAAAGTGAATGTTACTATATTGAAAAATACAACTTTATTTTTAATGAAAAATGTATGTTACTATATTGAAAAGTGCAACATCGTTTTTAATGAAAAGTGTAAGTTATTATAAGTGAAAAGTGTATCTTATTGTAACTGAAAAATGTATTTTATCATAATTGAAAAGTGTAAGTTATATATTAATAAAAAGTGTATGTTATTATAACTGAAAAGTGTATGTTATATTAATGAAAAGTGTAAGTTATTATAATCGAAATGGATTATATTTTTTTTTAGTCCAGTAAATTGTCACAATTTTGATTTTAGTCCTGATGGTTACGACTTTTTGAATTTCATTCTTTAAATTTGTTAATTTTTTGAATTAGGTCCTTTTACTTGTTACCGAAGGTTGCATAGTCGGTCACGTCACTTGAAAATTATTTTTCTTTTCTATTTAATTTAATTATACACGTTAATTTTTCTTTATAATTTAATTTATTAATTTGGCTATGGAATAAAAATGGGGTGGGGCGGGTTTATGAAGCAGGGGCTGGAGCATTAAATGGATCAATGTATCAATGTCCCAAGCCATTCTCTGTTCTGCAATTTTAAATTTTTCCTCACCATTTTGGCACAGTCTTCTTCTTCCTCCCCACCTTAGGGAGATTGTCCCCTTGTTAATCAACTCATACACCGAAATCATCACATCAACACGAGGATTCCGAAATCACCATTTAAAATATAATTTCACGCCGTTCACGGTTCTTTCCGATTTTGGTATCTGTTGAAAGCACTCAAAGTGGAGAACAGAACCCCTAAAACAATTCGACTATTGGACTCCGATCCGGGAACGCCGTAAAAAATGTTAGGGTTAAAACCCACTTCTTTTATAAACTTAAATTCGGTCTTTTACCATCGCGATCTTGATATCTTGTTGCAAATCCGTGTATGTATTCCATCTTCGCTTGTGTAATTACAGCGATTGTGAGTAGTTTTCGCCTCTGTGTGTGTGTGTGTTTTTTTTCTTCATTTTTTATAAAAGATGAGAGAGCTGAGAAAAGTGTGTGCGTTAATGGTGATGGGGTTTTCCTTCTTAGGTTCTCTGTAAATAAAATTAAACAATAAAGAGATAGAAATAGAGTAAGAGAGAGTCCGTCGTTAATTGAGGTATGCAAATTTTCAATTTTTTCTAACACAACTTATAGGTGAATTCTGCCGTAGAGAATGATGAGGAAGATCTTGCGATATTGAAGATGAAACACTAATTATTTGCTGCAATTTTGCTCCTTTTAATATCTTTTCTATGCTTCTGGATTTGGATTGGGGGTTGCAACAACCAGAAATTTTCGGGTTAGTTATTTTAAAATGCTCTTAAATATTTTTTTTTTCATATATTCAATTGTATTTAAGCGGTAATAATAATAATAAATTTAAAAGGATTTCATTATCTCAAAATTTGTTTTAATTTCCTAGATTTAAGGATCGGTTATTATTTTTAAAATTAATTTCAAATTATAAATTCCTTATTTTTTTTATTATTATTAAATTATATGCTAGGATCGGTTATTATTTTTAAAATTAATTTCAAATTATAAATTCCTTATTTTTTTTATTATTATTATTAAATTATATGCTAGTATTTCCTGTCTACCGTTATTTACAATCCCATATACATTATACGTGTATAATAAATATTTTAAGTAAATCAAATATTTCAGATTTTCATGATATATTCAAATCCTAGTTTTTCTTGCAAGAAAAACTATTTACTCGTCTATAAATAGAAGACCCTATTCATAAAGCAAAAGCACGCATAAAATATTTTCACACATAAATCGTATATTTATTGGCTCTACTCTCGATCCATGGAAGTTTCAAGAAGATTAAAGTTATTGCACCAATTACATTCATTGCATCCACGACATAAAATCGAGGTGGGGTTTTCTTACTATTTGATTGAATACTTTGTCACCTTTAAATGTTCATTTGAGTGATATTGTTACTTGCTACATGATTTTTAAGTTAATCGTTAACGCATGTTATGACTTTACAAGTTATTCATTAACGCATGTTTTATTCGCGGGAAACCGTGCATCGATCGTTGGTTCAGCCAGCGCATCATTTGTATAGCCAATGAAAAATAAGTATTTTATTCGCGGGAAACCGTGCATCGTTGGTTCAGCCAGCGCATCGTTGGTATAGCCAGCGCATCATTGGTATAGCCAATGAAAAAATAAGTATTTTAATATGCATGTTTGTGAGTTGATGGTTTTTATTCATATGTTAACTGTGACAAAGGTGATCTCACTGAGCTGGTTGTTTTACTCACCCCAATCATATTAACATTTTACAGATTAAGGAGTTGCGGTGGAGGGAAGGTGGATGTGTTGCATATCATTCGAGAAATTATTATGCTATTTTATTTTATTATTTAAAATTGCAAAGTGCATTCAATTTAGAATTTTTCACATCCCTTTGAAGCAAATTAATATTTTTGAGTGATTCGATCTATGTTTTCAAAATTGTCATTATTTTAATATTTACTTCCGCTCCAATATTTTTATAAAGTAGTAATAAATCTGGTTTACGTCAGTATTTCAAAGCCTTTTAAATAAAAATATTATTTATATGATGATTTCATCTACGCCCCTAAAATCGGGATGTCCGGTAATTTCAGAAATGGCCAGTCAAACTACTACTTATAAAAAATGGTCTTACTTATATAAAATATACAAAAATGGTATTCTTTTATTTAATTGATTAAAAAAAAGAAAAAAGAAAAAGAACAACCATACAAAACAACCTTAAACAACCACATTAAACAACTCTAAACAACCACATTAAACAATCATAAATAATCAAATTAAACAACCCTAAACAACCATATTAAACAACATTGAACAAATTCAATAAACAACCCTAAACAACTCTAAACTACCCCAAACAAAACCAGTAAACAACCCTAAACAACTGTAAACAACTGTAAACAACTTTAAACAAACTTAAACAACCTCAAACAAGCCCAGTAAACAACCCTAAACAACCTGAACGAAAATTTTGGGTGTAAATCTAAAAAAAAAATCCACTTGAATTCACTATGATAAAATATCAAATACCAACAAAATCAAACAAATGAATATAATAGAAATATGTTTTTTTACCTTCAATCCAACTTTTAATTACATTATGAGAAAAAAATGAGAGAATTTAAGTGTAGAGATTGAAAAGAAGAATAAGAGAATAATGAGAGGGAATATGAGATTTGAAAAGGAGATTGAAAAGAAGAATAAGAGAATAATGAGAGGGAATATGAGATTTGAAATAGAAATTGAAAAGAAGAATGAATATGAGATTTGAAGTTTTTTTTTTCTTTTTTCTTTATTTTTATTACATTTAAAAGTGGTCAAATTGAATGAAGGTCAAAAATAAACATGGGTAGCGTTAAAAGGTCATACTTGATATATTCCACTCTGGATTGATTGACAATGAGGAACTGAAATATTAACCCGACGCCCGACCCAAATTTTACTCAATAACCAAATTAATAAATTAAATTATAAAGAAAAATCCATGTATATAATTAAATTAAACAGAAAAGAAAAATAATTTTCAAGTGACAGTGACCGACTATGCAACCTTCAATAGCAGGTAAAATGATCTAATTAAAAAAAATTAACAAACTTAAAGGATGAAATTCAAAAAATCGTAACCATCTAGACTAAAATCAAAATTTTGACAACTTAATAAACTAAAAAAAATATAATCCATAACTGAAAAATGTATATTATTATAATTGAAAAGTGTATATTATTATAATGAAAAGTGTAAATTATATATTAATAAAAAGTGTATGTTATTTTATGCGGCCAAAATATGTTGTCTCCTGATATAACGACACGTGGATGTAAGATGAATTAAACTCATTTTGCTATGAGCGATGATTTTGTAAAGGGGATTAATACACCCCTGAATATAGAGAAGGAGATGGGCCCAAACTTGATCTTTAATCCATATCCCTGGTCCAGTTATCCTCGGCCCAAATACCCCTGGCTAAAGTGTCCTTGGGCTAAATATTTCTAGCCCAGAAAGGGGATTACTAAGATCGAGCCTTAGTCAGGGAGGCCCAAAGGGAAGGAGGATAGAGAGAGTGGGAGAGTGGTAACTCGTATCAGATATCTCGGAGAAAGAGGCCAGATGGAGGACCGAGTCTTAAGGAGCAGTTGAGAGATGAGGTGGAGAAAGATTCTCCTTTTCTCCCAGATAAACCGCCAGGTATATAAGAAGGTTTGATTTTATTATTTTGACTACGTTTTTAAAGACGAAGGAAACACACTACACGAAATATATAGAAAACACTGTGAAACCCTACGGGGGTGTTTCTTTTGGGCTTTAGGTGGTTTTAAAAACCAGATTTTTGAAATTCTGGTTTTTGAAATCCCGATGAATAGTAATATGGATGTTTCTTTTGGGTTTTGGAATAGTGAAGGATTTAACTTTATGTCAAATCAAGTTGTAAGATTGAATGAGTTTGTATTATTATATTATTGTTTGGTGAGATTATAATGATTAGTTGATTAAATGTATTATATTATTGTATTATTATATTATTATAGTATTATTATATTATTGTTGAAAAAGAATATAATGATTGGAGTAATATTATATAGATATAACTTTATGTCAAATCAATATGTTTGATAAGGGTGGTTTTGAGTGGATTTTGAAAACCGGTTTTTAAATCCCGAAGTAAAACGGGTTTTGGATCTTGAAATCCAAAACCTGGTTTTTAAAACCAAAAGTAAACATCCCCTACGATTCTTGCGAGAACTTTCCCTCAATTCTTATGAAAGTTCCTCTTTGACTCTCCCGAGAAAACTTCTGACTTGAGCGTCGGAGATTCCACGTCGGAATCCCCTCCGATAAGTTTTTGTAGGTCTTTTGGTAGCTTTAGGAGAGGATTACTCGTGAGAAAACTTGCAGGAAAGTGACGGTTCAAGCCCAAAACCGCTTTAATCCGAGTAGGAAGATTCGATATCACTCATTGTTACTTTTTGACGCAACATTATTATAACTGAAAAATGTATATTATTATAACTGAAAAATGTATGTTAATATAGCTGAAAATATTATTGAAAAATGTAAGTCTTCTTTTTTAAAAAATAAAAAAATTGTTGTGCATGGTGTATTTGAGTGCATAAAAGATTTTGCCAATACACACTCGAGTTGTATTTACTTTTTTTTTTCTAGTTTTTTTCATTTTTTCGATTTTTTTTACTTTTCGTTATTTTAGTTTTTTCTCTTTTTTGGCCTTTTTTCTTTTTATTTTGTTCAAAAAATAGTTAATTCCATATAAATACATCATTTTTAGTAGTTTCAATTTAATCACAACTTTCAAGATTATAATAAAAAATCATAACCTTTAATGTTTAATGTTGTTTTAAAATCGATATACGTTTTTTTTCTCCTACCAACAAATGATGATGTGACTCAACGAAGAGTGTGTATATTTGCCACACATAATATTATATGTATTATATTTTAATTATTTTTTAATTTCAAATGAAATTACACATCTTCAGCATAATAAATAACAACTTTTAAAAGTTAAATTACACTTTAATAAATACAAAAAAAATATGTTTACAAACAAAAGGAGATAAACAAAGAAACCAACATCAAGTTAAATATTGTGATTTTTGTGGCACATATAATAAATGTAATTTGACGTGTAATTAAATAAAAATATACTGTAATATTGCGTGGAATTAAAAAATAATGTGTATAATATTATGCGACACATATACACATTCTTCGATGAGCCACGTCATCCCCACATATAGACTACTAACATATTCATTGAAATATTGATTTTTTATTATATACATATATATTATAATAAAATGATAATAATGGCGGGACCCAGGCGGAAAGATCCGTTCACATAAATGCGGACCCCACAAATAGAAATGACCACCGTAATCCATTATTGGGCTTTGATGTACTAAACCCAGATGGACAACCAACGACTAAGCCCAACCCACCTACAGTATATAGAGAAAGACAAGCCTTTGGGCCTTTAGAGGCCCAAAATCCGTCAGATCAAATCACAGAAGCGCGGTCTTTAACCCAGAATCAAATCATCTTAAACATTAACCCACCCACCGACCCGATCACAGAAAAGACTCAAAACCAACCAACACGTATCAGTCAAAGAGATCTCGAGAACACTCTAGAACCCCTCTTAGTGTTCCAAGGAGATACACCTCCCCAAACTCAACAACAAGATGGGAGTGGAAATTCAACAGAAGATGAAGAGGAATTCTTCGACAGCCAGCAAGACAAAGCCGAGAAGATGAAAAAGCCCGTTGAAGCGCCATCAAAAGAAAGAGTACAACCCGCGGTCAAAATTCGGAATAAAAAACAAAAAGCTAAGGCAAGGAAAGCAAAGCAAAGAAAAAGGAAGAAGGGAAAAAATGGGTGAATTTCGTAACTAATATCGACTCCCCGACAGTCGAAGATAAAAATAAAGCAAAGAAGAAGGATAACCGAAGCCAAGAGGCAGAGACTAACCCAGCTAAGGCATTATGGACAGCAAGAGATTCATGGGAGCTGGGAAAGATGATGGGCCTAACTAACATCATGTCAGAAAAGCACATCATAGAAAGCCTAGCAGAAATGGACAAAGCGAGCACATCTCACCATGGAGCGAACAAGGAGAACCCAGAAGAGGTAATTTAATGATTATATTATCCTACAACATTAGAGGCTTGGGGAGTAGAGCTAAGTGTAGAGAGATTAGAGAATTAATTAAACAAAATAAAGTAGACTTTTGCTGCGTCCAGGAGACAAAAAAAGAAGTTATTGATGAATTTCTCTGCCGATCTATTTGGGGAACTGGCGAATTTAGTTGGGCATTCAAAGAATCAGTGGGTAGAGCAGGGGGAATTTTATCTATTTGGAATTCTGAGGTTCTCGTTGTTACCAGTAGTTGGTATATGGATGGAGCTGTCATAGTAAATGGACTCTGGGGAACAGAAAGAACCCAGGTTTCAATAATTAATGTGTATGCTCCAGGATCTCTATCAGAAAGAAGAAGATTGTGGGAGCGTATTCTGACTGTTATCCCCCAAACAACAAATTCATGTGTGTGTGTAGCAGGGGACTTCAACTCAGTTAGGAGGGAATCAGAAAGAAGTGGTAGAAGGGTGGAACCGGATAGAAGAGATATACAGCTCTTCGACACTTTTATTCGGAGTTCGGGATTGATTGATCTACCACTACACGGAAGATCCTTCACCTGGTACAAACCAGACGGGTCTTGCAAGAGTAGAATCGACAGAATATTGATAAACTCTGAATGGGTAGCGAGATGGCCAACGACATCTCAGAAAGGATTACGGAGATCGGTTTCTGATCACATACCCATTATTATTGAAACAAAACAGAAGGATTGGGGCCCAAAACCGTTTAGATGCTTAAACGTATGGATTTCCCAACAAAGTTTCAGAAAACTAGTAGCTGAAAAATGGAATCAGTATGAGATAAGCGGATGGGGGGGCTTTGTCTTCAAAGAAAAATTGAAACGACTCAAGGAAGACATTAAAAGCTGGAACAAAACAGATTTTGGCTTTATGGATAAGAGAATAGAGAAAAGAAAGCTGGAATTACTGAAGCTAGACAAGATTGACGATGCAATGGGTCTCGATGAGAGGGAGGTTAGTAAAAGGAACGAGGAGAGAGCACGTCTGATGTTGGATCTAAAAAATAAGGATAACATACTACATCAAAAATCCAGATGCAAATGGCTACGAGAAGGAGACTGCAACTCAAGGTATTTCCACAAGATGATCAACAGCAGACGAAAGAGGAATGAAATTACAGGGATCAAGAATAATGGGAGATGGACAGAAAGGGTGGAAGAGGTGAAAAAAGGAATTTTTGAACATTTCAGCAAACACTTCAAAAGCATACGAAAGCACAGACCAACCTTGGCTCCCGAATTCTGCTAAAAAAAGATATCAAATGAGGACAATTGCTTTCTTACTGCTCCCTTCACGATGGAAGAAGTAAAGAATGCAGTCTGGTCGTGCGATAGCTCGAAAAGCCCGGGCCCTGATGGATTCAACTTCGGATTTTACAAGGAATTCTGGGAAGTGTATAAAACTGACTTCATGAGATTGATGTGTGAATTCCACCAGGAAGGTAAATTAGTTCGAGGACTGAACCCAACTTTCATTATGTTAATCCCAAAAAAGGAAGACGATGCAGAAATGGGGGACTTTAGACCGATATCACTAATAGGCGGAGCTTACAAGATCATCTCGAAGATCCTGGCAATGAGATTGAGCAAGGTAATAGACTTAATAATTTCAGATCAGCAGTGTGCTTTTGTTGGAGGGAGACAAATCCTCGATAGCGTGGTGGTTCTAAATGAGATAATTGACGAGGCAAAAAGAGAAGGAAAGAAGAGAATGCTTTTCAAGATTGATTTTGCAAAAGCATATGACACAATTGAATGGAGCTATTTATAAACCATTATGGAAAGATTCGAATTCCATCCAAGATGGATTAAATGGATCATGGAATGCATCTCATCAGCCTACGCTACAGTTCTAGTCAACGGCAGTCCATCTGGAGAATTTAAGATGGAGAGAGGGCTAAGACAAGGAGATCCCCTTTCCCCGTTCCTCTTCCTTATAGCAGCAGAAGGACTTAGCATTATGCTATCAAAGGCTGTCCTCCAAGGAGCATATAAACCAATCGAGGTGGGGAGAAACAAAGTGACCATCTCCCACCTCTAATTTGCTGACGACACTATCTTCACGGGGGAAGCTATTATGGAAAATATCACCTTCATTAGGAGTTTCCTAAAGCTGCTAGAAAGTGTATCGGGCCTGAAAGTCAATACGGACAAATGCTGCGTCTACGGCATCAATCTTCAAGAGGAAGAAATCGCTGATATGGCCAGTATAGTGGGATGCAGAGCTGGGAGACTACCTTTTACGTACCTGGGAATGAGAGTCGGAGCACCAACCAGAGCTATAGCGGAATGGAAGCACGTGACTCATAAGATCAAAAACCGCCTAAAGAAGTGGGAAGGTCTAAAAATTTCTATTGGGGGCAGACTAACACTACTCAAAGCGGTGCTCTCCTCTATTCCGGTGTACTATTTGTCAACTTTTCGAGCACCTAAAGCTATTTTGAAATAAATTGTGAGCCTACAGAGAAACTTCTTCTGGAGTGGAGAAAGCTGAGAATGGTCGAAAAAAGATAGCTTGGGTTGACTGGAATACTATATGTAAGCCAAAACAAAATGGAGGCCTGGGGGTCAAAAACTTAGGGAGGTTCAATGAGGCACTACTTGGGAAGTGGGTTTGGAGGTTTTGCAACGAGAGGGAGAGCTTATGGGCAAGAGTGATTGAGTCCAGGTGGGGCGTACAGTGGGGAGAGGGGTTGGTTCCATCAGCCCAAGTGAGGACTAGACAGATTCGGGGATGGTGGAAAGACATAATCAATATAGGAGGAGACGCGGAGGGGGTAAATAAGGGTTGGATATGGGAGAATCTAAGTAGAGGCGTGGGGGACGGAAGTAATATACTTTTCTGGGAATCAAGATGGGCAGGGAATATAATCCTTAAAATAAATTTCCCAAGGTTGTATCACCTTAGCCTGAATAAAGAAATACGATTGAGAGATATGGGGGAATGGCGAGAAGACGAATGGGTGTGGCGGTGGGATTGGAGAAGGGTACTTAGGGATAGAGAATATGTTATGCTTAACGATTTGCTCATTGTGATTAACAGGTACAAGCCGACACAAGACACAGAGGACTATTGGACGTGGAGACCAGGACCAAATGGAAGATTCACCACCAAGGAAACATACGAATGGCTAGCTTCAAAAGAAGACGGAGAACAATTAAATGAAGACATGAAGAGAGCTTTCACATCAATATGGAATAAGATCACACCTTCGAAAGTGTCCATCAATACTTGGAGAGTGATTTTGGGAAGACTACCAACCAAAACCGAGCTACAGAAAAGAGCAGCAATACCCCATAATGCCAACGTAAACTGCACCTTATGCAGCGAAAAGCCAGAAACTGTACAGCATCTTTTCTTCGAATGCCCCTTCTCTTATCAATTATGGATGGATATCAACAAATGGCTGGGGTTTCAATCTGCCCTCCCTGTTAATCCTTTGGATAACTTACTGTATTTTAGTAGATTATCTAGTGGAAAGTTGGAGAGCATGATTCTTACCGGTCTATGGGAATGCGTGGTATGGTCCTTATGGAAGTCTAAAAATGCAAAGATTTTTAGAATGGAAGAGATAAAGAGAGATACAATCGTGGAGGAAATCATCTCAAGATTATGGAATTGGATTACTGCTAAAGAAGCAAGCTACAGAAACTTGGACTTCAAGACCTGGAGAACAACCCCAAATCTGATTTTGAGGGATTAATTCAAAATTATACTTCCATCATTGTAAACGGCTGAATAATGGCCTGGAGCTTTCATTTCTGAGAGTTGATGATATTGTTTCACTATCATCATTCTTCATTATGTGTATATTAATCACATGTGAATAAAAATAATTCTTTTACCGACCAAAAAGAAATTATAATAAAATGATAAAAACGTGTGGAGGGAATGAGGTTTGAACCATTTACTAAAAAATGTAAGTCATTATAACTGAAAAGTGTAAGTGTATATATATAACTGAAAAGTGCAACACAATTTTTATTAAAAAGTGCAAATAAGTATAACTGAAAAATGCAAAACAATATTAGTGAAAAGTGTAAGTTATTATAATGATAATATTAGTAGAAAGTGTTGGTTAGGTTTTTTTTTTTTTTGTTATTAATGTTACTCATTTTTATTACTTACTTGCACTTTTATTATTATTAATCTTACACCTTTATTAATTAGTACTTGCACTTTTATAATCTAGAAAAATAGATGCTAAAATTAAAAAAATATATATATTATTAATGTTATTCATTTTTATTATTTACTACTTGCACTTTTATTATTATAAATATTACACATTTGTTAATTAATAATTGCACTTTTATAATCTATAAATATAAAAATAGGCGCTAAAATTATATAAAAAAAATATTATTAATGTTACTCATTTTTATTACTACCTCCGTCCCTGAAAAGTTTTCATAGTTACTCTTACGATATACACGTATTTAACCTTTATATAATATTTTTTGAGATCAATCATACACTCAATGAAACTACTTTATTTATTTTATATATAAAAGTTTATAAAATTACATTTAAGATTTTAATTATTACACTTTTTTATTAAACTTCGTTCCATCAAGTGAAAGCTTTTCAGAAACGGAGGGAGTACTTATTATTACTTGCATTTTTATTATCATTAATCTTACACTTGTATTAATTAATATTTGCACTTTTATAATCTAAAAAAATATATGTTAAAATTAAAAATAATTACATAAAATGTTGGAGGTGGGATACGAACAAAGTAAAATAAACTAGACACTGCCGCTAGGTAGTAAAGAACTGTCCACAAATTAAATACGCTTGAATTTTAAATTATTATATAATAATATACTTTATAAATATTGACTTTTTACGAATAGTCCGCATTATCTAGTTTATATACTAATGGAATATTGTTGTCCGCGTTATCTAGTTTATATACTAATGGAATATTGTTACCATTTTAACTTAACAACAAATATATACTCCATAAAGCGATGGAGTAGAAACATGCACATAATTAATTAATACTCCCTCCGTCCCAACTTAACTTTCATACTTACTGTTCATTCCCTTTTTTAAAAATATTATAATAAATAGAATTTTGAGATATAATTTTATAAAAAAATAAATAAGTGAGTTGACTTGTGTGTATGTATGTACCATAAAATAAATAACATTAAATATAATATTTTAGATATTGTACGAGTAGAGTTTCTAAAGGACCGAAAAAGTAGGTATGAAAGTTAAGTTGAGACGGAGGAGTAATAAGAGATAAGGTTAGTCAACTTGCATATTAGATTGAGGTTTATTCGTTTTGATACTATAGTGTCAATATCTAGAGGAACCTCAATTTATTATATTTCATTTTATTGATATTCACTAGTTATATTAGAACGCATAACATTAAATATTATACTATCCTTCTAGATAGTATATCATTTTATGCGTGAATGAATAAATTGTATGTAATATCCGTGCAATATTACATACTTCATTCCTCCATACTTAATATGCATATTTTTTTATACAGGAATTCAAAATTTCTCATAGAATCATAAATTCATTAACTTTTACCTCTTACGAATTTTCATTATTTTTTTAAAATGCGTATGATAAAATTTATATATTACTCTATTATCATACAATTATTAAGAAATCATACGAGAAACTTTTCTTCTTTTTTCACTAGAAACGATTCATCATTTCATTTTCCATATGCTAACAATCATGAAGTATAACTTATTCTTAACTTTAATTCATTTATGGATTCAACTGTCCATCAAAGGATTTAGATATTAAGGGTCATCAATGGTTTGTTTCATTGTTGTTTTTTTAACAACGACAGGCTACTTTCTAATGTTGAGGAACATTTAGATGAAAATATATAATTATGAATATAATCATAAATAAGTGATAAATATGATCCCATCACATTAAAGATTTAGTGTTAAAATTTTGTTAATGTTACACATATTTTATTGACATATGAATAATATGCATATAATTAGTAGTAAAATGCTACTAAAATATAAGGTTAATTTAGAAGCTAGCTACACCTTGCACCCTTGCACATCAGAATCTATTTCATACTCTTTCATTCACATATTGATTTCACTTGTCATTTTAGATTCTCCTTGCGTTCCCTACCATTTTGAGGTTTATTCGTTTCGGCACTACAGGAATCCTAATCTTTCACTTTAATTTCAGTCATTTTGATGTGTTTCACCTCTTCTAACCATAAATTTGTCTTTCCCTTAATTCCTTTCAATTCGTTGAAAAACTAAATTCAATGGTGGAGAGGGTAGCCCTGCTGCTGAACATGAATATTTCATTTCGTTTGACTCTTTTTTCTTTACTTCATTGTTTTGATTCATGTGAGCGATAATTTTAAATCATACTGAGAAAAAAAAAAGTAAAAGAGGATGAGTAGTCTGGTTGGGGGCGATCTCCAATCTGTCTAAAAAAAAAAGGGTCTGACTATATGCACCTCCATTTCGGAGGGATGCACTCCCCCTTTCAATTTATTAATAAAATAATAGAGTAAAAAGTCAAAAATACCCTTCATTAAAAAAACACATTTACTAAAGGCACCCTCTACTATCATTTCTTTCACCTTATCCCAAGAAAAAAAAAATCAACAAATCAACCATATTAATCACAAATTACCACTATCAAACCCATTAACAAACACCATTATCAAAACTTAGAAAACCAACAATTTTTTTTAACAAATTTCGTCAAACCAGTGCGGACCATATATCTTCCCGTCGATCACATTTTGTCGACCATATATCTTCCCGTCGATCACATTTTACGCGGCGAATCGGGGTGGGCTAACGTCGTGGACGGAGCGGCGTGGGCCAACGCCGGCGAAGAGAGGGAGAGAAGAGAGAGGTAGGGGCGGCCGCGTGGCCGCTGAAACTTTTTTTTTTTTTAAAGATCGGGGTGGTGTTTTGGGGGGGGGAATGGAGGGGAGAGGGCGGCCGCGGTGGCCGATTGACGGAGCGGCCGCGCGGCCGCTATAATTTTTATTTTTTTACAGATCCGGGCGATTCCGGCGGCGGGAGGAAATGGAGGGGAGAGAAGAGATCGGGGTGGTGGGGCGATTCCGGCGGCGGGGGGAAATGGAGGGGAGAGAAGAGATCGGAAATGGAGGGGAGAGAAGAGATCGGGGTGCGGCGGCATCAATTTGTTTTTCTTCTTTTTTTTGCAGAAACGCGAGGAGGCTGCGAGGGCGGCGGAGGCTGCGAGGGTGGGGGCGAGGGAGGGTGCCGCCGGACGGGAGGAGGGGGAGGGGGCTGCCGCCAATCGGCAAATTTTTTTTTATAAGGCGGTGAGGCGGAGGTAGAGGTGGCCGTGGCGAGGCGAGACGGGGGTGACCGGCGACGGGGTGAAGGGGGAAGATGGAGGTTGGGTTGGGGAAGACGAGGAATTTAGGGTTGGGGTGTGGATAGTAATATATATGTGATGAAGGGAGGGGTATTTATGACATTTGAGGGGGGTGACCTAAATTTTTGGGTGTGTATAAATCGGGGGAGTGCATCCCTCCGAAATGGAGGTGCATATAGTCAGACTCAAAAAAAAAATTAAATTTTGATATTGAGTGTCATTAAAGATATACGATTTTTTTTTTAAAAAAAAAATTATGTTAAAAGAACAGTTTAAAGCTGAAGATGTTTGTTTATTTTAAAAAATAAAAACGTTGCCAATTTTTTTTGATTGAGCAAGAAGACGTCTTTCAAATTTTATTTGGGTTACATGGTTTTCTTTATTTAAAAAAAAAAAAATACTGTAGTATTTATCTGTAATTAGTCATCACACGTTTCTTTTCTTCTTTCTTTTCTTCTTTCTTCGAAAGTGTGAAGGAAAATAGTCTTTCGAAGTCTTTTTGACTTATGGGGAACAAATACTGTAAGTAGAACCCTAAAAATGGGCTAAATCAAGTGGGCCCCTTCATTAATTTTAATCAATGACCAAATGTGCACGATTTGCTGTCTATATAAAATATTTGACAGGGTCACCTTCTTACATCCTCACAAATCACAATCACTACGAGCTTCCATCATTTCATTGACTTGTACATAATACATCACTATATGAAATAATATGAAGATATTTAGAATCACAATAAGAAAAATATGTTAGAAAAAAAATGAGTGTATGTGTAGACGAAGATTAAATGCTGACAAAGACTTTAAACACGAAAGTCGAGGCTAGAGTTTGACTCTGTCTCCGTAAGACGTTATTGCCCCGTACACAGGTGCAATACGGATCACTGGCAACCGTCCCCAAGATACAACGACTTAAAACTTCACGAATGTTGCACTACAAATCGGAAGCTATCGGCGAATCGCAAAATGGATATCCGGAACTTTCGACTCGACTCTAATGTAACAACTACAATTCTAAAATGCTAAGTATGCATATGTAGTTTTAACTCAAGTTCTCACTTCTTGACTATGAATCAATGGAAATGAATTTCCGAATGAATGAAAATGAATAGACCAATGTAGGGGAATCTATTATAGACTTCCAATAGTCTTTAGGTAATAGGTGTGACTCTTCACAATAAGCTTATTTTCCCAAAAGTTGCAACCTTTAGAAATAAGCAACTATTCACAAAAGGTATGTCTTTTAAATTAATACAATAATTCTAAAAGACACAACCTTTGAAATAATCAACTATTCACCAAAATATATGTCTTTAATTAACACAATAATTCTAAAAGACACAACCTTTGGAATAATTAAAACCATTTCACCAAAAGACATGACATTTCATGTCAAGTCACTATCCATCACTATTACCATTATAAATACATTCAACAATGTATTTATCCACACACTAAATGACCAACTTTAATATTAATTTCTCATTCACCCAAAATTTGATTTTGAGAAATCAAATCAACTAAATCCATTTACGCAAAACAGATTATAAATTGTCACTTAATATTTTATAAAATGTGGTCAAAACCAACATTTTCCAACAAAATATGATGAAAAGATTGCTGGTTTGAACATCTCATTAGTTACCTATTGAATCATTCAAATCGCATCTAACTGCTATATCTCAACTAGGAATTTGGTCAAAAACCTGAGATTGGACACCCTCAAAGATATAAAACACAAGATTCTTTAACAAAGTAGACCAGCCGGAGAAATCTAATATCGATCCTCATTACATTCGCATTAGAATTGTCTTTATTCAGCTTCTCTAAAGCCACAGGGTGTCAACTTATATACTCACCAAGATTACCAGAAGAAGCAAAATGAAAACTCTTTGAAAACTTGAAAGAATGATACAGCTTACAGAGGGTAATAAGAATTCTAATTCCTACCTACATATCAACACATTTCATACAACCAAAAAGAAGAATCAATAAACAAGAAGGAATTCTAACATTTTTTATCCTTACTTCATCGGGTAAGGAAGTATCACCGTGGTGCCAAAGAAACGCTAAAGTCAGTAATCACACCCATCTTCTCCACCCAATCCTGTGATTCCAAGAACATTTGTGACACTTGAACCACTACCTTACCCATATCAGGTCGGTTTTGGGGATCATCGGCCACACAGTCCACTGCCAACCGTGTCAATTTCTCCACCACCTCCACTGGATAAGAGTCCCTCAGCCTCCTGTCCACCCACTTCCTAACCCCACCTCCACCACCCTCCACCGCCTCCCTTGCTGTGTCCACCACCGATATCCTCACATAACTTCCACTCTCCTCGTCTACACTATACGTCAAAGCCTCCATCCCCGACAACAATTCAAGAATCACAACTCCAAATGCATACACATCACACTTCTGTGTTGCAACCCCACTTCTTTGAAACTCGGGGGCCATGTACCCTCTCGTCCCTTCGAATTTGTTATGCTTACTATCCAATCTCTTTAACTCTTTAAGGCCTATATTTTCTCTCTTAATCTCACCACAAAGCTCTGATGTGCCAAAGTGGCAAATCTTAGCATTCAAAGATGGTTCTGAAATGATAATGGTACTACTGGTTATATAATTGTGCACAAACTCGAATCCTAATCCTGTCGAATTATGAATGTAATCTAAGCCATGAGCTATATCAGATGCAATTCGTATACGCGATGCCCAGCTAGATAAAACCGTGTAATTAGGGTTCTTAACATTTCGTAAACAATCAGAAAGACTAGCACCGAGAGCATACTCATATACCAAGTATATATAGCTACCAGAAATAGAAGCGCCTCTCAAATTAATTAAACTAGAATGATGGCTCTTGCAAATTACCGAAAGACGATCGACGAGCTCCGCCGTGTCCATCTGGCGGCGGAAGCGGCGTTGGAAGACCATCGCGCGGTCGTCGCGGACGGTGCAGAGCCAAGCGGTGGCGGAGGAGGAGGAGGAAGAATGCGGTTTCAGCAAAAAATTGTTGGTTGCGGCCGAAATTTCTTGAAAATCGTATATGTGTGATTGTTCTCGGAGAATTGATTCCCGGAGACTGGTGAGAGATGTACGGCTGGAAACGGAGGATCTGTGTGAATCTTTGTAAAAACTGGAGGTGGAAGCGGTGCTTGGGAGTATGAAATTGTCGGAGCCGGTTGAATAGGAGGGTTCTGAAGAAGAATTTTGAGGTGATTTCTTGGGTTTTCGAGACGATGGAGATGGTTTGGGGGTGGGGATTTTGGAGGGTTCAATCACTTGATTAGTCATTTTGTTCTTGGATTTGCACATGAAGGGAGAAATTCAAGGTGAAAAAAATGGAACCTTGAATTATAAACGGAAAATTGTATAAGGGGCATGTGGGGCACGGCGGTGCAGGCCGTCTGAGAGATGACAGATATTTTGTGGGGGTGGTTTGATGGGGTGACTTGGAAGTAGGATTTAGTTGCGTCTTAATCCAAATAAATGCTTGAGAAGGTCTCTTTTATTTGCTTTTCTGGTTGTCTTTATTTACTTGAGTCTCTATTGCTCATTATTATTTACTCTTGCTTACTAGTATTATTTGTTGTCTATAGGAGTACTATATATAATACTCATTTTTTATTATTTTTTTAATATATTAATTAATTTATATATAAGGTAAATAAGTTAAAAAAATATGTAATGTAAATGATAAATTAAGTTAATGAGTGGTGTGTAAATAATATTATTTGTAAAAATAGAATTAGGATAATGAAATTAAGTATTTGATTGTTTTACTTTGGATTAGAGTTTATTTTAAAATAATAGCCTAATTCAGTGCAAATAAAATTACAACTACACGTGCATATAATGTATGCTGGATAATAGTATTTTCATATATCGAATTAAAATTAAAATATATTTTCATAGGATCATTATTACAATGTTTTATACACATTAAAATTAGTGTCATATTTTATTAATTTTTGATTGTTTTACTCGAGTTGACTGGATCAATTTTTTCCTTTTGTGTTTTTATTTTTTTATTATGGTGTTACACTTTTCAATTGTAGTGACTTACATTTTTTAATAATATTTTCAGTACACATTTTTATTATGTTATATTGCACATTTTAATTATATAGTGTTACAATTGTAATGTGTTACACTTTACAATAATATTTTTTTATAGTGACTTACATTTTTTTTTATTAATATTGTGTTACACTTTTCATTAAAAATTGTGTTATGAACTTACACTTTTCAGTAATATTGTGTGAAAATTGTGTTGCACTTTTCACTTATAATAACTTACATTTTTCATTAAATATTATGTTACACTTTTCAATTATGCAGACTTACACTTTTTAATAATATTTGTGTTACACTTTTCAGTAGTGTGTTGCACTTTTTAATTATAGTAACTTACATTTTTCATTAAAAACGATGTTGCACTTTTCAATTATAGTGACTTACACTTTTCATTAAAAATTGTGTTACACTTTTCAGTAATATTGTGTTACATATTTTCATTATATGACTTACATTTTTCAACATACACGTTTTATAAAAAGAATTACAAAAAAAATAAAAAAATTGACTGTGTCAATATGCACTCGAGTCTATTTGAGATTTGGCGTAAAAAATATTGTACAGTTTTAAAAACTTACACATTTCAATTGTATGGAGTATCATATTACCATTAAAATTGATATCACGTTTCACCATGTACTCCATTTCACGGTGCAATTTGTCGAATCATAATTGGGAAAATTTTAAATACGTTTTGTAACTTAGGTTGATTTCATTTTAAAAGGAAGTGAAATTACAGAGTAAACGTACAAACGACACGATCCAAACAAAATTCCGTCGAGTTTTTTTTTTTCATGGGTCGTCGATTGTGGATGTATTTAGGAACATTTGCTATAAATAAAATCTCATATTTATATTTATAAGATGGGGATGATGATGTGGTCATATTCTTAATTACATGTGGCACCCAATAATTAAATTTGTCGGAATCTCTAATTTTAAACACACGTTCGAATCATGTGTGTCAATTTTCGGTGAAAATTTTAATTTTCGATAAAAATGATGTAAATTGGACACTTTAGAATGTATTTTAAAAAATTGAAATTTAAAGGAATTAAACTAAAATTGTCCTAAGTTGTATAACGTATTTTAAAATTTTCTAAAATGTAAATTGAATTAAAAAAAAAAGTAAATTGAACACCTTAGAACATATTTAAAAAAAAATTAAAATGAATCGACCTAAGTTACTTGAAAGTATTTTAAAAAATTTCCATCATAATTTTCAAAAGCTTGTTTGTGTTAGTATAGATGTCTTAGAGACAATTATTATAAGGACATTTTACTTGATCATATTCAGTTATTTAAATATTATTAACTTTAGTAATAATATTTGATAATACACTTATAAAATGTTATGTTTGATTGTTTGTTCTTATATGTGTTCCCGTGAACCAATGATTTCATTGAGATGTGAGATCTCGATTGACTATATCATGGTTCTTAAAGTAGCCCCAATCAAGGATCATCGAGATTGGGATATCGATGATGCGATTGAGATTGGTGTGTGATCTGCATCATATCCTTAGAGGATGTAGTAGTTCTCACAACTACGAGATATTAGGTATCTCATGATGGATGCACAGATACTTTGAGAGTATTGACTTGCCCAATCGAGAAACCGTTTGGTGTATTCTATTTACGTTTCTACGGGAATATCGATTTGTGGAGCAATGTAATGTCCTTCGACTTGAGGTCAATACACGCGATATGTATGGCGTGATGGGCTTTGACCATGACCGACGCTTGCACTCCTAACGGGGTAGATTATGCATGTGTTGGGCACACCATAAAGTACATATGTGCGCGGTAGTTGGGCCAAGAATAGGATTCATTGCTCAAATAGATTTAGAAAGAATACTCGTCTTCTCATAACTAATTGGATCGTTAGTCATTGGCCAATGCACGTCACATTTGGAATGGTGTTCAAATGCGACAATGTGATCAATTAGTAGAATGAGATAACCTGATTAAATTATTGGAATAGACACATAATCATGTTCTAGATTTAATCGGAGTATTTGTGAATGAAATGATCATATCATTGTGAGCTTCACATCACAAGTTGTTGTTATTTCCTCGCAACGTACCTCACATATTGAGATTGTCTAGTTCAGTTGTGCTAAGGCCGTTAGTTTGATTAATCGCTTGATATGCAAGGGCCTATGGGTCACACAACAAGTAGTCCAAATTTACGAATTAAAGTTGGATGAATTAATTATTTGATTTGATCAAAATATTTAATTTATGTAGAAATATAGAATAATTCTATTGGATAGAATTATAATTTATTTAATTAAATTAAATTAATAAGATGATATATTAGATATATCATAAATATGGTAAAATATATATTGTGTTACCACAATTTATCACTCATAATATTTCTCCGGTTCTCTCTATAGAATTACTATAGAATTCTCCTAGCGAATTCATCTCGCGTAGATACTTTAGTAGAGGATCAACATCTCGAAATTACTATAAGGATTATTAATGTTTTAATTATTTGTCAAATTATGTTACAGTCATATCAGAGGATCAACATCTCGCATACGAATTACTATAAGGATTATTAATGTTTTAATTATTTGTCAAATTATATTACAGTCATATTAGAAACTCTGTGTTGTTAAATAAAATTTTAAACTTTCCTCTTACGAACATGGTGTGCGTACTTAAAAAATCGGTCAACAGTTTGTTGGTAGGAATATCATTGTACGGCCAAATCCTAAAATTTTTAGATATTCTATTTAATTAATATGCTAGCATGCCAATAAGAAAAAAATATAAAATTAAACCACAGTAAATAAATAAAACTTTTGATTTTTCTTAGTGATGTTAATATGACTACGGAATTTGTTTTGTGATATGTGTTGCGTTTGAGATTGACTAATTAAAATTTGGATTGATTGTTCTTAATTCAATCTTTTTTAATTTCTTTCAATTTAAATATATTCATCCCTATATTACATTAGTAATTTTTTTGATTAATGAAAAAAAAAATCACGAAATTAAAACCCAAAATGTATTTTTTCTCAAGATTTTAACACAATAACAAAGATGGATGTGCAAATAACCGTACCCCTTCTTTGGTTGGGTGACCAAAAGTTTTTTTTTTAGCTGGCCCAGATCTGTTGGGTGACCAAAAGTTTTTGGGGCGGCTAAAGGCACACACAAAGGGTCTGACTATATGCACCTCCATTTCAGTTTGATGCACTCCCCCTTTCAATTTTATTAATAAAATAATAGGTAAAAAACCTAAAATACCCTTCATTAAATATACACTACTAGATGCACCCCACCTCATTTCCCCCCTCTCTCTCTCTCTTCTTCTTTCTTTTCTCCTTTCCCCTCCCCCACCTCCATCCCGTTTCTTTTTCCATCCCCACCTCCATTGCCGGCCACCACCCCACCCCCCATCGCCTCTCCCCCTCCACCACCCCATCGCCAATCCCCCTCCCCTAACCCTCCCCCTCCACCACCCCATCGCCTCTCCCCCTCCCCTAACCCTCCCCTCCCGTAACAGTAGCAGAAAAGAAAAAAGAAAAACTATCTCTCCTTACCCCACCCACTTACCCCTCGCCCCCACCCCTCCCCCCAATTTTCGTCGCCCTCTCCAACTAACAGCAGCATGGTATGTTTTTTTTTTTTTACTTTTCTTTTCTTCGACAAATCAGGATCGGCCCTATACATTCTCGTCGATGTATTGTTGTCGATGAGAATGTATTTGGTCGACCTAAAATGGTTGAATTTTTTTTTTATTTTTTTCTCGACAATGAAATGTCGACCATATTTACTCTCGTCGACAATAGGGTGTCGACGAGAATATATATGGTCGACATTTCATTGTCGATTTTTTAAAGGTTTTTTTTTAAAATTTTTTTTCTACAAATCAGTGTCGATCATATACGTTCTCGTCGATAAATTGTTGTCGACGAGAACGTATATGGTCGACACTGGTTTGTCGAAAATTAAAAAAAATAATTGAAAATTTTCTAAGTTGCTGAGTTTTTTGAATGTTTTCTTAGTTGCTGAGTTTTTTTGAAATTTTTTTGAGGGAGGGGGGGGCGACGGGCTCGGCGAGGGAGGGAGGGGACGGCCGCGGCGGCAGCGCGCGACCAAGATCTCTTTTTTTTTTTTTTTTTTTTACAGGCGGTGGGGGTTGGGGGGGGCGAGGGAGGGAGGGGCTGGCGTCGCCGGCGACGGGTGGTGGAGGGGCAGGTCGCCGGCGGTGGTGGTGAGGGGTGGGGGAGAAGATGAAAGAAGAAATGGAGGAGGAAGAAAGATGGAGGATTTGGGGGGTGTGGGTAGTAAAAGGATTTTAATGAAGGAGGGGTATTTATGACATTTGAGGGGAGGTGTGACCTAAAATTCGAGGAGTGTATAAATCGGGGGAGTGATGGGGGAGTGCATCAAACTGAAATGGAGGTGCATATAGTCAGACCCACACACAAATCCTATGAGCTAGGACACCCACGCGATGAAAACACCCACAAAATGAATGAGGACACCCACAAAATGGATGAGGACACCCACGTGGAAATGCCAAAATTACCCTCTATATGAAATAAAACCCTAACTCATTCTTCTCTTCTTCTCACATTCAGACACCCACCTCCATTTTTACACCTCCATTTCTGCAGCGCCGCATCCCCTCCTTCGCCGCCGCCTCCTCTCGTCGCCGTCCTCGTCTCCCCACCCAACACGCGCGACAACGCCGCCCACCTAATGCGCAGCACTCTCCCCCCCTCGCGGCCGCAACTCCTCCCTCTCCCCTTCGCGGCCGCAGCCCCTTCCCCTCCCCTTCGCGGCCGTTCGCAGCCGCAGCCCCCTCCCCTCCCCTTCGCGGTCGCAACCCCCTCCCCTGCCCTTCATCGCACCCAGCCACCCACGCTCAGGTAAGTTTTTTTTTTTTTTTTTTTACAATTTTTACAGTCCCAAAAAATTAGGGTTTTGAAAATTTAGGAAAATTAGGGTTTTTAGTAGTTCGGGAATTATTTTCGAACACATTGAGTTTGTTTTGGAAAAAAATTCGAACAACTTGAGTTTGTTTTGGAAAAAATTTCGAACAAGATGTTCGATTTTTTTTTCGAAAAAATCTAAGTTGTTTTGAAATTTTTTTCGAACATATTGGGTTTGTTTTGGTAAAATTTTTGAACATCTCAACTTTGTTTTGGTAAAATTTTCGAACATATTAAGATTTTATTTTTGTTGTTGAAATTTTGAATTTTTTGGATTTTTTATGTTTTGGTGTTGATGGTGGGAATCCGGAATGATTCGGATGTGAAATGATGAATCGGGTATGAACTGGAATAGATGGGTGTACTCATCTGACTTTTTTTTTTTAAAAAACTACAAGAGGGGTAAAAACGTCTTTTCGCACCACCCTTGGGACAAAAAAAATTCTCCGTGGGTGTACTCATAGTAAATTCGGGTGCATTTAGCCGCGCCCAAAGTTTTTTTAGCTGGCCCAGATCTGTGAGTTTTTATTAAGGCCTGATCCAAGGGCGCGGCTAAAGGCACCCGAATTTTCTATGAGTACACCCACCAACCATTTTTTTAATCTTTCAGAACATGTGAAATGTCCAATATACCCCTGGGTCAAATTTATGAAAAAAATGAAGATGAGTACACCCACCTGTTCTATTTCACACCACCACAAACAAACAAAGAAACACTATTTTTCAACAAAAAAAACACCAAAATTGAAAAAAAAAAATCCAAAACACCAACATGTTCGAAATTTTTTCCAAAACAAACTCAATATGTTCGAAATTTTTTCCAAAACAAACTCAATATGTTCGAAAAAAATTCCAAAACAACTCAAATGTGTTCGAAAAAAAAAGATCGAACATCTTGTTCGAAATTTTTTCCAAAACAAACTCAAATTGTTCGAAATTGTTTCCAAAACAAACACAATATGTCCGAAAAAAAATTTCAAAACAACTTAAATTTGTCCGAAAAAAAAATCGAATATCTTGTTCGAAATTTTTTCCAAAACAAACTCGTTCGAAAATAATTCCTAAACTTCAAAAAATTTCAAGAAACCCTAAATTTTCTAATTTCAGACTAAACTTACCTGTGTAGCGGCAGCGAGGGGAGGAGCACGACGGCCGCGGCGAAGGGGAGGAGGGGGTGGGCGGCGGCCGCGTCTGTGGGGAGAAGGGAGCGCCGCCGTGGAAACCCGCCTCAGTCGTCGCCTCTGTGGAAAACTCAACGTCGTCTTCTTCGTGGCGGCCATGGCTTCTCCTTCTTCCAGCGGTGGGCGGCGCGGCGTCGGACGGCGGCGACTTCGTCTCCTTCAAGGGGGTCGCGACGGTGGCCCACACCTTGCAAACGAAGCAGATCGGCGGCGGCCATGGCTTCGCCTTCTTCCAGCGGTGGGCGGCCGCGAACGGCCGCGAAGGGGAGATGGAGGAGGGGGGGAGAGCTGCGTGCGCGGCGGAGGCGGAAGAAGTGGAGTGGCGGCGGCTGAGAGAAATGGAGGTGTAAAAATGGAGGTGGGTGTCTGAATATGAGAAGAAGAGGGAGTTAAGGTTTTAATTCAAAGAGGGCATTTTTGGGTTTTCCAGGTGGGTGCCCTCATCTGTTTTGTGGGTGTCCTCATCTCCTGGGTGTACTCATAGTAATCCAGGGTGCCTTTAGCCGCGCCCCTGATCCAATTGCCCCATTTTGCATCATGCAAATTTATTAATTTTGTACAAAAGTGTTTGTAAATTAATATGCACTCAGATGCCTAGAGTATGGATTAAGAAATCGCAAATCTAAATATACAAAATCTAACAGATAAATACAAGATTACTTATTTTTTTGTATTTATTCTAAATATATTTAGTTCTAATTATTATTCAAAAATTTATTGTATGCTGAATTATTTTATTCTACATAAGTGTTTTGCGGTATAAAATTAAAAACAATATTAATATTACTTTATGTTATTTTCACCGGTAAAGTTATTACTAGTTAATATTATTTTTAGTCCTTATATTTTGTAGTATTGTTTATATAGTTGATGTACAGTAAGAATATTTCACATATTTAACAGAATTCATGATGATAGCCTATAATGTTGGTTAAGATAGAATCTAATTTTGCTAATATTTAACAGAATCCTAAAAACTTGATGTCAAATATCTATAAATATATATATATATATAATACATGCCAATTTTAGGTTCAATTAGCATGGATAATAGATTTGCAGAAGAATATGTTCCAGATATGATGGAAGAATATGTTCCTTCAATAGTAGCAGTTCCAGACGTCTTCAATTGTTGGGCACAGCCTATTCTCAAAACGGAGGAGGAGGTAAACTAATTCATATATAATATTTTACATTATTTGTTTGTCTATAATGATCAAACAATTTTAATCAAAGAAGCTACATATATATGTTGTTTTTAATTTTTCATGTGGAAATTTAAAGAGTTCAAAGAATGAGGATGTGGATACATCGTCGGAAGCGAAGGCTGAGAAGATTCCTCTAAAGGAATGCGGCGAGATCGAGTCTCGTGACATTGAATTAGTTATGAATCAAGCAGAGGTATCCAGGTCCAAAGCTGTTGAAGCTATCATCAAACATAATGGAGACATTGTCGAGGCTATTATGGACTTAACCGCGCCCTAAATTGCTTTATTTTGCTTTTTTTAGAGTATCTTATTAAATGGTACGTTTTGCAATTCATTTTATTCTACAAACTTTTTGCAATTTTGAAAATTTCCAATTTGAGGACAACCGCAGTGCTTCTTATAAATATTTATGGTGTCTATTTAACAAATATATGTGAGTTCATTGACATTTAATCGAATAATTTGTATGTTTATAAATGTTGTAGTATAACTTTAACGCTAAGTATAACAAACTTTTAATAAAACATTTTTTGATACAAAATTTTATTGTATGCTTAATTATTTTATTCTACATATGCGGTATAAAATTAAAAACAATATTATTAATATTGTATTGTTTAATTGATGTACAATAGAAATCTAATGGACTAGTCTTACGTGAAATATGACATATATGCATCTCAGCCATTTACACTCACATTATTGTGTTGCATTTTTTAATTATAATGACTTACACTTTTCATTAAAATTTGTGTTGCACTCTTGGACTTCTATTATAGTACTTTTCAATATACACGTTTTCGAAAAAAGAAGAAGAGAAAAATTGACTGGTCAGACCAAGCAGCAAACTAATTCATTACTTGAGTCTCTATTGGGTCATTAGTTTGTTTTTTTTTTTTAATTTTGCTAACAGAAGGACCCTATCAATAAAGCACAGGGGAAAAATACAAATTCCCAAAAACAGAATTAAGGTTCTTCTAAAACTTCTCCAACTCTGTCACGAGAGATGGTAGAGCGGACCGTCTTTTGTATTAGTAAATGAGCTTTTGAATTAGATTCCCGTCATACTGTGAGGTTTATCTCAAATCCTCCTAGACTAGACGAGTGCTACTCGTCTTGTGAAGATCAGGTAGATTCTACTCTACTACTGTACTCGTCTGTTGGGCAGATCAGTCGAGGTACTTAGTCGATAGAAGTCTTCTGAAGGACTCAGCTGTTGGGCGTATCAGCTGGTGGAGTCAGGCAAGTTAACTCAGACCAGATCAGATGAGTTGGAGGAGTCCAAAACAGATGAGATGGGTGTTGCGAAGGACAAGACGAGTTGGGAAGACCAGACAAGTAGAGGTCTGACCAGACTAGTTGAGTTCTGTTAGCAGGGTTAATTTTTGGCTAAGTATGGAGTCGTCTTGTCTTGCGAAAACAAGTGAAGGGCAAGGAGGTCAATTCAGATTGGGTCACGCGAGAAGTGTGAGTTTGTTACATGGTTGTAACAGAATCCACGTGGCAATCCTCACACGTTCCATGCACGCTGCAATCATCCTTGGCAGCCTATAAATACCCCATTACTTGTAATTGTAATACTTGACGCGTACGAGCATTCGTTTTGAGAGTTGAGAGTTCACGAGCGAAGTGAGGATAAATCCCTTTCCGAGTGATGAGTGTTTGTAAACATCTCTTATACTAATCAAATTGAAGTCGTGTGTCCAGTGGATGTAGATCACGTTGATCGAACCACTTAAATCTTCTTGTGCTCTGTTTTTCGTTTTCGTTTATATTTGTGAATTGCCATGCTTTCGTTGGATTGAATATTGGTCGATTATTTTGCTTGTGATTGGAGACGTCTAATCGGAGTCGAATATCATTGACAATCGTAACAATTGGCGCCGTCTGTGGGAATCGGAAACGAGAGGAATCGATTGTCAACCATTAATCAATTGCCAGATCGAAGATGGAGAATTCGACCAAGTATAATATTGAGAAGTTCTCAGGCACGGGTGACTTTGGGCTGTGGAGAGTCAAGATGCAGGCTCTCCTAGAACAGCAAGGCTTGTTCGACGTGCTCGAAGAGTCTACAGCCCCAGCTGGTGAATCTGCAACAGTTGCTGCTGAAAGGTGAATCTGCAACAGTTGCTGCTGAAAGGAGCAAGATGCTCAGGAAAGCTCGAAGTAATATTCTGCTCTGCCTTGGTGATAAGGTTCTGAGAGAAGTTGCTAAAGAGAAAGATGCTCAGGAAAGCTCGAAGTAATATTCTGCTCTGCCTTGGTGATAAGGTTCTGAGAGAAGTTGCTAAAGAGAAAACCGCGAAAGAGGTCTGGGACAAGCTAGGTAAACTTTACATGGTTAAAACCTTAGCTAACCGTCTCTATTCGAAACAGAAGCTGTATGCCTTCAGAATGGTGGATGACAAACCCATTCCGGATCAGCTTGATGAGTTCAATAGAATTCTTGATGATCTAGAGAATTTAGATGTCAAGTTAGAGGAAGAGGATAAGGCTCTGATTCTATTGAGTGCTCTCCCTAAGTCCTTTGAAATCTTAAAGGATACCATCTTGTATGGTAGGAAGGAAAGTATTACATTGGAGGATGTAATGCTGGCTATCAAGTCCAAGCTGCTGCACAACAAGACGTCTCAAGTAGACAAGGTCAGTAGCGGAGAAGGATTGGCAATCAGAGGTGGCCAGAAGCGATCTGGTGCCAAGAAGGGGTCTAGTCAACCCAAAGGAGCTGATAAGGGAAAATCAGTTGTGTCCAATCAAGGTGAAGCAGTGTGCTACCATTGCAACAAGCCTGGGCACTATAAGAATGCTTGTCATAAATACAAGCAGTTCTTGAGGAAATCTGGTGCCAATACCTCTAATGACAAGAATCAAGCTAATCAGACTCAAGTTGAGAAGGAGCAAGAAGGCTATGAGTCTGCTCAAGCGCTAACCATCACATCCTCTACAGAACAGCAAGCATGGATCCTTGATTCAGGGTGTTCTTTCCATATGACTCCAAGACGAGATTGGTTTCATGACTTCAAGCAACAGAAGGGCGGTTCTGTTCTGCTTGGGAATGATCACACTTGCAAAGTTGTTGGAGAAGGTAGTGTTCACCTGAAGATGTTCGATGGGGTAGTAAGAATACTCAAGAGTGTTAGGTACGTACCTGAACTCAAGAGGAATTTGATCTCACTTGGGATGTTGGATTCTATGGGCTATAAATTCCAGTCGGCTGATGGAGAGCTCAGTGTGTCAAAAGGGGAGCTGACTGTCCTGAAAGGTGAGAGAAGGAGTGATCTCTACTTTCTTAAGGGAGAAACAGTAGCTGGTAGATCAGATGTAGCGGAGGTGCAAGACAACTCGATGTTGTGGCACAAAAGACTAGCTCACGTAGGCGAGAAGGGTCTAGTGGAGCTGTCTAAGCAAGGTCTACTTGGCAAAGACAAGATCACTCAACTCGACTTGTGTGAGTCTTGTATTCTTGGTAAGTCCAAGAGACTTAAGTTTGGTAAGGGTGTTCACTCTACCAATGGGATCATGGACTATGTCCATTCTGATCTATGGGGGCCAGCGAGGAATCAGACGAGGTCTGGTGGAAAATACTTCCTGTCTATCATAGACGACTACTCAAGAAAGGTGTGGGTGTCTATTCTCAAGTCGAAGTCAGAAGCATTTGAGAAATTCAAGGAATGGCTCATTGAATGTGAAAATGTCACAGGCAAGACTCTCAAACATTTGAGAACTGATAATGGTCTGGAGTACCTATCAGACGAGTTCAATGCGTTCTGCAAATCGAAGGGAATAGTACGGCATAGGACTGTGCCAGGGACCCCTCAGCAAAACGGAGTAGCTGAGAGGATGAACCAGACACTACTTGAGAGAGTCAGGTGTATGTTGAACTCGTCTTGTCTGCCAAAGGTGTTTTGGGGAGAGGCAGTGTCTACTGCAGCCTACTTGATAAACAGAAGTCCGTCCTCGGCTGTGCAGTACAAAACCCCAGAGGAGTTGTGGTCTGGACGTGCAGCCGATTACAATCATTTGAAGGTATTTGGATGTCAAGCTTATGCTCATGTCAAGCAAGATAAGCTTGAGCCTCGAGCATTGCGATGCGTGTTTGTTGGGTATCCTTCTGGCGTGAAAGGATACAGGTTATGGTGCCTCGAAGCTGGGATGCAGAAATGTATAATCAGTAGAGATGTTACGTTTGATGAGAGTCGGATGCCTCTATCAGAACAGACTAGTACGAGTACTAGTGCAGCTGATAACCAACCAGACGAGACACAAGTCGAGGTGGAGCAAGTTGACTCCACAAGACCAGTTGGAGATGATATTGATCCAGATGAGGAGGGCGATCCTCAAGGCGAGAATGATCTTCAACATTATCAGCTGGCACGGGACAGAACCAGACGAGAAGTCCACCCACCTCAGAGGTACGGTCAAGCTGACATAGTCTCATTTGCATTATGTGCAGCTCTTGAGGTGGAGTCTCTGGAGCCAAAGTCTTATTCAGAAGCCATTAGCTGCCACGACAAGGAGAAGTGGATTGTTGCTATGGAGGAGGAGCTGCTTTCTTTGAACAAGAACCAGACATGGGAGATTGTTCAGAGGCCCAAGAACAAGAAGTTGGTTGGGTGCAAGTGGATCTATAAAAAGAAGGTGGAGGCTCAGAGGGGTGGCAGACTTAGATACAAGGCGAGGCTTGTAGCTAAGGGATTTACACAGAAAGAAGGTATCGATTTCAATGAAATCTTCTCACCTGTTGTGAAGCATTGTAGCATCAGAATCTTGTTAGCTATGGTCGCTCAATTCGAATTGGAGCTACATCAGATGGATGTGACCACAGCTTTCTTACATGGATCTCTAGACGAGAGGATCTACATGAAGCTACCAGAAGGGTTGGACATAGAAGAAGGGGAAGACAAGGTCTGTCTATTGAAGAAGTCCCTCTATGGCCTCAAACAAAGCCCTAGACAATGGTACTTGAGATTTGATGAGTACATTTGCTCAGCTGGTTTTACAAGGAGCTTGTACGACAGCTGTGTCTATTTCAGACGGGTTGGGACTGGTGTTACCTATCTTCTGCTGTATGTTGATGACATGTTAATAGCAGGCGAGTCTATTGACAGTGTTAATCAAGTTAAGGAGATCCTCAAACGGGAGTTTGAGATGAAAGATCTTGGTGAAGCCAAAGTGATTCTTGGGATGGAGATCAGTAGACTAGACGGGTCTATTCTGCTGAGTCAGCCTACTTATCTGCAGAAGGTGTTAGAGAGGTTCAGAATGCATAAGGCAAAGACTGTCTCTACTCCTATTGGCCAACATCATCGATTGTCCAATCAGATGAGTCCCAGGAACAGCCAAGAGCGAACTCAGATGAGCAAGATACCTTATGCCAGTGCTGTAGGGAGTTTAATGTATGCTATGGTGTGTTGTAGACCAGACTTGACTCATGCTATGAGTGTGATCAGCAGATATATGAGTGATCCAGGCTTAAGCCATTGGGAAACGGTTAAGTGGGTTATGAGATATGTTCTGGGATCAGCACAGACGGGTCTGAAATTTCAGAAGATGCCAAGTGAGGGGGATGCACTTGTGGGATACGTGGATGCAGATTACGCAGCCAATGTTGACACTCGAAAATCCTTAACAGGATATGTGTTCACTCTATTTGGTACGGCTGTGTCTTGGAGGTCTATTCATCAATCCGTAGTTGCATTGTCTACTACTGAAGCGGAGTACGTGGCCTTGACTGAGGCAGTTAAGGAAAGCATGTGGCTGAAAGGGATTCTTAAGGAATTTGGTTTATCTCAGAACAGTGTGACTGTCTTCTGTGATAATCAAAGCGCAATTCATCTCGCAAAGCATCAGGGGTATCACGAGAGAACCAAGCACATTGATGTGAAACTGTACTTTGTGAGAGACATTGTGGAGAAGGGGAGCGTCCAAGTGGTTAAGATAGCTACTGAGGAGAACCCTGCTGATGCATTTACTAAGGCGTTACCAAAGGAGAAGTTTGGTTTATGTCTTAGGTCAGTTGGTTTGCATTAGTGACCTCTGCGGAGAAGGCTACTAGTCTGATGGCGGCAGATTAGTAGTAGAATCTGTCCTTTGAGAAGGATAGATCGGAGCTGTTAGTTCAAGGTGGAGATTTTGAGCTAAAGGTGGAGAATTGTGAGGTTTATCTCAAATCCTCCTAGACTAGACGAGTGCTACTCGTCTTGTGAAGATCAGGTAGATTCTACTCTACTACTGTACTCGTATGTTGGGCAGATCAGTCGAGGTACTTAGTCGATAGAAGTCTTCTGAAGGACTCAGCTGTTGGGCGTATCAGCTGGTGGAGTCAAGCAAGTTAACTCAGACCAGATCAGATGAGTTGGAGGAGTCCAAAACAGATGAGATGGGTGTTGCGAAGGACAAGACGAGTTGGGAAGACCAGACAAGTAGAGGTCTGACCAGACTAGTTGAGTTCTGTTAGCAGGGTTAATTTTTGGCTAAGTATGGAGTCGTCTTGTCTTGCGAAAACAAGTGAAGGGCAAGGAGGTCAATTCAGATTGGGTCACGCGAGAAGTGTGAGTTTGTTACATGGTTGTAACAGAATCCACGTGGCAATCCTCACACGTTCCATGCACGCTGCAATCATCCTTGGCAGCCTATAAATACCCCATTACTTGTAATTGTAATACTTGACGCGTACGAGCATTCGTTTTGAGAGTTGAGAGTTCACGAGCGAAGTGAGGATAAATCCCTTTCCGAGTGATGAGTGTTTGTAAACATCTCTTATACTAATCAAATTGAAGTCGTGTGTCCAGTGGATGTAGATCACGTTGATCGAACCACTTAAATCTTCTTGTGCTCTGTTTTTCGTTTTCGTTTATATTTGTGAATTGCCATGCTTTCGTTGGATTGAATATTGGTCGATTATTTTGCTTGTGATTGGAGACGTCTAATCGGAGTCGAATATCATTGACAATCGTAACACATACGTATGTAAATTTGCACACTACAAATTTATTTTTGAGACATGTCGTCGTACGTATGTAAATTTGCACACTACAAATTTATTTTTGAGACATGTAATCCTACGGGCAGTTGCACCTTCAGGCGAAATCAAAAGACCCACAACAATCGATCTGCACAATGCTATGACATTTAGCGAGTCTGATTTAATTTCAATCTCCTCTATTCCTTTATTGTCGGCCATCACCATAGCTTCTTCAATAGCTAAGAGTTCGGTACCTAGGGAGCTTCTTTGTGGTGGGACTTTGTGTGAGAATGCATCAATGTTTTCCCCATCCTTGGAGAATAAGATACCACCCACTCCAAATCTACACAATTCTTCATTGTACGCTCCATCTACCTCAAACCAGGCGGTAGTATTGGTATGATCAGAAGTTAGGTTGTTCTCCTTTGCGTCCATATATCTATGCGTGGTCATCTTTCTGGTGGTCTGAAAGGAATCAAGATAATCAATAACCTGTTTGCCAACGTTTGGTTTAATCTTAAAGCATTTTTGGTCTATATTGTGTATACTCTGGCATCTAGCTTTCCATACCCCCCACGAAATCATAAGAATTTGTTCAAATTCCTGCCTTGAGAAGTTGTCTCTGATTGACCATAATAAATTCCATGTTTCTATGTTGAGCTTGTCTTTTAGGAAGTTCCACCCTGGGCTGCTCTTCCAATTTGCTTTGACCCCTGAGCAATGAAAAATAGCATGGATTGTGGTTGGCATGAAAGCTCCACACAGTCCGCAACACGGGTGGATAGGAATGTGTCTCTTGGCCAGATTTCCTTCTTTTGCAATGATATCAAGGCACATTTTCCATCCAAAAATTCGCACCTTAGGAGGAATATTGAGGTTCCATAAGAAGTTCCACCATGCTTTGGTTTCATTTCCACTTGATTCCTCCACATTCAGGAGTAAATGAGACTCAAGTTTAAGGCTAACTTTATATCCTGATTTCATGGAGTAAGCACCCAGATTGTCATGTCTCTAGAATCAATAGTCTTCCTCATCGTGCTTACCCACAACTGTTCTGAGTACCGCTTCAGCCTCGTAAGGTAAGAATGCCATTCTGACAACTTCCTTATTCCAGAACCTGTGCTCGTTCAATAAAGAGGCTGGATTAATGCCTGAAGCAATACGTGATTTTATAAATCCTCCCTCAAGTCCATGTACCCAAGCATGTTTAAAAAGAGAAATTGATTTACCATTACCGGTAGTCCATCGGATACCTTCTTGAAGGATTGAAAAGCTCAACACAAGTGACCTCCATATGAAGGATGAATTATTTCTAATTTGAGATTCTAAAACATCCGAATGCTTAAAGTACCTTGCGTTGAACATTCTTGCAATCAAAGAGTTAGGATTTTCCATAAGTCTCCACACCTGCTTAGCTAATAGAGCTTGGTTGAAGTGGGAGAATTTTCTAAATCCCATTCCACCCTCATCTTTAGATTTACAAAGCTTATCCCATTTTGTCCAATACATCTTTCGATGTCCATTATCCGAGCCCCACCAGAAATTTGCAACAATATTTTCCATTTCACCACAGACTTGAATCGGTAATCGAAAAAAGGACATCACATATGTTGGGATTGCTTGTAAGATGGATTTGATAAGCACTTCCTTTCCTCCCTCAGAAAAATTCTTATTTTTCCAGTTGTCGACTTTGCTCCTCAATCGATCCACAATGTAATTAAATTGAATTTTCTTACCTCGAAGGGAGAAAGTTGGGAGGCCTAAATACATATGGTGTCCTTGAGTGAGTTTCACGTTCAGAATTTGCATGACACGAGATTGGCTTATATCACTCGTTCGGGGGCTGAAGATGAGTGAGGATTTATCAAAATTGACCATCTGTCCCGAAGCCTTCTCGCAAGTCAATAACACCATCTTAATTCTAATAGCACATTCCTGTTTAGCTTTGAAGGAAATGATGCTATCATCTGCGAATAAAAGATGTGTAACCATAGGCGCCCCTCTAGCCACTTTAATACCTTCAAAAAACCCCTGGTCGGCTAGGTTGTTTATGTATGATGATAGACCTTGAGCACAAAGGACGAAGAGAAACGGTGAAAGAGGGACGTCTTGACGTATTCCTCTTGTGGGCTGAACGCGACCCAAAATCGAATCATTAACCCTAAATGTATAAGACGCTGATTTGATACATCTAAGAATGAGTCGAATTAAATTTCTGGGGAATCCCAGCTTCATCATTTGGCTTTCTAAGAAAGCCCATTCAACCCGGTCATACGCCTTACTCATATCCAACTTGAGTACTGCGTAACCAGTGGTACTCTTGTTATTTCTAAGCCAGTGCATGCATTCGTAGCTAATCAAGACTTTGTCGAAGATTAGTCTTCCATGTACGAATGCACTTTGATTTTCGTCAATCACCTCTGGAAGTACTTTGGCAAGTCGATTAGCAATTGTTTTGGCTATAATTCGATAGCACACATTACTTAAGCTAATGGGACGATAGTGTGAAGGGCTGGTAGGAGACTTAATTTTGGGGATTAAAGTAATCACCGTGTTATTCCAATCCTTTAAATCCTCACAATCATTAAGAATCTTTAGAGCAGCATCAATGACCGTATCGCCGATAGTGTCCCACATCTCGTGGAAAAACTTCGCATTAAAACCATCCGGACCGGGAGCTTTGTTCGGATGTAGAGAAAACATCGTTTCCTTGATTTCTTGTCGAGAAAATTCTATATCCAAGGTGGTTTTTGAGTTCTCACTGATCATACTCTTTGTCCGTAATGTTGTTAATGTCACTATCATTCGGATTCGATGATGTAAAAAGATGTCCAAAATACTCAGAAAGTACTCTTCCAATGCCTTCCACTGAAGTGATCCACCTTCCATGAGCATCATTAATTCCTTCAATTTTATTACGCTTATACCTCTCCGACGCCCTGTTGTGAAAATAAGACGTATTTCGATCTCCACTCAACATCCAATTTACTCTTGATCGTTGGTGCCAAAATTCCTCCTATTGAAAAAAAAGTTTCTCAAGTTCTTTTTCTAAGATATTGAGTTCTATGTTTTCCATGTCGTCTCCCCAATTTCAACTTCCAGTTGAGAAATTTGATTAGAAACCTTTTTAATGTTATATTCCAATGACCCAAAATTGTATTTAGCCCATATTCTAAACTCCACAACACAGCGACTAAGAATGAATGGTAATGGATAATTATGGTTAATTTTGTTCCAGAATTTCCGAAAATGTACCAAACAAGAAGGTTCCAAAAGCCATGCATTTTCAAACCTGAAGGATTCAGGATATCTTCTTTTCCAAACAAGCTTGGATTTATTGATATCAAGACTAATGGCACGATGGTCGGATCCAAACCAATTCAGATTTCGAACCTTGAATGAGTCAAACAAAACTTTCCATTCTACGCTTGCAACGAATCTATCAAGTCGTTCTTGAATATTATGACCACCCCTTCTCTTGTTGTTCCAGGTATAGCAGGGCCCATGATATCCCAAATCAAATAAACCCAATGATTCAAGTGTGTTTCTAAAACTATCAATACTTTTACTGATAGAGCTATTGATGACCCCTCCCTTTTTCTCCTTAAAATTAAGAATTTCATTAAAATCTCCCCCAAATAACCCACTGTTTGATTTTCCCATGGGTATCTTTGATTTTATAGAGCAAATTATGGGATAGATGTTTGAGTTGTTTGTTAGGATTACCTTGAAAACCAGTAAAAAACCAAGAACAATCATTCTAATTGACAAGAACATCAATGTGACCAACTGAATAAGATTTCAACACAACTTCCAATTTATCAGTAGCAAATAAAATTAGGCCCCCTTAACTGCCATGGGCATCCACCATAAAACAAAATTTAAATTTCAAGATAACATTCTACCTCTCAACAGTCTTGGTGGACACTTTTGATTCCAGAACAAAAAGCAAAGAAGGTTTATTTAGGGCTATAACATGCCTAAGTTTGTCGAATGCTTGTGGACCCTTCAATCCCCGAGCATTCCAAGATAAAAACCTCATTCCGAACGGCGGAGGTGGGCATCTCCCATCTCCACCTTGCTTGTACTTGCTGCTTCTTCATCGCTCTTGTACCGCTTTCGCCCTGTAGAACATCCAGAAATAATTTTCTCATCTCTAGCCACTCCTTGCCCCTGAGTATATCCACATATTTCAGATGGACGACCCCTCTTGCGAGCCCCCTTAGCTGCATTTTTTATGTTGTTTGCATAGGAGTAAACTTCCTTTCCCTTACCTTTGGACATCAGACCTTTTTTCTTTTCCCCAGCTTCTCTCATTGTCGCCCGAATCATGGTGCCTTTACCAGCACCAACTCCCTCACGAATCTGCAGTGCTCTGGGAGGGCCATAAATCTTGGATAGTGCTAAGTCGTCTGCCCCATAGTCAGCCACTTGAGACTCCTGAAGATAAACTCGAGCATTTTCATTGTCCATGAGCTGAATATCCTTATCTTGAAGGGCCGCTTCAGCAAAAAATCTGTCTTCCTCCACGAACCTGTTTGGATTTCCCCTCCACACCACTAGAGCTAATTCCATCCCAAGGTAAGAAGGGGCCCTCCTGATTTGATGCACAGATGATGCTCCACCAATCCCTTCGTCAGTGTCATCCTCATTGATCGGATTCTGATTGTCCCTACTCAGAAAAGCATATAAATTTGGGTCCAGTCCTTTTTGGCCATCAGCCTTCAACCACATTGGGAACCTCTTATCCTCCGGTTTACCATGCCCCAGTTCATAGTATTTTTTCCGGACACTCTTTCTCTACATGAGTGAGGAGACCACAGAAATAGCAGAACTCCCCCAGTTTCTCGTACCTGAGTGGGAGAGTGATGGTATCTTCTCTCACCGTGATGTGAGTGCTTCTATGGAGGGGTTTGCTGAGATCCATAAGAACTCTAATCCGTAAGCATCTTCCCCACACAGTATCCCCATTAGGACAGTCCAGCTCAATGACGTCCCCAAATCTCTGTCCAAGCCTGTACGCAATTTATCGGGTCATCGAGTACAATGGAAGCCCATGCACCTGGATCCACATCGGAATCATGTTAATCACCAAGTCCCTTGGTTGCTCGTCACCCCTAACTTTGGATAGTATCAGCATGGGGCCGTTAACTATCCAAGGCTGGCGGTGAAACGCCCTGCTCCAGTCGAACTCATCCTCAAAATCGAACAAGAAATATCCTTCCCCCAGATGGACATCATTGACATTCCTTTCAGATCTCTAGATCTTCCTCATGGTGACAACCAACTCCTTAATGCTGATGGCCTTACGGATAGTGAATCTTCCCAACAAGGCAAATCTGGGAAGGATAAGTTCATTGTCAGCAACAAGGAGGGGGTTCTCTTCAGTTTCTGAGAGGGAAACCCTTCTGAGAGGGCTTCTTAAGTCGTCAGCCATGGAGAACAAAGTGAAGTACTTCAAACTAGGGAGAGAGAATGGTGAGAATGTTGTGAAGATCCTCAGTTTTCGGGCCCCAGAAATAGTCGAAGCCACCTCCCAACTGACCAATGGGCGATGGAGGTTATCCGCAAGAATCATGATAATCATTACCATTGCACCAACCCTCCAAGCGAAGATGAAACGATTCATCGGGGTACGAAAGAAATCGGTTGTACACAATAACCCAAATACGCTAGCCTCTTAGGGATTCTTGGGAGGCTCAAAATAATCCGACAAATTGAATGTAAATACGCAAGAAATCTGGATTGGGTATAGAAAGGACAGTGATGATTACTCTCGGACGCATGTGAGATATGATTTTCTAAAACCAAGAAACCCTAGGAACATTCGGAAGAAAATGGATTATTCTCGAGAATCGCACCCTAGAAAAGTGCATTCGCCCACACTCTGTGTGTAAATCGCACCTAAGAAACGTGAATCGCCTAAATTCTACGCGTGACCATCATTCACCCACTCCATGTTTCCATTATAAATACTCCCTCCATCCACCAAATGTAGTCCCATTGGGGGTGGGCACAAGTTTTAAGAAAAAAAATAGATAAAGTAACGATATTATAGGGTATTGTGTGGTCCATTGTGAATAAAGTGATTGTTTGTGAATAAAGTTGATGACAAATTGAGTAATTAAGTGATGGTTGAGGGGTGATGGTTTCCATAAAGTGTATGAGACTACATTTGATGAACAAATAATATGAGACAATTGAGACTAAATTTCATGGACGGAGGGAGTAATTAATAATGGGTCATTAGTTTGTTACTACTTACTAGAAATTTTATTTTTGGTTCCCTACGTTTAGTTTAGAATATTTTAAAATAAATTTTTTAAGTTTCAACTTCTTTTATGTTTCAATTTAATTATTTTTTATTTAATTTTAATCCTTTATTTTTGGAAACAATTAAAATTAAATAAATTAATTAAAAAAACTTCATAGATTAAACTTAATTAACTTTATTTAAATAAAATTAGGCATGCAATTCATTTTTAATTGACCACGAATTTATTGAATAAAACTTTATTTCAATATTTTTTTTAGGTATCAAATTCTATTGTATAGATTATGTCATTTATGTAAATATAATATTTGTATTATACTGTATTTCATTTGTGAAGCGTGTTTATAGAAGGGAGAAGACGCAGGCGTTATTTTTATCATCATATTATGTGCAAGTAGATATGCATTTGTTGTGCTCCAAAAATTATGCTATAATTAAAATTATTTTTTTTGGAAATAGAAGAAACCAAAATAAATCAGCTCAGGGATATAATCCAGAGAAAAAATGGTATCTTCAGCAGGAATCTCCAAGTCTGTCATGAGAGTTGGAAGATTGTGCAGCCTTCTGCGCCAGACGATGCGCTCTGTGATTGATCTCCCGAGATAAATGCGTAAACTTACACACTGTAAATTTACATAAAAGAATCTTAATTCGTCGGGCAATATTGCATTCAGGAGCATAAGAAGGTAACTTCCTGTCTTGCGAGCACAATGCAGTGGCCTGAAATGAATCCGTCTTAATTTCAAGTCTGGTAACTCCTCTATCAATCGCCACTAGCAGTGCCATTTCAATTGCCAACAGTTCAGACCCCAATGGACTTCGCTGTGGCGGGATAATTTTTGAGAAAGAGCTCACAAATTCGCCATCATTTTTTAACATAATTCCTCCAATTCCAAATCGGAGATTATCAGAGTTAAAGGCTCCATCGACCTCGAACCAGAATCTCAATTCATTTTCTTCTTCACTTTGAATCGGATTTTGCATAGTCCCACTATTCATCACATTCCTGCGCATTTGAAGATTCTGGAAAGATTTCAAAAATTCCAATACCTGAGTCCCAGAATTTGCCTTGAGATGTGATCTTTTGGGTTCTTGATCGTGAGCAATTTGACATCGATTCTTCCAGACTCCCCAAGCCACCATAATAAAATTTTCAAATTCGGTTCTAGAGAAGGAGTCCTTAATCTTCCAGAGGAGATCAGTTATGCTCGGAAATTTATTGTATTTCAGGAATTTCCACCAGTCAATATGTTTCCAGACTTTCCGAACTTCCGGACAATAGAAGATCGCATGAAGTGTGGACGGATTACCATTCCCACATAAAACACATCTTGGCACCATTGGGATATGACGATTGATCAAGTTTTCTTCTGAGGCAATCAGGTCGAGGCTCAGTTTCCAACCAAAAATCCTCACTTTCGGTGGAACGTTAAGGTTCCAGATATATCTCCACCACTCTCTAGTTGATGCCACATTAGAGCCTCCAGCAATTTCCTTCTTTTTGCACTAAATGTTGATGCTCTCTCGATATCCAGATTTAACTGTGTAATTACCAAGAGTTTCATTTTTCCAAAATCTGGAATCTTTTTCATCACTTTTACCAATCGTAGTTCGCAAAATACCCTCGACTTCGAAAGGCCAAAATGCTAAGTTAACTAATTCCTTATTCCATTGTCTATCTTCATCCAAAAGGAAGGAGGGATTTCTACCAGCTGCGATTCTTGATTTAATAAAACCTTCATCAAGACCCTGGACCCAAGCATGTTTAAAAAGAGAGACTATTTGTCCATTTCCAATTGTCCATCTTAAGCCACTTTGTAAAATCGGAAAGCTCGAGACTAAAGACCTCCATACAAATGAAGGATTGCTTCCCGTATGAGCATCCATAATATCAGAATGTTTAAAGTATCTAGCTTTGAATACTCTAGCAATTAAAATTAAAATTATTAAAGTATTGTTTGAAAAATATATTAGGAAAATGGAGTAGTTTAATAAATATTCCCTATGTTCATAAAAAATGTGTTCATTTATTTTTTTTAGTCCACAAAAAACATGCTTATTCTATTTAAATAATTAATTTTTGAATATTTTTCATACTTTATTAACAAGATTGAATATTTACCAACAATATTTTTTAATAGTTACTTTACATATATTTTTTATAATTAAAATATAATTTTTTAAAAAAATATGTATAAAAAAAAGTGAGTATATATTTTCAGTTCCTAAATAATATAAAATTTCTTGAATTATGTTAAGAAATTTGACTAAATAAATTGTTGTTTCTACTTTGTAATTTTGTATATTGATTTATTTTATTAATAAAATTATAATTATAAATTTTTTATTCTATTATTATTTTTATATACATAATGTAATATATATTGCTGCAACATTTGTTTTTTTATTTTTTTAATAGAATAAAAATTTAAAAATCTATATATATATATTTTAAAGAATACCTTTTAATCAATAAATTAAAATATATTATAAATTTATTTCAACCCCTTAAAATGCGGGTCTGCTTATTATATATATATATATATTTTGTTATTTTTTTAGATTATATTTGTTGTGTAAATTTATTTTTTAATGTGTTTTTTTTTTCATTTTTTAAAATTATATACAGATTAAATATATATTTTTTTAAAATTTCAAATTTTATATTGTACTATTATTTGATTGAAAATTTATTTTTTGTATTTTTTTAATTATTCTTAAATTCTATAAGTAATTTTATAATTAATTAATTTTAACCATAGAATTTGATGCTGTCAAAAAAAAATTGAAATGAAAGATTTATTCTATAAATAGATTGTCAATTAAAAATAGATTGCATGTTTAATTTTATTTTGAATAAATTTAATTTAGTTTTATCCACTATTTTGTTTATTTTAATTAATTTTAATTGTTTTAAAAGATAAAAGATTAAATTAGATAAAAAAGTAATGAATTGAAACATAAATGACGTATTTGGAATGTCCTCAGAACTAAAAATAAAATTTCCTCCCCCAACCTGGGTGAAATTAGAGGTCCAATTTAATCTTAAAATACAGTAATACAGTAATTAATGAGTACTAATTACAATTATATAGTAATAATAAAAAAATGGGAAATTACACGCCGCGGGAAGAGTTAAGGTTTAGGGTTTATGAGTCTGCAAGCGCTGTATTCTAATTCTCTCCCGTGCCCTGTTCTTGGATTTTAAACTTAATGGAAGAAACGGAAGAGCCAAAATTCCCAGAATTCCAAATGAAAATCAACCATGAATCCAAGCTAAAGGAGCTTCTCCGAAACCTAAACTCCGTTGAATCACAGCTCTTTTACGACGCCTCCAAAGAGTTCATAAAGATCCTCAAATCCGACGTGGGCACTGAGTTTCTATGTGCGTACGTTCAAACATCCTCCAAACTCGTTGAGATTTCCCAAGCCTGGGAGTCTCGTAAAGATAAACCCGGCTTCTTGCATGTTTTGAATTTACTTGCTGCTGTCTTGAATCTTTCGAAGAGTAATGTCGTTAGTGAGGGCGGTATTGATATCGGCAGGTGGCTGGACAATTATGCTCGGTCGCTGGTTGAGGAGAAGATGGGGGATTTGTATAAGGAGTTGAATGCTAAAGAGGCCAAGAGGCAGAATGCTGTGCTTTTGCTGTTGGCCTCCATTGTGAGGCGTAGTTCGCACTTGGCTTGGGAAGTTGCCAAGGTTTTTGACTTCAAGCTCCCTGCATTTCCGAATCTCGCCGAGGTGAGATTGAGGGCGAAGAAGTTTGGTGATGGGTATAGGAAGATTCATTCTACCAGAAAAGCTTTTGTGCATTTTGCTATGTCGTTTTTGGAGGTGGGGAATCCAAGGTTGTTGAGAGGGATTTTGCAACAGAAGGAGATGTATTTAGGGGTGTTGAGGGGGTTAGGGAATGATGATGAAGAGACATTGGTTCATGTTCTGTCTGTTTTGCGTGATAGAGTTCTTGTTGAGGAATCCCTCGTGCCTCCCGGGTTGAGGAGTGTGTTGTTTGGGAATGTTACTTTGGAGCAGTTGGTTAGTGTTTCTGCGAGGGGTGACTTTGGTGATGCAGCTGAGTTGGCTCACAATGTGTTGATTAAGGTGTGTACTGATCCTGTAAATGGCTTGATGCCGGATTTGGATAGGCATCCAAGTCCTCTCCGTGGGAATACGAAGCGTCTTTTGAGTCTAATGAAGAAATTGAAGGCAACAGAAATTGAGTTCCATAAGGAACTTCTTCTGGCCATTGTAAAAGGCCGCCCCTCATTTGGTTCTGCGTATTTTCAGGAGTTCCCATACAGCCTCGAAGATATTGCATCAGATAACTGGTTAGTGTTCTTATGTACTGTCTTGCTGTATTTGTGTTTATGCTAGTTTGCACATTGCACATGATCGAACACATACTGATAAATATAAATTTATGTGTGCGTTGTTGACTGGAAATACTTGCAGGTTTCTTGCTATTTCTTTGGCTGCAGATGTGGTTTCTTCTGTCAGTGAGGGTCTTTCATTTAGCTTTGTTGATAAAATACCCGCGTCTGACTCTCAAGACGTGCGGAATCTCTTACAATGCATTGGTCCACGCCCTTTCACTAGATCGGTTATTAATAAGGGGTTGCTTCATGCCGATAATCTTGTGAAACATGGAACATTGAAGCTTGTAATGGAGGCATTAAAGTTGTTGGATTCTTTCGTAAACTCCATGGACACTTCTTCTGATTCACACAATCAAATGAAGCACAGTTTGGGAGCTTTGAAGGCAGAGGTTCAAAACAGTGCCAGGATGTCGTTTCCTGATCCCCAAGTTTTGGTGTCTTTGCTTTCTCCTCTAAGTAGCCACTTAAAGAGTCTTGGTTCTGCTTCCAAAAGGAAGGCTGAAGCAGACATTGAGTCAGAACATGCTGTAAATATTAGTAAGAGGTTGAAATGTTCTGATGCAAGTGAAGACTTGGATATTATTATAAGTGGAGTTAATTCTTCTGAGGTAGATTTGTCTGGTGATGGTGGAGTTGCAGAGTCAGGTGGAGAACAATTAGAGAATGGAGATGATCTTGTGAAGATTATTGGGGATATATGGGGTTTACAACAATGCTCTGCGGAAGACGTGGATACACATTTCTATACCAAGATACTTGACTCTCTTAAAATCTATTACGTAAGTTTTGACTATTAGGATATTAAACTTGAGATTTTTTTTATTAGAAGATGAATTTTGATGATTACTGAACCTTTTTTTTCATAGTTATGGTTTATTTTTCTTTTAGGAAATTATTAGCATCTTGATTTTGGATTTTCATGGTTGTGGTTTTTGGTTCTGAATTTACTTATTATTTAATAGTTAATTGATAGTCAGGGATTTAAATTCTGTACCTTCTTTTCTGTAAGTGATGATATTTTTATTTATTAGATATCATTCCAACACTCTATGCCCCTGTTTTTTTTTTTTTCTTTGATAGTCAATATTTTGACAGTACTATAACTGACTGGAGACTTCTTTACAATTTTTTGCAGCGAACTATGCCTATGGCTATGGAAGGATCATTCGACTTTTTCAAATTTCTGCCAAACAATCCTCTGACATTACCAACAATATTACAGCAGTCACTATTACAACTGCTTAATGAATATGTTCGTCAGTTTTCCAAAGACATATCCCATATCAGAACCCCACCACAAATGTACAGGCACCTGCATCCATTTATTGTCTTGTTAACAGGATCGCCACTCAGACAAATTAAAGAACAAGCTTATGCCTTAGCTAAGGCAGCAATTTTAAGCACAGGTGCATTTGACAATAACATAAAGGAAATTTGTGTGTGGTTCTTTTTCATGCCTGGCTATAGTGCTGATCACGTTTATGTTGAACACCTGGAAGTTGAAACCTTTCAAGAGTTGTCGTCAGTCATTGTTTCTTTTCTATGTGATGCTGTTTCGACGACTGGAAATAACTTGTACAAGTATATGGAATTATTGAAGCATTACGTCTTTGATTCAGATGGTGGCAAAGGTAATTGATTAACTCTCCATCTATATTCTTTTCATGTATTTTTTTTCCAGAAATTGTACTGTTCAATTTATGTAGTTGCATGTTCTACCAGATATATCTCTTGGAGTTAGCCCTTTTGTTATATGTGTCTTGGAGAAGTGTTTACGGTTGCTCAGCTCGGAATCTGGTTCCTTTACCATACCTCAGAAGTCACTGATATCACTTTACGTCTCCAACACAATCAAATATCTATTGGACACACAGGTAGAATGGCATGCTTGCTTTATCTCCATGCTATGTGTATATAATTTTTCTTCTGTCTTCTTTCTTAACATCATTGATTTTTGATACTAGAGACATTGCAATAAACTTTGGTAGGTGAATGCTGGAGGACTATCGTTTCTAATTGATCGCGTATTATCTGAGAAACTTGAGAACTTAAGCAACAGAGTTGATGAATGTCCATGTGAGTGGAGGCCACTGAAGACTCTGTTGTGTTTTGCTCGTGATATTTTGCATCGGCAGTGTTATGGCATTTATTCAAAAGTTGAGGATGCTGAGCTACTGAATAATTCTTTTGTTGAAACACTAAAAAACATTGAAGGAGTTTTGAGAAGTGAGTATGATGGTGCACTTGTTGGATTGACAATGGGATTTTCCTTCTCGTTGTTGTGCACAAGACACAATGAGCTGTTGCAGAACTTTCCATTAGTATTATCCATCTCAAGCAACCTACATGAGGCGCCTTTCTCACTTTTATCATCTATTTTTTTCCTCGAACCAAGTTATATCACTGATGTTTCAAAATTATGGCCCGAAATGTTCTTTGCTGCTCTGGATAATGTAATTAATTGTAAAGAAAAGGAGAGTTTGCATAAAGTTGATCTTGATTCAATGGATGTTGCTTCTGTTGCATTTTCTCATTATTTAAAAGGTGCTCCATTCCATGTGTTCTTTACATGTATTGCACAGAGTAACAGCTTGCATTTATTTGAGCAGTCAACACTTCAGAAGTTGCTGTTGGATAAAATCACTGGGAGTACATCTGATTATCTGCTTTCTTCATTGTGCAATGTACTCTTCTGGATTAATCACACAAGATCAAGCTGCAGAATCAGATCTTCTAACGAGCTCGAGATGCTTTCTGAATTATGCTTTATACTTGCAGAGCATTTGTTGAAACAATTGTTGGTTGAAAACATTCAAACTGTTGGTCCAGCTCCTATTAATGTGCCTCTACCGCCACATTTTGCTGTAGATGTTGCAGAAATCATCTTTAATAATCCTGCTGTGTCTGCATCACTGAATTGTCCTCTATCTGGTCATAAAGTGTTTTCAGATTTAGTCTTTGGGGAAAGTTTGGAAAAACTTCTTGGGCTAGCTAAGCAAGGAATTCACCGAGTGGATCTCCATGTCCTGAATTTGTTAAGAACAGTTTGTGAGCTCTTGTTCGATGTTAAAATATGTGAACAAGATATAGGTGGCAGAAAGCGCATATTACGAGCATTCAAATTGCTGGAGCAGAAACTGTTTCTGACATTTAAGAATAAGTTTGATGATTGCATCCAGTCCATGGACTTTAAGCCTCTAGTCCCAATATTTTATGCTTTACACTCTTTGCTTCGTTTCATGTCTCCCTTTGAGCTTCTTAAGTTGGTGAATTGGTTGTTCTCTCGGGTTGATATCAACAATGCAGTCTCTCTCTTACCCGCCAAAAGAAACGCTCTCTTTGTTGGTTTGCACTTCGCCAGTTGCACTTTTGACTTTCTCTCAGCTTATATGAGGCAGCCTGGTGAGACTGAGGCACATTTTGATGTTTTGCTGTTTGAGACAATCTTTTTTCAAGTATTGGAGATTGGCTGTATTTTGAAACTAGATGTCGTCGATGCATGTCTACTCAAAGCTATTAAGGTCGTGAAATTGCATAAAGCTGTTCATTATGCACATCTTCCATCCGTAATGGTTTTACAAAGAGTTATCGCGGCCATTCCTGTAAACGTATTATCATATTGCTTGGACAGGATTAACAGAACAAAAGCTGACTTGTTGCATCTTATTGCTGGAATGAGCCCCTTGCATATGTCGGTCTTCGGATTTATGTTTTCCGAATTATTGGATAAGTCATTACTTCTTAATGACAATGGGACACAAGAAACTTGTAAATCCTCTTTCTCAGATGAAGATCTGCTGTTGCTTTTGCCGAGTGTCACTTTGTACTTAAATTCGGTTATTTCTAAATTTGGGGCACTGCTCTACAAGCCCTTTAAGGATATACTTTCGGTGTATGGTCGTGTACTCTTGAGGGGGTTTTCTGAATGGAGAACATTCGTCTCTGGGAATATATTTGAGATCGGTATTGATGAACCTTTGACTGCATCCAAAGAAGAATATTTGGATCTTTTATCAGATGGTCTTCTTGGGAAGGCAATACTTATGGTACGGGAGTATCTGACATTATGTGAAGATACAATGAAGGCTGATAAAAGGCTGAGTTTATTCAATTCCGTATGCCCATCTAGTGCAGAGGATATTTTTGATTATTACCATGGTGAGACTGGACTTCATTCACTTAAGCAGCCTTTTGATTTTGTCAACAGAGTTCTTGCGAAGATAAACTTATGTAGGATGCTCTTATTTTCGGATTATGCTCAAAGTAAACCTCAGCTGAATGGCGACATGGCAGAGTCTAGAATCAGGTTTTTAAGGATGTTGATCAATTCCTGGATATTGATTGTCAAGAAATTCCCCGAGATTACTGATTACTCCGGAAATGTGGATGGCAAGAAACTTCCGTTGTTTAGATTCTTGGAAGTCTTTTTGATGAATAATATATTTGAATTGGCTGCTGAGATGCAAGATTGTCTTGTGAAGTTGGAGTCACTTCCCTTCATAGAGCAACTTGTAAAATCATTTCTTCTTCACAGGTTTGGGGATCCTGCAACATTGAGAACCCTTCGAACTATGCTTGCCCGCCTATCTGATGGGAAATTTTCAAGTGCTTCAGTAATTCAGCTGTTGTTTGCACACTCCCAGTTTGCGCAGTCCCTACATTTGGCCCGCAAATCATTTAATTCTACCAAGTTTGGATTGGTTTTTACTCCCATGCAGAGTATGCTACGATCATTTCGTATTCCTCACACTAATCCAGATAGCTTTGGCTGCAAAAACGATAGACCAGCTGATCAGGAAAATTTGCTAGAACTTGTTAAGTTCATAAGGGTACTTTTTAATATCTATGTGAAGCAAAGAGAAGTAAATTTTGGGGAAGAGAGTGGTATAAATTCTCGAGAATTGGTTTATCTTCTTTTGTCGTCATACGGGGCAACATGTTCTGAAGTTGATTTGGAAATATATAATCTAATGTTAGAAATTGAGTCCAATGATGAATCATGTGCTGGGACCGTTGCTCAAACCGATTACCTCTGGGGCCTTGCTTCTGTAACAGTCAGAAAAGATAAGGATTCGCAATCTGGTGACCAAAAAAACATGGATTTCTTTGAACGTCAAAAAGCTATGTTCAGAGAAAATATACCAATTGACCCTATGTTATGTGCTCAAACAGTTCTCCACTTTCCTTACAATAGGTTTGTTAATGGAGGAAGCTTGTACACGCTTGAAAAAGCTAGTTCTGCAGTTAAGCACGAGGTACTTTCTCAGCTAACTGCACCAGTTTCACCATTTTGGCATCTTTATGTTCTTCTGTTGGGAAATTTAATGTATTTTTCCTGCCTTTCTGACCATTGGTAACACTGTACACAGGCTTCTTTTGCATCCGATAAGCTGCAAATATATGATCCTGTCTTCATCCTGCGTTTCTCAATTCACTGTCTTTCAATGAGTTATATCGAGCCCATTCAATTTGCTAGTTTAGGCTTGCTTTCCGTTGTGTTTGCTAGTCTATCTTCGCCTGATGATGATTTGAGAAAATTGGGATATGAAGCAATTGCAAAGTTCAAGAGTGTACTGGAGGTACCTATATCTTCTCCATTCATTACACTTTATTTTTATTTCAATCATTTTCACTTTTTATGCTGTGGCTCTGTTTTCATTGATGTAATCCAAGAAAAAAATATATGCTGTTCCTTTATAATCGTTTACTAGGAGTAAGTTGCATGAGAGGGTAAACAAGGAACACTCTTTTTAACTTTCTCAATAATCTGTTTTAAATTTTAATTTAAGATGGCTGATAATCTTGTAAATTTGGGAATATGTTGCTTATAGAAGCATCATTAGACAGTTAAAACTATCATATTTTTTAAACCATGTTGAGTAGGCCATGCGCCAGCCTCAGAGACAGCCATATAACACCATGTTGCTATAGTCCTCTTTTTAAGAACTCCTCATCGGTCTGTTGTTAGCTATGTCCATAAACGCACTGGGGTTTTTTCATGAAATTTTAGCCCTAAAGTTTAATAATGTTTAGTCGCTTGACTTAACCTATTTATCAGATATTGGGTAGTAGATAATCTTATATAACTTGTCTCATTGCCTTATTCATATTTTGTTGTAGCGATTGTCATAGAGTTGGTTTGATAGAACATTTGGAAGTGCGATTTATTACATCTTTTATCTGTTGACTTAATTCATACTTCTTAAGGTGAGAACATTTGGGTTGAGAGGAATAGAAGGATTTTTTATGATAGATGCGAATCTCTTGATGAGATGTGGGATAGAATTAAATATAAAGTGGCTTTGTGGTCTCTTAGTCAAATGCATTTAGGGGTATTCTTATGTGACATGTCTGATGTAACTAGAAATTGGTACTATGCTATGTAATCAGGTCTCGGGTTTTCTTGTCCCTATATTTGCAATAAAAGTATATGTTTCTTATAAAAAAAAGAATTATCATTATCCAAGTAATAAAGTTTCTCCAAATTACATCATCAATAAATAGTCAATACTCAAAAGTTACAGTGGTATTGTACTACTCTAAAATCCTACTAAGCATAAGCTTCAGGCTACTGCAGATAAGAAACATCTCTTCTCTTTTCCAAGAAGCCACTATATAAATATACTCCCTCCATCCACAAAATGTAGTCCCATTTGACTTATTTGTCCGTCCACAAAATTTAGTCCCATACCCTTTATGGAAACCATCACTTTATCCCCACCCTTCAACCATCACTTAATTACTTAAATTGTCATTCAACTTTACTCACAAACAATTACTTTATTCACAATGGACCCCACAATACCCTTACTTTATCTGCTTTTTTCTTAAAACTTGTGTCCATTTCAATGGGAGTACATTTTGTGAACGGAGGGAGTACTAACTTAACTTTATACTGGATGTTTTTACTATTTAAAAATAAACTTTTTTACCTTTATGGATGTTGTGTTTTAAGCTACCAGTTTGAAATATTCAAATCCTTCCCAACAGAAATGTCAAAAGAAGAAAGATGTAGTGCGACTTCGTCTTTTACTCTCGTATTTACAAAATGGAATAGATCAGCCATGGCAAAAGATTCCATCCATTATTGCTGTGTTCATTGCGGAGGCTTCTTTCGTACTTTTGGACCCATCTCATGACAATTATTCAACCATAAGCAAGTATCTCCGTAATTCCCCCAGTGTGAACATGAAGGTACAATGCTCAAGATTCAATATATCCTTAATCTGTGGTACTTATGGATAAATAGCTTTAACACTATATTTTCATTCTGTTAAAAATGGCAGGCTATACCATTGTTCCAGAATGTTTTTTGGAGTACCTCCATTAGTTTTAAAGCGGATAGGCTCTGGATGCTTCGTCTGTTGTGCGTTGGACTGAATACAGAAGATGATGCTCAAACATATATCAAAAACTCCATTTTTGAGACTCTCATGAGTTTCTATTCTTCTCCACTTTCAGATAATGGCTCAAAGGAACTTATTATTCAGGTCTGTTTGGCTGCTTTAACGTGATTCCTGTTGTCTCTCTTTGCCTGAATCAGAACTTGTTATATGTATCAGTTTTACATTATATTATCTAAATCGATTGTATTTACTATCATAGTTCTTACTGCTGCAACCCTTTAACGTCCTAAACTTTTCATCCTGTTTGTATATTGTTTTGAGATGCTAATGTAAATGCTTTCTTGGAACTCAGCAAACATAACTTTGGGAAGCTAAGTTTTGTATTCACTTTGGTTTTAAAACCTTTGAGGAGCCAACTAAATGTACTTGATTCGAAAATTGCAAATGGAATTAGAACACTAGGTTGGAATTTCACAATTTGCTAATGAATCTAAGCTATGATTGTTGACTTACATGGGATGCGTAAAGTTCCTTGTTTTTAAATAATGACATGTACTTCCTTAACTTAGACGTTGTGAATCACAGCAACTTTTAATTTGACCGTTCATATTAAAATTGGCATGGTGTTCTTACACTTGAACGGTCAACTGCTTTATTGAACTTGATCCTTTATTTTCTTTGACTAGCTACTCCCAGTGAAGAGCTAAATTCAAGTTATAATATCTGCTGCAGGTAATGAAGAAGGCCATGCTATTGCATAAAGCTATCTGGTTTCTAGTTGAACACTGTGGTTTAATCCTATGGTTGTCCTCTATTGTTTCATTACTCTGTGGCAATGAACTCCAAGATGAGAGAAAATTTGCCCTCACACAATTGCCTGTAATATTGGAGGTATTGATTCCCTTGCTTCATCACTTATATGCTCTTAAATAAAAGTTTGTCTTCTGTTTTTCTCCATCGACCTATTTTGCTTAAATTGCCAAATCTGATTGTTACGGTTGGACCTTATTCTGTTTCTTTAATAATATAGTAGTGATTACTGAGTTATAAACCTTATGAAATATATTAGCTTTAAAGAAGAAGAAAATGTGTCTAACTGTGATTTTATGCTGTTGAATCTTCAAAACAGGTTGTAAATTGTGTTACAGCACCAAGAAATATTGTTGAGTGGCTACAAAAGCATGCAATGGAGCAGCTTTCAGAACTTTCAATGCATTTGTACAAACTCCTAGTTAATGGTGTTGATCTCGTTAAAAACCAGAGCAGTGTGTGTGCCTCAGTTTTGCAAGTATTGACGTTAGTGCTAAAGATATCACAGAAGAGGAAGATATACCAACCACACTTTACAATATCAGAGGAGGGTTTATATAAGCTGCATGAGGCTGTTGAAATATGCTCCAAAACACATTGCAATCCAATAAAGGGCTTGGGTCTCAAAGCTGTTCTCATGAGCACTCCTCCAGTCACTATTCTGCACTTGGTAACTCTCTACTCTTATGCGGATTTCTCTGGTTTCTTATATTTTTGGAACAAAATCCCGTTCCGATATAATAATGTTTCTTATGCATTAACCATTAATATATATAACAACATAAAGGAGCTGTAAGTGCTCATTCAAATTGTTTTATGTGCTTTCCTTCATTAATTCGATAATGAAATTGTTTTCCCAAGTCATCATCCTTTTATGTGCTTTCCTTCATAAAATATGCACTCAGTGAAACTGCATGACAAAGTTACACTTTGTACGATTATGTTCTTCTGGATTATTTTATATTAAGAATATCTTCCATTAGCACAGTGGGTGATGTGAGAAAAACTAGCATTGCTCTGTTTTTATTTTTACTATATAATACATTTGTTTTGTCCCAATCAATTTGTGCCCTGCTCTATTTTAAAGACCCGGATTCTAGGTGTATTAGGCATTTATTTTTGTATTTTAACTACTTGTAATTTCAACATTTTCTATATATTGTACAGGAGCAGGAAAAACTTTCAAAGTTTTTGAGGTGGGCAGTTTCGACTGCTGTACAGTCGAAATCTGAAGAATCTCTTCATTCTGACGATTCCAATTATCATTCAATAGAAGCAAAGCCACATGAAGAATCACTTGTATCTAAACTTTTACGCTGGTTAACTGCCTCAGTCATACTCGGAAAAATTTCTTGCAAATCTAGTGAACTAAACAATGGCAGCTTCTCAGAAAGGCCTACCCTCAACATTTTGCTGACTTGGTTTAGATGCCCTGAGAAAGAGATTGGAGAAAATGCAGTACATGGTTGCAAAGATATATTAGCTGCCTCACTGTTTTACCTGATACAACTCCTTGACTTTGGTGATAGACTACTTCCGTCAGCTGTTTCTGCAATTTGTCTCCTTCTTTCTGGCTCCTCAGGTTTAATTTTACATCCTTTTAGGGATAATATCAATTTTGGTCTCTAAACTTAACTCGTTTTTCATTTTGGTCCCTCCATTTCACTCACTTTGAAGTTTGGTTTTGGAGGTACACTCATATTCCCACATTTAGTCCCACCATTAGTTGACTGTCTGAATTAACTATTTGGGGTGCTAAATGTAATGTCTGAAGTAATATGCATTTATTTAAAGTAATATTTGAAAAAAATTTGACAGTCAACTAATAGTGCAACAAAATGTGGGAGTAAAAATGTATTTCCAGGACCAAACTTGATATTGAGTAAATTTGGAGGACCAAAAGTGAAAAGAGGGTTAAGTTTAGGGACCAAAATGATATTATCCCCATCTTTTTACTTCCTTTTACTTGTATGCATTTGTTGTTATAAAATTATTGTGTGGAGTGGATGTCTGATCATTGGATGGTTTCTTGGGACGACTCTGTTCTTTAACTGTGTTTTCCTTTTTTTTGTTAAATAGAATCGGAGAATTTGGTTGGTCTGGAGACTTCTTTGCCGTCCCTTTGTTCAAAGATACACTGTCCTGCTGAAGCAAATCCTGCCTGGAGATGGTAAGAATCTTGTTCTATCAAAATTCTCGTCTTTGAACACTTGGTCTGAAGGAATTCAAATCATGAAATGCAAAAAGAAAACCTCTCGAGTCTTTGCTGTTGTTTTTGTCTGAATTGGTGATCTGCATTTGAACAGGTCATATTACCAGCCATGGAGAGATCTGACAGTACAACTCAGTGATGTGGAAAAACTGGATGAAATTCAGGCTTGTGAAAGACTGCTGATGGTTGCTTCTAATATCCTCCTACACAGATATGGATGTTCCCATTTTTTTCAACTTAAAGATGTGGACAACCTCAATCTACAAAATTGGGAAAGAAATATGCTTCAATCTTGAATGATATTTCAGTTGCTTTGGTTGACAGACTTCCGACTCAACGGAACAAAACAAAACAAAGTTGGGGTCATTTTTGAAATCTCACTCGGTGAGAAAGTTACATGAGTTCTGTTTATATATATAAAGGCTAGGCAACAAAACTGGAGTTTATTCCTCGATCTCGATTCTTTCTTTTCCATCGCGCTTTTCTCGACTAGGTGTGATAGTTGCATCTAATGTATTTTTATATGGGACATCAATGATATTGTTGTTGTATCATTAGATGTTAGGTTTGTACTTTGAAATTTACAGAAATGGAGTACCAGATAATGATCATTGCAAGCAACAAAGGTAAGTTTGATTTTAGAAAAAGTTAAAAAATTATCTCTTCATATCTTGGTTACTTTATATGGTTTGTATATTTTATTTCTAAATATTATACTCCTTCCGTCCACTTTTATAATATCATTTGGTTGGACACGTGTTTTAAGAAAAAATAAATTTTATATAAAAATGAAAGTTCGAATGGGGAAGATAAAGTGAAAGTAAGAGTAATATTTTTTTTTTAGAAAATGAGAATTATAAAATTGAACTGGTAGAAAATGAAAGTGAGAATTATAAAATTGGAAGTATCATTTTATTTTTAATTAGTCTCTCAAATACTAGAGCTTTGCCTTTAAAAATAAATGAAATTTCTGAATTTAATAAATATTAGTGTCGGGGTTTAGTTCAAATTTCATTAGAGCTCAAGGAGTTAATATTTAAATAAATACTTAATTCATTTCAGAGAAAACTATTGAATGTATAAATAATTAATTGTCAATGAACTATAATAATATTTCTTATTAATAAACTTTTCCATCAAAAGTTAAAATAGTTTAGTTAACTGCATTTGGGTTGGGGAATTTGTCAATAAATTTTGGAGATGAACTTATGTAGAATATTTGACCTGCAATATTCTTCTATTCTAGGAAAGGATGAAAAAATTTGTGGGTTAAATGAGTTTGTTCACAAAAATTGCACAAATGTAAAAAGAAATTTCCGCTTTCAAATTCGTGTTACTATAAAAGAAATTATATAGTATGTGTTATTACTATAATAATGTATAGTATGTGTTATTACTATAATAATGTAAGAAAAAAAAACATGTGTTACTTGTTCTTATAATAACACATACAAAGTACTTGACTTTATTGTAACATATGTTTGGAAGCGAATTGTTATGGTTGCTTAGCACGTTTTTTTGGGGAATTATTAATTTGACCCGCTTTCGATCAGATTTTGATCCAACGAATATTTTTGTCTCTTTTCTTTTTTGACCTTTCATTTTTCTTACAACTATATAAATTATATGACGTTTTACCATTTTCAATGTGAATTTATTGCACTTTTTTCAAATTTTCACTTAAAATTCTTCAAAATCTCAAATAAATATGTTATTTAGAATAAAAGATGAATATTTATTCGGGGTATAGAAAGAAATCAATTAATTTCTTATATTTATTCACTGGCAAAATAATACTAAGTATGGTGGTGGAGGAGAGAACTGGGAATAAAGAGGGAAGATAACAAGCGGAGGTTATTTTCTCCTGTGAAAAGGATTTAAGGTGCTGTGTATGGTTGAACAATCTGGTAAATACTCTTAAGATCGATTTCGAATGGTTAGCATTAACTTAGTGTTGTAAATTTTACGGATTGAGTACCCCGAGTACTCGTAAATAGTAAAATTTCTTTATTGTTAAAATTAAAAAACTCATAATTTAAATTATTCACCGCATCAAAAATTTGATAGATTTCCAAATCTTTAATTTCAATTAATAAACGAAAACAAGATTTTTGGAATGCACAAAAACATTTAATAAATTGTGCGCAACAAAATCTACTATAGCCGAAAAGTGAATTAATTTTGTTCCCCAAAATTTAAAGGTTATCATTAATAACTACCTTGGTAATCTCGCAAAATACAAAATCTATCCGTTGATTTCAAATAATCAAGAATTAACATTAAATTTACATTTTAATTAAACTCTTGTATTTACTAGTAAATGTAAAATTTTATAAAAAAAAAACGATAAATAGGAGTTTGATTAATGGAAAATAACATCAAAAATTATATAGAGCCATTAGTGAAAACTATTTTTGTGCCCACTTCACTATTTTTTTGTAAATTTTGTTCCCACCGCCTATATGAACTGTTAATAAATTCTTATTTTAATTTAATTTAATTTAAATTTAATATAATATAAATATTTTATTTTTATGTATTATCAAAACATTTAATGAAGGTTGCGATGAATGAAATTCTCATTTCATAACATCAATCTATATATACAAATACAAGTGAATTTTTTAATTTAGAATACATCATAGAAGTGAATTTTTTAATCTATCATACATCAAATTTTTCTAAAATATTCTAAAATCTTTCTAAAATATTCTAAATGATAATTACAAAAATAATATAATATATTATGTCTGGAATGATACAGGGTCTCGTTTCATCCCAGGATATATCATAGATTAAAAAGAATTGATGTATCATAGATTAAAAAATTTACTTATATATATAGATCGGTCCTATTTATGAGCTCTATATCATTTACGAACATTTAATATATATATTTTTTTTTGAAGAAAATTGAGCACAATTATTAGGTAGAAATCCAATAAAAAAAGGAAAAAGAAATGTAAAAGAAATTAAGAAAATATAAATAAACTATACTCCGGAGTAACATTTTAATGGTTTCCCTTGAGGATTTTGCATATGATAATTTAAGAAATTTATACAAACTTTAATCCGACTAATTTTCTCTTTTTGATTACTTAATAATTTTAACCGTACATCAGGAATCAATCTCATAAATTTTATTGTATTAATTTTGGAGAGAAATATACCGAACAATTGTTACTATATACTAGATGTCGAATTGAACATGTACTAAAAAAAATTACTCCATCCTCTCAAAAAAAACCCCACTTTCCCCACATCAATGCAAATATTTTGGACATATAAATTTAATATTGTATTCTTGTTATACCAATTTGATGTTAATGAACACTATTATTAACTAATCCCAACCATCATTAAATAAGGGTATTTTACACAAGACAAATCAAAAAGGAATAATTGACTGTCTCACCTTATATCTGTTTCATTTGATTTGATGTCTCCCACTGAATCATTAATATATGTCACTCTTATTATTATGAGATGTTGATCATTTTTTAATAGGATATCAATAAATTAAATAGTGAAATATATTAAAACGGATATATATGATTTAATTAAAAAAGAAAAAGAAAAAGAGTATCAGGTAATTTATGTAAATGAAATATTATTGTGAACTAGTGGAGTGGAGTAAATAGATTGAAGCAAATCCAAGTCTGAAATATCAAAGCAAATGTTTTTAATTTTTTGTCCTCTCAATTTCTCACCTCTTAATCATCTCCAACTGACATGCATCCCTGTGAACTCTACTTAGTTTCTGCAATTTCCAAAGCCTAGCCCCTATACTCCTTAATACCCAACCGTCTGTCTTTTTCCTTCATTCCCTTAATCTGCCCCTACCCTCCCTCTTGTTCATTCCCAATGCACCCCTCTTGTAGGGGCATTCCCGTCCATTTTCAGCCGCTACCCTCCATGTTTTCAGAGATGTTTCTGCACCAAAAACTATACGCATGCAACTCTCTCTCTCTGCGTGTAGTGTGTGTGATTTCTTGTTTGACTCTTTGTTTATCTCTTTCTTCTTTGTATTATGTTATGTGCATATATTTCTATCACGCATATTCATGCACCACATGATTGGTTCATTCGTAGGGCTACTCTATCTCTCTCTCTTTAACATCCCTATAAAATGGGTGCAGAATCATTAACCCCATGCAGAAAATTGAAAAAGATTAAATCTTTGGTGCTTTTTCAACAACCCATTTCGAATTTGAGTGATTCTTGAAAATGGAGGGAGGTGATCAGAGTATTGGAAATGGAGGGTCGAGATGGAACCCAACGAAGGAGCAGATAAACATGCTGGAGGGGTTGTACAAACAGGGTTTAAGAACTCCTTCTGCTGAACAGATTCAGCAGATCACTGCCAGGCTTAGGGATTTCGGCCACATTGAAGGCAAAAATGTGTTTTATTGGTTTCAAAATCACAAGGCAAGACAAAGGCAGAAGCAGAAGGAAGAGACTTTTGCTTACTACAACCGCTTTCTTCATGCTCCTGTTTTCCCAACTTATCCCAACGGTATGTTAGAGATTGCCCTTTCAAATTCTATTATATATGAGGGTTCTTGAAAAATAGTGTCTTGATATATATCACTCTTAAAATATAGTTATAGGCCTCGTTTGACAGATATGCTGACTTATCTATGGTTAGTTTGAATATGTCAACGAGTTTTTATTGAATGGTAGAAAATGTGTTTTTTTGTCGTTTGATATACACACAATCGAATGTCTTTTTGTGTATTGAGCAAAAAAAGTAAACATTTATCACTCATACTTCTTTAGGCCCTGTTTGCTCGATAAGTTGAGGGTTCAGTTTGGTGTGTAATAAACAAATCTCTTCTCATGTTTGATAACATTTTTCTAAAGTTTACGCATTCTAACCCATCAAACAAACAGGTCTTATAATAAGTAGTGTATATTAGTTGAGATTTTCCATTGTACTACAATATAGTGTGGCTTGTTTATATATGTATACTTGTGTATATATGCAGTTGTTTGCAGCCCATGTTACGTTCCTCAACAAAAGATTAATGAACCAAAATTAGTCTATCAGCACTATCAGAAAGTACAAGTCCCTACAGCAGGGGGAAGTATCAAGCGGTCGAGGTTGACATCAGAAATGGGTGATCAGAGTCAAAGGTACAATACCACCAAGAAACAAGAAACACTGGATTTATTCCCAATCCATCCCACTGGAATTCTGCAATCAAGAGATGGAATTGATGATGATGGGAGAGAAATGAAGAATCCTAATTCCAGTGATGAGAATCATGGAAATGGGAATCATAATGATGATGATGGTGGGCATCCGTATTTTGATTTCTTTTGTGGGAATTGAATTGGATTTAAATTAAAAGTCTTGAAAATTAACATTATTCAAGAATCACTGAATTCTAGGGTTTGCAGAGATTACTGACAGAATCTGTGTGATTTTTAATCTTTTTTTTTGGTGATTGAGTGAAGATTTGAGGGTTCAACTTTTTATTGCTGTTTTTTGGGGGTTGAGAGTTCTGACACAAGGGATTGCTTTTCTCTTTTGGCCATGGCCAAAAATGCTGTTTGTGTGTTGGATAGATTGACTGTCTGCACCTTCTTTTTTTTAATAGCAAAAAACACTTGTTATTTTATTTGCTGGAATGGATGGATGGATCTTGTATTTTCATTTTTTTTAATTTTACCTTGTATTTTGCAAATTTTATTGTCTTGTTTTTATTATTTAATCTTCACCCTAAGTACATATGGCCAAAAAAAAAAAAAAAAGTGGCCTAAAAGTACAAGAGCTAAACGTTAAAAAAAGTACAGAGGACTAAATATACTTTTTATATTATTATAATATATATAGAGTTAGCTAGTGATCAGTGCAAAGTTTAAAAATAACCATAAAATAGATGAATAAAAAATTTACAAGACAATTCGATCCATAGATAGTTTGATTGATTTGATTTGTGTAAAATTTTGATCATTAATTATATACTATACCTCGATCCCGTACTCATGTGAACACGACTGTTCATTCTAATGGGAATAATAAAGGATTTGAATTTCTGTTCAATAAACAGCTAGTATTTAAGGTATTTAAAAGTATGCCAAATTATCATTTTTCATCTCATGTATATATGGGGATCAATATATAATTCATTTTTCTGATAATGGAACATAAATAAAAGATTTGAAATTTAAAGGTTGTTTTTTATTTATTTACTTTTAATATGTTGTTGCGCAACAATTAGCTGTGTGCCTTTGAGTCGAGTGAGATGCTCGACTCAGGCCTAAAAACAATCGTACAGTTGAGGGGTCTAGTTTTTTTTTTTTTATAATCAACATATATGTAAATGTATAAATATATTTTTGGGAATTTTGCATAATATCTTGAGTATGTTTGTTTTGGAATATTGAAATTGTAATAAATATTTAAGTAGGTATAATTTAACTTTATACTCTATGTTATAGGATTTATATGTGTTTATATTGTTATAAACATTTATATAATAAGATTTGTAAGTATTTATAACGTTATTTATAGGGCACAATTTTAAAATTCTAATTCTAAATTTCAAAATAGAAGTTAGATTTTAAAATTTGAAATCAGAATTTAAAATTCCAAAACAAATTAACCTATCCTTGGCGTGTTGATCATTTCTTAGGAGGTCATGAATTCATATCTTCCGCTTGAAGTTTATCTGCACAAATTAAGAAAAATGACTTTAATGATGTATGTAATCAAATAAAAAAGAAGTATTTTTGATGATTTAGTGAAGTGTGAACATAAAACGAGTTTCAACTTTTGAAAATAAAAATGGGGTAGGGCTGCTGTGTACTCAAGTACACGGTGTACTTGAGTCCACTTGCAATCCTTCACATATGGATAAATAACATATTGCACGCTCATATACTAACTAGTTGTTATAGCCTAGTGGTTTTTTGAATTTTATTTTATCACCTGTTTTTTTTATTTTCGCACCTAATAAATATTTTAGCACTCGTTTATATAGATTATAAAAGTGCAAGACTAATAACCAAAATGTTCGATTCCCACTTACATCAAATTTTGAATTTTATTTTATCACCTGTTTTTTTTATTTTCGCACCTAATAAATATTTTAGCACTCGTTTATATAGATTATAAAAGTGCAAGACTAATAACCAAAATGTGTATCATTGATATTCATAAAAGTGCAAGATTAAATAATGAAATGTGTGAAATTAATAACAATTTAAAAAAAAAAATTAGGAATAGTTTATCCAGATTATAAAAGTGCAAGACTAATAACCAAAATGTATATCATTAATGATAGTCATAAAAGTGCAAGTTTAAATAATAAAATGTGTCAAATTAATAACAATGTTTTTCAAAAAAATTAGGAACAATTTATATAGATTATAAAAGTGCAATTATTAATAACCAAAAGGTGTATTTTAATTGTCATAAAAGTGCAAGAATAGATAAAAAAATGTGTGAAATTAATAACATTAAAAAAAAATTAGGAACAATTTATTTAGATTATAAAAGTGTAAGTACTAATAACCAAAACGCGTACCTTTAATATTAAAGTCATAAAAGTGCAAGTTTAAATAATTAAATATGTGAAATTAATATCATTAAAAATTTAGCATCAATTTATCTAGATTATAAAAGTACAAACACTAATAAGCAAAACGTATATGATAATAGACATAAAAGTGCAAGATTTTAAATAATAAATTGTGTAAAATTAATAACTATATAAAAAAAATGGCAACAGTTTATCTAGATTATAAAAGTGCAAGAACTAATAACCAAAAAGTGTATCATTATAGTCCAAAAAGTGCAAGTTGAACTAATAAAAAAAAATTACCAGCACTTAGTAATACAATTAATGTTGCATTTTTGCTGAAAACAAAAATTATCAGTAACAAGTATAATCTAAAACAAACGTAAATTGGGAGTAATTGAGCCAAATTCATTTAAACCAACATGAATTGTTATTTTTTCTCTATCCTTTCTCAAGTGCACCCTTTATTCTCTTTCCCCTTCCTTTTGTTTTAGATATTGCAGGGTCCAATATCACAGTTGACGTGTTCAAACATAGTGCTGAAGGCAATTGAAGCAACTCCGGAGAGCTTCCAAGAATTCGGACAAGTGATCGAGGCCTCGGCGGACGGCGATCAGTTTGGGCCTCACGATGCAGAGCTCGACCTTTTCCAAGAAATTCCAAGGTGTCCCCCTAACTCAGATATCTCTGTGTGTATGATAATCAAAAATTTTTTTTTTGTCCTAATTCCTTACGCCGTGTTCTAAGGTTTTTAGTGATGATGAAAAGGGGAAAGGTAAATAAGAAGCACAGAAGAATAGAAATTTATCGATTGAGAAGGCAATTTTGTTGTCGTTCTGGCTGGAGATGCGGTAGTCGTGGAAGAGGGAAGGGACGTTGAACTGAGCGCGATGGAGTGGACGCCATGGGAGGAGAGGAGGTTGTGGAGGAAGAAGGTTTTGCCTAATTTGTCGAGGGCGGGGAGAATTCGTTTCTCCAGGAAATTAATGCCGTATAAAATGAAGCAAGATGAATAGATAGGGTTTTGGAATTTGGGGGAAATGGGCTGGGTAAGCAAATTGGGCTGGGCTGAAATATAAAATGGATTAGAGTACATGGTGTACTCGAAAACATACAAGAATTTGGCATAAAAATGATATTGTGTAGCTATTAATTTTGTGTGTTATTTTACTTATTTCTATAAATAATCTTGGAATGAATCAAAAAAAAAAAAAAAGAACAAATAATCGTGACATGGAGGGAGTAATATTTTTATTGTACTATAAACTTATTTTGATATGAATTAATCCGTTTTGGATTGAAAGTCTTGTGTCTTTTTTTTTGAGGATGAAAGTCTTGTGTTTGGAATTATATAAATCATTTGTAATTATTTTGTAAATCTATATATATATATATTGATATATGTGAAGAAAATTCTATTCCACCGTAAAATCTTGGAACAGTATCGGCCCGATTTGTTTTTCTACAAGGTGTTCTTTTCTTATTGTGATTAGGCCACATTTATTCGTACTCACGGAAATTATGAGTACACCCAATAGTAGTTTTTTTATTTGTTTGACGGGGCCAATAGTATTTTTTTTTACAAATTAGTGATGTATGAAAATATCAGCTCTACCATTCTCTCAAATTCAATGTTTTTTCGTGATAAGTACACTTACCATTATTTTACGGTGAGAATTGCGCATAAAATGGAAGTTTCAAAAAAATAATCGTGCAGGTTTAAGTTTCGTCTGATGGTAACCTCAATTTTGATGGGGTATTGTAATGCCATCTTTCAATAGTGCTAGACACTCATCTATAATTTTTTTCTCTTGTTTTAAAACTAAGTCTTTATGTAATGAAGTTTATGGTTTGTATTAGATCGATACTCGATCCATTCAACATTGTTTTACAATTGTTTGCACACTTACCTTATTCGTCCGCCCCATAATTGTTTGCACACTCCAAAAAAAGGAAGTTTATCCATAAACTCCACCATCACAATATTCACAAAATACCATACCTTTACACTAATTAATTTCAACCAATCTCTTTACTTTATTCATATAGTTTACAAAATTACCCCTTAACAATTCACACATAACATTTTTTTCTTAATAAGTGTGCCCATTTCTTAATAAGTGTGCCCATTTTATGGTGCAAACAATTATGGGACGGAGGGAGTAATATTTATGGTTTGTTTCTTGTTCTATTATGCTTATCATAGTAGTTTGACGCATAGTTTGCTTAGTTAATATGGATCGAGAACATGAATGTGTCATTCTAAATTGTTTGACGCATATTTTTTTTGCTTTGAAGAAATACGAATATTTCAGTTCTGATTTGTTAAAAATTTGGTCATTTTTCTGAAATAATTTTTGAACATATACTATAAGTGTTTGCACCATAAGTGTAATGAGTGGAGTGTTGAGGGGTAATTTTATAAAGTTATATGAATAAAGTAAAAAGATGATTGGAAAGAAGGTAAAAGTAACGACATTTTGTGTAAATATGTGAATATTGTGAGGGTGAAGTTTATTAAAAAGTTTCCTTTTATGGGTGTGTGGTGTGCTGTTGTCGGCACCAAAAAATAAATACCTTAAATACCCACTATGTAGTAGAGTAAGCAAGGGTCGATCCCACAAGGAATGGTGAAACTCAATTGAATAAATTTGTGTTATGAAAGCAATAAAAATGGGGGGAGTTTGATTGGTGGTTTCTAACTAATTACTAGAAAGAATGAAAAATAAAAGCAATAGAAATAAATAAGAATCAAATATTAAAACGATCTAGCCCTTCGGATTGCTTTCCCTTAATTAATTTTACCAATTTAATTAGTGAACCCGGTAATCTCAATTTATTCTCGAATCTTATCCCTAAGTCAGTGGTACGACCAAACTTACTAGAATTGTTTCTTATGTCTAATTAGCTAGAAGGCACGACCCTCAATTAATCTATCCGTACGAATAACTCCAAAACATGTATTCAAAGTTCAACTCGAGGAACGCATTAAAGAACTAGAACAATAGAATACACTAGACTATGAATACGAGACGCTCGTTTCATATAACCTAGACGTTATTATCCCCTAAGGTGTTCTGCCTTAGTTGCTACGATATCCACAATAATATAACAATTACGGATTATAAATTGTGAATTAACTAGAATTTATAACAAATAAACTCGGATGGCCAATCCTAATAAATCTATTAATCAAAACATGCTTCGCACAAAATCAAATAACAACGAAATCGAGATAGGGATCGAAATAAATAGTGAATCACATAATTAAGAAATCGAAATAGGGATCGAAATAAATCGTGAATCACATAATTAAAAAGGTATAATTAAATTTAGGTTTCACATCCTCAAACTAGAATAACAGTTTACCTGCTAAACATAATTAAAATATTCGACAAAAACAAAATAGAAACCATTGTTTTCAACATCCTGATGCCTGCTTCTTCAATCTCGGCTACAACATCCTGATGCCTGCTTCTTCAATCTCGCCTACTGCTTATCCTCCTCCAGCATTCCCCAAAACGGCGGCTGCGTATATTGCTCCCAAGGTTACTACTTGCCACAGCCCATTCTCTTGGCCCATTCTTTTCAATTTACTGAAGGGTGGGACTATTTACACCTCCATTTCGGTTTAGAACACTCCCCCTTTCAGTTTTATATTATAATAATAATATAAAATACCAAAAATGCCCTCTTAGTCATATTACACTACTAAATGCACCCTCCTTACTAACTGCACCCCTCCTTCACATTTAAACCCTAAACCTAATTTTACCCTGCCACCACCATTGCCGCCGTCGCCGCCGCCACCACCACCACCACCGCCAAACACCAAACAAAAAAAAAATTCAGAAACATATAAAAATTTCAAATTTTTTTTTAAAATTTTCGACAAACCAGTGTCGACCATATTCACTCTCGTCGACACTGGTTTGTCGACCAGAATGCATAGGGTCGACCTAAGTTTGGTCGAATTTTTTTTTTATTAAAAAATCGATAGTGTAATGTCGACCATATAAACTCTCGTCGACACCCTGTTGTCGACGAGCGTGAATATGGTCGACATTTGTTGGATGAAAAAAGAAAAAAAAAATTTGAAAAATTTCGACAACTTTAGATCGACCAAAATACATTCTCGTTGACACGAGAGTGTCGACGAGAATGTATTAGAGCGACTTTGGTGTGTCGAAGAAGAAGAAAAGAAAAAAAAAACAACATACCTGTGCGAGCTGAGAGATTGGGGGCAGTTGGGACTTGCGGGGTAGGGGCTAGAGGTGGGTAGGATGGGGATAAGGAGATCTGGTTTTTTTTTTGTCTTTCTGCGGGAGGTAGGCCAGGAGGGAGGGAAGGGTGGAGAGGGAGGGTAGAGGTGGGTGGTGGCCGGCAAGGGTGGTGGGCGACGACAATGGGGTGGGGGTGGGGGTGGGGGAGGGTGGGCGACGACAAATGGGGTGGTGGTGGGGTTGGGAAAAGGAAGAAGAAGGAAAGAAGAAAGAAAGAAAAAATTAGGGTTTTGGGTGAGGTGTGTTTAGTAGATAGTTTTTTTAGATAAAAGGGTATTTAAGACAATTTAAGGGGGTGTGCATCCATCCTGACATATTTTAGGGGGTGTGCATCAATTGGGAGAGTGTTCTAAACCGAAATGGAGGTGTAAATAGTCAGACCCTTTACTGAATGTCACGGCCCAGGATCAACAAATGGGCCAAATTTCTTTTGTTCTTTTCTTCCTTTTTCCTCAAGGGTCCGACTATTTACACCTCCATTTGCGTTGAGAACACTCCCCCTCTGGACGCACCCCCCCTAAAATCTGATGCACCCCCCTCAAATTGTCATAAATGCCCTTCTCTTATATAATTCCAATTACTACTCACACCCCCCCTAAACCCTACTTTCTCCCCCAAATCCTCCATCTTCTTCCTCCTCCATTTCTTCTTCCTCCTCCATCTTCTCCCCCACCCCTCACCACCACCGCCGGCGACCTGCCCCTCCACCACCCGTCGCCGGCAACGCCACCCCCTTCCTCCCTCGCCGAACCCGTCGCCCCCACCCCCCCGCCTGTAAACAAAAAAAAAAAAACAGCAGATCGCGGCCGCGCGCGGCCGCCCCGTCCATCGGCCGCCGCGGCCGTCCCCTCCCTCCCCCTCCTCCTCCCTCCCTCGCCGAACCCGTCGCCCCCACCCCCCGCCTGTAAAAAAAAAAAAACAAACAAATCGCGGCCGCGCGCGGCCGCCCCGTCCATCGGCCGCCGCGGCCGTCCCCTCTCTCCTCCTCCTTCCCTCGCCGAGCCAGTCCCCTCCCTCCCCCCTCCTCCCTCCCTCGCCGAGCCAGTCCATCGGCCAAATCCAAATCCAGGTTTGTTTTTTTTTTTTTCCTTCTTTTTCTTACCTTTCGACCACTTTAGGTCGATCCAAATACACTCCGTCGACAACAGGGTGTCGACGAGTGTATTTTTGGTCGACCTAAAGTTGTCGACGAGTTTTTGAATTTTTTTTTTTTTTTTCCGATCAACAAATGTCGAGCATATACAATCTTGTCGACAAACCAGTGTCGACGGGAGTGAATATGGTCGACACTGGTTTGTCGAAATCTTAAAAAAAATTTGAAATTTTTTAAGTTGATTTTTTTTTTGTTTTGGTGTTTGGTGTTTGGTGTTTGGGGTTTGGGTGTTTGGCGGTGGCGGCGACGGCGACGGTGGAGGATGGATAAAACTTAGATTTAAAGGTGTGGGGTGCATTTAGTAGTTTAATATGACTTAAAGGGTATTTTTGGTTTTTTACTTCATTATTTTATTATTAAATCCATAGGGGGGAGTGTTCTCAACGCAAATGGAGGTGTAAATAGTCGGACCCTTTCCTCAACTCTCACAAGTACATTGGTTATTGGGCTTCATTCCCAATTTTCTTGTGAAAGTAGTGCTCCTTCAATTTCTTCTAACACGGAGACTCGTCCACATGTCTTCAAAATACTCAATTTATACCTGAATTAAATAAGAAATTAAAATAACAAGGTAATTGAAATCACAAAATAAAGAGTCGGAAAGACGCACTAAAATATCAATTTACTACACAAAGATTATTCAATTAAAGTACAAAAATATGCAATAAATCCGACTCATCAAATCCCCCCACACTTTAACATTTGCTTGTCCTCAAGCAAAAATAATCGAAATGCATAGGGAATAATTTCAATGGACAACTGACCAAAAAAAAAAAAAAAAAGGAATTTGCATGTAGCGCTTCAGAATTCAAAGCAGTAAAAATTGGATTACTCTTCTATGATTCTCAAAACTAGATTTTTGAGCCAAATCCATAAGTTGTTTGCCTCTCTCAATAAACCACAAATTTCAATTCACACTTAACCACAAAATCTCATCAAACTCTTGGTTACTCACACCACATTCATGATCCCCTAAAAACTTTAACTTCAGATCACTCGACTCAATTCTCCTTCGAAGTTCAAATCCTATGGCATCCTTCTCCAATCAATTTTTTTAGAGCTGCATTTTTTTTTCTCACTTTAATTCCACCTTGGAATTTTTCAACTGTTTTTTTTTTCAAGAGGTCTGCAGCTTCTCTCTACTTTTCGGGTTTTAGCTAACACTACAAGAAAATTTACTTTTGGTGACAGAAATCCTGTCATTATAGCTTCTCTAACTAAAAACCTTTAATAACAGGTCCTGTCATTAATTCTCAATTTTCTATCACTATAGACTTTTAGTTAGAGAAACAATAATGAGAGGATTTTGTTACTAAAAACCAGTTTTCTTGTAGTGTAAGTTTATTCATTTTTGTACACTTAAGCCCCATGAAGCAGGTAGATGTTTCTGCTTTTTTTTCTTTTTCAAATGAGGTCCGCAACTCCTCTCTACTTTTCAGGTTTTAGCTATGTTTATTCGTTTACGAACACTTGAGCCCCCTACAGTAGGCAACTGTTTCAGCCCCTCATTTTTCTTTCCCATTCATCATTTTTTTTTTCAACCACATCAATTCCTTTTTTTTCAACTTAGTATACCAAATAAAATTATTCACTTCTCAAGAAAACCAATGAAAGTTCACCAAAATCAAACAATCAAGTACACCATTTCAGGGCATGAATAAACCAAGAATCAATTCAATTTCAAGGCACAAAATATGAATATCAACCGGGCTACTAATCAAGACTTACAACTCATGATTTTAGAAATTTAACAAAAACCCAATAATTAAAAATATAGGCAAAGTAACCAATTAAACATGCTTCAAACAACAAACACATTTTTTCACATAATTCCAATCTCCGCATAAAATACTCTAACAATGAATCATCCCCCACACTTAAATAGGTGCTAGTCCCTAGAACTGAAGCAAGATGTACAAATAGCAAACACCATATAGAAATAAAAAATAGAGTGAAACGGGGGTACCAGATTCTAAGGTGGTGTCGGGTCCGACGAGAGAGAATGGCGAGAGTGGTGTAGGGTAGAGTTCTGTCCAGCTTTGTTCCAATTGACTCTGTTTCAGCTTGTTGGGCTTTTGCAATGGGTCAAGGTGTATGGGCATGCTTGCAAGAAAGAAAGAAATAGAAAAATAAAATAAAATAAATTAATAAAAAAATAATCAAGCAAATGAATAATGCAAGTAAAATTCATGGAGAAGTGTTTCCTTAAGGCGTGTCCACGCCTTATCTTGCCACTTCAATGAAAGAAAAATTTCAGGAGAAGTCTTCCCTTAAGGCGTGCCCACGCCTTATCTGAAATCCTCTTCCGATCCTCAAACACACAAAAACGAAATTAAAAGCAAAAATAACAAAATAAAAACTAAATAAACTTTGGGTTGCCTCCCAATAAGCGCCTTTTCTTAAGGTCGTTGGCTCGACAATCAACTCCTCCTTCACGTAATAGGAGTAAAATAATCCTTCACATCTAGTGGCATCTTCCATCGAGAGGGGATGCTCTCTCCCATCATCTTTTTCCATTCCAAGATAACCATTTTTTGTTGGTAAAAAGCTCATTCAGTAGTTTAGCATATCTTGGTAGTGGCTCTATCACATCAAACACAGGGGTCTGAATTACATCCATCCGATATATGTCAATCACATGCTGCTCTTTATTCTCTTTTTCATCGTCCTGAACCCTGCAAGGAAATACAGATGGATTAGAAATAATAGGAAATGGTTCACATGAATTCACCTTAATTCCCATTCCAAGTTCCTTGACACAGATAGGTCCAGTGTCTACTTCTGCACTACAATTTTCATAATCAACCCACTCAGACCCTAAATCATCCCTGTTCGTAGAATTTTCAAAATAGTGTTCATCCTCTGTTTCAAATTCTCTCTCAATCTTGCTATCTTGGGCATGCTCTACAACAATATCCACTTGAGTTTCACACCCTTACGAGTGCTTGTGTATATTGATGAAATTCCTCCACATTGGCTTCCATGGACTTCAACAAATCAGCCAGTGATGGTTCAAAGCCCCTCTCATCACTGTTTTGTTCATCCACCAAGCTCGTAAGTGTCAAATGGTTTCTCTGTTGAAAATTGAACGTGTTCAACTCTATAGTTTTCAACAAATCTTCAAATGAGGGTTCAGAGTTTTGCTCAAAGTTGATCCACCGATCATTATCATACGTCCTCTCATAATTTCTGAATAGTTGAGGCCTTTGATCATGGTATGGTTTCCAATAATCGTCATTGGAGAAAGTGTCTTAATAGTTCCCATACTTGAAATCATACATAGCGGAAATAATAGGGAGAATAAACCTGGAAACAATTTCTAGAACCTAAACAAAAAGACACTGAGAGGGTCATTGTTAGTAGAACTCTGCTGAATAGAAACAAATGAAAACAATAGCACCAAATGTGAAATCAAATTTTTTTTTGAATTTTTTGGATTTTTTTTTTAGAATTTTCAGAATTTTTTGACATAAATTAAAAACACAAAAAATTCAATCAAATTTAAAACCATTCCCCGACAGCGGCGCCGAAATTTGGTGTGCTGTCGCCGGCATCCAAAAATGAATACCTTAAATACCCACTATGTAGTAAAGTAAGCAAGTGTCGATCCCACAAGGAATGTTGAAACTCAACTGAATAAATTTGTGTTATGAAAGCAGTAAAAATGGGGGGATTTTGATTGGTGGTTTCTAACTAACTACTAGAAAGAATGAAAAATAAAAGCAATAGAAATAAATAAGAATCAAATATTAAAACGATCTAGCCCTCGAATTGCTTCCCCTTAATTAATTTTACTAATTTAATTAGTGAACCCGGTAATCTCAATCTAATCTCGAATCTTATCCCTAAGTCAGTGGTACGACCAAACTTATTCGAATTGTTTCTTATGTTTAATTAGCTAGAAGGTATGACCCCCAATTAATCTATCTATCCCTACGAATAAACCCAAAACATGTATTCAAAGTTCAACTCGAGGAACGCATTAAAGAACTAAAACAATATAATAAACTAGACTATGAATACGAGACGCTCGTTTCATACAACCTAGACGTTATTATCCCCTAAGGTGTTCTGCCTTAGTTGCTACGATATCCACAATAATATAACAATTACGGATTATAAATTGTGAATTAACTATAATTGATAACAAATAAACTCGGATGGCCAATCCTAATAAATCTATTAGTCAAAACATGCTTCGCACAAAATCAAATAACAACAAAATCGAGATAGGGATCGAAATAAATCGTGAATCACATAATTAAAAAAACATAATTAAATTTAGGTTTCACATCCTCAGACTAGAATAACAGTTTACCTACTAAACATAATTAAAAGAATCGACAAAAGCAAAATAGAAACCATTGTTTTAAACATCCTGATGCCTGCTTCTTCAATCTCGCCTACTGCTTATCCTCCTCCAGCATTCCCCAAAACGGCGGCTGCATATATTGCTCCCAAGGTTACTGCTTGCCACAACCCATTCTCTTGGCCCATTCTTTTCAATTTACTGAATGTCACGGCCCAGGATCAACAAATGGGACAAGTTTCTTTTTTTCTTGGGCGCGGCTAAAGGCACCCGGGTTTCCTATGAGTACACCTAGGGGAATTTTTTTTTTTTTGTCAAAAGGGTGTTGCGAAATGACGTATTTACTCCTCCTGTACTTTTTAAAAAAAATCACCGGATGAGTACACCCACCTCCTATCTAAACGCGGGAATACAGAGAGTCATCACTTTCTCTCAATTCCAAAATTTCCTTTTCTGCAAGTTCGATTTTTGAGAGCTAGAATGGAGTCGAAAATGGTCGATTATGATGTAATAACTACTAGTGGTGGTGCCAAAGACTCATTTGTAAGTAATTAATCATGTTTTGAAAGTTTTTTTTTTTGAAAGTGAAAGAGTTTTTATGTTTAGGGTTTTTTAATGTTTGTGTTGGTGTTTATACTTATTTTTTTTTTTGCATCTTATGACTCTATAGTGGTATGTAGTTGAAATAATATGCGTTTAGGACATACATTTATACATTATGTATTGCATTTGGTCGTTTTTCAGAAAAGTCCCTTTTCACGACTGGTTCTGCGAAGAAGAAGACCATGTTCGTGTTTTTTTTTCGGACATGGTCGTGTTGTCCGAAAAAAAATTCAAAACAAATCTCTTTTGTTTTGAACTTTTTTTCGTGTGAGTGTTATCTCATAATCTCAGAGTCAACACACTAAGTGAGTAGTGAGTTGATAGGATCAGATAAGATGACTTAGGCCGAAATCAGATGAGTGGAATAGTTTCAATCAGGTGAGGAGGTGATGCTTAGATTTCAGCACAGTTGGTCAGAATCAGCACAGTACTGGGTCAGCACAGTACTGGATCAGCACAGTACTGGATCAGCACAGTACTTCAGCAGGGTAGATTAGCACAATACTTCAGCAGGGTATATCAGCACAGTAAAAGATCAACACAGTATGGAGTCTATCAACAGAGTTAGCTTTTGATCACAGAACAGAAGAGTTGAGTATCAGACCACTAAGTACTGTTCTGATCTTTATGGACAAGTCTTCTGATATGGAAGTTAGTTAGTTTAACTAACTGAATTACAGTTAAAACTACTTGAGGGCATAACTACCATTTCAGTTGGGCAATAACAGAGCACATGAGTTGTTACAAGCGGTTGCAAACGGTTGATAACTACTCAAAACTGTTCCTAACAGCAGCAACTACCTTTGGTCTTTATAAACAGAGATGTAACTTTTGATGAAAGTAGAATGCCACTGAAAGAAGAGGAAAATTCAGGTGCAGCACACAACAAACCAGATGAAACACAGGTTGAGGTGGAGCATGTTGACACCAGAACACTAACTGAAGATCAGATTGATCCAGATGAGGAGGAGACTACTCATAGTGATACTGAGCTTCATGACTATCAGCTGACTAGGGACAGAACCAGAAGAGAAGTCCACCCACCTCAGAGGTATGGTCAAGCTGACATAATATCATTTACATTATGTGCAGCCCTTGAGGTGGAGTCTTTGGAGCCTAAAACTTACACAGAAGCCATAAACTACCATGACAAAGAGAAGTGGTTAGTTGCTATGGAGGAAGAACTGTTATCTCTGAACAAGAACCAGACTTGGGAGATTGTTGAGAGACCAAAGAACAAGAAACTTGTTGGGTGTAAGTGGATCTACAAGAAGAAGGTGGAGGCTTAGAGAGGTGGCAAGATTAGGTACTGTTCTGATCTTTATGGGCAAGTCTTCTGATATGGAAGTTAGTTAGTTTAACTAACTGAATTACAGTTACAACTACTTGAGGGCATAACTACCATTTCAGTTGGGAAATAACAGAGCACATGGGTTGTTACAAGCGGTTGCAAACGGTTGATAACTACTCAAAAATATTCCTAACAGCAGCAATTACCTTTGGTCTTTATAAACTCTTGTTTGTGTACATTGTAAAGGTTACGATTTTTGGATTGTAGTACGATTGTAATATTTGAGTTGTGTGAGTTCACGAGTGAAGTGAGGAAATATCCTATTCTGAGTGAATGAGTGTGTAAACATTCTTGATCAATCAAAGAAGTACTCGTCTGGTCCAGTAGATGTAGATCACATTGATCGAACCACTTAAATTCTTGTGTGCTATTTGTTTTGTTGCTTACTTTCTGAATTACTATTCTAGAGCAGTTATTTCTTCTATCATCAAGTATTCTACTTGGTTGGAGACGTCTAATCGACTGGAATTACTTGATATTTGGAACATAGGTCTTTTGTTTTGAATTCTTTTTCGAACATGAAGCTGTTGTTTTGAACTTTTTTTCGAACATGAAGCTTTTGTTTTGAACAAATTTTCGAACAGTGTATAATTTTTGTTTTTTTGAATTTCAGAATTTGGGTGATGAGAAGGACGATGTTTGGGTGGACGAATATTGTCTCGAAGAGGAGTACGAGGAGTACAATGATGATGATGAGTGGGTGAATGACTCTATTGTTGAAAGGGAGAATGATGATGTCCGGGGTCGTGAAATTGTTATGGACTACACGGACGTCTTCACGAATATGGCTTTGTTCGAGTCTCGTGACGCACTCTTGTCTTGGGTGCGTAGTACGGGGAAATAACACAACATAATTATTGTTGTGAAGCGGTCGGATAACGACCAAGGTACTAAAAAAGGTCGTATATTCTTGACGTGTGAGCGTGGCGGTGCGTACCGTGAAAAGAAGAAGCCTACAACTCCTATGAAGAAGAAGGCTAAGAAAAACGAGGTGGTAGAAGAAAAGAGTGGAAAGGTTACGGGCACCAAGAAATGTGGGTGTCCGTTTATGTTGAAGGGTACAGAAGAATCTGAAATGCAGTGGAGATTGGAGGTGAAATGCGGTACACATAACCATCCAATATCCCGTTACCTTGAGGGACATTCTTATGCCGGCCGCCTAACTACCAAGGAAGAGGAATTCGTTGTCGAAATGTCCAAATTACACGCTCCTCCTAAATCTGTATTGATGAAGTTGAAGAAGAAGAATGAGAACAATCACTCGACTCTTCGAACGATCTACAATGTAAGGTTGAAGCATACAATTCATCAATATTGTGGACGTAGTCAGTTGCAATATTGGATGAGTCAACTTGTCGAGCAAAATTACTTTCATGCCACACGAAGATGTGAGAAGACAAACACTCTTAACGAGTTATTTTTTGCACATCCTGTCTCACTCCAATTGGTGCGTGCTTTTCCGAAGGTACTCATGATAGATTGCACATACAAGACGAATAGGTACCGACTACCTTATTTGGAGATTGTGGGAGTTACATCGACTGGGATCACATTTTGTGTTGCGTCGGTGTACCTAATGGATGAGAAAGAAGAAAATTATCAATGGGCATTGGAGGTGCTTCGAGACGTGTTGGGCTCATCTTCTCTTCCCGGTGTTATTATCACGGACCGTGAGCTTGCATTGATGAATGCCGTGGCCAAGAAATTTCCTGAAGCCCGTCATTTTTTTGTACATTCCACATTGACCGGAATGTATTAGCCAACTGTAAGGGTGCATTTAAAGATGTCAAAAAATGGGAGGTATTCAACTCTCATTTCAACTATTTGTGGAGGTCCGATACCCAGTTCGACTTTGAAGAAGCTCTTGCTAAGTTCAAGTCCAAATTTCCGAAGAAGCCAGTGAATTACGTGTTGAAGAGTTGGATTACCCCTTATAAAGAGAGGTTCGTAAGGGCTTAGACGAATGAATTTATGTACTTTGGCAACACCACAACCAACAGGTATGTTTATTCTTTTGTCTTTATTTAAATTATTACTTTAATTTGTAAGTTGCCTAACGTTTTAAATTTTCTCTGATCAGGGTCGAAAGCCATCATGCCGCCTAGACATTTTGTAGTTGATAAAAATTGTAAAGATTCGTTAATTATTTTTATAATTAACCCTATTTAATAAGGTAAATATACTTTTTTTTATGATTATTTGAAATTCCATCGAGAATTGAGATTACTAAAATTAAATTAAGGCCTTAATTAACTATCGATTTTTTTTTTATTTATGTCTTTGATACCGTGTACATATATATAAATAACTAGCTACTTCTTCTGATTAATTCGAGTTTTAACACATTTATATATTATATGATGATGATGATGAATTCTCATGGAGTGATTCTTTTTTTCATCATCTGTTTTTGGAGTGTTGACGTTCATGCGCAGAGTAATAATAATTTCATAATCACTAATTTTGGTGGAATTGGCGATGGAAAAACGGATAACAAACTGGTATTAATTTATTTACTTAATTTTTTATATATATATATAATTAACTCTTAATGATGCAGGCTTTTGCAAATGCATGGAAGAAAGCTTGTGGAACTCCCGGAGGTACAATTTCGGTTCCCAAAGGTAAATTCCTAGTGAGTAGTGGAGATTTTGAAGGCCCGTGCAATGGCCCGACCCGGTTTGATATCGATGGGACTATGGTGGCTACCACTAGCTCCGGTGATCCCAGAGCTTGGCTAACTTTTTATAAGGTTGATGACCTTACAATTTTTGGTACCGGTACACTTGATGGCAATGGAGCCTCATCATGGTCTCGTTGCAAGGGCTCTGGAAATTGTGACAATCGTCCAAGTGTAAGTAATTATTAACTATTCAATTCTTGTGTTTCACATTAATTTTGTGTTGATGTATTTCATTATATTGTTTGGATTCTTTTGACCTTGAGTTTTTGCTAAATACATATATGTACAATATTTTTTAGGACTCCACCACGCATCACTACATACAACTTTAGTGTGAGTTTGTATAGTAAAAATTCGAATGTCAATAGTTGCACCCTTAATTTGATGGAAATTACAAATACTTTAATTTTAGTTCTCTATTTTGAAATATTTCAAATTTTAGTTACCTCCAAAGTAGAGCAAAAGATATAATAATAATCAATTTTTGAGAAAAAAATTATTTACGTCCCGTAATTTTTACCTTTTTTGAAAAACGTCCCAAAAAAGATAAAATTTTAATTTACGTCCCATAACTTTTTCAATTGTTTAATTTACGTCCAATTTTTGCTAAAAATCCCCAAATTTATGTAAATGGGACGTAAATTGAGCAATTGAAGAAGTTATGGGACGTAAATTAAATTTTTAATTAAAATGGGACGTTATGCAAAAAAGATAAAAACATTCAACAAATGTGTACAATTCACTATAAAATTAATGTAGTTTATGTTATACAATCAAATAAAAAAAATAATTCATTTATTCATAAATTAACAAATTTTAATATAAAAAAATAATTTATTTATTCATAAAGAATGCTCGGCAATTCCTTAGGAAATTTTGAGACGTGTTGGGAGAAATGTCACACTCTATTCGAGGCATGTCATGTTTCAATTAAAGCCTCCTTCGAAAAGAGTTTGAATGTTGCCCAACATAGGTTCTCGTCAAATGTTTTCAATTATTTATGAGGGGTGGTGTCGTTTGTGGCTCTAGAAAAGATCTTTGATGAAATCAAGGTGATCAACGACCCGGATTCGATCCTAAAGAGTGCCAACATATCTTGAGGAAGGTGTATGGTTTGCCCTGTGGTCATGAGATCGAGGAGTATGTTTACTGTGACTAACCGATACCCGTGAATGCCATTGATCCCTTTTAGAGGAAGCTGGATATGGAGCCTACCCCAACCACCACACTGGTTGACCCCGTTCCCACCCACAACAAAAATCGGTTTGAAGATGCCGTAGACGATATGGCTGAGGTTTATAAGAGCTTCTCTCCGGAGGAGCAACTCATCTTCTTGAATTGTATGAGGGAGCTTGCAAACCCCGAGACTACGACTCTTATTGAGCCACCTCCTAAGGAAGACACTCGTGGTCGACCCAAAAAAGGAAAGAAGAAGAAGAAGTCCGATGCATCCACCAAACGTGAGCCCAGCCTATTTGAGCTTGTAGAGAGTCAAGTTGCAAGTTGCTCGGTACAAAAGGAGTAGACGGTCATCACTGTAGATAACTCGCTCTCATCACCGTCCTTCCAAAAGAAAGGGATTTCACAAAAACAACCGGTAATTCTCAGCCCTTGCATGTTTATTTTGGTGTTTTGTAGATGTGTAATATTTTTGGTGATTTTGTTGTAGATGTGTAATATTTTTGGTGATTTGGTTGTAGATGGGTGTATTTTGGTGATTTGGTTGTAGATGTGTAATATTTTGGTGTTTTGGTTGTACATGGGTAATATTTTTGGTGATTTTGTTGTAGATGTGTAATATTTTTGGTGATTTGTTTGTAGATGGGTGTATTTTGGTGATTTGGTTGTAGATGTGTAATATTTTGGTGTTTTGGTTGTAGATGGGTAATATTTTAGTGATTTGGTTGTAGATGGGTAATATTTTGATGTTTTGGTTGTAATGTGCGTAGGTATCCTGTCGGCATACCCGACAATTCCAAGGAATGGACTTCATCGAAAATTTACCGATTGAGCGTCAACCCTGCATTATCGATATCAAGAACGTAAAGGGTGACAAACACTGCGGTTTTCGAGCAGTGGCTGGGTTTATGGGATAGGGTGAGGATGAGTGGGCGCGGGTTCGGATGGACTTGATGAACGAACTGTCCCGCAATCTAACGTTGTAAAACAACGTGTTCTTGTTGAATGATTACGTCCATGTTGTGCTTCAAAAATTGAATTGCTTTACGGAGTTTGCACATAAAAAAACATTGGTTCGTGTTGCCGTACATGGGATATCTAGTGGCGTCACAGTATAATGTGGCGGTGGTGGTTCTTGATACCCGTCTATCCCTTACGTATCTGTCGTTCAACAAAGAACCTCCTCAAGAACCGATGAGTATTTGAATGGGATTAATCAATGAGAACCATTTCATCCAGGTATTTGATTGCATTGATTTAATGAATTTATTTACACGTATATGTTGCATTACGTATATATAAAACATAAATCTCGAATGCGTGTAGGTTACGATGGGTGCTAGGCGCACTTTGCCCCCGGTCATTACTTCGTGGAAGCATGAGGGTCAACACATTTCAGACGGATGGAAAAATGCATATGCGTCTGGAGGAATTAATTAGATGATAGTGTATGGATGTAGTTACCATCTTTTGTTAGTTTTTGTAGGTTGTGTGGTTAAAAACTTTTGAATACTTTTGTCTTTTGGTGTAATTTGTATACACATTATCAAGAAACAACATTTATAGATAATTTGTGTACAAATTCTTGACGTATGTACGTATGTTTAGAACATATATTTTAAGCAACGTTACAATGGATGACTGTGTAATTTAATTGCTCTATTTTTTGAATGGTGTATAAAAACCTCTATTTCGGATCATATTTTTTAAAAAATTATCTTTTGTTCGAGCATTACATCTCGAAAATTTATGTTTTTTTTGAAAAAAACGATGTTCGGTACAAGATTTCGAACACTCACCAAATGTTCGAAAATTTCTAACCTAAAAGTGTGTGTGTTGAACATTTTTTCGAACATTGGATGAATGTTCGAAAATTTGTTCCCAACATGGAGCAATTGTTCGAAAATTAGTTCATCAAGTTTTACTTGGACGAATTTCTAACCCAAAAGTTTCTGTGTTGAAATTTTTTTTGAACATTAGATGAATGTTCGAAAATTTGTTCCTGAAAGTGTGTGTGCGTGCGAAATCAGAGATGTTGTCTGTCGTGTTGGCACTGTCCAGACAACACTATGCACCGGAAATTAAAATGCACGTACTGAGAATATAAGTATTCAAAATTTGCGTAGATTATAAAATAATCTACGCTGTTCACTATATAAAAATATGTGAAACGAGCACAACCTATTTGTGGTGTATAAAAACACTACGAAAGTGTATACAATTTACTAAGTTCTATGAAATTATCTCCCTCATAGATCTAATCACACAACCTAGTAAATAAGACTATGTTCTAACACACTACTATTCGGGTTTACAATAATGTGAAGAACTACAAGAAGAAACAATGATTTTCCTAACTAGAAGCGTATATAGCGTTCAATAGAGTAGTGATTGATTTCAGCTTTTCTTCTTGTGTGTCTTGTGTTGAGGGCAGCTTCTGTATTTATAGGCATTATGCACGAACTGCCATCAACTCCCCTGATCATCACAGCCGTGAGATCATGCGGTTATAAACTTCACTCCACCACTCCTAGAATTTAGGGACTTGTTATACCATGTCTAATAACTTCTCACTCCCACGCAATGGCATGACTTGGGTGTTGCCCACGTCTTCTAACTGCTCTGGGGACATCATTAGACAACAAGCGTAAGATAAGAGTTAGTGAGAAAAGGAAGGGCAAATTCTGATGTTGTCATAAGTGTTGGGAACATTAAACACAACACTCGGCTGTTAGTGTTGGATCATTAAACAAAACACTTATACCAACATCAACAATCTCCCCCAATTTGACCTTTCTACATCAACATAACTGAAGTTCACACAACAGAAACATTGATTAAGAAATTTACACGATTGATATTCCAAAAATATGAAGTAACAATTAGTATAAGATCAAATTAAAATAAACAACATCTAAAAAAAAAAAAAACTTGTTTAGATTTAAATACCTTAAGCAAAAATAAATCCTAAATAATTACAGAATGTAAATAACATAGTTTGAAAAATAAAAACATAAGTACAAAGCTTTTACAACAAGATAAGAACTGGACTGACACATGGGAAAGGATTGGGTTGAATGAATGTGTATCAGCTGCATCTCCATAGTCTGCATATACTCCCCCATAGTGTAAGCTCTCCCCCTGTCTTCAAGCTTATCATGCATCCAGATCACAGATCACCATAGAGATCCTGGATGTCCTGTTCATCTCCCTCAGTCATTGTAGTGTCAGCAGCAGGTTCAGTAGTTCGGCCAGGAACTGAATCCGATTCATCTACAGCAGGAGCAACAATGTTAGTAGGCTGATTGTGTGAACTGTCAGCTACTCCCCCTGTTGAAGTGGAAAGGAGATCCATCCAAAATTTCTTTTGGATTAGAAGGTCCTCCACAGAGTGCTGCAAGTTAAGAATGGATCCCTGCAAGATATCAATCTTCCTCATTATATAGTGGGAAGATAAATAAATAGAGGAGGCAGCTCCTTCTGGAGGCAGTGTGGAACTGTGGAAGGGATCACTTGCTGGAACATTGGTTGTTGTACTGGGGCCTGCTTCATCATCATTCCTTCTTAAAGGAAGATCAACCACCCTGTCACCTCTCACTAAGAACTGATTTGAGATGCTGAACCCTGGGATATAGGAGCTTACAACCTCATCTTCATATCTCTCAAAGGTTTTGTCCAGCAGGTATTTGTACATAAGACATGGGTAAGGTAGTATGCCTCTTCCAGACATATCAGACTTAAAGGTCATCATATTAGTGAAAATGACCTGTCCTAGGTTAAACCTTTTTAAGTGTCCAATCTTGTACATCAAAACAACCTATTCTAGGGTGAGAGTGGTGTTGTTTGTGGTAGGCAGCCAATTAAAACAAACCAACTTATGCAGGACATAATACAAACTAGTCAGTTTAGAGGCTAAAATTCTTCTTCTCCATTTGGTGATTACTCCCCCTGTCAAGATGCTTATCATGACATCATGATCAGTAACAACAGGATCCTCCATAATTTTTATTTTAAGCAAAATATTGATCCTTCTAGGGGTAATCATAAACCTATTTCCTCTAAACCAAAACTGTCTATATCTTGTAGAGTTTGGATCACCAGCAAATTGAGGGATATTAGCATAGAACTCATATATACAGTCAACAATATAAGGGCAAGCAAATTGTAAGGCATTCAGCAAAGATCTTTCTTTAAACCAATCTAGCAGATTCATTTCTTCAAAATCAGGAACTTTAATCAATCCTTCACTTAAAATCTGCCTAGTTCTTATGGTTCTATACTGTATGCTTGACTTATCATTGTAATCCTCATCAGAGTCACTATTCCTATCATCAGAAGAAAAATGTACCTCGTTTTCATCTTCTTTTGAAGAGCTGGAAGACTGTTCAGACTCTGATGGTTCTGGTGTTGCCATCGGAGAGGCAACACTCTCGGGCTCTCGGAGCCTTTTTGATCGTCGGACTGGTGGAGTGGGTTCACTCTCCTCTTCCATTTCCTCAGCTACTTCATTGACATCATCCTCATTGACAGCCACTGCTTCTTCTACCTGGGCTGCAGTTTGTTCGTGCTATGTTTCTGGTTCTGATTCAGAATCAGACACCGCAATGGGTTCGGATGAGTTTACATCTGTTCTGGGCTTCTTCTTCCCAGTGTAATCAACAATTTTGCCCAGGTTCCTTTGGGACTTTCTCTTTCCACCCGGCCACTTTCTTGCAGTAGGAACAACAACGACCTTCTTCTTGCCCTTTTTCTGCCGATGTAACCTTTCGAACTTAGCGGCTAAAACTTCATCATCTGAAGATTCCTGCTGAGTATGCATGTCCACATCACCTTTGAACATGGCATTGTCCAGTGTTTCTCCTTCAAGCACTAAAACAGGGTGTGCTGTTTTTAAGCTTAGGGTTTCGAAGGCATCTTTCAAGGTGTTGAAAGGGGTGCCGAGAGGGAAGTGTAGGGTTACTGGAGTGGTTTCAGGTGCGGCGGGAGCTTCGGATGAGGGCTCATTTTGTGGTTTGGAGGCCGAAATTTTAGCAGCTGCGTTCGCATTTGCAATTTCTATGCGAATGTCGAATGGATTGTAAGGAACAATCTCGATAGGAGATGATTGAGAGGGAGTTTGGGCTTCAGCATAAGGAACAACAATGGTTCCTACGGTGAATGATGGAGAGTTTGGTGAGTTTGATGATGCCATTTCTACGAGAAGGTTGAGAGGATTTAGAGAATTCTTGTTGCTTGAGTTTGAGTTCGAATGTGCATCAGAGTCCTGAGAATTGTTAGGCATAATAGGAGCTGTACACATAAAACGAGACAAAAAGGTTAATTCTGGAGACCTTTCAAATTCTTCAGATAAATACAAAGCAAGTTTCAAAAAGTGTGAGTCAAGAAATGATGTGACATAGGTACTAGATATACTTGAGTGCTGTAAATAAATTAAGAACATTAATTACCAGGCTTAAATGATTTAACAAAGCTTTTCAAGTATTTTCCAACACTGTTATGGAGACTCATCTTATATGGAGAATTGAGAGGAAAGAGTTACACGATTTGGAGAGTGAGGAAAGTGAAGTAGTGGAAGTAACTTCCCACCAATTGATCGTGGTTAACAGGGAGAATAAGAATTCTGAAAAACAAAAAATAATAAAAAGCGGAATATATAATAATTGAATTAATAAACAAGGTAAGACTAAGTCAAATTAAATATTTCAGAGAATAATATTTAATAATTATAAAAAATAACTAATTCCACGAAAATTGGGATAAGAATTTGAATTAACGAGTGTTTTTACTATTGTTGGCATTGTATACACCTCAACACAGTTTTTTCATGATTTTTCATCATATGTGTTGCTCTAATATCTTTTTCTTTTTATCACACTTCACATTGATCCATCTTTTGAAAAGAGTGCATTGTAGCAGCGAACTCCGTGCCCCATAGTTACTCAATGGATTTGTGAATATATTGATGCAATTTATATAACGTTTTGAAAAGAGATCATCGTAGTAGCGAGCTCCGTGTCCCATAGTTACTCAGTGATTTATAAAGCATCTAATATGTGTTTTTTCTTTTGTAGCATTTGAGAGGTGTATAGGCTCTTTAGTATTTCTCACAAGTTACTCAGAATTCAAATATCAATCATAGGGAATTTCATTAATTCAATAATTACGAAAAATAAAGCAAGGAAACACATAAGAGACTTATCTTAGTGTTGTCTCAAATGCTACCACATTTGATACAACACCCTTGATCATATTTTTAGATATTACACAAACCAAGAGATTTTCGAAGAGATGAAAACCTCTTGTCATCAAGAGCTTTAGTAAATATATCAGCCAATTGTTTTTCAGTAGATATGTACTCCAACTTAACAACTTCCTTTTCAAAAAGATCTCTTATAAAGTGATGTCTAAGACTTATATGCTTTGTTAATGAGTGTTGCACTGGATTTTTTGAGTTATTTATAGCACTAGTATTATCACAGTACACAGTCAAAACATTACTAGGTAAGCCATAATCATGAAACATTTTTTGCAACCAAAGTAATTGAGTACAACAACTCTCTGCTGCAATGTATTCTGATTCAGCTGTTGATTGAGACACACAGTTCTGTTTTCTGCTGTGCCAAGAGATTAAGTTGTTTCCCATATAGAAGCAACCACCACTTGTGCTTTTTCTATCATCACAGTCTCCTGCCCAATCTGCATCACTGTACCCTATTAAGGTACAGTTTGTGTCTTTGCTATACCAGATGCCTAAATCACTTGTTCCTGCAACATACTTAATGATTCTTTTAACAACATTCATATGTGATTCTTTGGGGTTAGCCTGGTATCTAGCACATAAACAAACACTGAACATAATATCAGGTCTACTGGAGCTTAAATATAGAAGACTGCCTATCATTGATCTGTACAGTGTTGGATCAACATTCTGGCCAACATTGTCTTTACTCAGTTTCTGAGCTGATCCCATAGGAGTTTTCATGTGTTTAGCACTCTCTAGTCCAAATCTTTTTACAAGACTTCTAGCATACTTACTTTGGGAAATAAAAATCCCATCTTTTTGCTGTTTGATTTGTAATCCTAGGAAGTAATTCAAATCACCAACCATGGACATTTCAAAAGTAGATGTCATTTCATTTACAAAGTGTTTAAGCATATTGTCACAAGTAGAACCAAATACTATATCATCAACATAAATTTGAGCAATCATAATATCATTTTTATCATGTTTGATGAATAGTGTTCTGTCAGCTTCTCCTCTTACAAAACCAAACTCAATTAAGAAATCTGTCAACCTTTCATACCATGCTCTAGGTGCTTGTTTCAAGCCATATAGAGCCTTTTTCAGTTTAAAGACATGATCAGGGTAATCAGGGTTTTCAAAGCCTTTTGGCTGTTCAACATAAGCTTCTTCCACAAGAATGCCATTTAGAAAAGCAGCTTTAACATCCATTTGGTGCAATTTTATATCAATATAGCATGCAATAGCAAGTAATAACCTAATGGAATCAATTCTAGCAACTGGAGCAAATGTTTCATCAAAGTCTATACCTTCTACTTGTGTATACCCTTGAGCAACCAACCTAGCTTTATTTCTAATTATGTTTCCCATCTCATCAGTCTTGTTTTTGAAAATCCATTTAGTCCTTATGACATTATCATGGTCTGGTCTAGGAACTAATGTCCAAACATCATTCATAACAAACTCATTAAGTTCTTCATGCATAGCTTCAATCCAATTCTCATCATCTAATGCTTCTTTAACAGTTTTAGGTTCAATCTCAGAGTGATAGCATTCATGATTAACTTTACTACACATGCATGACATACATATATATCTTACCACATCCTTTGAGTTCATACCCATTCTTCTTCTGGTTTGAACACCTGTATACTGTTCACCAATGATTTGATCATGTGGGTGATACTTCTGAATCCTTATGGAGGGAGTTTTCTGGAGATTATACAGATTTTCAGGGTCTGTATTATCAGATGTTTCCTCTGGTGTGTCATCATTCTTCTCAACATTCTGAACCTGTTCAACATTTTCAGTATTGATTGGAACATCAATCAAATCTGATATATCTTCATCTTCAATGCTTTTGCCTGTAATACTTGAGTCATCATAAAAAAAAACATTTACAGATTCTTGTACAGTATCAGTCCTAAAGTTATAAATTCTATAGGCCTTGCTATTTGTTGAATAGCCAAGGAAGAATCCTTTATCACTTTTTGAATCGAACTTATGTAACTGATCCCTGTCATTCAAGATGTAGCATACACAACCAAAAACATGGAAATATATAAGGTTATGCTTTTTATTGTTCAGAATTTCATAAGGAGTTCTAGTAGAATCTGTTCTAATGTAAACTCTATTGGCAATATGACAAGTAGTATTAAGAGCTTCTGCCCAAAATCTTTTGGATATGTTCTTAGAACATAGCATGACTCTAACCATTTCTTGAAGTGTTCTATTTTTCCTTTCTGCAATGCTATTTTGTTGAGGAGTTTTAGGTGATGAAAACTCTTGTATTATACCTTTTGATTCACAAAACTCAGTAAATGAACTATTTTCAAATTCCCTTCCATGATTAGACCTAATTCTGCAAACTTTGGAATTGAAAACATTCTTAAATCTTTTATACAGAATTTTGAAAATTGAAAAAGTTTCAGATTTATCTTTTAAGAACTCAATCCATGTGAATCTAGAATAATCATCAACCACAACTAGAGAATACCTTTTACCTCCAATACTCTCTGTTTCCATAGGACCCATAAGATCCATGTGCAGTGATTCGAAGCAATGTTTGGTTGAGCAATGTCCCAACATTTTGTGAGACACCTTGACTTGTTTGCCTTTTTGACAAGGTCCACAAACCTTTTTATATGAAAATTTCAGACCTGGTAAACCTGTAACAACTTTTAATCTAACAAGTTTATCAAGTTGTCTGTAGTTAGCATGTCCAAGTTTGTGATGCCACAATGTACTATCATCAACTTTAACCTTATTACAAATAAGTTTAGATTCAATAAGATAGCAATTATCAGCAGACCTGTTTCCCATCATGATACATTCAGAATCTTTATCTAACACATAACATGGATTCTTGTCAAATTTTACATGCAAATCATCATCACATAATTGACTAATACTTATAAGATTGGCCAGTAATCCATCAACATGCAAAACATTGGATAACTTGGGAAAACCAGGAACATTTAATGTCCCTTTTCCAATGATTTTTCCTTTAGATCCACCACCATATGTGACATTACCACCATTATAAACAGTATAATCAGTAAGATAATCAATTTGATTGTCATGTGTTTAGAAAAACCACTATCAAAGTACCATAATCCAGGAATACATGCTTTTAGAGACATATGAACAACATTGCAAGATGTATTTTCTTTTTAAACCCATGTAGATTTACTACTGTGTGATCTTGAATGTTGAGTCATTCCAGGCAATATAGAATTTTTCAGATGATTTTTCTTCTTCAAGCATTGAGGACTTTTATGACCCTTTTTGAAACAGTAATGTCATATCACATCTTTTGCATTGATCTGAGACTTAGCAGAAACATTAGAATTGTAATCAACTTCAGCTTTTACAAACACAGTAGGTTTCTTAGTTTCAGAATTTTTAGAGGTTTTACCTTGGTAGCTAATACCTGTTCTTCTTGAGTTGTTGGTCATAAGAGAGTCTTCCAGTTTCATCTTTCCTTCAGAGAATCTTTTAAAACTCAGTGAGACTTCCTTCACTCTTTCTTCAAGTTTAGATATCTCAATATCTTTTCTTGTCCGAATACCTTCAAGCTTAGTAACTGATTCTCTTAAATCAGAATTTTCAAAATTCAGAGACTTAATTACATGATTAAGTTTCTCAGTTTCAGAAGATATCTTGAAAACTTTTTCATTTGTTAAAGGTTTTTCATAAGAATATTTCTTAAAATCAAGAATTGACATTTCTAGTCTTTCTTTAAGTTTCGAAATTTCCTTATCTTTCTTTGTCAAAAGACTTTCTAGTTTGAAAACAGTATTAGACAGATCTTGAATGTCAGCATCTCTTCTGGATAAACCTGTTTTACTTGATGTACCTGTCTCAGAAACAGAACTTGTAAAACAGTTAAATTCTGGAATATTATTATTCAGTGATTTCCCAAATGATGGCTCATTTGTCCTCACATCGTAATAATCATCCAGATCATCATCAAGAGTATCATCATATAGAATTCTGGCAGAGAAAGCTTTTTCAATGTCTTTTTCAGGATCATGTTCAACATCAGACTCATCACTTAAGGTAGCACTGAAATTAAGTTTCTTTTTTAGAATGGTGTTGGCACATTCATTAGCATAATGACCGTATCCAGAACATGCATCACATTTAACATTCTTCCTATAGTCCTGGTCAGATCTAAACCTGTTTCCTCTTTCTAATTGTCTAGCAGGATTAAAAGTATTCTTCCTAATGGGCAATTGTTGAGTATTATTAATCTGAACCTTAGGTTGAATGTTGTCTTTGAATCTCTTATTATTCATGAGAGTCTTAAACTGTTTTGTAATAAATGCCATGTAATTATGATTATTCAAGTATTCCTCAATATCATCTTCATCAAAATCAATTTCAGTAACATAAGAAGACTTTCCAGAACCTAATGATGCAGATGATGAGGCATCACCTTTGAAAACAAGCACTTTCTTTTCAATATCAGTCTTTTCAGAAATGTTCATCTCATAAGTTTTCAAAATACCAATCAATTCATTTTGACTTAGCACATCAGTATCCTTAGCTTCTTCTATAACACATATCTTAGGTTCAAAACGTTTAGGAACTGATCTAAGAATTTTATGTACTAACCTTTGGTTTGAAATTGGATCTCCAAGAGAATGAGCTTCATTTGAAATCTCAGTCAGCTTTTCGTTGTAAGATGAAATGGTTTCATCTTCTTTCATCCTCAGATTCTCGAACTTGGTTCCAAGCATACGTAGTCTGGTCCTTCGTACACTATCCGATCCTTCACAATGTTCTTGCAATCGATCCCATGCATATTTCAATGAAATGCAATTTGATATGATTTTGAACATTGAGGCATCAGTTGAGGTGAAGATTGCATTCAACGCCTTTGAATTGTAACTTGCAGTTGTGATTTCTTCAGCCGTCCAGTTGAGCTCTCTCTTGATCTGAGCTTCATTGTCTTCAATCGCAGCGGTTCTTGGTTGAGTCCAACCAGCAAGAACACTCCTCCAAGCTCGTTCATCAATGTATTTGACGTACATTCTCATCTTTGGTTTCCAGAAGGCATAGTTTGTGCCATCTAGAATCGGAGGTTTTAGTGCGGGTGAAAGTGGATACTCCATTTCAGATTTACACACTCTAAGCAGAATCTCTACTTAGTGTATCAAGTAGTTGGCTCTGATACCAACTGAAAGTGTGTGTGCGTGCGAAATCAGAGATGTTGCCTTTCGTGTTGGCATTGTCCAAACAACACTATGCAACGGAAATTAAAATGCACGTACTGAGAATAGAAGTATTCAAAATTTGCGTAGATTATAAAATAATCTACGCTGTTCACTATATAAAAATATGTGAAACGAGTACAACCTATTTGAGTTGTATAAAAACACTACGAAAGTGTATACAATTTACTAAGTTCTATGAAACTATCTCCCTCATAGATCTAATCACACAACCTAGTAAATAAGACTATGTTCTAACATACTACTATTCGGGTTTACAATAATGTGAAGAACTACAAGAAGAAACAATGATTTTCCTAACTAGAAGCGTATATAGCGTTCAATAGAGTAGTGATCGATTTCAGCTTTTCTTCTTGTGTGTCTTGTGTTGAGGGCAGCTTCTGTATTTATAGGCATTATGCACGAACTGCCATCAACTCTCATGATCATCACAACCGTGAGATCATGCGGTTATAAACTTCTCTCCACCACATCTAGAATTTAGGGACTTGTTATACCATGTCTAATAACTTCACACTCCCACGCAATGGCATGACTTGGGTGTTGCCCACGTCTTCTAACTGCTCTGGGGACATCATTAGACAACAAGCGTAAGATAAGAGTTAGTGAGAAAAAGAAGGGCAAATTCTGATGTTGTCATAAGTGTTGAGAACATTAAACACAACACTCGGCTGTTAGTGTTGGATCATTAAACAAAACACTTATACCAACATCAACAGTTCCCAACATGGAGCAATTGTTCAAAAATTAGTTCATCAAGTTTTACTTGGACGAATTTCTAACCCAAAAGTTTCTGTGTTGAACTTTTTTTCGAACATTAGATGAATGTTCGAAAATTTGTTCCCAACATGGAGCAATTGTTCGAAAATTAGTTCAACAAGTTTTACTTGGATGCATTTCTAACCCAAAAGTATATGTGTGGAACCTTTTTTCGAACATTCATCCCATGTTCAAAATTTTGTTCCCAACATGGATCCATTGTTCGAAAATTAGTTCCCAACATGGAGCCATTGTTCGAAAATTAGTTCATCAAGTTTTACTTGGACGAATTTCTAACCCAAAAGTATATGTGTTGAACTTTTTTTCGAACATTCATCCCATGTTCAAAAATTTGTTCCCAAAATGGATCCATTGTTCGAAAATTTGTCTTGTACATAGTGGGTGTCCTCATCCATACAACATTAAAAATCTGGGTGTTCTCATCAGAAATTTGTAAAACCATACTTTAACATTATATTAACCATTCAATAAATACAACATTATATATAAACCATTCAATAAATACAACATAACATACATAAAGTAGTTCCCAAAATCGACCAAAACTATGATAATAAAAAACAACATTGTTAAGTTTTTGTTCAACATGATATAAAACAAGTAACGCCTCAAGAACGCCTAGCGCTTCCCCAACCACTTCCACGTCCACGACGTGCTCTTGATGATGATAGTGCCTCTTCTCCTACGTCATCCGAAGTTTGTCCGCCAAGATGCCTCACAACTTCTTCAATCTTTTGCATTACCCCATCCATTGTTAATGGCTCGTCGTTCCTCCACTTTTGCAACAACAAGTTCAACTCAACCTTTGCAAAATCTACAAAGTGCCATGACTCGGCCCTACGTGGAGGCTCACGAGGAAGAAGTCTCTTATCAGAAGGATTTGAAATGAAAGGACGACCGTTGGCGAGGTACCAATCAATATAACCATCACTACAATCCGAATCTTGGATACAACGCTCACCAAGTCTATCCTCCGTAAGCATGTGTGCGTCCCACGTTGAAAAGTACTCCGCCATAGCACCCCACACTAGCTTTGTTTTCTTGGATGTGGAACCGGTCCTCTTAACACGGGCAGCAAGAGGCTTCTCAGGAACGATTTGCACGTACCCGAACTGTCTGAGTACTCTATCTGGCATGTATGGCTCAACAATATCTCCGCACACAATGCACCCATGAAAGTAAGATACCTCATCCAATGGATGGTTTTCTCGTACGGGACGATATGGGTTCCAGTTAACCTACAACACCAAATTAAATAAAAAATGCGTATTTATCTTAAAAACAAATAAACAACAGACAAATATGGTTAGTAACGTACCTCTCTTGCTAGGAGGGTATCTAATCGCTCTCTAAAGCCTCTTACTTGGTCGACACAGGGGCCTGTATGAGCTTCTGGTGCATAACGCATCGACAGTGGATCCGTAAGGCCAAAGTCTGGATTATGAGGCGGCAAGATCAAAGTAGGGAAGTGCTCATAAATCCAAGCCTGAAAGTACAATATTAGCTCAATATCAAATGAAAAACAAGAAAAATTAACCAAATTATTTAAAATACAATAATACCTCCAATAACGTAAGGTAACCACCAATCTGCCTACACTTGAACTTTGACGCAATCCCTAATTGTCTATACAAATAGGTAAGTGCTGCGGTACCCCAATCATAGTTTGAAAATTCTGCCATGTCGTCTGTATACTGCAACCACTGTACGTGAACACGAGTACCACTTTTATCCAGAAACAAAGTGGTCCCAAACATGTACAACACAAACACCCGTGCTGAATACAACACCTCGTCCTGGTTGTCCGAGGACATCATGGGCATAAACGTCTCCCTTAGCCACGCTAGCTTCACGGAACCCCCTCGTTGCCCACTTAATGCTTCCTTGGCTTCAACTAATGATAAACCCAAATATTTCATCAAATAATCTGAAGCCAAAATATGTTCTTCGGAAGTAGATTGCACCAGGAGACCATTAACTTTCAGACTCGTGATACAACGGACATCATCAAGAGTGATTGTCATTTCTCCAAAGGGCAAGTGGAATGAGTTGGTCTCTTCGTGCCATCTCTCAACGAAGGCTGTGATAAGGTTCTTGTTTGAATACTTGTAAGCAACACGTCTAACATGAATCAATCTAGATCCTCTCAAAAACCTCCGCCAATGACGCCAATTATATTCATTATCGAACTCCCAATTCAATAGTTTGGTCACATGACAGTGACACTTCAACACATCTCGCTCCTCACCTAACCATATGTATTTGGCTACATGCTCTTGGAAGCTTTTGAGAAGGGGAAGTGCGGTTACCAATGACCGATCAACATTCTCAACTCTTCTTTCTTTCTCTCCCTCATCATCTCCACCACCGGCTCCCTCCGCCTCTCCCTCGACATCTCCACCACCGGCTCCCTCATCGTTGCCCTCTTCCCTGTCTAGATCATCTACTTCCGGTTGTTGTGGAACGGCCTCTTGTGGAACGACCTCTTGAGGATTGGAATCTTGTGGAACGACATCTTGTGGATTGGGCTCTTGTGGAGCGGCATCTTGTGGATTGGGCTCTTGTGGAGCGGCCTCATCGCTAACATGTTGCTTCCTTTTCCTGTTGGAAGCAGTCGATCGAGCCCTACTAACGCCCTCTAAGAAAATATGAACAATATACCAAAAATATGAAACAATTAGTCCACAAGCAATATTCGAAACTGAAACTATAACAAACAAGCAACGTTCGAATATTATCACCCAACAAACAAACCATGTTCGAAAATTATCCCTCAACAAATAAGCCATGTTCGAAATTTTCCCCCAACAAACAAACCATGTGCGAAAATTATCCCCCAACAAACAAGTCATGTTCGAAATATTTCCCCCAACAAACAAGCAATGTTCGAAATTTTTCCCCCAACAAACAAGCCATGTTCGAAATTTTACCCCCAACAAACAATCCATGTTCGAAAATCAGGCCCGAAGATCTCCTCCATGTTCGAAAAACCAGTAAAAAAAGGCCCAATTTTTCCTAACTCATTTCATTTCTTCCTAAACCATGCGAATTAGATGCCCATTGGTTTATTTTCATCCTAACACATCAAATATTGATACATTGTACACATAAACATGATTATAACACAAAAAACCAACAATAACCCTACATCATGAATTAACACAAAAAAAAAAAAACCCCTAAATCATGAAACCCTACAACAATAAAATCAATGTTTCAACAAGAACATAAATTAAACACGCGTTATCACAACAATAACTCTAAATATAAGAAAGGAAAACTAACCCTTAACCAATTTTGCAAAAAAACATGAGTGGGGGAATGGAGTTCTTCGTTCGCTGCTCCTACGTCCACTACAAAAAACAGCCCATTTAAAGAGGGCAAAGGCGAGGGAATTGCCCTCTTTAAGCGATTTGGCGACAGCAGAAGCGAGGGGCGGTCGCCGTCGCCTAATTGCTCCTCGCTAATTTATTGGCGATGGCACCCTCGCCATTTCCCGAGGGCAGAATCGCACTCGTGTATTGGCGAGGGCCAAATACACTCGCGTATTAGCGAGGGCATACCCACTCGCGAATTGGCGAGGGCGCTTGCCGTCGCCCATTAGCGAGTGTGTGTCCCGTCGCCCAGTAGCGAGAGTCATAACCCTCGCCAATTCCCGAGGGCAAAGACCATCGCCTTTTCCCGAGGGCGAGGCCCCTCGCCAATACATGTATTTAAAAAAAAAACAGACCTGGGTTTCGAACCCAGGTCTCTAAGGCCACTTTCCTTACCCCTCACCACCAGGCCACCATTAATGCTTTTTAATCTCACCTGGGCGCGCGCATGAGGGGTCGAACTCGCGACCTCCCGGATTTTGAAGAGTTTATGCGCCCCCCGTGTGCCAATTAGGCTAGGAGCTTTAGTCGTCATATTTTAAATGCATTATATATTTATCCCTTTTAATTTCTGTTTTTATTCTTTAACTCAATTAATTTAATAAATTACCAACTATATGTTATTAAGTCAATTAATTATATTAGCTCAATACTTAATTAATTTAACAAACCCCTCATTACTAAATTTAATAACTTAATTATACTTATATATATATATATTAATTAACTCAATTTATTTAACAAATCCCTTCATTAATACTAAATTTAATAATTTATACTTAAGTATGCATGTATTAACTCAATTTTATTCTTTTATTATTAATTAAGTCAATTAATTGAATATATTACTAACTCAATTAATTTATATATTAGCTCAATACTTAATTAATTTAACAAAAGCCCTTCATTACTAAATTTAATAACTTATTAACTCAATTACCAACTATATGTTATTAACTCAATTTATTTAATAAATTACCAACTATATGCTATTAACTCAATTCATTTATATATTAGATCAATACTTAATTAATCACACACAAGCAATATGAATTAAAACCATTAAAATAAAACATTGTCTCGTACGTTCACTTCAATTCAAGTACACAACATAAAAAAAAAAATCCCAAACAACTTCATCAATTTTTTAAAATCCAACAAGACAACATAACTTAAAATGTATCAATCATCGACCATCCTCAGCAGCGTCATCATCACCATCATCATCCCCGTTCCTGTTACCCGACCCCCCTCTGAACTGGCTCATCATTGATGCCATCTCACGCGCAAACTCTTGACGTAAGCGCTCCTCCGTCTGATTGACTGATTGCTGCATAACAATTAACTCATTCATGCATAACAATTATAAAATTAATTCTCCCAATTAACACATTCATGCATAACAATTAACACACCAATTAATAATTAACACATATATATACATGCATATATAAAACATAAAAATAATTACATTAACACATTCATAATTAACAATTAACAATTTTTATAACTTTCATCAATTAATCCTAATTAACAATATACATATTTTTCTAACATAATTACAATTCTAACATTACACAACAAAACTATATACATGCATATATATATATACATATACATATATAATATAATATAAACATATATATAAAACTTTTAATTTAATCAATAAAAACGCATAATTTTATCGTAGAAATGAACCCCTCGAAGCGTAGAACAGAAATATCCAAAAATTAGTCTCGATCGGTAGCTCCGGCAGCGGCGGTGGCGCGGTGGACAGCAGCAGCGGCTGTGTCTAATTTTGGGGGTGAAGAAGTTGCTGTACGAATTTGGGGAAGAAGGATAGGGTTTTAATTGGGAAATAGGCGAGGGCAATAACGAGGGCCCCACCCCCCTCGCCAATTAGCGAGTGGGGGACCGTCGCCAATTTCCGAGGGCCACAATGCACTCGCCAATGAGCGAGTGCAACACACGCCGTCGCCAAATCCCTCGCCAATTGGCGAGTGCATCTTTTTCCACTCGCTAAATAGCGAGTGTGATTCCGCCCCTCGCCAATCCCCTCTTTATTTTTGCCCCTCTTTAGTTCCCTCGCCAAATAGCAAGGGTGAAATACCCCTCGCCAATTCCCCTCGTTATCTGAGCAATTTTTTGTGGTGGTCGCTGTTCTCTCTTCATTCGTTCGCTGCTCCTACGCGAGTGGGGGATGGTCGGGTTCAGTGCAGAGATGGAGGAGTTTGGATGGGAGATGGAGACGCTGGGGGGAGACAGAGATGGAAAAGTGGGTGTACCGAAATTGGAGTGGAGGGAGTTGAGGGATATGTTAAGCGCAAAATCGGGTTTTCCACGTGGGTGTCCTCATCCCGTTTTGTGTGTGTTCTCATCGTGTGGGTGTCCTCATAGAAAATCCGGGTGCCTTTAGCCTCGCCGTTTGTTCTTTTCTTCCTTCTTCCTCAACTCTCACAAGTACATTGGTTATTGGGCTTCATTCCCAATTTTCTTGTGAAAGTAGTGCTCCTTCAATTTCTTCTAACATGGAGACTCGTCCACATGTCTTCAAAATACTCAATTTACGGGAATTATATAATGCTCACCGGTGGGCACAAATTTTATGCCCACCGCTTATGTGGCAATGCCACATCATATTTTTTTATACTATATTTCTAGATTATTCATATTTTATATCACAAATCTTATCACTTCCATCTAAAAATAGGATTCACAAAAAAATATTCTCTCAAAAAATTAATCAATCAATGTTTAGTAAATAAAATGAGTTTTAGATCTAAATACATGATTTTTAATATATGAAATATGTTTTTTTTTAAATGTATGAAATAAATCATTTTATCATAATAAATTTTTATTGCTATGCGTAAAAAAGTTTATTTTATGAAAAAAATTGTTTAAATACTTCAATATATAATTTATTAACGGTAGATTTTTTAAAATAATTTATATTGCGTATGACTTTAAACTTATTCAATTAAAAATTATATATTCAAATCTAAAGTTTTTTTTTAAATATTTTTGGAATTTTCTTTTAATCATCTAAATTATATCATTTTTTACATATTTTTTAGTTTTTCAAAATAAATTTTAATTAAAAAAAATTATCCTATTTAATTATTATATATATATTCAAAATAATTTTAAGATTATACATTGAATTATTGGAATAGTTTTTTTAATCATCGAATTTTTTTAGAGAATTTTTTTTGTGAATCCTATTTATATGGAAGTGATAAGATTTGTGATATAAAATATGAATAATTTAGAAATATAGAATAAATAATATATGATGTGGCATTGCCAAATAAGCAGTGGGCATAAAATTTGTGCCGACCGGTGGGCATTATATCATTCCCGACTCAATTTATACCTAAATTAAATAAGAAATTAAAATATCAAGGTAATTGAAATCACAAAATAAAGAGTCGGAAAGACGCACTAAAATATCAATTTACTACACAAAGAATATTCAATTAAAGTACAAAAATATACAATAAATCCGACTCATCAGTGTGCAAACAATTATGGGACGGATAAATAAGGTAAGTGTGCAAACAATTATGGGATGAAGGGAATACTTAATTTTGGCATCGATTGTTTGAGAAAATGATGATATTTTAGAAAAATAAATTGAACTTATGTTAAAAAAATACATGAACAACATAACAATGTTAGAATTTTTTTTTTCTTTTTTCTTTTTTTTTTTTTTCTGACGGATGTTAGAAAAATATGTACGAAGACAATGAAACTGTTCTTAAAAAAACAAACGAAACAGATATAGATTAAGGTAAAACTTAATAAGGAAAAATGTAATTTGAATTTTTCATGGGAGGTATACTCATTGTATGGTATGGTGGGTGTTCTAACTCGGTGGGTGTCCTATTTAAAAAGGTGAGGGTAAATAACAGTGGCCTTGTGATTATGGATCACTCAGTTTGGGCTTTACCTCGCCATATTTAAATTGAGGCTCACTTGTATATAGTATACCAATTTTGTTCAATCGGTTCAACCAAAAAACTATTGGTTTTGTTTAAAGTTATATATACAATTATATACATATATTATATTGAAATCAGTTTATTAATATATATATATATATATATATATATTATTTTTTTAAACATATACCTATCATTCTACGCTTACCGACACAAACAAAAGAAGAGAGGATTATATTCTTACTGAGACACAAAAGAAGAAAGAAAACTGAGAAATAAATTATTTTTCCGACTTGTAAAGTTATATTTCGATAGCATACTAATTGCGTGGTTCGTCTTGTTCATAGAAAAACCAATGATTTGACTTATCATTTTGCTAGAACATCTGTAATGTCTTTTCCAAGCCCTAATTATTATTCAAGCCTCCAACTATTATGAATTACCTTCTCCTAATGTTCATACAAATTTTTAAGTTACAAAAATTCTTTGTAATTTGTGTAAATGGTACGTTTCAGCTAGTTGGGCTCGACCACTCCTTCAATAGCTAGATCAACATCTATCACGAATTGATTGACTAAAACTACCATCATGAGTTTATATAAGGAAATATATGAGCTCTGGGTTCACCTATGATCCGAACCTTCATAAGTCAAAGACTTGTCGACGTCATGGAAATTTAGTGACCAAGACAAGCTCTATGGTAGAAGGTACATGCATTTAATACATTCGTACCAAGCATAAAATCCTCGATCAGGGCTACGAGCTCAACGAATTGGCGCGTGGACCTGCTATCAGTGCAGTACTCGATGAGTGCATGCAATAAAGGAGATAGATCTCCTCATATCTTTTTTTTTTCTTCAATATGCGTGTAAAATCAAGACCAACCTAAAATAAGGGGTTGAGATCGGCCCAGTCTACCTACCACTACACCCACTATAAAAAGTACACTTAACCCTAAAATCAAGGGTTGAGTGTTATAATTGTACAACACATTCATATCTTCATCAATACACTAAAAGCTCCAAAGAACATTCAAGTGGTATTCATTACTTAGATCTTGTCATTTATTATCACTTTGTTTTGATTGTTGGTTTGTTGGAAATCACTCATGCTATGCACTTTATACATCTAATCAATTTCGAAAAAATCGTCACTCAACAATTGGCGCAAGGATATACTCGCTATACATTCCTAGAAAACTTCAAACTTCTTGTAAGAATTGGAACAAAGATTTTAAACATTTAAAAACAATATGAATGTCTCCATCCCTAGAGAAAATAGAAAATTTTCTGCCATGATCACTCTAGAGCCGCGCGCACCCTTTTGACTTTCTCTAGCTCTAGTCCAGCCCATTGATGGAGCGAATAGGTTATACATGGACTTGTTATTTTTGGCTTGACATGGGTTATATACCCCTCCAACAATGTTTCATGCACTTTCCTGATTCATGGGCTCCCAAAAAAATAGATGATTGATGAGAAAATTTCATTTTACGTCCCGTAAGTTAGGCCTAATCCAGAATATATCCTTTAAGTTTTCACATTTTCAATTTACGTCCTAGGTTGTTCAATTTACATCCTTTTCGGTCCAATTTACGTCCTTTCCACCGGAAAATTGGAAATTCGGTCAAATTGTCCAATTTACATCCTTTATGTTTCAAAATTATAAATTAATAATTAAAAAATACTGAAAATAAAAAAATCTCATTAAAAACTTATATATTGTGTAAAATAAATAAAAAAAATCTAAAAAATTTATAAATTTTACATTCAAAAAATCTGAAAATATGTAATTTTTTTTTCTAAAAACTCATAAAAATAAAAAAATCTATAATTTCTACAATTCAAGAAATCTGAAAAATGTGTAAATTAAAATTTGTTTTTCTAAAAACTCATAAAAATAAAAATATCTATAAATTAAAATTTTAAAAATGTTTAAAATAAAAAATTCCACAATTTTAAAAATATCGTGAAAATGAATTTGGGACGGTTCCAAAATCGATCAAGATGTGGAACTTCCACTCAACCTCGACGATGACTTGGAAAATCTCGCGGGACCCAAAATTTTTTGGAGTTCGAGCAAAAATTTAATGGTAGACGAGTTTGAATCAACACTACAAGAAAACTGCAATTTAGCCGCGAAAAAAATTGTCGCTAATTCTAATATTTTCGTCGCTAACGTGAATTAGTGATAAAATAAATTTGTCGCAGGATTTGTTGCTATACACCCGTCGCTAACGTGTTTGTGACAAAAAAAAATTAATTTTGTCGCTAATATTAGCGATGAAAATTTGAGTTTCATCGCAAAATATTAGCGACGAAAATTTGAATTTCATCGCAAAATGTTTGCGAGGAAAATCAAACATTTGTCGCAAACACGTTAGCGACGGGTGTATAGCAACAAATCTTGCGACAAAATTATTTCATTGCTAACTCACATTAGCGACGAAAATATTAGAATTAGCGACAAAATTTTTTCGTGTCTAAAATAATAATTTCTTACTTCGTTACTAATTTTTTGCGATAAATATTTTAATTTCGTTGCAAATGTTAGCGATGAAACCCATATTTTTTGTCGCTAATATTTGGCTATGGATATCCGATTTTCGAAGTGTTCTCTAAACCCACTTCCGCACTCGACCAACCCGACCCGACCCGACCCAACCGACCCGCACCCACACCCGCACCCAACCGACCCGCACCCACACCCGCACCCAACCGACCCACACCCACACCCACACCCAACCGACCCACACCCAACTCAATTGACGCGCACCCAACCCAATTGACCCGCACCCAATCCGTATACCCCTCCCCATTTTATTTAAATGAGTATTTATTTGGTCTTTGTGGGAATCGATCCCGGGTGGATGGGCACCCAGCTATGGGTGTCCACCACTCGAGCAGACAACTCTTTAGTTCAGTTTTTAATATTAATTATATATGTATTCAATTGTTACTAATTTAGTTAATTTTACTCATTTAATTAATTTATTTCACATATGTTAATTGATTAATTTTTAACTTGTAACAATTATTTATATATATATATATATATATATATATATATATATTGTAATTTTTAAAACAATTTCAATTGTAAAAAATCAATGTTACTTTAACAATTCCAAAAAAATACTAAATATTATATCCATTCATCATCATCTCATCTTTATGTCCATTTTCATTTGCATCTTCATATTTATAAATATTTTTATAAACATTCAAACTGATTTATATAAGACACAAAATTTTGGAGAATTATTAAACATTTAAACCGATTTTCTTGATTTAATATGCATAGTTGAAGTAGTACTCATCCCTCATGCTCAGTAGAAACAACAATAAATAATTAATGAAATCAAGAAAATAGAAAAATATAAAACAAATTATATATAATGAAATCAAGAAATTATACCCCAAAATAAATCAAACAAAAACTTAATATGTCAAATTAATGAGTGTAAATGAAATTATATTGATCCTATTATATTTCAAACATGATAGTGATAGAATCGTCTCTATTGTTTCACACTATGCATGCACTCAAACTTTTTTCCTTTATTATGTTTAAACGACAACCATTTTTAATTCATGAGAATTAAACATGAAAATTTATATTTCATCACTAAAATATTAGAGACGAAATATAATTTTTATTATTGTTCTGATTATTAACAAAGAAACATTATTTTCCTAATAAGGTGATGAAATATTTTAATTTTCTCGCAAATATTAAATCCACAAAATTAGTCATACAAATTTCAACTTTGTCGCTAAAATATTAGCGACGAAATATAATTTTCATTGTTGTTCTAATTATTAACAACAAAATGAAGCAATTTTTTGCAAGTATAGCGATGAAATATTGTAATTTCATCGGAAAAAATAATTTCAATAAATTAGCCACGAAAATTTCTATTTCATCGCAAAATATTAGTGACGAAATATAATTTTCATTGTTGTTCTAATTATTAACAACAAAATGAAGCAATTTGTTGCTAATATAGCGATGACATATATAAATTTTGTTGCAAAAATTAATTTCAAGAAATTAGCCACGATTTTTTTTATTTCATCGCAAAATATTAGCGGCAAAATATAATTTTCATTGATGTTTTGATTATTAACAACAAAATGAAGCAATCTGTTGCTAATATAGCGATGAAATATATAAATTTTGTTGCAAAAATTAATTTCAAGAAATTAGCCACGAAAATTTCTATTTCATCGCAAAATATTAGCGACGAAATATAATTTTCATTGTTGTTTTGATTATTAACAACAAAATGAAGAAATTTGTTGCTAATATAGCGATGAAATATATAAATTTTGGTGCAAATATTAAATCTAAAAATTTAGCGACGCAAATTTCTATTTCGTTTCAAAATATTAGCGACGAAATATAATTTTCATTGCTATTTTGATTATTAACAACGAAATGAAGCAATTTATTGCTAATATAGCGATAAAATATATAAATTTTGTTGTAAATATTAAATCTAAGAATTTAGCGACGGAATTTTTTATTTCGTTGCTAAAAATTGATTTTAGCGATGAAATTTAGATTTGTCGCAAAATTTTCATCGCTATTCCCCCTGTTTCTTGTAGTGCAAGTCTGAAATTTAATGAAATGTTAATAATTTTTATTATTCTTATTAGATTTTTAGAATTAGTAATTTTTTATCTACGCGTTTTTTATAAAAAATTAATGAGATTTTTAGAGTTTATAGAAATTTTAATGAGATTTTGAATTTTGAATTTATAAATTACACCTTTTCCATTCTTTGAATTGTAGAATTTTTTATTTTTTGTATTTTCAAAATTTTAGAATTTTTTTTATTTTTATTTTACACATTTTATAATTTGTAATGATATTTTCAAAATTTTAGTGATATATTTTGAATTTTATTTTACACATTTTATTTTTTTTAATTTTAATGAGATTTTTGGTTTTTAATGATACTTTTATAGATTTTTTATATCTTTAATGGGATTTTTAGAAAATTTTAATTATTAAATTTTAATTTTCAAACTTAAAGGACGTAAATTGGACTATTTGGCCGGAATCCCAATTTATTCTTCACATTCCGGTGGGTTTTAAAATTTTCCGGCGAAAATGACGTAAATTGGACAAAAAAGGACGTAAATCGAAAAAGTAAAAACTTAAAGGATATATATTGGATTAGGCCTAAGTTACAGGACGTAAAATGAAATTTTCTCGATGATTGATATATGCACTCTCCCTAAATTATTTAAAATGCCCTTTTCTCTCTAAAACTTCTCCTAGTAAATGCACTTCCAAAACTAATTTGCAATTATATCTTTCTCCCCTCTTTCTCTAAAGAAAATATGTGTCTCCCCCATACTTCTCTTCTTCTTCTATCTGCCCCCACCACACCGCTCAGCCTCTACGCCGCCGTCCCTCCCGACGCTGTCTCCCGTCACGCCTCTTAATTAATTTCTACGCCGACACCCTTTTTTTTTTTTTCTTCTCCAAGAAAAAGAAACTTCTCCACCGCCCCGCCCCTACGCGGCCACACTGGCCGCTGCGCCCCACACCATATATGTTTTTTTTAGTTTTAGTTTTATTTATTTATTATTATTTTTTTAAATTTTTGACGAATGAGGGTTCGACCAAATCTACAATTTTCGATTAATACTTGTTGACCAACTTACAATTTTCGACAAATAGTTGTCAAAAATCGTTTATTTTTCCACAAATCAATGTCGAAAATATACACTATTGTCGATAAACTGTTGTTGACAATACTGTATATTTTCAACTCTGTTTTATTTGTCGAAAATATGTAATTTGGTTTTTTTAGATTTCTACGTTTCTTTTTTAAAAATTTCTAAATTTTTTCGAGGGTGAGTGGCGGAGAAAATTTTCTAATTCCAAGGCACACGAAGGAAGAAATTAGAGATTTGTCCGCCTGCCTTCGCCAATAGGGGATAAATTTTCTCCATCCCCGACAACACGAGTGATAAAATATTGATGGTGCATAACAAAGCACAAGAATCCATATTTGCAGATAGCTTTCGATTTCATTAATTGATTGTGAAAGGAGATACAAACTTTGTTATAAATAGAACTACCTAGCGAGAAAAAAACTATTTACGTCCCGTAACTTTTACCTTTTTTGAAAAACGTCCCAAAATAGTTAAAATTTTAATTTACGTCCCATAACTTTTTCAATTGCTTAATTTACGTCCAATTTTCACTAGAAATCCCCAAATTTATATAAATGGGATGTAAATTGAGCAATTGAAGAAGTTATGGGACGTAAATTAAATTTTTAATTAAAATGGGACGTTATGCGAAAAAGATAAAAATATTCAACAAATGTGTACAATTCACTATAAAATTAATGTAGTTTATGTTATACAATAAAATAAAAAAATAATTCATAAATTCACAAATTAATTAATTATTATAAAAATCAATTAATTTACCTAATTCATTATTACAAAAATTATTAACTTACATAATTAGAAAAAAATTATAATTACAATATAAGTATTATAAAATAAATTATGAATATTAAATAAAATACTAAATAATATTTTAAAATATATGAAAATAAATTTAGAATAATATTTAAATAAGTAAATAATTTTTCATAATATCAAAAAATATATATAATATCAAAACAAAAATTAAAAAATCAATTAACATATATACTCAAATAAATATAATTTTTATCTTTAAAATAATAAAAATCCCAAATAATTTTTTTTATTAAAATGGTCAAAAACTCTTATTAAAACTTAACAATTATTTTAATATTTTAAATAAATACAAAAATTCATAAATATTTAAAATTCCCAAATAAATCAAAAAATATTCAAATATATCCAAAATTCTCACCACTTACCCACGGTAATTGAAAGATGATGATGAACAATATATTTTTTAACAATTTATTAATTTTTTTTGTTTTTCATTTCTATTATATAAATTTTAATTTGATATTAGTTCGTACAAAAATATGTGGACCTAGTTTGTGTAATACTTAGATTATTTTTTATATTTATTTGATTACTTTAAAATAAATAATTTTATAATACTTATATTGTAATTATAATTTTTTTCTAATTAGGTAAGTTAATAATTTTTATAATAATAAATTAGGTAAGTTAATTGATTTTTATAATAATTAATTAAATAAATAAATTATTTTATATATTAAAATAAGTTAATTTATGAACAATTAATTTATGAATAAATGAATTATTTTTTTATTTGATTGTACAACATAAACTACATTAATTTTATAGTGAATTGTACACATTTGTTGAATATAATTATCTTTTTCGCATAACGTCCCATTTTAATTAAAAATTTAATTTACGTCCCATAACTTATTCAATTGCTCAATTTACGTCCCATTTACATAGATTTGGGGATTTTTAGCAAAAAATGGACGTAAATTAAGCAATTGAAAAAGTTGTGGGACGTAAATTAAAATTTTAACTTTTTTGGGACGTTTTTCAAAAAAGGTAAAAGTTACGGGACGTAAATAATTTTTTTCTCCTACCTAGCTGCTACCTAGGGACACTTGTCACCATACTATTAGAGGTCTAAAGATGACAAAAGTAACAAACTAGTACTATTGAAATAGCTCTATACCACTAGGACCGTATCTCATGGGAATCAAAGAGAATATGCTAAAATGATTCCAACTATGATTGATGCATATGTGGAAATCAACTCATGCACATGTGGAGGTCAACTTGTGCATACGTGGATAATTGTTTTCTTCAATAACGAGAAAGAAATCGAGAATTTTCCGCCCCAATTCCCACGGTAAGGGGCGGTCCATAAATATTTATACAATAATGATAAGAATTTTCTTAGGCATCAAAATTCAACATATATTACAAAACTATAATATATAGAACACACACTTACTCGCACGTGGCATGAGCATAATTGTCAAGAGCATCGCCGGTGAGCCTACAAAGGGTCGTCCCCGGCAATATCATCGCCCCCATGCTCTTGTAAAATTCAATGGCGGCGATGTTCCAGTCGGCCACTATATATCCACTCTACCCTGCCGTACCCCATTTCTGCCGCTTGCGCCGCCACAGCTGCTAGAAGCATCTTTCCCAGCCCCATCCTCCTATAACACTCCCTCACATATATATTCTGTATATAAAATCCAGGCTTCGCTAAATAAGTCGAGTAATTCGGGAAGAACAACACGAACCCTCCAATGGTAGCTAATTTAGTCACAACAAGAAAAAGGGAAATAGCACATCAAAATTCAGCGGCAAAACTATATTTCATCATCAAATTAGAAAATTTAAAGGTTTAATATTTGCAACCAAAATAGAATACTTCATTGCTATAATAGCAACAAATTATTTTATTTAAAAAAAATTGTAGCTGAATTCCAAGATTTAATATTTGCAAAGAAAATGAAAAATTGAATTGGAATTAGTTTAATACTAGTATCACCTTTCCCGCTTCTAAAAGTTTCGATTTCGAAATCGTGAATGGGGGAATCCAGGTGGAGGGGTTGGAGGAGAGGAGTGAAATGTGGGTCTGGAGATGGAGGAAATGGAGACGGGGAGAGCTCGAGGAGGAAGGTGGTGGTGGAAGTGAACGGAGGAGGAGGATTTGGGGGGAAGAGGGTGGCAGAGAGGGCGGCGGTGGTGGCTTGAAATTGGTGGGTGAGGTTCTCGAAAACGGCGAGTTGGTGGATGAGGTTGTGCATGTGGGGGATGTCCTCTACGGTGGCGAGGCGGATGCGGGTGAACTGTTTGTGGCCGGAAAAGGTGGATTCCGGCGCGGCGGCTGATTGTGGTGGAGGGGGAGATTCAGCTGCCATTTTCAATAATAGCAAAAATGATTGTTTGCCTGTTGAAAGAATTGGTTTATTTGAAGTGTCGTGTTTTATTTTGTATTGTCGAGTCTATGATTATTGAAACCCTGACTTTTCTTATTTTATTTTTTCAAACTAGTTGGTAAATTTTGTATGTATTTGAAGAATAAACTCGACATATTTGGTCCCACTGTCGACATATATTTTTTTAGATTAATTAAGAAGTTGGGCCTAGAGTTTGGACATAAATTATGACCCAGGTTATATACCCCTCCAGCTTTGTTAAGTATACTCCCACTCCCCATTTATTTATTTAATGTCCATGTAAAATACTCAATTGTCCTTAAAACGTTCATTAGATAGATACACCCCTAAAATTGAATACCTAACTAATTCTCACAGCCGTCACCTCCGACCACTGTCGTCGCCTCCAACGACACCGCATTCCAAAAATCAGAAATTAAATAAAAACTTAGAAATCTAAAAAAATAACATATTCGACAAACCAGTGTAAAAAATAAGATATATGGCCGACAATAATGTGTCGAGAAAAAACACTCTCGTCGACAAGATTTCGTCGATTTTTTTTTTGAAAATTTCGACTATAATGTTTCAAAATTTAAACACTATCGTCGACAATTTTGTTTACAAGCACATTTTGTCGAAAATTTAAAAAGGGCGAACATGCGTTAGGGTTCAGACCTTGGAGAGAGAGGAGGGACGGCACAAGAGATGGCTGGGCGAGAGAGGAGGGGCACAGCATTGGGGAGGATGTCGCCGTCGATTGAATGAAGTAGAAAAAAGAGAGAGAGAGAGAGAGAGAGGAGAGAGAGAGAGAGAGAGAGAGAGAGAGAGAGAGAGAGAGAGAGAGAGAGAGAGAGAGAGAGAGAGAGAGAGGAGGAGGAGGGGACTGCGTAGGGGCGAGCTTGGTTCGGGGAAGGCAAGGCGGCGGCGTCACGAGGGAGGAGGAGAGGCGCTGCCGCGTTATTGCAGAGAGGAGGAGGGAAGCTAGGCGTCGCGAGGGAGGAGGGTCGTCGGCTGCGGGAGGCGGCGGGTGGCACTGGGGCGAAGGGAAGATAAGGAAGTTGTGGGAGGGGAGGAAGAATGAGGAAGAAGGGGGAAAATTTAGGGTTTAAGTGGGGGTACATTTATCATGTACAAATTTAAGAGAAAATGGAAAATTAGGTATTTTATGGGCGAGGACATCTAACATAATCCATTTTAAGGGGGTGCATGTATCGGGGGGTATATTTAACAAAGTTTAGAGGGGTATATAGCATGTGCCATACCGCTACCTTAGTGACTGTGCCTATTTTCGGTATGGGTACGACTATTTGCACCTCCGTCTTTGTCATGGATACTCCCCCGGTTGATGTACTCCCCCCAAATTTGATTATGATAGATGGACTCCTTCGAATTATCCTAAATATACTTCCCCCGTCCAGTAAAACTTTGCCCAGTTCTATTTTTGGGTCCACAAATAATATATTTATTATATTTTTGATTCGTTTACAACCCTACCCTCCTTTCCCCCGCCCACCGCCCCTAAGCCAACCCTCTCTCACTTTTGCGCTCGGGGCTCGTAGTAGGTATGTCAACAATTTTTTTTTGAGCATTTAAACGTTGTATAGAAGCTCATATATGTTTGTATTGATGTATAGATTTAAGGTGACTAAGCTGGAATTATAAAACTTAAAGTAATGTAATAGTCTTGTTAAGATTAGATTGATAGGACTAGTATAGTTTATAGATTAGTTCTATGTATATATCGAAGTCTACTGGAAGGAGATAAGAAGACTTGCGGAAGACAATACAAGTGAAGAGAAGAATGAAGATTTGTCTAAGTATGGAAGACAAGACAAGTGCGCAGAAAAGGAAGAAGATTTACTTAAGTCAGAAACGCGTGTAAGGATAAGTTCGTTTATTGAAGAGTTAGTTATGGAATAACTAATTAACTGAAGACGCGTGAAGATACAGTTATGAAGGATAAGAAGGAACAGTTACAAGAAGTTGGTTATCAAGAAAGTTAGTTGGATAACAAACTGTTCTTGAAGATGTAAAGTCTATAAATACATGAAGAGTATGAAGCGTTGAAGACTACTGAATAACTACTGTTACTACGAGATTTAAAGCGTTCTAAGAGATATTCGAAGCAGAAGAAACTCGCAGAGTTCAAGTTCAGAAAGTTCAAGCTACAAGACAAGTCAAAATCAAAAAGCTACTACTGGACTAAGAGAAGTTTTTCGTTATTATTGTTAATTGTTTACGTCGCTAGTTGCTTGTAAAAATAGCTAGTTGTTAGATCGAAGAAACACTTGGTAGTGTTATCGAGAAGATCGAAGTCTTAGTTCTTGGGACTTAAAGCCACAAGAAGGATTAATAAAATTTCGCAACTGGAGTTGTGAGAGTGGATGTAGACAAGTTGTCGAACCACTATAAATCTTGTGTTTGATTTACTTTACTATTTTATTTGTTGTTTAATTGATTACTTGTTTAATTGATTAAAACTGCATATAGAGTAGACAAGTTAAGTGTTCATACAGAAGTTCAATTTCGATATTAGTTGAGTATAAATTGTTGGGCTCATTCATTATAATCTGATATTCCGCATTGTGTACTTTGATATATTGAAAGATTTTGAAAAGTCTATTCACCCCCTCTAGACGTTTTCTTAGCTTACTCAATATTATCTACTCAACTAGGGACCTACACCATGTCGCAAATTTGAGACATTTTTGTCGAAAAAAAACCGTCGCAAGTCCCTCACAAATTTGAGACGAATTGCAAAACCGTCACAAATTGCGACGACCTTCAGTTTTGATGGAAATTTTGTTGACTTCGACAGTTTGACCATTATCGTGCAAATCAGTCGCAATTTACAACGGTTTTGTGACCGTCGCAAATCTCCGTATTTTTTGTAGTGCAATTCGATCAATGAAGAAATAGTGTCATTTAGCAGAGGGACCAAATGGGGAAATTTTTGTAATCCATTCACCTACATTGGTGTGTCGAAATTAAAAAAAAGAAAGAAAGAAGAAGAATACATACCTGCCGACTTGTGTTCAGGAGAATGTGTAGGGGGAGTGGGGGAGGGCAAGTGTGGGGAGGTCGTGTGGGGAAGGGCGAGGGAATGGAGGGAGGGTGGGCGGGGGTGGGGGTTGGGGTGGGGGAAAGGTTGTTTTATATTCCATGGTGTGCGCAGCAGCAACGTGAGATAGGGGCCGGTGGCCGGCGAAGGGGTGGCAATGGTGAAGTTTGGGGGGGGGGGAAGGAGGAAAGTGAAGAAGAAAAAATAAACAAAGTGATAAAATTAGGGTTTGAGTGGAGTGCATTTAATAGTGGAGGTGTAATAAATAAAAGACACTAAATTGATAAAAAGGACATTTAAGACAATTTAGAGGGAGTCCATCTATTCTAATCAAAATTGAGGGAGGGTGCATCAATCGGGGGTGTGCATTTAAACATGTTGGAGGTGTAGATAGTCAAACCCAATTAGATATTGGGATTGCAGAGTTTCAGTTTGGAGAAAATAACATAAATAAATAAAAAAAATGAATTTGGGGGTACAGTTGTACCCCCACGTACCACACTCCCTTCGCATATGTTCCGACCTCCGATTGACTTAATTAATTATTTTTTTCATTCCACTCATTTTTTCGAGATGCATCCAATGATGCAATTATCTTCTTAACTTCATGAATTCTCAGACACATATTTTTTCTTCCAAATAAGTTCAATTTACCTACAAAAATAGCAAGACACATACCTTTCTCATTTCAAGTGCAATTAGTCAATTTCGTGTAAATAATGCAAAAAAAAAAACCAAAATTATGCAAAATAAACACATGACTTTCAAGAATTTTCACACTAATCATTTGACAAGAAATTAGTGAAATAAGTGTACTAGAACATGCTCATTTAGTTTTTCTTACATATCTTAAAAGAAATCTTGGAAAAGAGCATATTAAAGAATAATTCCATGATTATCTCCACCTTCCTTGTATATAGGATTTATATTTAATTGTACATATTTCTTTCCTACATTCATGTAATCGGTTACTTCTGTAATTCACTATATATATACAAGTTCTCTCACTCACCAAAGTTACGGTGATCAAACCCTAATTCTCACAGAGCACAAAACAAGTGATTAGAAATTGTGCTGGTTCGATTTTTCTATTTTCATTAATTTGTTTGTGTTGTTTCACTCTCAATCTCTGGAATCTGACACTACAAAAAAAGGGCGTTTTAGAGACGGATTTACCGACGGATTTTTCGTCGGCATCCGAGGTTACCGACGGATTTACCGACGGAAAGTCGACCGTCCCCTTTTTCGGCGTCAACATTTTTTGCCGACGGATATTTGGATTCCGTCGGTATTTCGGACAACCCGTTCAACAAACCGGGTCAACATTCCGATGAATTAAAATAATTATAAAATAAATTAGAATGAATTAAAATAATTATAAAATAAATTAATTTTTGAATAGATTTCGAAATTCACATGTCGACGGATATTCCGTCGGCATTTGACCGACGGAATATCCGTCGGCAATTTACCGACGGAATTTCCGTCAGTACAACAAAAAAATGAATAAAAAAATATGATTTCAAAATTAACATATCGACGGAATATCCGTCGGCATTTGACCGACGGAATATCCGTTGGCATTTTACCGACGAAATATCCGTCAGTAACACAAAATATTAATAAAAAAAATATGGGTGGCCGGGGAGGCCCCGACCAAAATTTCATTTTCCGACCACAATTAATTGGCATTGGTTTGTCGAAATACTTTTTAAAATTAAATATAATAGTATATATATATAATGCATGGATACAATTTAAGCTTTAATTTATAACAGAAATTCTATCCGGAGATATTTTTAATTGTTATCTAAAGATATTCATATATAATTGGTGACAAAATTACCACTAACACAAACCAATAAATTACATATACTACACTAGAATCTATAACAAATAGAGGGGGGAAATTCCAAGCAAAATCATCCAATATTATACGCAAACAAATTGGGAATACCTCTGGCAATCCAAACAAAGAGTAGTAAAGCAGGCCACAATTCGTCGTTTTCATCATCATCCGAAACTGAAATACAAAATCAAATCACTTAGTTCAAACAACAAAATACAAATTGACAACTCAAAAAAAAAAAAAGGTTGTATCACCAACTACTTTGTGATGAAGATGGGGATGAAGAAGAGCTCAACAGGGCTTCTAAATATTCAACCCCCAAATCCTCCAAAACGACCACCACATTCTCCGATTTGGCACAACTTTTCTTCCGATTAACCGATTTCTTCTTCTTCTTCTTCAAGACGAATCTTCTTCTTCTACTTATTCTCATACCCTTATGCTTTGCTTGTCGAAGAGTGGTGGAGGGAGGCGAGGTCGTGGAGGGAGGCGAGGTGGGAGAGAGGAAATTTCGGAAAGGGAGGAAATTTCGGAAAGAAAACCCTAGGTTGAGGTTTTATATAAGGGTAAATACCGACGAATTATCCGTCGGTATTTTCAAAAAGTAAATACCGACGGATATTCCGTCGGTATTTTTCGAAAAAAGTAAATACCGACGGATATTCCGTCGACATTTTTCAAAAAGTAAATACCGACGGATAATCCGTCCGTCGGTATGTTTTGCGATTTTTTTTTTTTTTAAATAATTCAATTTTTACCTAATAAATTACCAAAACCCTAAACCCTACTATATACTAGACCTACTAATTCATTTCTTCCACATATATTAATATATATATTAGTTGTGACTTATATTTATAGTAAATTAAATTTTTATAATTTGTACCTAAATGATAAATAATTAATTAACTTTTATAAAATAAGAAATAAATACATTACATTAATTGAATTAATTTTCATCTTCATCGTCTTCATCCTCCTCTTCGTCCTTATCCTTCTCCTCCTCATCATCATCTTCCTCACCCTCATCCTCATCCTCCTCCTCCTCCTCATCTTCTTCATTCTCCTCTTCATCCTCATCTTCATCCTCTTCTTCATCCCCCTCCTCTTCACCTTCAATTTCGATTAATTGGGGATTTGCAACCGTCAAGGGTACATAAAGATTGAAATCTCCCGTAAAGACTTCAGTTGGAGTCTCTATTTGTTCTGCTTGAAATGGAGATTCATCTTCAGTATTTTTGTCCTTTTTAGGGACTTCTACCATTGACCTTGCCTTTACTTTGCAAACAGCGTGCCATTCATAACCACGTGGAGCTCCCGGATATGTGCAGTAGTATACTTGAGATACTTGATGGGCAAATACAAATGGATCATCCCCAACATACGCCCTTTTCGAACTAACATCAACGAGCTTGTACTCCGGGTGAATTCTTGTTCCTAGATGGCCTGAATCAAACCAATGACACTTGAACAACACTACAGTCTTTGTTGGATATCCTGGATATTCTACTTCGACGACTTCCCGTAACACCCCAAAGTAATCAATTGCATCTGCATTGTAATTCGCACTGCTAACGCAGACGCCACTGTTGGTAGTTGCCTTTGTCGATGCATACCCAGACGTATGAAATCTGTAGCCCTTCACAATATAACCGTTGTAAGTCTTTACACGACGTAGTGGTCCCTTGCTGAGATCTCGTAAGAATCGACTGTCTAGAGCGTTATCCCGTCCCTATACGGCTCAATTTAAAATTAATTAAAATAAATATTAATTTATTTACGTAAAACATAATTAATTAAATGGTACTCACATAACGTTCGAACCATCGGGAAAATTCACGTTGAATACGAGCATCTATATATGCATCTGAGATGTTTGGTTCTGCTCGTCGTAGTTCTTGAGTGTACATCCTAATTCACAACATTCAAAAACTTGGTTAATATTAAATGACATAAATGAAGTGGTATTTAAATAGACGATTTATATATGAAATACTTACTCAATGTATGGCTGAACTTCATCACAATTCAACAACACATACGTTTGTGCTATTTCCGCCTCCGAGTTCGTCTCCCAATATCGTTCAGTGGGTTTTCCTATTGGCCGTCCCTTAGACTTGAATATGGAGAGCATTCCATCGACCTCTTCACTGATATCGTCAGCGGATGTACCACCGAAGTTACGTGGAGCACTTCTTAACTTTGTGTTGACGTGGTCTTCAAAGTAATAAGAACAAAACATGCCAACCTCTTCATTCAAATAAGCATTCACAATCGATGCTTCAACGTTTGCCTTTTGTTTAACATTGCGTTTCAAGTTGTGGAGATACCTGATATACACACACACACATATATATATATATATAAAACTTATATGAATGCATGTGTAATTGTAATGAAATAAAAAAAGTAAGATTTTACCTTTCAAATGGGTACATCCACCTGTATTGCACCGGACCACAAATTCTCGCTTCATACGCTAAGTGAACGGGTAAGTGTTCCATCGAGTTAAAGAAGCTAGGTGGAAAAATTTGTTCCAACTTACACAAAATCACTGGAATGTCTTCATCTAAACGAATCATATCATCGATCGTGATCGTTGTAGCCGTTAAATCTCTAAAAAATAGACTTAATTCAGTGATAGCCCTCCACACATTGAGAGGAAGAAGTTCTCGGAACGCAATCGGTATCAAGCGTTGCATAAATACATGACAATCATGACTCTTCATCCTTGCAACCTTACCCGTTGTTGTGTCTACGCATCGACTCAAGTTCGACACGTAGCCGTCCGGAAAGTTCAACTCCTTTATCCACCTACACAATCTTTGTTTTTGTGGCTTATCCAGTGTGTAGCTAGCCTTTGGAAATTTACCTGTACGCTCATCCTTTTTCAACTCTGGACGGCGACAAAGAGTGTCCAAATCCTCCCGAGACTTTGGAGTGTCTTTCGTCTTGCCTTCCGTGTTCATGATTGTGTGGAACACATTGTCAAACACATTCTTTTCAATGTGCATCACATCCAAATTGTGTCGTATCAATAGTGAACTCCAGTATGGTAAGTCCCAAAAAATACTTCTTTTGTTCCAACCACCCTCAATTCCTCTGTTGTGTTCCGCTGCATTTTCCTCAGTACTTTTTTTCAACCCCGTCACTTGAACCTCATATAACAACCTACGTCCTGTACGGAGAGTAAATTATAAGTGACACTAAAAGCAATAGATAAATATACATTTAGTACTCGATTATTAAATAAATGTATAAAATACCATCTCGTAGTGGAGGTCGATTGTTTGTGACTACTCTGTTTTTTACGAAGTTCTTCTTATTTCTTCGAAACGGGTGACCTTGAGGTAAGAACCTACGGTGATTATCGAACCATGAAACTTTTCTACTCACCGGGAGACTGAAAGCTTCAGAATTCTCCATACAATACGGACATGCTTTCTTTCCGGCCGTACTCCACCCGGACAACATACCATATGCAGGAAAGTCGCTAATGGTCCATAAAAGAGCAGCACGCATCGTGAAGTTCTGCTTTCTAAAAACATCGTATGTTTGGACTCCATTCTCCCATAAGAAGATCAAGTCTTTTATAAGAGGTTGGAGATAAACATCCAGTTTGTCCTTTGGATTCGTTGGTCCAGGCACCAATACAGTCAGAAACATTGTTTGAGGTTTCATGCACATCCACGGAGGAAGATTATATGGAGTCAGTATCACCGGCCACAAAGAATACTGCTTCCCATGCATCCCAAACGGTGCAAAACCATCAGTACACAAACCTAATCTCACATTCCTCGGTTCACAACCAAAATTTGGAAACACGTTGTCAAGATGTTTCCAGGCCTCTGAGTCTGCCGGATGTCGCATCTCCCTTGACTCAGCCGAAGAGGAATCTGTAGCATGCCACGTCATGTGTTGTGCAGTGGCACTTGATTGATATAATCTCATCAAACGGGGAATGATAGGAAGGTAGTACATCTTCTTATATGGCACTTTCTTCTTTGTCTTCTTCGATTGACCACCAGGTCCCTTTCGACGTGCCTCTTTGTACCGGGGATGGCCACACAATCTACACATATTCAGACTGCTATCTTCATCACCCCAATATAACATGCAACCATTCACACAACAATCAATCTTCTCAACCGGCAAACCAACATTCTTCAACATTTGTTTGCTTTGATGAAACGTCGTAGGCACCTTATTATTTTGAGGACAAATTTCACTGCATAACTGTGTCACTTGCTCATATGCCCTGTTAGAAAGCTTGTTCTCGGTCTTAATGTTCATGAGTCGTGCATTAAATGACAACTGTGAGTGAGATTCACAACCCGGATATAAATCTTCTTCGACTAATTTGAGCATCTCATAAAACCGAAATGCCTCATTCGTCGGCTCCTCTTCCATGTTTGAAAAACCAGCTTCCCTGATCATTGTTTGATACATATTCGGTTCTTCGTCCCCAAACTGTTGTTCTTCGTCCCCAAACTGTTGTTCTTCGTCCCCAAACCGTTGTTCTACCTCGTTACTAGTGCCAACATGATCGAAATTTGCTTCTTCTTGATAGATTCCAGCAATGTAATAGTAAAACACTTCATCAAATCTATAAGGCCAACGTGTTTCGCCATGACTAGTCCAATTATAATAATTATCAACGAAACCATTCTTCACAATATGCACTAGGACCTCATCAATCTCTTTATATTGCTTATTCTGACATTTCTTAGCATTACACGGACACCTAATGCAATTTCCACTCATGTAATGTGGCTGGCTTTTTGCAAATTCAACAAATAACACGAGTTCATTATAAAATTCCACATTCACATTTCCTCTAATCATTCTAGGAGTACAATACATCCAACGACAGTCAGGCAAATCCATCTGCTAAACATTTAAGTGGAGCAACACATTACTAAACTAAACTTATAATAAATTCAAACAAAACTTATGATATATATAAAACATGTAATTACATTATATTGAATTTTATATATAGAGTAAATTAAAAATGGTAGAAAATTTACCGTAATTTGATGTTTCTGAATACCCGAGCATGAGCATAAAAAAATTAGGCAGTAGAAAGTTTTGGTGTAAATTTGCAATACGAAAGTGAAGTGGAAAAAAAGAAAGTTTTAGGAATTTCCCGACGGAAATGCCGACAGACTTATCTTTCCGTCGGCATTTCACCGCCCAAAATTTCCGTCAGTCAAGATAAATGCCGACGGATTATCCGTCGGCATTTATCAAATGGTGAATTCCGACGGAAACTTAATTCCGTCGGCATTTCACCGCCCAAAATTTCCGTCAGTCAAGATAAATGCCGACGGATTATCCGTCGGCATTTATCAAATGGTGAATTCCGACGGAAACTTAATTCCGTCGGCATTTGGCGTGTTATTATTATTTTTTTTAATTAATTAATTCAATTTTTTGTATATATAGCAACAACACAAAGCTCACACACACCATATTCGATTTTTTCTATTTTGCAAAGAAATATCATGTCTTCTTCATCTTCTATTCGATTTCAGCAAGGCCTTGTTTGTTATTGTGGAAAGGCATGTCGTACATATGCTTCTAAACAACCTAGAAGTAAAGGGAGGATATTTCATAATTGTCCTGACTCCCAAAGTGATGGTGGTGGATGTGGTTTCTTTGTATGGGCTGACACTCTAGAAAAGTGTGTTGTTGACAAGAATCAAGGATCTAATCAAAGTGACCAAGAAACTGAAGACATGAAGAAAATGACTCAAGAGATGAAGAAATTGGTTACAGAGATCAAGAATTTGGCTGAAGAAATCAAGGATTTAATCAAAGTGAACAAAATCATTTTGATTGTGCTAGTTGTCATGGTTGCATCTACCACCTTCAAGTGGTTTGGTTAAATATATGTATAATGCACTCTATATGAGGCTATTTTAATTTGTACTAAAATGCACTCTTCAAGTGGTTTAAATCTATATCTAGAATGCACTCTAAATGAGATTATTTTGTACTCAATGAAACAAATGAATGCACCCTATTTTCATCTATACACCAATAAACTACACAAATAAACTGCAATATATAGTTCAACATGTTTTTCAACATAAACATAAATATATACATAAAGATAAATAAGTTCAACAGAAAATTAAATAAGTTCAACAGAAAATTAAATAAGTTCAACAAAAAAATAAATTAGTTCAACACAAAATTAAATTGTTCAAATTGTTCAACCAGGATAGTTGCCAGGATAGTTGCTAGGATAGTTGCCAGTGCCGGGAAAGTTAAAATATTAATCCATATCATCATTCAAGTTGACGTTGCCACCATCGGCCTGACCTGCATCTTGACCTGCAGCTTGATCTGGAGCTGGAGCTGGAGCTGGAGCTGGCGGTGGTTGCCCCATCGTCTGTTGATAGATGGCCTCGATCTGCTCAGTAGACATCCCCAACGTCCGACCCGCATTGGTACTCCAGAGGCGGAAGTAGTTCTCGAACGTTGCCATGACGTTCGGATCCGGGACGGCAGTGGAGGATACGGACGGCTGCGATGGACTCCGGGCCGACCGACCACTTGGTGTCCTCACGGCGCTGCTCATCCCACCAAGGCCAAGGACCCTTCCCTTGGAGGTCGGGGCAACGTCAAGGTAACACTGGTCCACGTCAACAACCGGAGGGGTACCGCTGCTTCCGGATTCAGCAGTAGTCGTGGCGGTGGCTTGCGTCTCAGCCTCTTCAATCCTCTGTCGGACGCTCAACTACATAATTAAAAAATTAAAATTAATTTAATTATCTATATATATATATATATAATGTAATTAATACATAAATTTAATTAAACTTACGTGGAGGTCAGTAGTGCGCCCGTAGGTGGACGTCTGTGTATCGGTATTAAACGGATGAAGAAGACTAATCCGATCCAAGTGGGTGTGTGGACGTCCAGTCTGCCGCTCCTATTACGTATCAAATAAACATATACAAATTAATTTAGATAACTAATATAAAATAATTAACTATAATTATTTAATTTTTAAAAATTAATGAAAACTTACGATAGCAAGTGATTGCTCGAGGACGGACCGAGCTCCCCCCCGATGCACTGCCATCCCGCCTCCAACGTCGGTTCTGCGGTTGGCCCGAGATTTGTCACACTTGTCTTGGTAATCCTGGTCCATCCACTTCTCAACCAACGACTCCCACATGTCAACACCATCCTCGTCTTTCCCCAGAACACGATTTTTGTCTTCATCACGCCAGGCCTTTCTCCAGTCGTACATCATGTTCGTGTACCGAGTAGAACAAAGATTGTACCACTTCTCGTAAATAGCGGCGTCCGAGTAGATCGTCGTATCCCAACGGGCCTTTTTCTATACAAATAAATATTCAACATATTTATCAAATAATATGAATAATTAGTTATTTAATAAACTTTAAATATTGTAATTATATACCTGGAACTCCTCGAAATAATCATCCTTTTTAGATTGTGGCACCTTCGACCAAGTGATAGCACCCTTAGAAATCTTGCAATCCTTAAAGGATTTTGTGCACATCCTGGACACCTCATTACCGGGCACCAACCTGTAAAATTATTAACAAATTTATAAACTAACACATTATAAATAAATAAATAAAGTTAATCGTTATTGAATCTCATCAAACATTAGAATTATTGACTTACGCTCCTGAAACGATGTCAATGACTTTCCTTTTGTCTCGAACAGGATGCTGACGAGAAGAGGATGACGAACCAACCGACATCGTAGTCGGCGGCGGCGGCGACACTGCCACAGGAGGAGGAGGAGGAGCCGTCACAGGAACTGATTCATCCCGAGACCTCCTTGCACGTGACCAAAGTGACGACCTACGACGTGAACCCGAACCCTGATTCAGTACTTGTTCACTCATCTGTTTCAATCAATAAAAAATACATAATTTTACTAATTATCAATTTAATGAACATATTGCTAATTTAAAATTTTTACTAATATATCATATTCCTAATTTAATCAACATATTCCTAATTTAAATCAAAATAATATATATATAACCTAATTACAACGTGGTACCACCGTCGAACCATCTAATTAACTAATAATTTAAACAATTGATTGAAACATGCATCACCTACATTAAAAATATTTCTAAATTAACATATTCCTAAATTAACAAATCTAAACATAATTAAAATAATACTTTTCTAATTGGAGTTTTCTAATTATCAATTTAATGAACATATTCCTAATTTAATTTTTTTACTAATATAGCATATTCCTAATTTAATTAATCAACATATTCCTAATTTAATCAACAATAACCTAATTTAATTATTATTTTTCTACCTAACTTAATCAATAATAAAAAATTGAACATATATATTCCTAAATTAACAAACCTAAAACTAATTAAAATAATAATTTTCTAATTTAAACAATTGATTGAAACATGCACTACCTACATTAAAAATATTCTATATCAAAATTACACCATTAAATTAAACTAGTAATTAACTATATAACAATTAATTAATGTATACATATAACAATTAATTAATTAATTAACCTTAAAAACCTACTCGATCTATCAAAATTATTCTTAATCAACAAATTAAATTAACTAATGTACATACTAACATGATCATAATATTTTAACAACTAACTAAATCAATATAACATGCAAATCAACATTAAATTATTCATATTTACATATATCCATGCATAAACATATATAAGTATTAAAATTAAGTAATAAAACTAATTAAGAAAACGTACCGTATCAATGTAATCGAAGAAATTTGCTTCAATAGCCTCGTCCTCGTCTTCGTCTTCCCCACCGAATCCTCACTCACGCACGCCCCCTTTTTTTTTTCTAAAACGAACTGATTGATTTGAGGCCCTTATATATTAAAAAAAAAAAATTTGCCGACGGATTTTCCGTCGGCATATCCCTCGGTAACCGCCCACAATTAATGGGAACAGTTACCTTTTTGGAAAACGAGGCGGTGCGGATTCAACGGGTCAGATGCCGACGGAATATCCGTCGGCATTTCCGTCGGCATATATATTTCAAATATCCGTCAGCATTTTCCCTCGGTAAATGCTGACGGAACGGAAATCCGTCAGCATTTCCCTCGGTAAAATGCTGACGGATCAGAAATCCGTCAGCATTGACGTTAACATTTCAATCCGTCAGCATTCCGTCAGCATTTCCGTCGGAAATGCTGACGGATTATAATCCGTCGGCATTTGTCCGTCCCTGTAGCGCGCGTTTTTTGTAGTGTGAACAAAAGATCTTAATCATTATTAAAGGAGTTGGAATTTCTTCCGTTTAGGTGCGGCTAAATACACCTCCGAATTTCTTCCGTTTAGGTGCGGCTAAGTCTTTGTCATCAACATTTATCTTATACTACGAAGCTGGGGGTATGCCATGAATTCCAGAGGACAGGCTGTGCAGGTCTCATCGTCTACACCTGGATCTTCTCTGCATAGAAGCAGCAGCCAGCAGCAGCTTTGATTTTAATTTTTGCATTACTATAGTATTTTTTAAATTTGCAATTAATCATGTAGTAATGTTATATAAATAAATAAAAATTAACCCCTTAAATAAGAGATTAATCAAGAAAATATTGACATTTTAATTTATTATTATTTTTTAAATTTTAAATCGCATTAAACAAAATAAATAAATAAATAAATAACGTTTTCATTGTACAATAATTTGAATGTTCATTCTTTTTCAATTCCCAATATTTGACAATACAATGCAACAACAATATTTTTTTCTGGCAATCGATATGTTTGATAAACCTGATAATTAACCTGAATTTATTTTGATGTAAATATACGCACACCATTGCATTTATTTTGATGTAAATATACGCACACCATTGCCGCCACCGTTTTCATAAAATGGAGGGGCATTTAGGATGTGTTTGCAAACCATAGTGGTTGATTCAAAATGATTAAAATTGATTTTTGTAGTAAAATTGAAAGTGGGTAGTGTTTTAAAATTAAGCACTTCTAACCAATTATTTATATGTTGTGGTGTATGCCAAATAAATAATTTTTTTTATAATTTTACAAAAATGTGAGGATAAAATTGTAAAATTAATTAGTGCAATGATGAAAAACACTTAGAAGCTGTTAGAAGCATGGAAAGGGGTGCTTCACCAAAACTGCTTTTAAGTAATAAATTTAATCACTTAGATGTGTTTGCAAACACTTCAAAAGTGATAACACTTCAAAAGTGATTATATTTAAAAAAAAAGTGCTTTAAAGTACATAGTACTATTTGCAAACACTCACTTAGCCGTGGCCATATATTATTTTGGATTAATTAAGAAGTTGGGCCTAATCACTATTGGGCCTAGTGTTTAGACACAAATACCACGACCTTAGTCTATTTTTGGTAGGGTCTGTTGCACTTCCATTTAGGTTGTGCGCACACCCACAATTGATGCACCCTTCCCCTAATTGTCATAAATACCATTTTCTATATAAAAACACATTTAATCCTCCTCCATCTAATTAGTTATTCAATCCCTAATATCAAGCCCCAAATCTGTGGGATTTACTAGCAGATTATTAGGCCATTAATTATATTCTTTATGACTTAGTCTGTATATATGTATTGCGCACAACATCATTAGAAATCAATGAAAACAAGTATTATACTTTCTATATGGTATTAGTAGGGTTCCGATCACAATTAATAAACCCCGTGTCTCCTTTATTTTCTTTGTTTTGATCATGTCGTCCGACTCTCAAACCACCCCCACTACCGCTGCTTCACCATCCTCAACCACTCCGGCGATCGTTCCTATCTCGGCTCGGCATGATCTGCCTATCAAGTTGTGCCACAAGAATTATCCCTCCTGGCGAGCACACCTCATCGCCCTCCTTCGTAGTCACAACCTCCTCTGTTTCGTTGATGGTTCATGTCCCCATCCCAAACGTCTCTCCGACGGCCTTAATGCATCAGAGGTACTGGCTTGGATCCAACAGGATCAATTGCTTCTCGCGACCATTTTTGGATCCATTGCCATTGAAATTCTCCCGATCGTCTCCTCCTCCTTGACATCGACTGATGCTTGGGAGATCTTGTCCCGCATGTTCGCTGGCAAATCTCGATCGCACGTGAATCAACTCAAAAGAGAGCTCCATCGCATTACCATTGGTGATCGACCGGTTATTGAGTTCCTTCACTACGTCAAGTCTAAGGCCAATGAGTTAGCCTTAATTGACCAACCTGTCCATATTGATGATCTGACTCTGTTCGTCATCAATGATCTCAGTCCCGAGTATGCGACCATTTTTGGCCCCATTCGGACTCGTGAAACTTCTCTTCGATTTGAAGAGCTTCATGATCTCCTCTTTGAACATGAACTCACCTTAAAATCTCAGGAATCTGTTGCTCGCTCCTTAGTCGCTACAACCAATATCGCTAATTCTCGCCCAAGTCAGCGACCCTTTCGGTCTCATGGAGGAGCCCCTCATGGCCCTAATCGAGGTCATGGCTTGGGACGCTCTCACTCTTCCTTCTCAGGATCCTCCTCGCAGCAGTGGGCCTGTTAATTCTCGCCCTAAGTCCCGGCTAATAAATTCGTCATCGCCTGCTCGCCCACCTATTATTTGCCAGGTTTGTGGTTTCAAGGTCATACATCTATCACTTGAAACCGCTTGCCCACTCTCACTGCCAACTTTGCTCATTCCCCTTCTGGATCCAATTCTTCTTGGATGGTAGACTCTGGCGCATCTCAAAACATGATTGCAGACTTGAATAATTTATCCATTCATTCTGAATATGATGGTACGGATGAAGTACGTATTGCTGATGGTACTGGTGTTTCAATCACTCACACAGGTACTTCCTATTTATCTTATCCGTCTTGCAAATTTGTCCTTTCGAATATTTTATGCGTTCCCAACGCCAAGAGGAATCTGTTATCGGTTATCAAGTTTACAAATGATAATGATGTTACTATGGAATTTTTCCCAACATATTTTCTTATTAAGGATTGGAGAACCGGGGCGGCTCTAATTAAAGGCTCTTGTCGAGACAGTGTCTACCACTTGCCACACCACTCCCTTGCTGCTTCTTATTTTGCCTCGATTGATGTTCGTACAATGACGTCAAATTGGCATGCTCAACTTAGACATCCGTCTGTGGATGCCAGTCGTTACATTATTCAGAATTTTAGTTTACCTACTTCCAATAAGTCCCAAGTTTTTGGTGACAATTGTGTCTTTTGCCGTTTGAGCAAATCATCTAAATTGCCATTTAATAAAACTTCGTTTAATGCTTTACATCCCTTACATTTTGTATATGCGGATGTGTGGGGTCCAGCCTCCCCTGTTTCGGTGGATGGATCAAAGTATTTTCTCTTTTTTGTTGATTTATTCTCTCGTGACTGCTGGTTGTTTCCAATGAATGCCAAATCACAAGTTGCTTCTATCTTTCTCATCTTTCGTCCGTTGGTGGAGAATCAGTTTGGGCATAAAATATAGAACTTTTATTCAGACAATGGGGGGAATTTCAGACACTCCGATCATCTCTTATTCATTTGGGCATCAGTTGGTTCACCACTACTCCACACACTCCGCAGTAAAATTGCATATCTGAACGATGAAACAAGCATATCTTAGAGGTTGGCCGAGCTCTCTTACATCATGCTAATTTATCAACAAAATTTTGGTCTTATGCACTACAGACTGCAGTTTATTTAATAAATCGAATGCCTACCCCAATTCTTGGTCGTCGTTCACCCTTCTCTATTTTGTTTGGGAAGGATCCAAATTATACTCGCCTCAGAGTCTTCGGTTGCCTTTGCTTTCCATGGTTACGTCCGTATATTCCTGACCAGCTATCTTCTCCTTCAAAGCAATGTTTTTTTATTGGCTACTCCACATCACAGAGCGCCTATCGCTGCTATGATATTGATACGGGACGTATTTTTATTTCTAGGCATGTTTGGTTCATGGAATCCACATTTCTGACCATTCCCGAGTCTTCCAGCTCCATACACGACACTTCAGATGGCTTGAATTACCTGCATATTTTATCATCTGAACAGTTGCCCACTTCTGGATCCTCTTCATTACACCCACCACTGCCTAGGTCTCCTGCGTTAGCTGTCCCACTCCAATCGCCTGAAAATTCAGCCCGCTCTCATGCTACGCCAATTGCCTCACCTACTCGGCCACCATCTCCTCCTGGCCCACCTTTGCAACGAACACACGTTATGCGCACCCGGGCTCAGAATAACATACATAGGCCTAAGAAGTTGTTTGCTGCTTCAAAACACCCTCTTCCACATGACGACGAACCCACTTTGGTGAAACAAGCACTAGTTATTCCTCATTGACGTGCTTCCATGTCCGAAGAATTCACAGCTCACCAAAGGCATGGCACGTGGGACCTTGTTCCTCATCCACCTCATTGGTTGTAAGTGGGTTTTTTCGCACAAAGCGCAAGCCGAACGACTCCATTAACAAATACAAGACCCGCTTGGTCGCAAAAGGATTCCACCAATGCCCCGGAGTAGACTTCACCGAGACATTCAGTCCTGTCATTAAGCCGACCACCATTCGAACGGTTCTTACAATTGTTGTTACATGCCACTGGCCTCTCCAACAACTAGATGTGAGCAACGCCTTTTTGCACGGCAACCTTGATATTCCGGTCTATATGCAACAACCCCCTGGTTTCCATGATTCGACTCACCCATCTCACGTGTGCCTCCTTCTTCGATCTTTGTATGGCCTCCGTCAAGCCCCCCGAGCTTAGTATGATTCACTTTGTGCAGCCCTTGTGTCATTTGGCCTTTCCCGATCCAATGCCGACTCCTCCTTGTTCACTCTCCATAAGAATTCTAAGCAGTTGTTTGTTTTAGCTTATGTTGACGATCTGATCGTCACTGGTTTATCTATGGTCTTAGTTTTTGCACTCACTCACCATCTTCAATCCACATTTGTTGTTAAGGACTTGGGCTCCCTATCGTACTTTCTTGGGATTGAAGTCGCGTCATGTAAGGAGGGTCTGTTTCTATCTCAGCACAAATACTTAATTGATCTCCCCCGTCGTCACAAAATGGAAGGTGTCAAACCTATTTCCACCCCGGCATCTCTTAAATCTTCCTCGGCGTCCGGCGTCGTTGATCCTTTTGAATACCACAGTGCTCTCGGAGGCCTCCAATACTTAACTATGACTCGGCTGGACATAGCATTCACTATTAATCGCCTAGCTCAACACATGGCTGCTCCTACAGTTGAGGCTTGGGCCTCGGTCAAGAGGCTGTTTCGATATCTGAAGAACACGCTGCATCATGGTATTTTACTCCAACGTACGTCCTCTATTACATTAACAGCCTACTCGGATTCTGATTTTGAGGGTGATCTGTCTGATTGCAAGTCTACTTCTGCATATATCGTGTTTTTGGGGTCGACACCAATCTCCTGGCGCTCTCGCAAGCAAAGGGGGGTGGCTCGTTCCTCTACGGAGGCTGAGTATCGTGCATTGGCTACTGCGGCTTCTGAAGTTTGTTGGCTTCGCCATTTATTCCAAGATTTGCGCATTACACTTGTTACTTCACCAAGAGTGCTTTGTGACAATATGGGTGCTACTCGTCTTGCTCTAAATCCGGTTCAACACTCCCGAATGAAACATATAGCCATCTACCTTCATTTCGTCCGGGACCTATCCTCAAAGGGCATCTTTTCCGTCGCCTATGTCAACACACAAGATCAATTGGCGTACCTTCTTACAAAACCACTTGCTCGCCCTCGGTTTGAAGATCTTCGTTCTAAAATCTTCGTTGCCGATGACACGTCGATTTTGCAGGGGCGTATTAGTCATAGGCCTCCGGATCCTCCTCCATCTAATTCGTTATTCAATCCCTAATATCAATCCCCAAATCTGTGGGATTTACTAGCAGATTATTAGGCTATTAATTGTATTCTTTATGACTTAGTCTTTATATATGTATTGTGCACAACATCATTAGAAATCAATGAAAACAAGTATTATACTTTCTATACTGCCGCCCCGTCGCCGCACACCGCCTGATAAACCATCTCTATTCTCCCTCCCCTCTTCCTCTTTCCTCCCCCTTTCTTCATTTTTGTTTTCTTTTTTCTGCGTTTTGCATCGCCGCCCCCCACCAACACCCACCGACGTCGCCCCACCCACCCACCGAAGAAAGTGCACGGACCCCACCCACCCATTTGCCATTTTCTGCTTTTATTCTTTTTTTTGTTGGCCGTCCCCACCCCCCCCACTCGCCGCCGCCGCCCCGGCCCCACCCACTCGCCGCTGCCTTACCCATCCAAGTCAACCGACCGCGCAACTAGTTTGTTTTTCTTCCCTCTTTCTTCTATTTTTCAGTTTTTTTTTTAATTTTCGTCAATTTTAGGTCGACCATATACACTCTCATCGACAAATTGCGTTCAATATCCAAATCTTCCGCCACTCATCCCTAAAAGAAGAAACCGCCACAAAAAGTATTCATTGCTTTATTAAGGGCTACACTATATCTTTTTTAGTATCCTCATTCATTTCTTGGCACACTAAGGGGGTGTTTGCAAACTCGAGTGATCAAAATCATTTTTTTTGAGTAGCTAGTGGTTGCAAACACCCCCTAAGAAACAAATTAACATCCATTTCTCGATCCTCCAGAGGCAGAGTACCGAGCATTTAGCTCTGTTGTTTGTGAATTGCAATGATTCTCTTACATTGCCTATAACTAGGCTGGGCTGTAGGTAATTCATACAGTAGTACATTTTACTCCTTTACATGAGATTTTTTTAGATTTTAAAACTTACTATAAGGAACACATTTTTTCTCCTTTAGGTATTCTTGCCCAATAACAGAGATTTTACTCTTAGATCTGGATTTTATCACAGTAACAGTAAGAGCATTAACCACACCCCCAAAAAAAAATGTTGAGAAATGAAATAAATTGTTGCTGATTCATTCACAATTCTAATGCATGCTACACGTGTCCCATACGTGGCGCAAACAAAACGACGCGTATTGCTGCTTTGCCTAAAAACACGACGTGTATTGCTGCTTCGCCTAACAACACGACACGTATATTTCTCTCCTTCGTATATTTTAGTATTTAGATTCTTGTTTTGGGACTGAGAGAGCTTCAAGACTTTAAAAAAACCCTCTATGTTGCTCATCTCTAATTCAAATCCCCAAAGACTGAATTTTGCAAATTACAGGTGCCGGAAAATGGAGAGAAACAATACGTCAGGAAGCATCAAAACCAACGAAGCTGAACATACGTTTCATTTTCCTCATGAAATTATTGAAGATATATTGTTAAGGCTTCCGGTAAAATGTCTGTTGAAATTCAGGTGCGTATCAAAATCATGGCGTTCTTTAATAGGCCGCGAAGGTTTCATCAAAGCCCATCTTAAAAATTCAAAAGAAAAAACCAGATATTGTTTCATCAAGAATCAAGAAATTGCCTAATGCAGACGATAGATTGAATGGCAAGATGATAACCAGATATGGGTTTGGTTACGATGAGTCGAGTAATGATTACAAGGTGCTTGCAATTATCTTTTGTCACATGTATTCCAGAGACGACCAGCGGGTTATTATTAATAGAATCTTTAGTTTGAAGGACAATTCATGGAAAACGTTGGGGAATGAGGGTGATTCTCGAAATTGTTTTGGTGAAGAAGGGAAGCTTGCAAGTGGCAATCTTCACTGGGCTGTCAACCAGGATTGTGAAATCGTTTCTTTCGATTTGAAGAATGAAGTGTATGGAATGGTTGAACAACCAAGTTATTCGAAAACGTATCATTACAAATCTCTGGGAGTGATAGCAGAATGTCTTAGTGTACTTGGTGAAAATAGAGGTTCTCACTCAGATATTTGGGTTATGAAGGAGTATGGGGTGAAAGAGTCTTGGGTTAAATTGGTGACTCTTCCTAATATTCGGGCCTCATTCCAGTTCTGCTCAGGTCCAAATGGGGAAATTATACTAATCTATACTTGGAGACTCATAATTTATTATCCCAAAGAGAGAGTGTTTCGGTACCCCCGGATAACTAACGTTGATAATGTGCTGGGAGCAGCTGTCTGCATTGAAAGTTTAGTCTCAGTTGCTTCTAATCGTGAAGGGAGGCAACCCCTCAACCAATAGTTTCAAAATCCAATTTTGAGTAAGTGCCAAACCAATTGTGGCTAGTTAGAGTTACAATTCATTTTAGTCTGGTATCTTTGTTTTATAGCAAAACGTCCGAAAATCTAAAGTTTCTCATAATTAATTGGTCTAATTTTGGTCTCAAATTTGCCAGAATTTGAAGTAGGACTTCACTTAGGTCACATTTTTTGCACATGATTCCCTTTCGGCAAAAAGTTACAAAAAAAGTGCCTAAAAACGACGTGGTACTTCAAATTCCAGTGACTTTAGGGTCAAAATTTGACCAACTAAGGAGCTATGAATGAAACTAAATTGGATGTATGTTATTTTTTAGATGTAGTAATCGTGAAACAAAATCATTATCTACTTTGACCTGCATCATATGTATCGTTGTGTTTATGTACTTTGAATTGCATCCTATATATATATATTGTTACGGAATTGTATTCACAAAGCAACTCCTTACAAATGATAAATCAAGACAACTAGAAACGCAATGAATTGAAACGTATAAAGAACTCAAAGAAAAACACGGGATTTACGTGGTTCGATCAAATGATCTACGTCCACGGAGGATAGAAGACTCTCTTCACTAATCACAAATGAAAGTTACAGATTACAAGTATTCACTAAGCTTGATCTCTTGAAACTCTCAAATTCAGTAACCTACAACCTATGCACTAGATGGTGTATTTATAGATGTACAATGCATTGGATAACCGCCACTAACCAACAAACTAACTAACAGAAATAACAAAATTAACTAACTCTGAAAACTAGATTTCAGTAGACTTGACCCAGCGGAGTTGTCTCAGCAGACTTGGGATAAGCAGACTTGTCTTCAGCAGACTTGTCTCAGCAGACTTGTCTTCAGCAGACTTGGCCCCAACTCTCCTGAATTGACTTCAGATAACTTGTCTAGCAGAGTTGTCCAAACTCATAAGCAGAGTTGTCCAAACTCAATAATTTCAGATTAGTTGACTCCTAATAAGACCACTAAACCTTATCAGTTGAATTACTCCTTAACTCAACTTTGCTGAACTCCAAGATCAGAACAATAGCAACTCTTCTGATAGATAGATATTAGATGACATCCAATATTGCATTAATCCTAACAATTCTCCACCTTAATGCAAGATTGCCTTCTTCCCAGCCCTTCTCAAGGCTGTTTGTTCATTCTCTTCTTAATGAACATCCCAGGTACTACGGTTTACCAACTCCATGCAATGGTTGAACTTATTGCTTGGTAATGCCTTAGTTAACATATCAGCTGCATTCTCTTCTGAAGCTACCTTCTGAACTTCAACAATGCTCTTCTCCAAGATGTCTCTAAAAAAGTGTAACTTCACATCAATGTGCTTTGACCTCTCATGAAACACTTGATGTTTTTCTAGATGAATTGTACTATGATTATCACACAGCACAAGAACACTTTTCTGAAATATGCCAAAATCTCTCAGAATGCCCTTCAACCACATTGCTTCCTTCACAGCTTCTGTTAAGGCTATGTATTCAACTTCTGTTGTGGATAAGGTCACCATAGATTGTAAAGCTGCTCTCCAGGTGATAGCAGTGCCATACAATGTAAACACATAACCAGATAAAGACTTCCTTGTATCTATGTTTCCAGCAAAATCAGAATCCACAAATCCAATCAAAGGTCTCTTGGTATCAACTGATTTTTCAAACAATAATCCTAAGTCTTCTGAACCATTCAGATATCTTAGAATCCACTTTAAAGCTTCCCAATGTAGCTTTCCTGGATTTCCCATGAACCTACTCACCATACTAACAGCATAGGCAAGATCTGGTCTGCTACAAGCCATAGCATACATGAGACTTCCAACTCCATTTGCATATGGAACAATAAGCATCTGCTTCTTCTCTTCAGCTGTTTGAGGAGATTGCTTGGCTGACAACTTGAATTGCTGGCCAAATGAGGTACTAACAGGTCTGGACTGGTGCATAAGGAATCTTCTCAACACCTTCTGGATGTAACCTTTCTGGGACAAGAACAGCTTCCCTGCTTTCCTATTTCTGAGAATATCCATGCCTAATATTCTCTTGGCTTCACCCAAATCCTTCATCTCGAACTTGCTACTCAACTGCTGCTTCAGCTGGGTAATCTTTCTCATACTCTTGCTAGCTATTAACATATCATCTACATAGATCAGTAGATAGGTGCTCTCTAGATAATCTTGTTTACCAATATATACACATCCATCATATTTGCTTCTTAAGAAACCAATAGAAAGCATGAATGTATCAAACTTTCTATACCATTGTCTAGGACTCTGCTTGAGCCCATACAATGATTTCTTAAGCAAGCATACCTTACTTTGAGTTTCAGGCATGATAAACCCTTCTGGTTGATGCATATATATTGTTTCAGCTAGTTCTCCATGTAGGAATGCAGTTTTGACATCTAGCTGATGTAACTCAAGATCATCTTGAGCAACCTTAGACAAAAGTAATCTTATTGAACAGTGTTTAACAACAGGAGAGAATACCTCATTGAAGTCTATGCCTTCTCTTTGTGTGAATCCTCTTGCCACCAACCTAGCCTTGAATCTGATATGCTCTCTAGCACCACCAAATCCAACTTCAAGCTTCTTCTTGAACAGCCATCTACAGCTGACCAACTTCTAGTTGTCTGGCTTCTCCACAAGGATCCAGGTCTCATTCTTCTCTAAGGATTGCAACTCTTCTGACATGGCTGCTATCCACTGCTCTCTTTCAGGACTGGTGATAGCTTCCTTATAGTTTCTTGGCTCATAATGCTCCACCTCTTCTGCTGTGATCAGAGCATATGACACAAGATCAGCCTGACCAAACCTAGATGGGGGGTGAATCTGCCTCCTGAGCCTATCTCTTGCAAGGCTGTAATTTCTCAGATCAGCAGGGTTGTCCTCCATGGCCTCATCTTCTGAATGATCTTCTGGGACCTGTTCTGGAACAACCTCATCAGGGGTGTTGTCTTCTGTATCAGCAAAGTTGTCCACCTCCTCTGGGGTCAACTCTCCTGATGTGGGAAACTCCACCTCAGCTGAGAAATTCTCTTCTGACTCATTTACAATTCTTCCATCTAGGTCATGGGAGTTTCCATTATGAGGATATCCCATTACCTTCTCATTAAAATCAACATCTCTGCTGATTATCACTTTCTTATGACCAGGTTCAAGGCACCACAGTCTATAGCCCTTGACACCTATTGGATAGCCAATGAATATACATTTCAGAGCCCTAGGCTTAAGCTTATCCTGTCTAATATGTGCATAAGCCTGACATCCAAACACTTTAAGTTTTGAATAATCAGACAACTTGCCATACCAGATCTCATCTGGGGTTTTACCTTCTAAAGCATATGAGGGAGTTTTGTTTATCAAGTAACATGCAGTACATACAGCTTCTCCCCAAAAGCTTTTAGGTAATTTAGCATCAGCTAACATGCATCTGACCCGTTCTAGAATAGTTCTATTCATTCTCTCTGCTAATCCATTTTGCTGTGGATTAAGAGGGACAGTTCTATGTCTAGTAATGCCCTTCTCTTTACAAAATTCATTGAATTCAGCTGATAGATACTCAAGGCCATTATCCGTCCTCAAATGTTTTAAGGACTTTCCTTTCTTGTTCTCTATCTCAAGTAGCCATTCTTTGAATTTTGTAAAGGCCTCACTCTTGTGTTTGAGAATGAACACCCAAACTTTTCTAGAATAGTCATCTATAATTGACATGAAATACTTACCTCCACCAATGGTTTCAGTCCTTGATGGCCCCCAAAGATCTGAATGAACATAATCCAGCAGCTCCTTTGTAGTGTGCTCACCCTTCTGGAATGACTTCTTCTTGGCCTTGCCAAGAATGCACTGCTCACAGAACTCCAGGCTTTTGAATGTCTTCTGGTGGAATGCCCCCTTCTTGGATAACTCCATCAGACCTTTCTCACCCACATGTGACAGCCTCTTATGCCAAAGCATAGCATCTTTAGAACTCATGGTAACATCAGCAGCACCTGTGATTGTCTCACCAATTAAAGAATATAGACCATTAGACTTCTTCGCTTGCATCACTATTCTATCAGCTTTGGTGACAAACAAACATCATTTTTCAGTCTTGAATTCATAACCCAAAGCATTTAGTGTGCCAATAGATATAAGGTTTCTCTTCAAATTTGGAACAAATCTGACATTGGTCAGGATCACATGTTTATCATTAAACATCTTCACCCTCACAGTGCCAATACCCCTCACATTGCAGCTTTCATCATTACCCAACATAACTGATCCACCATCCATCATTTCCAGGTTTTGAAACCAAGATTTGGTGGGACACATGTGAAATGAACATCCAGAATCCAACACCCATTCATTAACAAGTTTGCTATCTGTTATGCTCATGACTTCTACACTATCATATCCTTTTGCCTCTGCTAAATCAGCTTTGGCAGGATCAGTAGACTTCTTGTGCTCAGGACAATCTTTAAAGAAATGTCCTTCTTTATGGCATTTGTAGCAAGCTCTGCTCTTGGCTACAAACCCATTCTTCTTTTGATTTGGCTTGGCATGAAACTTCTTGCCTTGCCCTCCTTTCTTGTCATTCTTGAGTTTGATATTAAGACCCTCAGCTTGGTTCTTGGTCTTCTTGGTTGAGTTTGCTACATGTAAACTCTTAGTTTTCAGAATGGACAAGACTTCTTTGAATTTTGCCTTACCCTCCTTGGTAATCAGCAAAGCATCCTTGAAGCTATCATATGAAGTTGGTAAGGACTCCAATAGTAGAAAATACTTCTTGTGATCATCTAAGGTGACTCCAACATTTTCAAGATCATCAACAGCTTGCATGAACTCTATTAACTGCTCATCAAGGGTCTTATCATCTGTCATCTTGAAATTGTTGAGCTTCCTCTCCATAAACATCTGGTTTGACAAAGATTGTGTCAAATACAGATCATCAAGGGTCTCAAATACAGCAGCAACATCCTTTTCCTTCATAACTTCCCTGAACACATTGTCTCCCAAACTCAGAACAACAATGTTGTAAGCTTTTTCCATAAGCTCTTCTTTCTTGGCCTGGTCTGCATCGGATGCAGCAGGGTCAAGAGGAGTAAGGGCCTCTTTCAGCCCATGGTGTGACAGCAGAGCCTTCATCTTGGCTTTCCATAAGCCAAAATCTGTCTTACCATTGAATTTCTCTATCTCCAACTTCACAGAGCCCATTTCTGATTCTTGACTTTATCTTCGACTTCCCACAGACGGCGCCAATTGTTACGGAATTGTATTCACAAAGCAACTCCTTACAAATGATAAATCAAGACAACTAGAAATGCAATGAATTGAAACGTATAAAGAACTCAAAGAAAAACACGGGATTCACGTGGTTCGATCAAATGATCTACGTCCACGGAGGATAGAAGACTCTCTTCACTAATCACAAATGAAAGTTACAGATTACAAGTATTCACTAAGCTTGATCTCTTGAAATTCTCAAATTCAGTAACCTACAACCTATGCACTAGATGATGTATTTATAGATGTACAATGCATTGGATAACCGCCACTAACCAACTAACTAACTAACAGAAATAACAGAATTAACTAACTCTGAAAACTAGATTTCAGTAGACTTGACCCAGCGGAGTTGTCTCAGCAGACTTGGGATAAGCAGACTTGTCTTCAGCAGACTTGTCTCAGCAGACTTGTCTTCAGCAGACTTGGCCCCAACTCTCCTGAACTGACTTCAGATAACTTGTCTAGCAGAGTTGTCCAAACTCATAAGCAGAGTTGTCCAAACTCAATAATTTCAGATTAGTTGACTCCTAATAAGACCGCTAAACCTTATCAGTTGAATTACTCCTTAACTCAACTTTACTGAACTCCAAGATCAGAACAATAGCAACTCTTCTGATAGATAGATATTAGATGACATCCAATATTGCATTAATCCTAACATATATATATATGTCATTGTGTCTTTTTAAGTATCCTTCAATTGCAATTAAATATTGGCTTACTCCAGTTTAGGGTGTTGGATTGGTGTGAACCCAGTTTTGAGTTCGTGATAATGTGTGCTCATAGACTAATCTTGTAGGGAAATCAATGTTCTATATAGCGAAAGTAGCATATATGTGAATTAAACCATTGAACCTTAAAGAAAGTAGGTGTCAGAGTGATTTGATTGCAGTATTTTACTAAACTACTTGTTCTGCGCAGGATTGGTTGGCTAGGAGGCTCTTTCTTATTCCTCCCAAATCTTGAAAGTTTGAGAAGACAATAAAAATTCAGATCAAGGCAAGGACCGGAGCACTTCATCAACATTCGGCTTATTATTTGCCATTTGTATTTGGGTTTGTATCGTTTATGTGATTTGGAAATGGAGAAACTTGTTTATTTTCGATGTTAGCAGGAGTAATATAGATAGTATTGTGTTTGAAATTAAGAGTAGATTCAAAATATGAAGAATACAAGAGAAACAATTAAAAAAAACTGTTGCAAAAAAAAAAAAAAAAAAAAAATCGGTCGCAAATTTGAGACAAATTGAATTTCCGTTGAAAAAAAAAACCGTCGCAAATCCCTCACAAATTTGAGATGAATTGCAAAACCGTAGCAAATTGCGACAACCTTTATTTCCGTCACAAATTTTTTTGACTTGGACAGTTCGACCATTATCGTGCAAATCGGTCGCAATTTACAACGGTTTTGTGGCCGTCGCAAATCTCCATATTTCTTGTAGTGCAATTCGATCAATGAAGAAATAGTGTCGTTTAACAGGGGGACCAAATTGGGAAATTTTTGTAATCCATTCACCTACATTGGTGATTTACTATCCTCAAGATATATAATGTCATTCGTCATTCACCTACAGTATGTTGCTCTTTTTTTTTTTTTTTTGTAATTGTTGGGAAGCAGAATCATTATTTAGTTTGCACTACATCTTATCATTGTATGAATGTACTTGGAATTACATCTTACGATCATTGTGTTTTTTTGAAGTTTCCTTCACTTATTGATCTATTCTCTTATCTGACTTACTGCATTTTTAGGGTGTTGGATACTTGGATTAGTTGATCCCAGTTCCCAGTTCTGATTTTGTGATAATGTGTTTATGGAATAAGCAACCTAATAACTTAGTAAGGAAATTAATATTATTTAGCTAGTTAAATCTTTGTACCAGGCTATGTAGCGACGGGAGAAGAAATTTAAGGTCTGGAGGAATGAAGACAATTTAGTCTCATAACTTTCTACTTTTTTGAAATGGTTGCAAAAAAGTTAAATGTACCAATTTAGTCTCACTTTTCGCAATTTGTTCTGTTATGTTCCCATTTTTTTTAATGTAATTGCAAAAAATGGGATTAAAATGGGACCAAAAAAGAATGAATTGCGAAAAAATGGGACACGTGGCTGTCAACTTAAGCAAAACCCCGCGTTCGTATATTTTTATATTTTTGATTGTCACGTGTTTGTTGACATGCAGTTGACATAATTTTGTAGTATCTTGCCACGTGCTATTATAGCACATATAGAACGAGCATTCAGAGAAGACGTCGTGAATCACCATTTATTAATCAAGAGTGGCCTAAAAACGGTGGCAAAGAGGGAAAAAGGACCAATCAAATCATTACTACTAGTTAGTTTAAGAGAGCGACTAGATGTTTGCTAATAACTTTGGTTTTAAGCGTTTAATTAGCCATTTAATGAACTATACAACATCGTATTTGTTTTCATCAATATATAAAGGCTGTTGTAGTCTTGTATGCTGCATTTGGTGATTTTTTTTTTTGAAAGGAGAAAATATATTAAGTTGTGCTCGGATTAATATTCATCGTTCAAGTATTACAAGCCCATGTTAAGTCAATCAACGCCTAGACACTCGTGAAGTACTGGAGGAGGAATGACAATTATGCACAGCACACCCTGCGATTATGACACCACTCATCAAAAGAAAGAGGGCGATTGCTTCTTAGGAAAATGAGGCACCACGCTTTTGTCCTAGCCTCCTCAAATGTTCTTTGTGGGTTGATCTCCTTCTGCTAAAAAATTGCATTATTTTTGGCTTTCCAAATGAACCATACAACACATGACCAAATGCACTCCAAGAAGAATTTCTTAGGCCTGAATGTTGAAGGAAGTGTGGGGCAGGTTTGATGCATGCAGCAACCAAGAGTAGCATGAGTTCCAGACTTGTTGTGAGAACCGGCACTCGAAAAAAATATGGTTTACACTTTCCTAAAAAAAAGATATGGTTTACACTTTCCTCACCTTATCTGCATAGCCCACAAGAAATATCTCCATCGTCGCCAATAATATTCCTCCGTTTCAGATTTAAGCGAGATGGCAGCCTCTCTCGCATCAGTTTCCAGTATGCTGTATTTGGTGATGAATTCTATTGTGTACGTTTGTGTGTGAATAAATATTGAAATATAAATATTATCATTTGCCAATTGCCCCAAATTAGGGAATGAATTGCAGGGGCATATAGCTGTCAAATGTTACTCCAATCCCGTACACACTATAGGATTAATTCATGAGCCAAACATATTCCTTTTTTGATGTCCAAATTATAGCCACATTTTCTCTTTTAGTTTAGTATTAAATGATTTATTGTCAATTTTACCCTTAATTAATAAGAATAATTAATGCTTAGCAGATTTTGAAGTATGAGATTTCAGGGGCAAAATTGGCACATTAGCTAAACTTGACTACATTTATTGATTTTTCTTAATCTGTGTGTGTAAAGTCAAACGTGGCTATCTTTGTGGGACGGAGGGAGTATAATTCGTAGAACCCATTTCTTCCATTTCAACCAATTCCAAGACCTGATGCAAATGAAATCAAAAGTGTGTTCCAAGTTAAAAACTCGGATTCTTTAAAATGATATTGTATCTGAGTTTCCAGATTCCCCATAAGGTACTAAGCCACAGATTCCCCACAAGTGATAAACAATGTGATCTCATTCGAAAGTGTGATAAAATCTTGAATTCTGGGTTTATATTGTTTCAGGTCTTTGTGATAAAATCTTCTCCGCGGAGTTCCCATTTTCCGCAAAGATATTTGCAAGCAAGAGTAAAAATACAAGGAGAAAAGAGTAACACTGATTCCTCTTGTTTTGATTAATATCAAACCAATTAATCAACATGGGTAGAGAGAGAATTTTAGAGAGAGTGGAGAGAGAGAGGGATGCAGGCAAGAGAGAGTTTGAGAGACGTGAGATTGGTCCCTCTTTTTTGGAAGCTTTTCAAACATGCACCCCATCGGAATCTCATATCAGCCCTACACCAGCTTCAAACCTTAACCCCAACCTAACTGATCCCAGTACCTTACCCAATCCTTTTCCCCAGCCTCAAACCTCTAGCCTTTGTACCAGAAACTTTAACCGTTCAACCAAAATCCACACCCTTCCCACCACAAGACTATCCCCAAACCCTTACCCTGCGAAACTAAACCACCTGGAGCCAAGGCTGGTTCTGCGTTCAATCGCGTTGATAAGTGTCGCTCACCCTTCAGAGATAGGTTGCAAGCGGAGTTCATCAGAAATAACACCGAGTTCTTCTTCACCAACTTCCCAGACGACTGGGGTTCTAAAGACCTGTGGAGTGTGTTCAAAAGATTCGGGGACGTCAGGGACGTCTTCATACCCAATAAGAGAAGGAAGGATGGGTCTAAGTTTGGTTTTGTTAGATTCGGAGGAGTACAAAACTCTAGAGTTTTAGAAAAAGCTCTTGACGCCATTTGGATCGGTTCTTTCAAATTGAGAGCTAATATCCCGAGGTTTGAAGTGAACAGAGGGTCCATCACCAGGAGCATTAGATCACCCAGAAGAGGAGAAGCGGGGACTGTTGGATCAAAGAGCTTTGCATTAAAGACCCTTCAGAAGAGTGTTCCAATCACCGTTTCGGATAAGTGCCGGGTCCAGGTCGAGGGGAATGGTGATGAATTGGAATGGGCAAATTCTTGTTGTATCGGTACGATCAAGGACAGTTGGAACAAAGATCTCATCCAACGAGAGCTCTATTTGGGAGGACATTACGAAGCCAAAGTCCAGGAACTAGAAGGTAATAAGGTTCTCTTATCCGAAACAAAGGTAGGCAGCTTGAAAAATCTTAGGGAGGAAGATCCATTATGGATCGAGAAAATGTTCATTGATATAAAACAATGGAAGAAAACCACCAACAACAGCAGTAGACAAACATGGATCGAGATATGGGGGGTGCCCATTCACCTTTGGAGTACAATGACCTTCATCCTTATTGGCGATACGTGTGGTTCATCCATTCTTGTGGGTAAGAGCACAATCAACAAGGAAAGATTGGGTAGAGGCATTGTGTTGATCGAATCCAAGAACCCAGACTGGATCATGAAGAACTTAACCATATGTGATAATGATGCATCCTTCAGCGTGCGGATCAGGGAGATCGGTGGAAGTTTAATGGGGCCTCCCCGAGTTTATCTTCACCACGACGTACGTGTCGATGACTCTAAGAAACGTAATTTGCGGGACCCACATATCATCATCGAATTGGGAGGTAAAGATGTCGCTATAGAGGGGCCCACATTTGAGCCGCCCGCTCAGGCCAGCCGTCATGATCTCGTTGGGCTCGAATGTAGCAAAGAAGGTGGGCCACCTATTTCTGCGCTTCTGGAACAGCAAGCGGGCCAAAGGGAAGAGATAGGCCTAGAGGATATTGGGTCTGGGCATGTTGGGCCTGTGGGAGAAAGCAAGGAAGGTGGGCCTAATTTTCCCCAGTTGTTGGAAGGGCCCATGGGAATTAATCACCAAGACCCGCAAGAGAACGAGGAGGACAACCAAATCACTGAATCTGGGACCCACAAACTCATTGGACCAGCAAATAACAATAAGGGCGCGGCTAAAGGCACCCGGCGATCCTATGAGTACACCCAGGAGATGAGGACACACGCCAATCGGATGACGACACCCACCTGGAAAACCCAAAAATGCCCTCGCTTTCTTTAACCAAAATTCGCACTCCCTCCCTTCTCTCGATTGGGTACACCCACCCTCCATCTTCCAAAATTCGCAGAAACCTCTCATCTCCCCAACCATAATTCGCACTCCCACTCTCCCACTCCATTTTCGCACCACTCCCTGCACTCCCACTACCTGCGACATCGAAGAAGAGAAAGAAAAGAGAGAGCACAGTTGCACCGTTCTCCCCCACTCCATTGTTTTTTCGAAGAGGACGCGATTTTTTGTTAGTTTTTGCAAAAATGGGTAAAGGTTAGTTTTTCTTGCTTTTATTTGAGAAGAAGAGTAGGACGCATGTTTAATTTCGATTTTTGTTGGTCGAAACATTGATTTTATTGTTGTAGGGTTTAGAATTTGTTTCTTGAATTTGGTGTTAATTTCATGTGTTGATTAAGGTTGGTTAATGTTGGTTTTTGTGTTATAATCATGTTTATGTGTAGAATGTATCAATTTTTGATGGGTTAGGATGAAAATAAACCAATAGGCATCTAATTTTTGATGGGTTAGTACAATTGCAGTGTTTTGCACTGGTTTTTCGCACATTTGATGCTTGTCCGGAAGTAAATTTCGGACATGGGTTGTTTGTTTTGGTTTAGGTTTCGAACATGGCTTTTTTGTTTTGGTATGATTTTCGAACATTGCTTGTTTGTTTTGGTATAATTTTCGAACATTGCTTATTTGTTTTGGTTTTAGTTTCGAACATGTAGTAATTTTCGAACATGGCTTGTTTGAGTTGATATAATTTTCGAACATGGCTTGTTTGTGTTGATATAATTTTCGAACATGGCTTGTTTGTTTGTGTTTTAATTTCGAACATGGCTTGGTTGTTTTGGTTTTAATTTCGAACATAGTTTTTTTGTTGTGGTTTTAATTTCGAACATGGCTTCTTTGTGTTGGTTTTTGTAGAGGGTGTCAGTAGGGCTCGACCGACTGCTTTCTACAGGAAAAAGAAGCAACATATTTGACTTGGATGTATTTTTGCACACTTTTTACAACTATACGATCCCCACAAGCGTATGGGTTCGTTAGTAGTACGATAAGTATACCAAGTAAAATTTCGTTCCAAGGACCTAATTGAGTGCTAGTGAATCCCTAAAGTTACGAGTATGCATGCTATTGTAGTAACTACACGTGTTTGTTTGGATTTTTGGGAATAAGAACAAAAATATTAAACTAGATTAACTAAAGTAATGAAAACTAGTGACAAAAATAACAAGTTATCTAACTTTCGTTGGAAAGTGCAAGGGAAGGGTATTGCCTCGGGTGTTTCCGTTTTGTGGGTAATTCAATGAGTTAACGAACCAATTGCATGAATTAAACTATGGTTTTGGATTAAGCTAAAGGCTATCACTCGTGTGTGTAGACCAATCCCTTGTGAGGCTTAGGTGAACACGTGCATCGATTAGCAATTATATAGTCTAATCAATACCATAAGCTCCTAAGATAGTGTCTCATAAACACGTTCAACACGGTTACTAATGTTTATGAGACGCCCTCTCACTAATCTAATAGACGACCTCTAATCGACTAGTGTCTAGTGTCGTAGATCTAAGCAATCAACCCCCGGTCGGTGTAGCTAATTACTATGTTAATTCTCATTGATTAATTCAAGCTCATACACACACTCTTAATCATGCAACCCAATACGGTCGTTGAAGTCGACAAAACTAACAATGCTAGCTAATAGGGTGAATTAATCAATTGAATCATGAAAATTACAACACTAGAAACATATACACCCAATTCCTAAGCTAATCATGCAATTAATCTATAATTACACTAAACACCCATCAAAACATTCACACCCAAGGCAATAAGAGCTTAGCCCATGGTTCTAGAAGAGAATTCCATGGTTAAAACAACTAATAACATCAAACTCATAGTAGAATAACAAGAGATTGAAGAAATTAAGAAAATACCAAAATAAATTGCAAAATAGATTAATATCACCTTGATCATGAAAATGTAGCTACAAAACGATGTAATAGACGATGCCCGATGATAATCGTAGCTTGATTTGAAGTAAAAACCACTAATCTATCTAATTTAATGAAGAATCTAAACTAAAAATGAAGAACACCTACAACTATGTGAATGTGTGTGTGGAATTGCTTGTAAAAGGAGTAAGAGACTCCTTTTTAAAACTCAAATTTGGTCTATTTATAGTTGGGGTAGAAGTCTTGAATTAATTTTGCAATTAGGCCCTTGAAATATGGAGAAAATGGGCCAAAAACCCCGAAAATGAAGTGACCCGGCCGGGTGGCTCCCACCCGGGCATGCCACCCGGCCAAAACACGAACAAACACACTTTTGGGCCTTGCCCGGGTCGAAACCACCCGGCCGGGTGGGTTTCACCCGGGCAAAATACGAAACTACTTCATTTTTGGCTCTGCCCGGGTCGAAGTGACCCGCCCGGGTCGTTTCTACCCGGGCATGTATTTTTGTCTCTTCGTATCTCGAGCTTCCGACCTCCGATTGACTCGATTCTTTTTTCCATTCCACTCCATTTTTCGAGACGAATCCAAACGTGCACTCCTCTTCCTGATCCAGTAAAGTATGGTTGGTGTTTTGCTCCAAATTCCATCGTATTTCCTACAAAATCGACAAAACACAACCTTTCTCTCATTTCGGCTTAAACAATCATATTCAATGTATAATTCAATGAAATCAACATCAAATGAGCTTCAAATATGCATCTAAATAGTGTAAATTCCACCCGAATCAACTCCCCTAAACTTAAAGTGTTGCTCGTCCTCGAGCAACGAAAGAATTACAATGTGAGGGTGAAATTTACAACTAGATGATCAATGAAAGATCCCACGTATCAAATGACATGAAATGAATTCTTCTTCCTCAAGATACATTCTCAAAATTGATCACAAGTTCAATATTGAAAATCAAACTAATTACCCCACACATGCTCAACATACAATACAAAGTGATGGTGATGACAATATCCAAATGCTCAAGTTCAACTCACAAGACATAGTGTTTCTCTCAAACACTCAAACAAATTAAGGACAAAAGACACTCATCAATCAAATCATACATTGCAATTGCCATAAGCTTGCCCAAGCTCTACCATCTTTCCACCACAAACATGTTCAACTATGAGATCAATAGGTCTTAACCAAGGACGTAACGTTGGCTCTTTGGACGGGGTATGATGAATATGGAGGAAGTGACTTGTCTAGTGGAGAACGAAAGTTGTTTTTCAACACATCAAGCTTATGCTCATAAGGTTTATACACCTTCATTCTCACTTTTCATTCAACTTTCTCACAAGCAATCATCTCCTCATTTTTTTGTAGAAAATTTCTTTTCTTTTTAAGCTCTTGGGGCTCATTGTCCCTCTTTTCTTTCTCAATTATTTTCTTTTCACTTCCATCTCTTTTTTTTTTCTCTTTTCACGACTTTGCCAATTTTCTCTTCAAACCAAAGGCACTAAAGCACATGTTTTACCACTTTCTTTTTATTCTCCACTAGATTTGGATATCAAAGGCTCAAAGGGCTAAGTGGTTAAACATTGTAGGTTGCCAAGAAAATGGGAAATCAAGCTCAAATGGGCTAACTACGGAATATTACTTTGGTTATTGGGAAAATTTTGGCTAAGTGACGTGTAGTACGAAAGATGGCCTACATCATATCTCAAAGTATCACACAAGCATGATTTCAAGCAAGAACTTGGGCAAGTTCTAGAAAAGCAAGCAATGAATTGATTCACTCACAAATGAAATAAACCGGATTAATGCTCGGTTCGAAGCTCAACTCTCACCGGTTCATTCAAGACTCAAACATTCATCAATCACCACCACACATAACTCATTGTGCATGTAAAACATCCATAGGCAACAAGATGACAACAACACAAACAAGATGATTCATTCCAATCATGTACACATTCAAGGAATCAAATTCACAACAAATCACCATCAAATGTGTCTCAATGATCATTTAAGTTCAAATTACACACATACACAAGAATACACATTGGTGTCAATAGAAAATGTAAAAACGAACATACCCCCCCAAACTTTTTCATTGCAAAGCAATTAAAAGTTTGGAAAAATAGTGTTGCATTGATATTGCCACCAAGTGCTAACCATACAAATCTACACACATGGGCCACTATCCCCTCAATTAACACTAAGAGTAGCTAAGCAATCAATGTCATGAACAAGAATATAAATTCCACTACCCCCCCAAACTTAGTAATTACTATGCAATTCCTAAGAATTGGGGTGGGCGTACCTCTTACGATTGCTATAGCTACACCTTCTTCTTAGCACAAAGTTCCACATTCAATCCATTTGTCCATTCGATCCAAGCTTCTCCAACTACATCAAAACTCGCAAACACATCAAACTAAACTAACAAAGCAAATAAAATGAACAAAATTGAAATAAAGCAAGTAAAAATGGGTTGCCTCCCATTTAGCGCTAGGTTTAACGTCCTATGCCGGACGGAAATAAAAGAACTCATCGGAAAGGCCATGGATATCGATCCTCCTTCCCATTGTATTTCAACATTTGAGCTTCAAATTCAAGGAGGCTCTTATGAATTGAAGACCAATCATCCACATTTTTCTTCCATGGTTTCAACAATGAATATTCTTCTTGCTCCTTCCACTCCACCTCTTTCCATCTCTTTCCTCTTTGTCCAAGAATATCCACCAAACACTTCTCAAGCTCTTTTTTTGAATCAAAATGATCAAGAGGTAAAATGAAATCAATAGAAGCATTAATATCAAATGAAGAATAAATTGAAGAGTTTAAAAGTTTAGGAATGCTCATTTCGCTCTTCAACTCGTCTTTTGACGCTTCTTGATTTTCATGTTCCTTGTTGCTCATATCCATTAAAGGACATTTATCTTCATCTCCTTTGACAATGAGCTTGGCATCTTCACTCTCCTCACTTGAGTTCTCCTCTTCTTGCATTTTTTTCACGGCAATGGCCAATTGTCCAAGTTGGAATTCCATCGATTTTTGATTACTAACAAGTTGAGCAAGGATGGAGTCGGTTGCTTCGAATTTCTTCTCACTTGCCTCCAACCTTTTTTCACTTGCATCCAACTTTTTCAACAATAGTGCAAGAAGCACTTTTTTAGTATCACTTTCTTCATTGTTTGGTGGCGAATGAGCATTGCTTTCCCACTCTTGAGATTGATAAGGAGAAGGAACTTGTTGCATTTGATAATTGTCAAACCAAGGTTCCTCCATAGGTGGAGGAGGAGGTGGACGATACAACTCTTCCGGTGGTGGGGGAGGATATGGATATGGAAGATAAGGGTGTTGCGGTGGAAGGTATTGATGTGGTGGAGGTGGTGGGAAGTAGGCTTGTGGTTGAGTTGGGTAAGGATAAGGATAATATCCTTGAGAAGGGGGAGGTGGTGCTTCTTCATTCTTCCAATCTCGATAATAGGAGGGAACTTGTTGCATTTGATAATTATAATCAAAGTTCCTCCAACCATCATAGCTCATATCTCCATGTTGTGGAGGATAAACCATACCATTTTGATCATAACATTGATTCCATTGGTATTGGTTGTATCCATCCATCAAGGCAATGAAGTTCACTCCTATACAAAAACAAGTATCAAAGCCCACAAAAGAAACGAAAAACAAAATAACGAAAAAGAAATGCTACTATCAATAACACTTAACAAACTCTAAGTCTCACTAACAACACTCGCTTAAGTCCCCGGCAGCGGCGCCATTGACTTGGATGTATTTTTGCACACTTTTTACAACTATACGATCCCCACAAGCGTATGGGTTCGTTAGTAGTACGATAAGTATACCAAGTAAAATTTCGTTCCAAGGACCTAATTGAGTGCTAGTGAATCCCTAAAGTTACGAGTATGCATGCTATTGTAGTAACTACACGTGTTTGTTTGGATTTTTGGGAATAAGAACAAAAATATTAAACTAGATTAACTAAAGTAATGAAAACTAGTGACAAAAATAACAAGTTATCTAACTTTCGTTGGAAAGTGCAAGGGAAGGGTATTGCCTCGGGTGTTTCCGTTTTGTGGGTAATTCAATGAGTTAACGAACCAATTGCATGAATTAAACTATGGTTTTGGATTAAGCTAAAGGCTATCACTCGTGTGTGTAGACCAATCCCTTGTGAGGCTTAGGTGAACACGTGCATCGATTAGCAATTATATAGTCTAATCAATACCATAAGCTCCTAAGATAGTGTCTCATAAACACGTTCAACACGGTTACTAATGTTTATGAGACGCCCTCTCACTAATCTAATAGACGACCTCTAATCGACTAGTGTCTAGTGTCGTAGATCTAAGCAATCAACCCCCGGTCGGTGTAGCTAATTACTATGTTAATTCTCATTGATTAATTCAAGCTCATACACACACTCTTAATCATGCAACCCAATACGGTCGTTGAAGTCGACAAAACTAACAATGCTAGCTAATAGGGTGAATTAATCAATTGAATCATGAAAATTACAACACTAGAAACATATACACCCAATTCCTAAGCTAATCATGCAATTAATCTATAATTACACTAAACACCCATCAAAACATTCACACCCAAGGCAATAAGAGCTTAGCCCATGGTTCTAGAAGAGAATTCCATGGTTAAAACAACTAATAACATCAAACTCATAGTAGAATAACAAGAGATTGAAGAAATTAAGAAAATACCAAAATAAATTGCAAAATAGATTAATATCACCTTGATCATGAAAATGTAGCTACAAAACGATGTAATAGACGATGCCCGATGATAATCGTAGCTTGATTTGAAGTAAAAACCACTAATCTATCTAATTTAATGAAGAATCTAAACTAAAAATGAAGAACACCTACAACTATGTGAATGTGTGTGTGGAATTGCTTGTAAAAGGAGTAAGAGACTCCTTTTTAAAACTCAAATTTGGTCTATTTATAGTTGGGGTAGAAGTCTTGAATTAATTTTGCAATTAGGCCCTTGAAATATGGAGAAAATGGGCCAAAAACCCCGAAAATGAAGTGACCCGGCCGGGTGGCTCCCACCCGGGCATGCCACCCGGCCAAAACACGAACAAACACACTTTTGGGCCTTGCCCGGGTCGAAACCACCCGGCCGGGTGGGTTTCACCCGGGCAAAATACGAAACTACTTCATTTTTGGCTCTGCCCGGGTCGAAGTGACCCGCCCGGGTCGTTTCTACCCGGGCATGTATTTTTGTCTCTTCGTATCTCGAGCTTCCGACCTCCGATTGACTCGATTCGTTTTTCCATTCCACTCCATTTTTCGAGACGAATCCAAACGTGCACTCCTCTTCCTGATCCAGTAAAGTATGGTTGGTGTTTTGCTCCAAATTCCATCGTATTTCCTACAAAATCGACAAAACACAACCTTTCTCTCATTTCGGCTTAAACAATCATATTCAATGTATAATTCAATGAAATCAACATCAAATGAGCTTCAAATATGCATCTAAATAGTGTAAATTCCACCCGAATCAATATTAGCGATGAGGCCGCTCCTCAAGATCCCAATCCACAAGAGGCCAACCCTCAAGAGGCCATTCCACAAGATGCAATTGCTCAAGAGCCCACTCTACAAGAACCGGTGCCCACTCTACAAGAACCGGAAGTAGATGATCAAGACAAGGATGAGGGCAACGATGAGGGAGATGGACAGGACGAGGAAGAGGAAGAGGCGGAGGGAGATGATGAGGGAGATAAAGAAAGAAGAGTTGTGAATGTTGATCGGCCATTGGTAATCGCACCTCCCCTTCTCAAAAGCTTCCAAGACCATGTAGCCAAATTCATATGGTTGGGTGAGGAGCGAGATGTGTTGAAGTGTCACTGTCATGTGACCAAACTATTGAATTGGGAGTTCGACGATGAAAAGAATTGGCGCCATTGGCGGAGGTTTTTGAGAGGATCTAAATTGATTCATGTTAGACGTGCAGCCTACAAGTATTCAAACAAGAACCTTCTCACAACCTTCGTTGAGAGATGACACGAAGAGACCAACTCAACTGTAGTGGCTCATTCAAGCACGATAAACCATTCAAAAAATAGAGCAATTAAATTACACAAGTCATCCATTGTAACGTTGAAATCGTATACATGTTCCAAAAATATTACACATCAAGAATTTGTACACAAATTATCTATAAATGTTGTTTGTTGACATTTTGTACACAAATTACACCAAAAAGACAAAAGTATTCCAAAGTTTCTAACCACAAAAACTAACAAAAAGATGGTAACTACATCCATACACTATCATCTAATTAATTCCTCCGGACGCATATGCATTTTTCCATCCGTCCGAAATGTGTTGACCCTCATGCTTCCACGAAGTAATTACCGGGGGCAAAGTGCGCCCAGCACCCATCATAACCTACACGCATTCGAGATTTATGTGTTATATATAAAATATGCAACATATACGTGTAAATAAATTCATTAAATCAATGCAATCAAATACCTGGATGAAATGGTTCTCATTAATTAATCCCAACCAAATACTCCTCGGTTCTTGAGGAGGTTCTTTGTTGAACGGCAGATACGTAAGGGATAGACGGGTATCAAGAACCAACACCGCCACATTATAGTGTGACGCCACTAGATATCCCATATACGGCAACCCGAACCAATGTTTTTTATGTGCAAACTCCGTAAAGCAATTCAATTTGTCAAGCACAACATGGACGTAATCATTCAAAAAGAACACATTGTTGTACAACGTTAGATTGCGGGACAGTTCGCTCGTCAAGTCCATCCGAACCCTCGCCCACTCATCTTCACCGAATCCCATAAGCCCAGCCACTGCTCGAAAATCGCAGTGTCCGTCACCCTTAACGTTCTTGATGTCGATAATGTACGGTTGATGCTGGATCGGTAAATATCCGATGTGTTAGTCCTGAAAGGAGTATATAACAAGTGTATGGGGGGGGGGGAATACACTTGTATGCAAATCTTTTCAACTTATGATCAAACCAGAGCTCAGTAAGGTTGTCTTGGACAACTCTGCTGAAGATGATAAACTCTTCTAAGATAATCAAACTACTAAGTACTATTGAGTACTTAGTTGAATAACTATCTAGGGGAGTTATAGGTGCGGAATAGTGGTTGGCCCTTTAAGTTTAGACTACTTAAGTTTCTGAAATCACTTTGTCAATCCAATACAGTCCAGTTTAGTTTCAGGGAACTTGTCCAATACAGTTTTGCACAGTCTTTGAATATGTATCTTTTGAAAGATCAGTTTTGTGTGTAGTGTTGAATGAATGTAAGTACTTTGTAAGGCAAATCAACACAAGAGTTTATAGTGGTTCAGAGACTCAAGCTCCTACATCCACTTTCCCTGATTTAACAGGATAATTCCTTCACTCTTGGAATTAACTTGTTTTATAGTGCCAAGGTGCACTTGATCAATAACACCACTCCTTGGTGAATTGATCCCTAGGATGTCTAGAGTCCTAGTACCCTCTTCTCAACTCAGAACTGAACTGTTCTTCTCTCAACAGTCAGCTCCTACCACTTCTACTACTACAACCTTCTCTCTTTCTCACTTGAAAGGGGTAAGGATTGAAGTAAGGTTCCAACTAATGAGATATCCTTTACAATGAAGATCAGTGTATAAGGATAGGATATCTCTCTAAGCTTGTGTATGGATATACAATGAGTTCAGCTTAGAAGAAGTGTTTGAAGACTAAGATAGTCTTTTGAAAGCTTGTAAGTTCTATGAACTTCAGAATACTTGCTCAGTTGGATTGGTAGTTGGATGCTTTCAAATGGTCTTCACACTTCTGTATTTATAGACAAAATGGAGGATTTGCCCGTTGGAGAGGCAGCCCCAAATTGCTATAAATGTCTTCCTTGAGTTCTTCAAACTGGAAGACAGATTCTTGATAGTGACATGTCCTCATTTGGGTAATAAACGGCTTGTAAGACTTTGTCTTCTTTCTGCAGCACTTTTCCCAATGTTTGACTTCTTGTTAGGACTTGGACATGTGTTGGGAATAAAATGATACATGTTTTGATTAAATACCAAAACCCCCTGAGACATGCCCAAGTCAAGATGATTGTGTTCAAAATGTGATAGAACACATAGCACAAGGCTAGATGAGAAGCTGATATGTTAGGCAGCTCTTAGATGATTAGATGCACAATGTGAGGGGGAACCTATGACTTCAAAATGATCAAGATCAAGTCCCCTCAAGGCTCAAAGTCTGGAACAAACTCTAAGGACAAGAAAACTCCATATGAAACCTAAAACCTTGATCAGGAGAGTTGTCCAGAAGAGTTTCTTCTATGCAAGAAGAAGATTGCAAAGCTCAAAAGGACAAGATTAATCAAATATTATGATCAGGAGAGTTGTCCAGAGAAGTCAACTCTATGTGAAAAAGCTCTGATGCTAAAAGACCAAGTATGCTGATCAGGAGAGTTGTCTCAGCAAGATTGAATCAGAACAGATGCTTTAAAGGTTGAAGGTCAACTATGCTGAAGAAGCTAGAGACAACCATACCCTAAAGAACCGCATTGAGACATGCTAAGATCAACTTGGAGTAAAAGAAAGGGAAAGAGCCAAGTCATCTGAAGAAGAGCAAGCCAACCTTGCTGAAAAGCAAAGCTGCTGATAGTGATAAGGAGAGTTGTCCAGTTGATAAGGAATGTTGTCCTATCATTGGATCAACCTTCAGAAGCCATGTCCTAGTCCTAACAAGAAGTCAAACATTGGGAAAAGTGCTGCAGAAAGAAGACAAAGTCTTACAAGCCGTTTATTACCCAAATAAGGACATGTCACTATCAAGAATCTGTCTTCCAGTTTGAAGAACTCAAGGAAGACATTTATAGCAATTTGGGGCTGCCTCTCCAACGGGCAAATCTCCATTTTATCTATAAATACAAGGAGTGTGAAGACCATTGAAGCACCTCAACCTTGACAAGAATATCCAACTATCCTACAAGTCAAAGTGCTTTCAAAGCTATCAAAGACTATCTTAGTCTTCAAACACTTCTTCTAAGCCTATCCCAATTGTATATCCATACATAAGCTTAGAGAGATATCCTATCCTTATACCTTGATCTTCATTGTAAAGGATATCTCATTAGTTGGAACCTTAATTCAATCCTTACCCCTTTCAAATGAGAAAGTGAGAAGGTTGTAGTAGTAGAAGTGGTAGGAGCTGACTGTTGAGAAAAGAACAGTTCAGTTCTGAGTTGAGAAGAGGGTACTAGGACTCTAAACATCATAGGGATCAATTCACCAAGGAGTGGTGTTATTGATCAAGTGCACCTTGGCACTATAAAACAAGTTAATTCCAAGAGTGAAGGAATTATCCTGTTAAATCAGGGAAAGTGGATGTAGGAGCTTGAGTCTCTGAACCACTATAAACTCTTGTGTTGATTTACCTTACAAAGTACTTACATTCATTCAACACTGCACACAAAACTGATATTTCAAAGATACATATTCAAAGACTGTGCAAAACTGATTTGGACAAGTTCCCTGAAACTTAACTGGACTGTTTTGGATTGACAAAGGATTTCAGAAACTTAAGGAGTCTAAACTTAAAGGGCCAACCATTATTCCGCACATATAACTCCCCTAGATAGTTATTCAACTGAGTACTCAATAGTACTTAGTAGTTTGACTATCTTAGAAGAGTTAATCATCTTCAGCAGAGTTGTCCAAGACAACCTTGCTAAGCTCTGGTTTGATCAAAGTTGAAAAGAATTGCATACAAGTGTATTCCCCCCCCCCACATACACTTGTTATATACTCCTTTCAGGACCAACAAGTGGTATCAGAGCAGGGGTTCAAAGACCACTGCCTCTGAAAATCCATCTTGATTTTCAAAATTCACATATTTGTGTGGTCACTGAACTGATCTCTATCTGAAATCTATTACTTGTTGACTAACTGATTATTCTTGAAGATATGGCCAACAACAATGCTGTTCCTCCACCTGCTGTTCAAGGATTGGACAACATGGCCACAAATCCAGTCAATCACATTTCACATCATAAATTGCCCATGTTCTCTATAGACTACTATGATTTCTGGAAAATTAGAATGAGGGCTCATCTTGCATCTTCATACTGACATGTTAAGAGTAATCACAAGAGGACCTTTTGTGTTTACCCAAACTAACCCCAGGGTAACAGATGAGCAAAGAGCAGATATAAGGGAACTGATTCCCAAGGATGAGGATGACTTCACTGCTGATGAAAAAAGGAAGGATAATCTAAATTATCTTGCCATGAATACCCTCTATCAAACAATTCGAGATGCAGTCATGGGAAGAGTCTACCATTGCACCACAGCCAAAGAAATCTGGGATACTCTTGCTGAGATGTGTGAGGGTACAGAAAAGATCAAGGAGAACAAGCTCCAAGTTGCTGTGCAAAAATTTGAGCAGTTCTCAATGGAAGCTGATGAGTCCATTGACAAATTTGCTGGTAGATTCACTGATGTGATGAATGAGATCAACTCATTGGGCAAGGTGTACTCCAGGAGAGAAGTTGGATTAAAGATCTTGAGAAGTCTCACTCAAAAGTGGGATGTCTATGCTGTGATGATGCAGAATACCAAAGATCTCTCCTCCATGCCCATGCAACATATCTTCTCAGAACTCAAAGCCTATGAGTTTGACCTTAATAGAAGAAAACCTGTTGAGGAACCTTCAAATCCTACTAAGGGAGTGGCATTCAAAGCCAAAGCTGCTGAACCAGAAATACAACCCACTCCCAGATCATCAAAGTCAGTCTCAAAGATTGAAATGGAGGAAGAACTAGCCTTGATGGCTAGAAGGTTTGACAAGCTGAACACAAGGTTTGGTAGATACAAGAAATTCTACCAAGACAACAAATTCAGGAGAAGATACAACTCCCCTGAAGATCAGGCCAAAGACAAAAGGCCTGAAGAGAAAAGATCAGAGGACACGTACTCTGATAGGAGAAGGTCCAGTAGAGCTGACCCCTCATCATCAAAAGGAAGAGATGAATCCAAGAAGGATGATGATGAAGACCTATGCTACAATTGCAAAAAGAAAGGGCACTTCTAGTATGATTGCCCTGAATTAAGCTCTAAAGAAAGAAGAGAGAGGCAAGCTAAAAGAGACAGGAAGTTCACAAATAGAAAGGCCATGATGGCTGGTGAAGAATCTGATAGTGCTGAAAGCTTCAACTCTTCAGATGGATTGTTCTCAAACAGTGATGATGATGATGATGATGATGATGTGTGCAACATGGCTCTTGAGGATGATGAGGTATCCTCCACTTCTAGCTCACCATCATTTCTATCACAGAACACTAGTGAAGTCAACTTGAAACTTTCCTTTGGGAAGTTGATGGAAGATTTCACTAGATTACAAGAATTTCATGATAACTGTGTGAGAGAAAATGAAAGATTGGCTATTGAACTTACCAAAAACTCTGAGATAGCTGTTGATGTCAAATCTACTGAGTTATATCAACAAGCCTTGAGAGAGCTTAAGGAAGCAAATCTCAGGATAGTTGACCAACAAAAGGAGATTGACAATCAACTACTCTCTCAGAAAAGAAAAGACTTTGAACTAAAAATTCTAAATGCCAAGTTTGAAAATCTCTCACATGAATATGATATTCTTAAATCAAGTGAAGAGAGCCTGAAATTAAAGATGTCTGCTTTGAACAAATCCTCTAGAGCAATAGAGGAAATTCAGAGTTATCAAAGACCTATGGCTCAAAGAAGTGGATTAGGTTTTGATCCATTTGAATCTTCACCTTATCTTAGTGTTGCCTCTACAAGTAACACTAAGAAAATCTTTGTTAAATCAGTGGCACAACAAGCTGAAAATGAAATAATTCAGCCACTAAACAAAGGAAAGGGCAAAATGAATGAAATGCCTACTCTAGTGCTTCAGGAGACTAGACCCAAACCTTTGGAAAAGGTCAAAGCTTCTGAACACAAGAGGAATATTGGTCAGCAGAGTAGACCCAATGGAAGGACAACTCTCCTGAACAATGTTCAGAGGAGTTATCCAAGGTATAATCAGCCTAGGCCAACTCATCTGAGAAAGTCTCAGCTGAATAGACCTAAGGAAAACTATCCTCAAAGGCAGAATAAAATGAGACAACCAAAACCCTTCATGCCAAAGGGTAATGGTCCTAAAAATGCCTTTCCTCAAAGATTTCATCAAGCTGCACAAAGGACTCAAAAGTTCAGGAGAGTTGACAACTCCCCTAAAACCTACAGAGTTAACACATTCACACATACCTTCCCAAAGGCATTTAAGGGAAAGACAGTGTATGTTGATGCACAAGGAAAACAACTTAGCCACCTTGAATCAATCAGGGTGATTAGGCAAGTTTGGGTTCCTAAAGGTACAGCTAACCTCTCAGGACCCAAAACTCAAAGGGTACCTAAACCTATCTAATTGCAGGTACCAATGGGCCACAAGAAGAGGAGCATGAACAAAAAGACAGCATGGTACCTTGACAGTGGATGCTCAAGGCACATGACTGGAAACAAGGAACTCCTCACTGATTTTATTGAAAAAGAAGGCCCAAATGTTACTTTTGGAGACAGCTCACAAGCAACAACAAAAGGTTATGGTACTTTGATGATTGGTAACATCAAAGTAACCAATGTATCTTATGTAGCTGGTCTCAAATATAATCTCCTAAGTATCAGTCAATTCTGTGACAAAGATTTTAAAGTTGAGTTCTCAAGTGGAAAATGTCTAATTAAGGATAAAACTCAACAAACCTTACTGACTGGGACTAGGAAGGGAAATGTGTATTTTGCAGACTGGGACAAGTCTACTGATGCTACATGCTTCATTGCTAAAAGTACTAATGAAAAAAGTTGGTTATGGCACAAGAGGCTAAACCACCTGAACTTCAAATCTATGAATAAACTTGCTAGAAATGCATTAGTTAAAGGACTGCCTAATGAGGTTTTCATTAAAGAACATGTGTGTAAGCCATGTCAAGAAGGAAAACAGATTAAAGCCTCATTCAAAGGTAAACCAGTCATCTCTACTGAAAGGGTACTTGAACTTCTACATATGGATCTGTTTGGACCAATTACCCCTTCAAGCATAAATGGTAGAAAATACACATTGGTGGTAGTAGATGACTTCTCTAGGTTCACTTGGGTAGTATTTCTCCTTAATAAGAAGGAAACACAAGTCAAACTACCTGAACTTCTTAAGAGACTGTCAAATGAGAAAAGCCTTAGCATTATCAAGATAAGATCTGATAAAGGCACTGAGTTCATAAATTCATACATCAATGAGTATTGCACAATTAATGGCATAGCTCATGAAACCTCAGCAGCTAGAACACCTCAGCAAAATGGAGTTGCAGAAAGGAGGAATAGAACCTTAAAAGAAGCTGCTAGAACTTTAATTGCTGATTCAAATTTACCTAAAAGGTTTTGGGCTGAAGCTATAAATATTGCATGCCATACTCAAAATAGATGTTTGATTACAAAGGGGCAAGGCAAAACCCCCTATGAGCTCTGGAAAGGAAAAATACCTAAAGTGTCATATTTTCATATATTTGGTTGTAAGTGTTTCATACACAACAATGGGAAAGAACAATTGAAAGCCTTTGATAGTAAAGCTGATGAGGGAGTATTCCTTGGATATTCTCAAATCAGTAGAGCTTTCAGAGTCTACAACAAGAGAACCCTTATTGTGGAAGAAACACCTCATGTTGTGTTTGATGAGTCTATCCTTGAGATCAGGAATGATAGTTTGGAACCTGAAGAAATCACACAGAGGACAACCAGATTGAGCCTAAAAGATAAAGACACTGAATTCATAGATGTTGTCCAAGCCAATCTACCTGAACATACCACATTGGACAACTATCCTGAAGGCAATCTTCCTGAGACAAACCCTACTGATGAAAATGGTGAACTGAATGAGCCAATCTTAGTTCACATCCAGGTAACAACTACCAATGAAGAAGCAGTTCCTACTGAGGTAGTTAATGGGTCAAATAATCAAGGGGGAACTCAAAATGTTGAAAATACTAATGTCTCTGACATTGAGGACAACACCCCTGATTATGATCCTGAATTAGATCCTGCACTAAATTATCCTGGATTTTATGATCAAAATGACTCAACCTCAGTAGAGGACAACTCTATTGAAGGAATCAGAAAAAGAAGGACTTGGTTGTATGACCATCCTACTGATCTGATACTTGGTGACCCAAGTATAGGAGTCAGAACCAGAAAGTTTCATGGTGAAAGTGCTATGTTCTGTTGTTTCTTGTCAGAACAGGAACCAAAAGACATTGATGAAGCACTTCAGGATGCCAATTGGATCACAGCAATGCAGGAAGAGCTCAACCAATTCACCAGAAATGAAGTATGGGAGCTGGTTGATAGACCTTCACATCAAGATGTTATTGGAACCAAATGGGTGTTCAAGAACAAAAAGAATGAAAATGATGTGATTGTCAGAAACAAAGCAAGACTAGTGACAAAAGGTTACTGCCAGCATGAAGGCATTGACTATGATGAGACCTTTGCACCTGTGGCAAGGCTAGAAGCAATAAGGCTTTTCCTAGCCTATGCAGCCCACAAGAGGTTCAAGGTGTACCAAATGGATGTCAAGAGTGCCTTTCTGAATGGAGTCTTGAAAGAAGAAGTCTATGTGGAGCAACCACCAGGTTTTGAGATTGGAAACCAAGTATACAGGCTGAAGAAGGCTCTATATGGACTCAAACAGGCCCCTAGGGCTTGGTATGATACATTGTCACAGTTCCTATTGGATCATGGATTCACCAAGGGAACTGTGGACAGAACTCTCTTCAGAATCTCTGAAGGAGAGGACATCTTGCTTGTCCATATTTATGTAGATGACATAATTTTTGGATCCCCTAATGAGAAGCTGTGTGAAAAATTCTCCAAGCTCATGCAAAGCAAGTTTGAGATGTCCATGATGGGGTTGATGAACTTCTTTTTGGGTCTACAAGTCAAGCAATCAAAAGAAGGAATCTTCATCAACCAAGCTAAGTACACCAGTGAAATGATCAAGAAGTTTGGGTGTACATCAAGCAAGCCAGTGAGGATCCCAATGAATACTAATTGGAAGATGGATCCTGATGAAAGTGGTGTTCCAACCAACTCCACTGAGTATAGAGGAATCATTGGTTCACTCCTCTATCTCACTGCCAGCAGGCCTGACATCACCTTTGCAGTAGGTGTATGTGCAAGGTTTCAAGCAAATCCTAAGAAAAGCCATCTTGAGGCTGCAAAGAGGATCTTGAGGTATCTCAAAGGCACTGAAAATCTAGGCCTTTGGTACCCTGCTGATGACAATATCGAGTTAACTGGCTACTCAGATGCTGATTATGGAGGATGCAGAATTGACAGAAAATCCACTTCAGGAACTTGTCAATTCTTAGGCAACAAACTCATATCTTGGTTTTCCAAGAAGCAAAACACAGTGGCTACCTCCACCACTGAAGCTGAATATGTTGCTGCTGGAAGTTGTTGTGCTCAAATCCTTTGGCTGAGACAACAACTCAGAGACTATAAAGTCAACTCTACTGAAGTGCCAATATTCTGTGATAACAATAGTGCCATTGCTATATCACAAAATCCTGTCTTGCACACAAGATGCAAACATGTGGACATCAAGCATCACTTCATTAGAGATCATGTGGAGAAAAAGGATATTAAGTTAGTAAAGATCCACACAGATCATCAAAAAGCTGATATACTAACTAAGCCACTTGTAGAGGCAAGGTTCCTGGAATTATCAGCAGAGTTGGGTCTTCTTGATCCAGGGAAGTTGGACAAATGAGTCCAAAGAAGTTCATTCATTAAGGGGGAAATAAACTCAAACTTCAGCAGACTTGGTCAAGTCTACTGAAACTCAGAAAAGATGACCTTACCTTCTTCAGGACACTTGTCTCTTGATATTCAGGACACTTGTCCACATCTTTTCAGGACACTTGTCCATGTAAGGTCAGATAAGTTGTCTTGGCTATCAAACCAAATCTTGGTATGATAAGCACCTATTTTTGGTGATCAATGCCTATTTCGAAATATGTCCCATTGAAATACAGTTTTCACCTTTCTGGGATTTAATTTGTCTCCCACCCAAAAGGTCACTTTCCATGCATTAAATGCTAAGATTTAACTCTTGTTTGCATTAAACTTTTTGGGACATGATCTATATTGAAAAACCCCCAGCCTTAAACAAACATTAAAAACCACCCACGTTTTGAATAAAACAGTTCTTTCACTGTTACATTGGTTTTTGACCATTGGATCAATACTGGCCAACTCCCCTGAAATCAATCCTAGCCGTTCATTTTGGATTTCCATTTTTGTTCACCTTTGAATTGCATCAAGACTTCACCAACTCATTGACAAACATTCTTTTTAGAATATTCTCAAGCCTTAAGATCCCTCTCAAACACTTCTTCCCCAAGTATTCGAAACCCTAGCTCTAAATTTCTTCAAACTCTCTCAATCTCTATCAAACTTTTCTCTTTAACTTTCAAATGGCACCCAAAGTTAGACCAGAGATGCTCATTGATTTCTCCAACAAGGCTCTAGACCTTGATTTTGGCTACCTGAGCAACAAAAACAACCTTCATTTTGAGCCCATAGTATCCTTTGAGAATGAGGATCCTGAGATCAAACCAACTCTAAGATGGCTGAGAAGAGCTGGTTTGCAAAAGTTCATGGAGGAAAGACCAAGTTCATGCTTGGAAGGTTACATGGCTGAATTCTTTGCCTTTCTCAAGTGGAGAGGTCAACCTGCAGATGGTGAAGTTTCCACAAGGTTATCATATACTGCAGAAGGAGAGGAAGAAGAGAGATTTCATAGAGTGAAATTCTCTTCAGAAGATATTGAAGGAGCCTTTGGATTGCCTAATGAGGGAAGGAATCCAGAAGTTTATGGCACTGGCCATGAAGATGAAATAGCTCAAGAATGGCTATTGGTTCCAGGCCCCATCTCTTCTACTCAAAACAAGAAAACTCTCAAGCCAAAATTTCTCAACCTCTTTGAGGTAGTTGCTAAGAGTCTCTTGAGCAACACTGGAAGCTTGGAGCAGGTCAGCCATCCAAGAATCAGAATCATGGCTGCTGTGATTGATGCTAGTGACAAAGGCATCAAATTTGATTGGAGAACCCTCATCATGTCTGAGATGATTAAGGAAAAGGCTAAATTCAAAGTGAAACTCACAACAAGGTGGTGCTAGAAGGGAAAATCAAGTATTGCACCAGGGCAAGCTTGCTGATTGAAAGGTTTTCCCACTACTCTCAAATGCAGACCTTTGCAAAGCCCCTCCCAGCCCAAAAGATCTTGTTCAGAAAGCTCAGCAAGAAAACTGAACAAAGAAGGATGCTTATGGCCAAACCTGCTGAAGAACAGGTTGAAGAAAAGCCTAAGATGAAAAAGAGAACCAAGGCCAGAGCTGTTAAAATAAGGAAAATGTCTCAATTATCTTCAGAAGAAGCCTCAGGAGCATCAGCTGAAGTTGATGAAGTGGCAGAAGAGGGAGTAAGTGTGCCTTCTGACCACTCAGAAGAGTTGAGGTTGAAGTATAATGAGACAAGGCAGAAGAAGAAAGGAGATAAGAGGATCAGGGAAGTTGTCCCTGAGAAGGAAGGAGAAGGAAGTGGGAGCAGTAGGGCCAGCAAGAGAAGGGCCAAGCCTACTGAAAAGGTGTTGGAGCTGCAGGAAGAAAGGTCACTACAATTGGCTCTAAGAGAGAGCAGAGCTGAAAGCAGGACCAAATCTAGGTCAAGGACCAACTCATCTGGTTCTGGAACTCCAGAATCCAAGATCCCTGAAGGTCAACCTATAGAGGCCAGCATCCCTGAGTTTCAGAATCCTGAGCCCAACTCCCCTGAAACCCATGTTACCCCTTCCAACCAACCCATTACCCCTGTAGATCTCTCTAAGAGATATTCCCCAGAAGGGAATGTGCAAAGAAGTGGCATTGATGTGCTTGCTGACTTAGCAGTAGATGAGACAAGACTCCTGTCTCCCCTTGACTCATCCATGCTCAATTATTCAAAGCTCTTAGAACATGCACTCAATGAGCCAACCCCCCTGAGTAAAGCCCCTTCAGACCTATTGCTCTCAAAAGCAACTGAAGCACCTTCTACTACACCAAACCCTTCTGAAGCCATCATCCCTGAAATAAACCTCCCTGAAGCCACTCTAGGAGAACCCAGAGCCAACTCCCCTATAACCCAAAGTCCCTATTCAAGTGGAGATGAGGAGGAGTATACTTTTGAAAGTATGCTCAGAGGAGGAGCAAAAGCTAATGTGGACAGTTTGTATCCACAACTTGCTGAATTTCCAAGAATTCAGAAGACATTTCATGATCTAAGGATGCTTGTTGATGTAAAAGACAAGTCTATGATGGAGATATCACAAGTCATCCAAGATAAGGGTGCAAACTGGTGGCAAATAGAGGAGAACAGATTGCTACACTTTGCTGGAGTTTCAAAAACAAGATTTCTCATTGATGAGGAAAGTTTTGCAAAGCTAGTAGCTGATAAAATTGAGGAGGAGAAAGAAAGGAAAGCTAAGGCAATCAAACACCCTGACAGTAGCTCAAATGATGATGATTCCCCTGATGATCCCTCAAATCCTTCTAACCCCAACCCCCCTGAAACCCCTCAAGCCAACCTCCCTGAACCTTCTCAACCCAAGTCTTCTATAGCAGACAGACTTTCAAACCCTCCTAAAACCTATCATAGGAAAGGCTCTGTATCTTCAGAGGTGTTGACCAAGGGTGGTAACACAACCAAAGACACATCTGCCAATGAAGGTTCTTCTGAACCCAAGGCACAGCCTAAAGATGTTGAGGTTCCTATGCTAGAGGCTGGTTTGATTAAGGCCTATTCAGTGTTAGAAGAGTTGGACACTGATCAGCCCTTAATCATTCAGGATGACTCAGTGGCTGTTGAAATAAGCACTGTGATCTCCCCACAACTGCCATCTTTGAACCTTGTTGAAGGAGGAGATGTTGCAGGTTTAGGAGAAGGAGTTGAAAAGGAGAAGTTAGTGGAAAAATCAGAGGGAGTAGTAGATGAGAGAGATGTGGTGATCACTAGAATAGTGAGTGTACCACCAAATGAGGGTGATATAAGTGAGGAAGGGCAGGCTATTCTTGAAGTCAAATCTGAACTTCAGGAATCCCTTGATGAGAGGAGGCCTGTTCCTTTAAGTGAGGAAACTATTAAAGAAGGGAGAAATGAAAGAGTTGAAAATGAGAAGAAGGCTGCTGATGTATCAGAGTCTTATATAAAAGAAATAGAGGGTGATGAGTGTCTATTTCCTAACTTGTTTGATCTGTCTACTGTTGCAGGTATTTCTTTTGACCAAATTTTTGCAGATGAGTTCTTAACAGATGCCCCTATCCAAGTAGATACAGGCTCAGCTCAAGCCTTACTTGGAATGCAATCAGAGAAATTGGACTCCTTGGCTCATCAAGTCCAATCTGCTCATGCTGAAACTTCAGGAGCATTGAATGAGCAAGGTAGGACCCTAGCATCTGTAGAAATGAGGCTCACTGGCTCTGAAGATGTTGTGCTCCCAACTCTGGAAGCAAGGATGAGTGGTGTGGAAACTGGTCTCCAAACCATTTCCACTGAAGTACAAAATGCCAAATCCACCATGGAAGCCATCTCAGAGGAGGTCAAGAAGGAGCAAAAGTTGCTGAGAGACAATCATAATGCCAATGTCAAGACTCTCAGGCTAACTATCAAGAAAACTCTTGGAAAGAAGACTACATTGCATAAGAGAAGAGCTGAAGAGCAAAGGCTAGCTATGGTGAAAGCAGCCTCTGAAAAATTTTCCCAAGAGGTATTGGCCAACATTGCTGAAGGTGCAGTGGCCAACCTCACTGAGCTTCTCAAAGCCCAACTGGATGCATCCCTGAAAGCAACCTTGGAGGAGGTTGTTCAACAAAAGATGAAGCCTGTTCTAGCTTTCCTAAGCTTGAGCAGTGATAGGATGCAGAATATACATGATGAAAATGTATATTTGTTGGAGGAGATGAAGTCCCTGAACCAGGCCCAATCCCTAATGGCCACAACTATGAGTGAGCTAAAACCCCAGTGTTTTGATGCTGCCAAAAAGGGGGAAAGGGAAAGAGCAAGAGCAAAAGGTGCCTTTGTGATTGGGAGCCCAGTCAAAGGGAAAGACAAAGCTGCTGAAGGAAAATGAAAAGAGCCTGCAGTGCTAAACTTGGAAGAATTGGATGAAGAAGAGCAATTGGCACTTGCATTAAAGAACTCTATGGCCTCAGTTCAAGAAGAAAGAATAAGGCTACAGCAGAGACCAGGTGGTGAGGTGTCTGGTTTGGACAAAGGTGATGAAGGTGTCCAAACTAGAGGAAAGATCAAGAGGGCAAAAGGAAAGAAAAGGCAAGTTGAAACATTCACTGACTTTCCTAACAGTCTTGATCTTCCACCTGAATTCAGAATTGATGAAGATGAGCCTACATCAAAGAAGGCCAAAACTGCTGAAGAGACCAAAATTGCTGAAAAGGACAAGTCCTCTGATTCTGCCAAAAGTGCTGAAGGTCCCAAGTCCACTGAAGACATTGAAGAACTATTTACTGAAGGATTTGGACATGAACCTAAAAAGAAGACTACTGTCCTAACTCATGATCCATCAAAGTTATTTCATGAAGGGTATGGCAAAGACCCTGAAACACAACAGAAAATGGCCATGATGAAGGCCCAAGAGAAAATGGATCTGTTAGAAGAAGCACAAAGAGCAAGAGACAAGAGAAGAGCTAACTTTCAGAAACCAAGAAGAAGGAGAGCAACCTACAGCAAGATGAAGCCTCAGCTTCTAATCCCAATGGACACCAAATATCCACACCTGGATAAATGGGTGCCAATTCAGCTAAATGATACATGGGAAGAGGCTAAAAGGGAGTTTGTCTATGACTATTATGTCATTGACAGATGGAATGGAGGAGATGCAAACTCTGCCTTTACTGAGTTCATGCTGGAATACTACGGAGAGTTGTATCAACAATTACTTGCAGCTGCTGACATTGCAAGAATTGAACTCAATGCTCCCAAGCCTATCATCTACATGCCTCCAAAGCTTGATGGATGGATTGACCAAGCAAGGATTCTAAGGGAGTTCACAGAAATTCTGAAGCTGAACAAGATGACCCTTGGACCCAAAGGAACCAACCAGGAAGCCATGGAACTCAAGAAGAGAGTGTGGGCACAATATGGGATGAACCCACCTCCTGAGGATGATCTCTAAGAATGGCTAAGTTTTCTGACTTTTTCTGGATGAAAAATTATCTTATCTGAAGATATCTTTTGCTATGTGGTCAAATCTGCTGAAGTATTGGACAAACCTGCTGATATGGTGTTTGCTCTGATACAAGAATTGATGTGTTCTACATTAATATCTAGAATATTTTGTACTAGCTCTGATACTTGAAGTAGTTGTTTTGCTCTGATCTTATGTTTAGAATGTATTTGTAGTGAAATGTTATCTTGAATTCATGCTCTGATAAGTTATCTTCAACTATCAACATGCCTGTAATGATTTTTATATGAATGATAGTTGAACCACCTTTGAATCAAGATACATTATTGCAAAAATCTCTCTATGCCTATCCTTGAAACCTACTTGCAACAAAAACAGTGAATACACTAACACATTGTCTTTTCAGGAATATTGACCTTAGTCATGTCTTCTGAAGATATATGTAATAGGTGTAGATAAGTCACTTTTGCATAGAATGTGTAGGTTTTGGCATCATCAAAAAGGGGGAAATTGTTGGGAATAAAATGATACATGTTTTGATTAAATACCAAAACCCCCTGAGACATGCCCAAGTCAAGATGATTGTGTTCAAAATGTGATAGAACACATAGCACAAGGCTAGATGAGAAGTTGATATGTTAGGCAGCTCTTAGATGATTAGATGCACAATGTGAGGGGGAACCTATGACTTCAAAATGATCAAGATCAAGTCCCCTCAAGGCTCAAAGTCTGGAACAAACTCTAAGGACAAGAAAACTCCATATGAAACCTAAAACCTTGATCAGGAGAGTTGTCCAGAAGAGTTTCTTCTATGCAAGAAGAAGATTGCAAAGCTCAAAAGGACAAGATTAATCAAATATTATGATCAGGAGAGTTGTCCAGAGAAGTCAACTCTATGTGAAAAAGCTCTGATGCTAAAAGACCAAGTATGCTGATCAGGAGAGTTGTCTCAGCAAGATTGAATCAGAACAGATGCTTTAAAGGTTGAAGGTCAACTATGCTGAAGAAGCTAGAGACAACCATACCCTAAAGAACCGCATTGAGACATGCTAAGATCAACTTGGAGTCAAAGAAAGGGAAAGAGCCAAGTCATCTGAAGAAGAGCAAGCCAATCTTGCTGAAAAGCAAAGCTGCTGATAGTGATAAGGAGAGTTGTCCAGTTGATAAGGAATGTTGTCCTATCATTGGATCAACCTTCAGAAGCCATGTCCTAGTCCTAACAAGAAGTCAAACATTGGGAAAAGTGCTGCAGAAAGAAGACAAAGTCTTACAAGCTGTTTATTACCCAAATAAGGACATGTCACTATCAAGAATCTGTCTTCCAGTTTGAAGAAATCAAGGAAGACATTTATAGCAATTTGGGGCTGCCTCTCCAATGGGCAAATCTCCATTTTGTCTATAAATACAAGGAGTGTGAAGACCATTGAAGCACCTCAACCTTGACAAGAATATCCAACTATCCTACAAGTCAAAGTGCTTTCAAAGCTATTAAAGACTATCTTAGTCTTCAAACACTTCTTCTAAGCCTATCCCAATTGTATATCCATACATAAGCTTAGAGAGATATCCTATCCTTATACCTTGATCTTCATTGTAAAGGATATCTCATTAGTTGGAACCTTACTTCAATCCTTACCCCTTTCAAATGAGAAAGTGAGAAGGTTGTAGTAGTAGAAGTGGTAGGAGCTGACTGTTGAGAGAAGAACAGTTCAGTTCTGAGTTGAGAAGAGGGTACTAGGACTCTAGACATCCTAGGGATCAATTCACCAAGGAGTGGTGTTATTGATCAAGTGCACCTTGGCACTATAAAACAAGTTAATTCCAAGAGTGAAGGAATTATCCTGTTAAATCAGGGAAAGTGGATGTAGGAGCTTGAGTCTCTGAACCACTATAAACTCTTGTGTTGATTTACCTTACAAAGTACTTACATTCATTCAACACTGCACACAAAACTGATATTTCAAAGATACATATTCATAGACTGTGCAAAACTGATTTGGACAAGTTCCCTGAAACTTAACTGGACTGTTTTGGATTGACAAAGGACTTCAGAAACTTAAGGAGTCTAAACTTAAAGGGCCAACCACTATTCCGCACATATAACTCCCCTAGATAGTTATTCAACTGAGTACTCAATAGTACTTAGTAGTTTGACTATCTTAGAAGAGTTAATCATCTTCAGCAGAGTTGTCCAAGACAACCTTGCTGAGCTCTGGTTTGATCAAAGTTGAAAAGAATTGCATACAAGTGTATTCCCCCCCCCCCATACACTTGTTATATACTCCTTTCAGGACCAACAACATGGCTTCTGAAGATTGATCCAATGATAGGACAACATTCCTTATCAAATGGACAACTCTCCTTATCATTATCAGCAGATTTGCTTATCAGCAAGGTTGGCTTGCTCATCTTCAGATGACTTAGCTCTTTCCCTTTCTTCCACTTCAAGTTGATCTTTGGAAGTTGTATTGAGATTATTTAGGGAATGGTTGTCTTTAACTCTTCAGCATGGTTGACCTTCAATCATTAGAATCTTTGTTCTGGTTCAAACTTGCTGAGACAACTCTTTTGGGACAATTCTCCTGATCAGCATGTTTGTTCTTTTAGCTTCAGAGTTGATGTTTTTACAGAGTTAACCTCTCTGGACAACTCCCCTGATCAGAGCATTTGACTAATCTTGTCCTTTTGAGCTTTGCAATCTTGTTCTTGCATAGAACTAACTCTTCTGGACAACTCTCCTGATCAGAGCATGTGGTTTTCAATGGAGTATGTTTGTCCTTAGTGTTTGTTCCAGATTTGAGCCTTGAGGGGACTTTATCTTGATCATTTTTAAAGCATAGGTTCCCCCTCACATTGTGTTTCTAGTCATCTAAGAGCTGCCTAACATATCAGCTTTTCATCTAGCCCTGTGCTATGTGTTCTAACAATCTTAGAACACAATCATCTTGACTTAGGCATGTCTCAGGGGGTTTTGGTATTTAATCAAAACATATATCATTTTATTCCCAACAATTTCCCCCTTTTTGATGATGCCGGCCAAAACCTACACATTCTAAGCAAAAGTGACTTGTCTACACCTATTACATATATCTTCAGAAGACATGACTAAGGTCAATATTCCTGAAAAGACAATGTGTTAGTGTATTCACTGTTTTTGTTGCAAGTAGGTTTCATAGATAGGCATAGAGAGATGAGTGTTTCTTGATTCAAAATAAGTTCAACTATCATTCATTCAAAAATCATTACAAGCATGTTGATAGTTGAAATTAACATATCAGAGCATGAATCAATAACACTTAAATACATTAGAGCACTTCATTCTAACAATTCAAGACATAAATAAGATTTTCAGCATCAGAGCACAGAGCTTGTATCAGAGCAATCCATAACAAATCAGAGCAAACAGATTAGCACACCACATCAGCAATCTTGACCATATTTCAGCATAGTTGATCAATCAAGAAAGGTCAGAAGACTTAGCCATTTCAAAGATCATCCTCAGGGGGTGGCAGCATTCCATACTGTGCCCACACTCTTCTTTTCAATGCCATGGCTTCTTGGTTGGTTCCCTTAGGTCCAAGAACCATCTTGTTTAGCTTAAGGATCTTAGTGAATTCTCTCAGAATTCTTGCTTGGTCAATCCATCCTTCAAGCTTTGGAGGCATGTATATGATTGGCTTGGGGGATGTGAGTTCAATTCTTGCAATGTCAGCAGCTGCAAGCAATTGTTGATAGAGTTCTCTGTAGTATTCTATCATGAGCTCAGCAAAGGCAGAGTTGGCATCTCCTCCATTCCATCTGTCAATGACATAATAGTCATAGACAAACTCCCTTTTTGCTTTCTCCCATGTATCATTCAGTTGAACTGGCACCCATTTATCCAAGTGTGGATATTTGGTGTCCATTGGGACTAGAAGCTGAGGCTTCATCTTGCTGTATGTTGCTCTCCTTCTTCTTGGTTTCTGAAAATTAGCTCTCCTCTTGTCTCTTGCTCTTTGTGCTTCATCTAACAAGTCCATTTTCTCTTGGGCCCTCATCATGGCCAGTTTCTGTTTTGTTTCAGGGTCTTTGCCATACCCTTCATGAAATAGTTTTGATGGATCATGAGCTAGGACAGTTGTCTTCTTCTTAGGTTCAGGTCCAAATCCTTCAGCAAATAGTTCTTCAATATCTTCAGTGGACTTGGAATCTTCAGTATCTTTGGCAGATTCAGAAGACTTTTCTTTTTCAGCAGTCTTGGCTTTCTCAGCAGTTTTGGCCTTCTTTGAAGTAGGCACATCATCATCAACTCTGAACTCAGGTGGAAGATCAAGGCTGTTAGGAAAGTCAGTGAATGTCTCAACTTGCCTTTTCTTTCCTTTTGCCCTTTTGATCTTTCCTCTAGTTTGGACACCTTCATCACCTTTATCCAAACCAGACATCTCACCACCTAGTCTTTGTTGTAACCTCACTCTTTCCTCTTGAGCTGAGGCCATAGAATTCTTCAATGCAAGTGCTAATTGCTCTTCTTCATCCAATTCTTCCAAGTTTAGCACTGCAGGCTCTTTTCCTTTTGCTTTAGCAGCTTTGTCTTTTCCTTGAACTGGGCGTCCAATTACCAAGGCACCTTTTGCTCTAGCTCTTTCCCTTTCCCCCTTTTTGGCAGCATCAAAACACTGGGGTTTTAGCTCACTCATTGTTGTGGCCATTAGGGATTGGGCCTGGTTTAGGGACTTCATCTCCTCCAAAAAATATACATTTTCATCATGTATATTCTGCATCCTATCACTGCTCAAGCTAAGAAAGGCTAGAACAGGCTTCATCTTTTGTTGAACAACCTCCTCCAAGGTTGCTTTCAGGGATGCATCCAGTTGGGCTTTAAGAAGCTCAGTGAGGTTGGCTACTGCACCTTCAGCAATGTTGGCCAATACCTCTTGGGAAAAAATTTCAGAGGCTGCTTTCACCATTGCTAGCCTTTGTTCTTCAGCTCTTCTCTTTTGCAATGCAGTCTTCTTTCTAAGAGCTTGCTTGACAGTTAACCTGAGAGCCTTGACATTGGCATTATGATTGTCTCTCAGCAGCTTTTGCTCCTTCTTGACCTCCTCTGAGATGGCTTCCATGGTGGATTTGGCTTTTTGTACTTCAGTGGAAATGGTTTGGAGACCAGTTTCCACACCACTGATCCTGGCCTCCAGAGTTGGTAGCACAACATCCTCAGAGCCAGTGAGCCTCATTTCTACAGATGCTAGAGTCCTTCCTTGCTCATTCAATGCTCCTGAAGTTTTAACATGAGCAGATTGGACTTGATGAGCCAAGGAGTCCAACTTCTCTGATTGCATTCCAAGCATGGCTTGAGCTGAGCCTGTATCTACTTGGATAGGTGCATCTGTTAAGAACTCATCTGCAAAAATTTGGTCAAGGGAAATACCTGCAACATTAGACAGATCAAACAGGTTAGGAAATAGACACTCATCACCCTCAATTTCTTTTATATAAGACTCTGATACATCAGCAACCTTCTTCTCATTTTCAACTCTTTCTTTTCTCCCTTCTTCAATAATTTCCTCACTTAAAGAAACAGGCCTCCTCTCATTAAGGGAGTCCTGAAGTTCAGATTTGACTTCAAGAATAGCCTGCCCTTCCTCACTTATATCACCCTCATTTGGTGGTACACTCACTATTCTAGTGATCACCACATCTCTCTCATCTACTACTCCCTCTGATTTTTCAACTATCCTCTCCTTTTCAACTCCTTCTCCTAAACCTGCAACATCTTCACCTTCAACAAGGTTCAAAGATGGCAGTTGTGGGGAGATCACAGTGCTTATTTCAACAGCCACTGAGTCATCCTGAATGATTAAGGGCTGATCAGTGTCCAACTCTTCTAACACTGAATAGGCCTTAATCAAACCAGCCTCTAGCATAGGAACCTCAACATCTTTAGGCTGTGCCTTGGGTTCAGAAGAACCTTCATTGGCAGATGTGTCTTTGGTTGTGTTACCACCCTTGGTCAACACCTCTGAAGATACAGAGCCTTTCCTATGATAGGTTCTAGGAGGGTTTGAAAGTCTATCTGCTATAGAAGACTTGGGTTGAGAAGGTTCAGGGAGGTTGGCTTGAGGGGTTTCAGGAGGGTTGGGGTTAGAAGGATTTGAGGGATCATCAGGGGATTCATCATCATTGGAGCTACTGTCAGGGTGTTTGATTCCCTTAGCCTTTCTTTCTTTCTCCTCTTTAATCTTTTCAGCTACCAGCTTTGCAAAAATTTCCTCATCAATGAGAAATCTTGTCTTTGAAACTCCAGCAAAGTTCAGCAATCTGTTTTCCTCTATTTGCCACCAGTTTGCACCCTTATCTTGGATGACTTGTGATATCTCCATCATAGACTTGTATTTTACATCAACAAGCATCCTTAGATCATGAAATGTCTTCTGAATTCTTAGAAATTCAGTAAGTTGTGGGTACAGACTGTCCACAGTAGCCTTTGCTCCTCCTCTGAGCATACTTTCATAAGTATACTCCTCCTCATCTCCACTTGAATGGGGACTTTGGGTTATAGGGGAGTTGGCTCTGGGTTCTCCTAAAGTGGCTTCAGGGAGGTTTAATTCAGGGATGTTGGCTTCAGAAGGGTTTGGTGCAGTAGAAGGTGCTTCAGTTGCTTTTGAGAGAAATGACTCTGAAGGGGATTTACTCAGGGGGGTTGGCTCATTGAGTGCATGTTCTAAGAGCTTTGAATAATTGAGCATGGATGAGTCAAGGGGAGACAGGAGTCTTGTCTCATCTACTTCTAAATCTGCAAGCACATCAATGCCACTTCTTTGCACACTCCCTTCTGGAGAGTATCTCTTAGTGAGATCTACAGGGGTAATGGGTTGGTTGGAAGGGGTAACATGGGTTTCAGGGGAGTTGGGCTCAGGATTCTGAAACTCAGGGATGTTGGCCTCTATAGATTGACCTTCAGGGACCTTGGATTCTGGAGTTCCAGAACCAGATGAGTTGGTCCTTGACCTAGATTTGGTCCTTCTTTCAGCTCTGCTCTCTCTTAGAGCCAATTGAAGTGACCTTTCTTCCTGCAGCTCCAACACCTTTTCAGTAGGTTTGGCCCTTCTCTTGCTGGCCCTACTGCTCCCACTTCCTTCACCATCCTTCTCAGGGACAACTTCCCTGATCCTCTTATCTCCTTTCTTCTTTTGCCTTGTCTCATTATACTTCAGCCTCAACTCCTCTGAGTGGTCAGAAGGTACTCTTACTCCCTCTTCTGCCACTTCATCAACTTCTACTGATGCTCCTGAGGCTTCTCTTGAAGACAATTGAGACATTTTCTTTGTTTTGACAGCCCTGGCCTTGGTTTTTTTCTTCAGCTTAGGTTTTTCTTCAACCTGTTCTTCAGCAGGTTTGGCCAGAAGCATTCTCCTTTGCTCAGTTTTCTTGCTGAGCTTCCTAAACACGATCTTTTGGGCTGGGAGGGGCTTTGCAAAGGTTTGCATCTGAGAGTAGTGGGAAAATCTTTCAATCAACAAGCTTGCCCTGGTGCAATACTTGAGTTTCCCTTCTAGCACAACCTTGTTGTGAGATTTCACTTTGAATTTTGCCTTTTCCTTCATCATTTCAGACATGATGAAGGTCCTCCAATCAAACTTGATGCCCTTGTCACTGGCATCAATAATAGCAGCCATAATTCTGATTCTTGGATGGCTGACCTGCTCCAAGCTTCCAGTGTTGCTCAAGAGACTCTTAGCAACTACCTCAAAGAGGTTGAGAAATTTTGGCTTGAGAGTCTTCTTGTTTTGTGTTGAAGAGATGGGGCCTGGAACCAATAGCCATTCTTGAGCTATTTCATCTTCATGTCCAGTACCATAAACTTTTGGATTCCTTCCCTCATAAGGCAATCCAAAAGCTCCTTCAAGATCTTCTGAAGAGAATTTCACTCTATGAAATTTTTCTTCTTCCTCTCCTTCTGCAACATATGACAATTTGGTGGAAACTTCACCATCTGCAGGTTCACCTCTCCACTTGAGAAAGGCAAAGAATTCAGCCATGTAACCTTCCAAGCATAAACTTGGTCTTTCCTCCATGAACTTTTGTAAACCAGCTCTTCTCAGCCATCTTAGAGTTGGTGTAATCTCAGGGTCTTCACTCTCAAAGGATACTATGGGCTCAAAATGAAGATTATTTTTGTTGCTCAAGTATCCAAAATCAAGGTCTAGAGCCTTGTTGGAGAAATCAATAATCATCTCTGGTCTAACCTTGGGAGCCATTGAAAGTTACAGAGAAGGTTTGATAGAGATTGAGAGTGTTTGAAGAAATTTAGAGCTAGGGTTTCGAATACTTGGGGAAGAAGTGTTTGTGGGGGATCTTAAGACTTGTCAATATTCTAAAAAGAATGTTTGTCAATGAGTTGGTGAGATCTTGATGCAATTCAAAGGTGAACAAAAACGGAAATCCAAAATGAACGGCTAGGATTGATTTCAGAGGAGTTGTCCAGTTTTGATCCAATGGTAAAAAACCAATGCAACAGTGAAAAACTGTTTTGTTCAAAAACGTGGGTGGTTTTTAATGTTTGTTTAAGGCTGGGGGAGTTTTCGAGGTAGATCATGTCCCAAAAAGTTTAATGCAAACAAGAGTTAAATCTTGGCATTTAATGCATGGAAAGTGACCTTTTGGGTGGGAGACAAATTAAATCCCAAAAAGGTGAAAACTGTATTTTCAATGGGACAGATTTCGAAATAGACAATGATCACCTAAAATAGGTGCTTATCAAACCAAGATTTGGTTTGATAGCCAAGACAACTTATCTTGAGGACAAGTGTCCTGAAGAGTTGAGGACAAGTGTCCTGAGGAAGTAAGGTCAACTTCTCTGAATATCAGTAGACTTGACCAAGTCTGCTGAAGTTTGAACTTAGTTCCCCCTTAATAAATGAACTCCTTTGAACTCATTTGTCCAACTTCCCTGGATCAAGAAGACCCAACTCTGCTGATAATTCCAGAAACCTTGCCTCTGCAAGTGGCTTAGTTAGTATATCAGCTTTTTGATGATCTGTGTGGATCTTCACCAACTTAATATCCTTCTTCTCCACAAGATCTCTAATGAAGTGATGCTTGATATCCACATGTTTGCATCTTGTGTGCAATACAGGATTCTGTGATATGGCAATGACACTGTTATTGTCACAGAATATTGGCACTTCAGTAGAGTTGACTTTGTAGTCTCTGAGTTGTTGTCTCAGCCAAAGGATTTGAGCACAACAACTTCCAGCAGCAACATATTCAGCCTCAGTGGTGGAAGTAGCCACTGTATTTTGCTTCTTGGAAAACCAAGATATGAGTTTGTTGCCTAGGAATTGACAGGTCCCTGAAGTGGACTTTCTGTCAATTCTGCATCCTCCATAATCAACATCTGAGTAGCCAGTTAACTCAATGTTGTCATCAGCAGGGTACCAAAGGCCTAGATTTTCAGTGCCTTTGAGATACCTCAAGATCCTCTTTGCAGCCTCAAGATGGCTTTTCTTAGGATTTGCTTGAAACCTTGCACAAACACCTACTGCAAAGGTGATGTCAGGCCTGCTGGCAGTGAGATAGAGGAGAGATCCAATGATTCCTCTATATTCAGTGGAGTTGGTTGGTACACCACTCTCATCAGGATCCATCTTCCAGTTTGTGTTCATTGGGATCCTTACTGGTTTGCTTGTTGTACACCCAAACTTCTTGATCATCTCTCTGGTGTATTTAGCTTGATTGATGAAGATTCCTTCTTTTGATTGCTTGACTTGTAGGCCCAAGAAGAAGTTCATCAACCCCATCATGGACATCTCAAACTTGCTTTGCATAAGCTTGGAGAACTTCTCACAAAGCTTCTCATTAGGGGATCCAAAAATTATGTTATCTACATAAATTTGGACAAGCAAGATGTCCTCTCCTTCAGAGATTCTGAAGAGAGTTCTGTCCACAGTTCCTTTGGTGAATCCATGATCCAATAGGAATTGTGACAGTGTGTCATACCAAGCTCTAGGGGCTTGCTTGAGTCCATATAAAGCTTTCTTCAGTCTGTATACTTGGTTTCCAACCTCAAACCTGGTGGTTGCTCTACATAGACTTCTTCTTTCAAGACTCCATTCAGAAAGGCACTTTTGACATCCATTTGATACACTTTGAACCTCTTGTGAGCTGCATAGGCTAGAAAAAGCCTTATTGCTTCTAGCCTTGCCACAGGTGCAAATGTCTCATCATAGTCAATGCCTTCATGCTGGCAGTAACCTTTAGCCACTAGTCTTGCTTTGTTTCTGACAATCACATCATTTTCATTCTTCTTGTTCTTGAACACCCACTTGGTTCCAATAACATCTTGATGTGAAGGTCTATCAACCAGCTCCCATACTTCATTTCTGGTGAATTGGTTGAGCTCTTCCTGCATTGCTGTGATCCAATTGGCATCCTGAAGTGCTTCCTCAATGTCTTTTGGTTCATGTTCTGACAAGAAACAACAGAACATAGCACTTTCACCATGAAACCTTCTGGTTTTGACTCCTATACTTGGGTCACCAAGTATCAGATCAGTAGGATGGTCATACAACCAGGTCCTTCTTTTTCTGATCCCTTCAGTAGAGTTGCCCTCTACTGAGGTTGAGTCATTTTGATCATAAAATTCAGGATAATTTAGTGCAGGATCTAAATCAGGATCATAATCAGGGGTGTTGTCCTCAATGTCAGGGACATTGGGATTTTCAACATTTTGAGTTCCCCCTTGATTATTTGACCCATTAACTACCTCAGCAGGAGCTACTTCTTCATTGTTAGTTGTTACCTGGATGTGAACTGGGATTGGCTCATTCAGTTCACCATTTCCATCAGTGGGGTTTGTCTCAGGAAGGTTGCCTTCAGGATTGTTGTCCAATATAGTATGTTCAGGTAGATTGGCTTGGACAACATCTATGAATTCAGTGTCTTTGTCTTTTAGGCTTAATCTGGTTGTCCTTTGTGTGATTTCTTCAGGTTCCAAATTATCATTCCTGATCTCAAAGATAGATTCATCAAACACAACATGAGGTGTTTCTTCCACTATAAGGGTTTTCTTGTTGTAGACTCTGAAAGCTTTACTGATTTGAGAGTATCCAAGAAATACTCCCTCATCAGCTTTGCTATTAAAGGCTTTCAACTGTTCTTTCCCATTATTGTGAATGAAACACTTACAACCAAATATATGAAAGTATGACACTTTAGGCATTCTTCCTTTCCAGAGTTCATAGGGGGTTTTGCCTTGCCCTTTTGTAATCAAACATCTATTTTGAGTATGGCATGCAGTTTTTATAGCTTCAGCCCAAAACCTCTTAGGTAAGTTTGAGTCAGCAATTAAGGTTCTAGCAGCTTCTTTTAAAGTTCTGTTCCTTCTTTCTGCAACTCCATTTTGCTGAGGAGTTCTAGCTGCTGAGGTTTCATGAGCTATTCCATTAGATGTGCAATACTCATTGATGTATGAATTTATGAACTCAGTGCCTTTATCAGATCTTATCTTGATGATGCTAAGGTTTTTCTCATTTGAAAGTCTCTTAAGGAGTTCCGGTAGTTTGACTTGTGTTTCCTTCTTATTAAGGAGAAATACTACCCATGTGAACCTAGAGAAGTCATCTACTACAACCAATGTGTATTTTCTACCATTTATACTTGAAGGGGTGATTGGTCCAAAAAGATCCATATGTAGAAGTTCAAGAACCCTTTCAGTAGAAATGACTGGTTTACCTTTGAATGAGACTTTAATTTGTTTTCCCTCTTGACATGGCTTACACACATGTTCTTTTATGAAAACCTCATTAGGTAGTCCTTTAACTAATGCATTTCTAGAAAGTTTGTTCATTGATTTGAAGTTCAGATGGTTTAGCCTCTTATGCCATAACCAGCTTTGTTCACTAGTGCTCTTAGCAATGAAGCATGCAGCATCAGTAGACTTTTCCCAGTCTGCAAAATACACATTTCCGTTCCTAGTTCCAGTCAATAGAGTTTGTTGAGTTTTATCCTTAATTAAACATTTTCCACTTGAGAACTCAACTTTAAAGTCTTTATCACAGAATTGACTGATACTTAGGAGATTATATTTGAGACCAGCTACATAAGATACATTGGTTACTTTGATGTTACCAATCATCAAAGTACCATAACCTTTTGTGGTTGCTTGTGAGCTGTCTCCAAAGGTGACATTTGGGCCTTCTTTTTCAATAAAATCAGTGAGGAGTTCCTTGTTTCCAGTCATGTGCCTTGAGCATCCACTGTCAAGGTACCATGCTGTCTTTTTGTTCATGCTCCTCTTCTTGTGGCCCAATGGTACCTGCAATTAGATAGGTTTAGGTACCCTTTGAGTTTTGGGTCCTGAGAGGTTAGCTGTACCTTTAGGAACCCAAACTTGCCTAATTACCCTGATTGATTCAAGGTGGCTAAGTTGTTTTCCTTGTGCATCAACATACACTGTCTTTCCTTTAAATGCCTTGGGGAAAATATGTGTAAATGTGTTAATTCTGTAAGTTTCAAGGGAGTTGTCAACTCTCCTGAACTTATGAGTTCTTTGTGCAGCTTGATGAAATCTTTGAGGAAAGGCATTTTTATGACCATTACCCTTTGGCATGAGGGGTTTTGGTTGTCTCATTTTATTCTGCCTTTGAGGATAGTTGTCCTTAGGTCTATTCAGTTGAGGCTTTCTCAGATGAGTTGGCCTAGGCTGATTATACCTTGGATAATTCCTCTGAACATTTTTCAGTAGAGTTGTCCTCCTATTGGGTCTACTCTGCTGACCAATATTCCTCTTATGTTCAGGAGCCTTGACCTTTTCCAAAGGTTTAGGCATAGTCTTCTGAAACACTTGAGTAGGCATTTCAGTTAATTTGCCCTTTCCTTTATTTAGTGGCTGAATTATTTCATTCTTAGCTTGTTGTGCCACTGATTTAACAAAGATTTTCTTAGTGTTACTTGTAGAGGCAACACTAGGACAAGGTGAAGATTCAAATGGATCAAAACCCAATCCACTTCTTTGAGCCATAGGTCTTTGATAACTCTGAATTTCCTCTATTGCTCTAGAGGATTTGTTCAAAGCAGACATCTTTAATTTCAGGCTCTCTTCACTTGATTTAAGAATATCATATTCATGTGAGAGGTTTTCAAACTTGGCATTTAGAATTTTCAGTTCAAAATCTTTTCTCTTCTGAGAGAGTAGTTGATCATCAATCTCTCTTTGTTGGTCAACTATCCTGAGATTTGCTTCCTCAAGCTCTCTCAAGACTTGTTGATACAACTCAGTAGATTTGATATCAACAGCTGCCTCAAAGTTTTTGGTAAGTTCAACAGCCAATCTTTCATTTTCTCTCACACAGTTATCATGAAATTCTTGTAATCTACTGAAATCTTCCATCAACTTCCCAAAGGAAAGTTTCAAGTTGACTTCACTAGTGTTCTGTGATAAAAATGATGGTGAGTTAGAAGTGGAGGATACCTCATCATCCTCAAGAGCCATGTTGCACACATCATCATCATCATCACTGTTTGAGAACAGTCCATCAGAAGAGTTGAAGCTTTCAGCACTATCAGATTCTTCACCAGCCATCATGGCCTTTCTATTTTTGAACTTTCTGTCTCTTTTAGCTTGCCTCTCTCTTCTTTCTTTAGAGCTTAATTCAGGGCAATCATACTGGAAGTGCCCTTTCTTCTTACAGTTGTAGCATATGTCTTCATCATCATCCTTCTTGGATTCATCTCTTCCTTTTGATGATGAAGGGTCAGCTCTACTGGACCTTCTCCTATCAGAGTACTTGTCCTCTGATCTTTTCTCTTCAGGCTTTTTGTCCTTGGCCTGATCTTCAGGGGAGTTGTATCTTCTCCTGAATTTGTTGTCTTGGTAGAATTTCTTGTATCTACCAAACCTTGTGTTTAGCTTGTCAAACCTTCTAGCCATCAAGGCTAGTTCTTCCTTCATTTCAGTCTTTAAGACTGACTTTGATGATCTGGGAGTGGGTTGCATTTCAGGTTCAGCAACTTTGGCTTTGAATGCCACTCCCTTAGTAGGGTTTGAAGGTTCCTCAACAGGTTTTCTTCTATTGAGGTCAAACTCATAGGCTTTAAGTTCTGAGAAGATTTGTTGCATGGGCATGGAGGAGAGATCTTTGGTATTCTGCATCATCACAGCATAGACATCCCACTTTTGAGTGAGACTTCTCAAGATCTTTAATCCAACTTCTCTCCTGGAGTACACCTTGCCCAATGAGTTGATTTCATTCATCACATTAGTGAATCTACCAGCAAATTTGTCAATGGACTCATCAGCTTCCATTGAGAACTGCTCAAACTTTTGCACAGCAACTTGGAGCTTGTTCTCCTTGATCTTTTCTGTACCCTCACACATCACAGCAAAGGTATCCCAAATTTCTTTGGCTGTGGTGCAGTGGTAGACTCTTCCCATGACTGCATCTGGAATTGTTTGATAGAGAGTGTTCATGGCAAGATAATTTAGATTATCTTTCCTCTTTTCATCAGCGGTGAAGTCATCCTCATCCTTGGGAATCAGTTCCCTTACATCTGCTTTTTGCTCTTCTGTCACCCTGGGGTTAGTTTAGGTAAACACAAAAGGTCCTCTTGTGATTACTCTTAACATGTCAGTGTGAAGAGATGCAAGATGAGCCCTCATTCTAATTTTCCAGAAATCATAATTGTCTATTGAGAACATGGGCAATTTATGATGTGAAATGTGATTGACTGGATTTGTGGCCATGTTATCCAATCCTTGAACAGCATTGTTGTTGGCCATATCTCAAGAATAATCAGTCAGTCAACAAGTAATAGATTTCAGAAGGAGATCAGTTCAGTGACCACACAAATATGTAAATTTTGAAAATCAAGATGGATTTTCAGAGGCAGTGGTCTTTGAACCCCTGCTCTGATACCACTTGTTGGTCCTGAAAGGAGTATATAACAAGTGTATGGGGGGGGGAATACACTTGTATGCAAATCTTTTCAACTTATGATCAAACCAGAGCTCAGCAAGGTTGTCTTGGACAACTCTGCTGAAGATGATAAACTCTTCTAAGATAATCAAACTACTAAGTACTATTGAGTACTTAGTTGAATAACTATTTAGGGGAGTTATATGTGCGGAATAGTGGTTGGCCCTTTAAGTTTAGACTCCTTAAGTTTCTGAAATCACTTTGTCAATCCAATACAGTCCAGTTTAGTTTCAGGAAACTTGTCCAATACAGTTTTGCACAGTCTTTGAATATGTATCTTTTGAAAGATCAGTTTTGTGTGTAGTGTTGAATGAATGTAAGTACTTTGTAAGGCAAATCAACACAAGAGTTTATAGTGGATCAGAGACTCAAGCTCCTACATCCACTTTCCCTGATTTAACAGGATAATTCCTTCACTCTTGGAATTAACTTGTTTTATAGTGCCAAGGTGCACTTGATCAATAACACCACTCATTGGTGAATTGATCCCTAGGATGTCTAGAGTCCTAGTACCCTCTTCTCAACTCAGAACTGAACTGTTCTTCTCTCAACAGTCAGCTCCTACCACTTCTACTACTACAACCTTCTCTCTTTCTCACTTGAAAGGGGTAAGGATTGAAGTAAGGTTCCAACTAATGAGATATCCTTTACAATGAAGATCAGTGTATAAGGATAGGATATCTCTCTAAGCTTGTGTATGGATATACAATGAGTTCAGCTTAGAAGAAGTGTTTGAAGACTAAGATAGTCTTTTGAAAGCTTGTAAGTTCTATGAAATTCAGAATACTTGCTCAGTTGGATTGGTAGTTGGATGCTTTCAAATGGTCTTCACACTTCTGTATTTATAGACAAAATGGAGGATTTGCCCGTTGGAGAGGCAGCCCCAAATTGCTATAAATGTCTTCCTTGAGTTCTTCAAATTGGAAGACAGATTCTTGATAGTGACATGTCCTCATTTGGGTAATAAACGGCTTGTAAGACTTTGTCTTCTTTCTGCAGCACTTTTCCCAATGTTTGACTTCTTGTTAGGACTTGGACATGGCTTCTGAAGATTGATCCAATGATAGGACAACATTCCTTATCAAATGGACAACTCTCCTTATCACTATCAGCAGATTTGCTTATCAGCAAGGTTGGCTTGCTCATCTTCAGATGACTTGGCTCTTTCCCTTTCTTTCACTTCAAGTTGATCTTTGGAAGTTGTATTGAGATTCTTTAGGGAATGGTTGTCTTTAACTCTTCAGCATGGTTGACCTTCAATCATTAGAATCTTTGTTCTGGTTCAAACTTGCTGAGACAACTCTTCTGGGACAATTCTCCTGATCAGCATGTTTGTTCTTTTAGCTTCAGAGTTGATGTTTTTACAGAGTTAACCTCTCTGGACAACTCTCCTGATCAGAGCATTTGACTAATCTTGTCCTTTTGAGCTTTGCAATCTTGTTCTTGCATAGAACTAACTCTTCTGGACAACTCTCCTGATCAGAGCATGTGGTTTTCAATGGAGTATGCTTGTCCTTAGTGTTTGTTCCAGATTTGAGCCTTGAGGGGACTTTATCTTGATCATTTTTAAAGCATAGGTTCCCCCTCACATTGTGTTTCTAGTCATCTAAGAGCTGCCTAACATATCAGCTTCTCATCTAGCCTTATGCTATGTGTTCTAACAATCTTAGAACACAATCATCTTGACTTAGGCATGTCTCAGGGGGTTTTGGTATTTAATCAAAACATATATCATTTTATTCCCAACACGATGAAGTCCATTCCTTGGGATTGTCAGGTACGCCGATGGGGTACCTACGCATATTACAACCAAAATCACCAAAATATTACCCATCGACAACCAAATCACAAAATTATTACCCATCGACAACCAAATCACCAAAATATTACACATCTACAACAAAATCACCAAAAATATTACCCATCGACAACCAAATCACAAAAATATTACCCATCGACAACCAAATCACCAAAATATTACACATCTACAACAAAATCACCAAAAATATTACACATCTACAACAAAATCAACAAAATAAACATGCAAGGGTTGAGAATTACCGGTTGTTTTTTTGGAATCCGTTTATTTTGGAAGGACGGGGATGAGAGCGAGTTATCTACAGTGATGACCGTCTGCTCCTTTTGTACCACCGAGCAACTTGCAACTTGACTCTCTATAAGCTCAAATAGGCTAGGCTCACGTTTGGTGGATGCATCGGCCTTCTTCTTCTTCTTTCCTTTTTTGGGTCGACCACGAGTGTCTTCCTTAGGAGGTGGCTCAATAAGAGTCGTAGTCTCGGGGTTTGCAAGCTCCCTCATATGCTTTAAGAAGATGAGTTGCTCCTCCTGAGAGAAGCTCTTATAAACCTCAGCCATGTCGTCTACGGCATCTTCAAAGCGATTTTTGTTGTGGGTGGGAACGGGGTCAACCGATGTGGTGGTTGGGGCAGGCTCCATATCCAACTTCCTCCAAAAGGGATCAATGGCATTCACGGGTATCGGTTTGTCACAGTAAACATACTCCTCAATCTCATGACCACATGGCAAACCGTATACCTTCCTCAAGATGTGTTGGCACTCTTTAGGATCGAATCTGGGTCGTTTGATCACCTTGATTTCATCAAAGATCTTTTGTAGAGCCACAAACGACACCACCCCTCGTAAATAATTGAAAACGTTTGAGGAGAACCTATGTTGAGCAACGTTCAAACTCTTTTCGAAGGAGGCTTTAATTGAAACATGGCAAGCCTCGAATAGAGTGTGACATTTCTCCCAACAGGTCTCAAAATTTCCTAATGAATTGCCGAGCATTCTTTTCAACGCGGCGTGATGGCTTTCGACCCTAATCAGAGAAAATTTAAAACGTTAGGCAACTTATAAATTAAAGTAATAATTTAAATAAAGACAAAAGTATAAACATACCTGTTGGTTGTGGTGTTGCCAAAGTGCATAAATTCATTCGTCCAAGCCCTTACAAACCTCTCTTTATAAGGGTTAATCCAACTATTCAACACGTAATCCACTAGCTTCTTCGGAAATTTGGACTTGAACTTAGCAAGAGCTTCTTCAAAGTCGGCCTGGGTATCGGACCTCCACAAATAGTTGAAATGAAAGTTGAATACCTCCCATTTTTTGACATCTTTAAATGCACCCTTGCAGTTGGCTAGTACATTCCGGTCAATGTGGAATGTACAAAGAAAATGACGGGCTTCAGGAAATTTCTTGGCCACAACATTCATCAATGCAAGCTCACGGTCCGTGATAATAACATCGGGAAGAGAAGATGAGCCCAACAAGTCTCGAAGCACCTCCAATGCCCATTGATAATTTTCTTCTTTCTCATCCATTAGGTACACCGACGCAACACAAAATGTGATCCCAGTCGATGTAACCCCCACAATCTCCAAATAAGGTAGCCGGTACCTATTCGTCTTGTATGTGCAATCTATCATGAGTACCTTCGGAAAAGCATGCACCAGTTGGAGTAAGACGGGATGTGCAAAAAACAACTCGTTAAGAGTGTTTGTCTTCTCACATCTTCGTGTGGCGTGAAAGTAATTTTGCTCGACAAGTTGAATCATCAAGTATTGCAACTAACTACGTCCATTGTATTGATGGATTTTGTGCTTCAACCTTACATTGTAGATCGTTCGAAGAGTCGAGTGATTGTTCTCATTGTTCCTCTTCAACTTCATCAATACATATTTAGGAGGAGCGTGTAATTTTGACATTTCGACAACGAAGTCCTCTTCCTCGGTAGTTAGGCGGCCGACATAAGAATGTCCCTCAAGGTAACGGGATATTGGATGGTTATGTGTACCGCATTTCACCTCTAATCTCCACTGCATCTCACCTTCTTCTGTACCCTTCAACATAAACGGACACCCACATTTCTTGGTGCCCGTAACCTTTTCACTCTTTTCTTGTACCACCTCGTTCTTCTTAGCCTTCTTCTTCATACGAGTTGTAGGCTTCTTCTTTTCACGGTACACACCGCCACGCTCACACGCCAAGAATATACGACCTTTTTTAGTACCTTGGTCGTTATCTGACCGCTTCACAACAATAATTATGTTGTGTTGTTTCCCCGTACTACGCACCCAAGACAAGAGTGCGTCACGAGACTCGAACAAAGCCATATTCGTGAAGACGTCCGTGTAGTCCATAATAATTTCATTACCCTGGACATCATCATTCTCCATTTCAACAACAGAATCATTCGCCCACTCATCATCATAATTGTACTCCTCATACTCCTCTTCGAGACAATATTCGTCCACCCAAACTTCGTCCTTCTCATCACCCAAATTCTGAAATTCAAAAAAACAAAAATTAAGTAATGTTCGAAACTTTGTTCAAAACAAAAGCTTCATGTTCGAAAAAAAGTTCAAAACAACAGCTTTATGTTCGAAAAATAGTTCAAAACAACAGCTTCATGTTCGAAAAAAAGTTCAAAACAAAAGCTTCATGTTCGAAAAATTATTCAAAACAAAAGACCTATGTTCGAAAAAAAGTTCAAAACAAAAGATATTTGTTTTGAACTTTTTTTCGGACAACACGACCATGTCCGAAAAAAAAACACGAACATGGTCGTCTTCTTCGCAGAACCAGTCGCGAAAAGGGGTTTTTTGAAAAACGAAAAATGCAATACATAATGTCAAAATGTATGTCCTAAATGCATATTATTTCAACTACATACCACTATAAAGTCATGAGATGCAAAAAAAACAAGCATAAACACCAACACAAACACTAAAAAACCCTAAACATAAAAACTCTTTCACTTTCGAAAAAAAAACTTTAAAAACATGATAAATAACTTACAAATGAGTCATTGGCACCACCACTCGTAGTCATTACATCATAATCGACCATTTTCGACCCCATGTTAGCTCTAAAAATGGAAATTGCAGAAATGGAAACTTTGGAATTGAGAGTTGTGATGACTCTCTGCATTCTCCCGCAATTTAGAAAGGAGGTGGGTGTACTCATCCGGGGATTTTTTAAAAAATATACAAGAGGGGTAAAAACGTAATTTCGCAGCACCCTTTTCACAAAAAAAAAACTTACCTGGGTGTACTCATAGGATCGCCGGGTGCCTTTAGCCGCGCCCTAACAATAATTATTCTAGCCCATTACCATATCAGTCTGGCCCAATACCTTCGACACATGTTGCCCAGATTACACAGCCCATTCACGCTTGGAAACCTAAGTCTGCACTTCAAGGTAAACCACATAAAAGAAAACTCTCGAAGAGAAGCTTAAAGAAAATTGAGAGAGTGAAATGGGGAGATTTCGTGAAAGAGATTGAATCTGATAGGTTATCTATGAGAAATCAAGTAGGAAATTCATCCAATAGCCAAGCGAATCGACCTCTTTCCCCAAATACCGAGCCTCAGAGCGAAAGCATAAGCATATCCATTGGAGACTCTGGGATCATAAACTGCAATAGGATCTCAGCCAGCAAAAAGGCGAGAGAAGAGGCTCTAAGAATCGTGGAAATAGGCGAGGAAATGGGTCTCGACATAGCGGAAAACAAAGAGGAGCTGTTAGAGAGATTAACAAGTATGGAACTTAGAGATAAATCGGCATACCTGAAAAAGATAGGATGGGGAGACGAGGAGGATATTGATCGTGTTTTTTAATGATCTTTCTGTCATATAATATTAGGGGTTTCGGAGGACGAGTGAAGAAAAACGAGATTAGGGAGTGTATTGCAAAAGAAAAAGTGGAATTTTTGTGCATCCAAGAGACAAAGATGGAGTTTATAAACAGAGAAAAACAGCTTTCACAATGTTTAGAGAGGGGTGGGGCGTTGGAGGTAAAGGGGTGGTGGGGACCTAACAAGGTGAAGTGTTCGGTAGTCAACATGTATATGCCGTGCATCCGCACTGAAAGATATGCAATTTTTGAAGAATGGAAATCAACTTTCAACAACCCGGAGGGTATTCTATGTTTCATGGGGGACTTCAATACGGTGAGAAATACATCGGAACGTAAAGTCTCTGGCCTTACCACCCCTCTGATCGAAAGTTCGAAATTTGAGGAATTCATCTCGGATTGCGGATTGGAAGAACTAAAGCTTTCGGGGAGAAAATTTACTTGGTACAAGGACGATGGATCGGCTGTGTCAAGAATCGACAAAGTTTTGTTTAACACCCTGGGCCTTGCACATTGGAACGATTCATCACTTTGGGCTCTACCGAGATCTCTGTCTGACCACTACGCTCTGGTGGTAAGGAAAAGGATGGTTGATTAGGGACCCAAACCATTCAGGTTTAAAAACTACTGGCTCCTAAATAAGGACTGCCTCAAGCTTGTCGAGGAGAAATGGAAGAGTTATTCGGTGTCTGGACTCGAAAGCTTCAAGACTAAAGAGAAACTGAAGTTCCTCAAACATGATCTCCTAGCCTGGGGAATGTTGGGGGATCGAGAGTTGGACAGAAATATGGAAGAGGGCAGCAAAAGACTACAGGAATTGGACAGAAAAGCAGAGGAAGAAGGGATCCATGATTCAGAAGCTGCTGAGCTTAAGAAATGCAAACAAACTATTAAAGACAGCAGAGTAATGAAAGGTATGCTTCTCCATAAAAAATCCAGGGCAACCTGGATAAAGGATAGCGATGAGAATTCCAAGTTATTTAATTTCATGTATTTGTTAACCAAAGAAGGAAAGTCAACAAAATTGATGGTATCTTTATCAAAGACCAGTGGGTTCAAGGGGTTGCAGAAACTAAATGAGTCGTACATGCTTTCTAGCTTCCAAGAAGCATTTAGAGGGGACCAATGGGAAGGACGACCCAAACTTGGTTCTCTATCTTTCAGGAGAATGAGTAACGAAGATAGGGACTAGTTGGTCAAAGATTTTTCTAACGAAGAGGTGAAGAAGGCAGTGTGGCAATGTACGTGGATCGAATAAGAGCCCTGGACCGGATGGCTTTAATTTCAAATTCATCAAACAATCGTGGGAGGTCGTGAAGGGAGAAATTGTGAATTTCATCAGGGAATTCGGTTCTATTTGTAAGATGGGCAAGGGGTGTAACGCTTCCTTCATCACCCTGATACCCAAAATCCAAAATCCCACCAGAATTGAGGAATTTAGGCCTATCTCACTCGTGGGGTGTATGTACAAAATTGTGTCCAAGCTACTGGCAAATAGGATGAAAAGAGTCATGGAAAAGATTATCTCCCAAGAGCAAACTGCCTTCGTCGCCAATAGACAACTCATGGACGGGGTCGTGATCATCAACGAAGTTATCGAAGAAGTTTGAAAGCACAAGAGAAAAGCATCGATTTTTAATGTGGATTTTTCCAAAGCCTATGACACAATTCACTGGGATTTTATTGATCAGGTCATGTCTAGGATGAATTTCTGCAGTAAATGGAGGAGGTGGATCAGAGAATGTCTCGGGTCAGCTTCGATCTCGGTTTTGGTCAATGGGAGCCCGACAAAGGAATTTTTCCCCTCTAAAGGCCTCCGCCAAGGGGACCCAATCTCACCATTCCTCTTTCTGATAGCAGCGGAAGGAATAAGAGCTTTAGTACAAAGAGCAGTGGACTGCAATCTGTACAACCCTGTAAAAATCGGGAACAACAATGTGGAGGTCAGCCTGCTTCAGTTTGCAGATGACACTATCTTCTTGGGGGAGGGGAATATGAAAAGTTTGGAAGCTTTGAAAGCAGTCTTCAGATGGGTAGAGGTCCTTACGGGGCTGGTCATTAATTTCTCAAAGACTGCGTTATATTCGTTTAACAATCAGGAAAGATGGGAGACGGAGGCAGCACAACTTCTAAACTGTGCTAGAGGTAATATGCCATTTACTTACCTTGCTATCCCCGTTGGGATATCTGCCAAAGACAGGAGAGTGTGGGATCCGATTGTAGCAAAATTCAACAGGAGGATAAGCCAATGGAAGCGCCGAAACTTATCTATGGCGGGTCGAGTCACCCTTATTAACGCGGTTCTTAATGTAACACCTACCTTCACCCTTTCTTTCTACCGAGCCCCTCAAAAAATTATCCGAACCTTAACAAACCTCCAAAGGAGATTCTTATGGGGGTCATGCGAAGAGAAGGGCAAAATTTGCTAGGTCAAGTGGGATAGGTTGTGTGAGAGTAAAGATAAAGGGGGTCTTTGGATTAAAAAAATTGAGTTGTTTAGTATTGCTTTACTTGGTAAATGGCATTGGAGGTTAGCTAAGAATAGGGACCAACTGTGGCATAAAGTGTTAGTGTCTAGGTATGGGGATTCTTTAATCAATGGGAAGGTGGGGTTAGGGAGAGAAGGCAGAAGAGGGAGGGTTAAAATCTCGGGATGGTTTAGTGATGTTTTTAAAATTGAGGGTGGGGAGAGGGGCATTTGTATATGGGAGAATTTGGTTAAATCCTTGGGGGACGGCCGGACGGGGCTAGTGTGAATTTTTGGGGTGATGTATGGTGTGGCGAGGAAACATTGTGTACTGCTTTCCCTAGACTTTTTTTTTCTTTCAAGGGACAAAGGGAAGTGTGTGAGAGAGAGGGCTCTTTGAGTGGGAGAAGAAAGTTGTTAACAGTTTTTATGCAAAACTGGACAGGTTCAAGCCAGTTGAAGGAAAGGACGACAGATGGAGATGGAAACTGGAAGGCGACGGAGTTTACTCGGTTGCATCAGCATATTGTAAACTCACAACAGGCGAAGAGGCAAACCGAAATGAAGACATAAGCTGGAAGGATTTGTGGAAGGCTTGCGCACCTGGGAAGATCAAGATTCTGGCTTGGAAAGTCCTTCAAGGCAGGGCAGCAACGAAGCTTAATCTTGCAAGACGAGGCATGGACCTAGGGAACAATATGTGCAACCTTTATTCTCGTGCGGAGGAAAACGAGAACCACCTGTTCGGGGAGTGTACTTACGCTTACGACCTGTGGGCTAAGATGAGAGGTTGGCTTGGTATTTCGACAGATGGTCACAATAACGCAGGAGTTAACTTTCGCTTGTTCATCGACTCTAAACTGAGAAAAGTGGATGCAAAATGCTGGAATGCTATTTGGATGGGTTTTCTTTGGGGAATTTGGGTATGCAAGAACTATGCTATCTTCAAAAGTGAGCACCAAAGTGTAGAAGAGTGCTTTGAATTGAGTTGCCTGCTTCAATCATTCTCCCTTGAGGACACAAGAGCTACGTACATTTTTAAGAGGGCCAAATGAGGAATTTCTACTTATCTATAATTCTACTATTATACTTTACTGTTATTATCTTGAAGATAATGAGTTTCTTTGTTCAAGAATATATCCCATTAATGAGGAAGTTATAGGGGAATGTATGTACGTCGAAAGTTTAGTCTCATTTGGTCCTTATGCTGAAGATGAAGATAACTTTTGATGTTGAACAAGAGAAGCAAGCCCGGACCAGTACTTTGGAATATCAAAATTACTCCCTCCGTCCGCCTATAAACTTCCCGTTACTTTTTGGCACATAGATTAAGAAAAATGATTAAATAATATATATAGTACAAGTGATGTGATTGGAAGGAGAGAGATAGAGAGAAAACGTAAGATATAAAGTGATGTGTAAGAAAAAGTACTTACCAAAAAGGGTATGGGAAGCTTATAGACGGACGGACCAAAATGGTAAAATGGAAACTTATAGGCGGACAGAGGGAGTACATCTTTGCGTAATGTTGTACCATACTAGTATGTTGGTTTTTGATATAATTGCTATCAATATTGTCTACTTTGAATTACATCTTATCATTTTGTTTATGTACTTTAAATTGCATTGTATCATTTTGTTTTTGAGGTTTCCTTCACTTGAATAGATTGAGTGATGTTGTACCAAACTGGATGTTGATTTTTGATGTAATTGTTGCCAATATTGTCTACTTTGAACTACATCTTTTCATTTTGTTTATGTACTTTGAATTACATTGTATCATTGTGTTTTTGAGGTTTCCTTCACTTGAATAGATTAATTGAGTAATGTTGTACCAAACTAGATGTTGGTTTTTGATGTAATTATTGGCAATAATGTCTACTTTGAACTACATCTAATCATTTTATTTGTGTACTTTGAATTACATCATATCATTGTGTTTTGAGGTTTCATTCACATCTATTCAATTATCTAGCTTCACCTTAGCAGAAGTAGAAAGTTAATTCTTTGTATCAGGTTATGGAGAGACGGGGAAAGAAATTGAATGAACTGCAGGGACACGTGGCTGTCAACTGGAGCATAAGCTCAGGTTCTTATACTCTTATATTTTACACTTTCTAGTGTTTGGTGTCATGCAATTGACATAAATTTTGTTGTCGCCTGCCACGTGCTGCTATAGCATATATATCTAGAATACATACTCTATATATATGAGTTATTCAGAGAAGATGTGGTGAATCACTATTTATTTATTTTTTGAAAGGAAAAAGAATGTTATTAATGTAATAGAGTACTAGGAGTACTCATTGTAGAGTTTATCAATTACATCTGATGAATGCTGCTATGAAGTGAGAAACACCAGACAAAGTTACAAAATGCAATACAGTATTTTAGGTGCAAACAAATCTTGGGGTCGCTATTTATTAATTATGAACGCCATACAAATAGGGGCAATTACGGAGAAAAATGGACCAATCGAATCATTTCAATAAGTTAATTTAAGAGATTGAAAATTATAACTTTGATTTTTAGTGATTAATTAACCATTTAAAGAACTACAACATTGTATTTGCATTCAACCAAATATAACATAATTAATGATTTGTGTGTGCGCGTGTATTTTGAATGAGTTATAGAAATATAAACAGTATACTATCATTGCCAAATTACCCCACTATTATGGAAGAGCTGCAGGGAAATATGGTTGTCAATTTTGAGTGGAACCTTAGGTTTGTATATTTGTATATATATTTGCATTGTCAAGTGTTACTTATTATGCAATCGTCATCATATCTTGGAAAAAAAAATGGATATGGATAAAGATAAAGACATAAGATGAGAAATTTTGTGGGTTCAAGTCTTTCTACTTTCACTCATTGTGTTTCTACTTTAGAAATATATGACTATATGTTGGTTTTTGATGTAATTTTCTACTTTCAATTCCTTATCATTGTGTTTTTCTAATTTGAATTGCATCCTAACATTGTGTATTGTGGAGTTTCTTTCTCGTATCTGGTTTACTCAATTTAAGGGCCGGGAGTTTGATACTCCATTGCAAAAAAATATGTTTGTAAGCATCAAAACCAACAAACCTGAACAAATTGTTCATTTTCCTCAAGAAATTATTGAAGGTATATTGTTAAGGCTTTCAGTAAAACCCCTATTGTTCTTTAATAGGCAGTGAAGGTTTTGTCAAAGCCCATCTTCAAAAATTCAAGAGAAAAAACAAGTCTTCCCCACCACAGGATCATTTCAAACCCTAAGGTCCCTAATATTTACCCTCATAGAGTACTAATGCATTCTTCTTGGCCCTCATTGTTAAATAAGCCAGTTGTTGATTCATTTGCATTTAATGATCCATTGGATATTCTATGATATTTGACTAAGTTTGTTAGTTGTTGTGATGGGCTTGTCCGCGTTCTTCTAAATAGCCATTTCTTTTTCTTGTGGAATCCGTCCATGAGAATGTCCAAGAAATTGCCTAATGCAAATAATAGATTGCATGGCAAGGTAATAACCAGATAGGGATTTGGTTACGATGAGTCCTGTTGGTCCCTAAGTTGAGTTAATATCGAGGGAAGCTAAAGAAAATGTCTAGAGGGGGGTGAATAGACTTTTCTAAAATCTTTCGATATATCAGAATTACAATGTGCGGAATACGAAATTAACAATGAGCCCAATTCTAGTTTATACTCAACTTATTTCGAGAACTCTGTTTCAGTGTTTACTCAACTTGTCTTGTTCAGACGTGTATTTAGGCAATTAAACAATTAATCAATTAATCAACAAACAAAACAGTAAAGTAAATCAAACACGAGATTTTATAGTGGTTCGACAACTTGTCTACATCCACTCTCACAACCCAGTTGTGACATTCTTATTAACTCGTCTAATGGAGTAATATGTTCTTGTAGCTTTAAGTCCCAAGAAATAAGACTTAGATCTTCTCGACAACACTTCCAAGTGCCTCTTCGATCTTACTAGCGATTTACAAGTATCTAGCAACTTGAAACAGTAAAACAAAAATAAAACTTCTCTTCGTTCAGTAGTAGCCTTCTTCGATCTTCACTTGTCTTGTGTAGCTTCACTTTCTGAACTTCAATCTCTGAGAGTAATTTCTTCACTTGAATGTAGAATATTAATGCTTTTGTAGTTTTTCAGTAGTCTTTAATCAATTAATACCTTGAGGTATTTATAGACTTCCAATTTCAAGAACTTTCAGTTGTGTAACCAACTTTTCTTGAAAACTAACTTGTAACCGATTCTTCCACGCGTTTCTTCAGTTAATTAGTTATTCCTTAACTAACTCTTCAATCTTTATCTTTAACACGCGTTTCTGTAACTAACTTCAGTCTTCTTGTCTTGTCTTGTCTTGTTGAGTCGCACCTGTCTTGTCTAGTAGTAGTAGACTTCTTCTTCTACTTGTCTTGTGCAGTAGACTTCTTTAGATTACAATATAGAACTAATCTAGTCTTATCATCTAATCCTAACAAGACTATTACATTACATTAAGCTCTTGTTACAAAGCTTAGTCATCTTAGAAAACTATACTTCAATATATTTTTACATAAAACAATCATGAGCTTCTATACAGTAATTAAATCATAGCTCAATAACAAATTAATCAGTTAATATACACAAATATGAAGTACTTATAATTCGTACTTATCTTTCAATAATACTTGTCTTTTAAAAACTAGTACTTGTCTTGTGAACTAGTACTTGTCTTGTGAACTCTACTGATCTGTTCAAGATGACTTCTCTTAACTAGACTAGATCAGTCAACACTTAGAAAATATTCAAGTCTACTTTTGGCTTATCAAAACTTCATCTTTATCTTTTATCATTATTTAGGACTTGTTCTAGGATTCATATCCCAACAAGTCCAATAATGATTACAAAGTTTGCGATTATCTTCTGTCACATGAACGCCAGAGACAACCAGCGGGTTATTAGTAGAATCTTCAGTTTGAAGAATAATTCATGGAGTATATTCATGAATGATGGTGATTCTCGAAATTGTTTTGGTGAAGTAGGGAAGCTTGCAAATGGAAATCTTTACTGGGCTGTCAACCAGGAATGGGATATCGTTTCTTTCGATTTGAAGAATAAAGTGTATGGAATGGTTGAACAACCAAGTTATTTGAAAGAGTATGATTACCAATCTCTGGCAGGGATAGCAGGATGCCTTAGTGTACTTGGTGAATATAGAGGTTTGCACTCAGATCGATATTTGGGTTATGAAAGGAGTATGCGGTGAAAGAGTCTTTGCTTTCATTCTCAATCCCGTTCTGCCCAGGTACAAATGGGGAAATTTGAGACGAATTGAATACAAGACAAATATTAAAAAAAATATTGCAACAAAAAATTAATTAAATAAAAACCATCGCAAATTTGAGACGAATTGAATTTCCGTCAAAAATGAAATAATAAAAAAAGTTCGTCACATATTTGAGACGAGTTTTTCTATTTTCACTCATTTGTTTTTGGTTGTGTCACTCTCGATATCCATAGCAGTTGGAAAATGCCATGAATTGCGGAAGTTGGAATTCAAAAAACCCATAATGCCCTTAATCTCATTATTTATATTAATTGCTTGATTTAAAACTAAATCGAATTTTTGAAATTCCATAAAATGGGCAACTAGTTAATTCCTAGAATTTAGGTTATGATAACAGAAAGTCACTCACTTTCCAAATTCGAAAATTAAATTATCAGATTCTTTGTTATTCCCTGAAATCGTTTCTGTAAAATTGCCCAACTTCCATTTTCAAAATCGATTTTCGAGTTTCGTATATGCACTGAAATTTCCCAAATTGAATTTTCAATCTCTGAAAACCATCCAGGAATAACGGAGGAGATAGAGTCGGGTAGCACCGTCGTAGTGCCGTTATTCTGTTCCATATCGACCGAAGTGGCGTCGTTCTGTTCCTCCTCCCGCTGTCTCTTCACCGGAAACTCAGTCACGGATTCAGTCCCTTTTGCCATTGAAGGATGTGAGTGTGTGTATATTCACGCAGTGAGTGTGTGAGAGATGATAGGAGGTATCCAATACTTTTCTATTGCTTTTTATACTTCGATTATTGTTCATATCATCAAATCATTCATTGATATGACTCTATTAGTTATTTACCCCCCATCTAATTGGCTACCGTTACAATTTACATTTCATGATGATTAGCAAAATATTATCCTTAATACTTAATATGCCCCCTCAAGATGGAGACGTATCAACGACTCCAATCTTGGACAGAAGAAGGCGAAGCTGAGGGCAAGGTAGAGGCTTGGTGAGAGCATCGGCGAGTTGATCAGATGAGGAGACGTGAGAGACACGAAGCGAGGAGTGCTGAATCAAGTCTCTAACAAAGTGGTAGTCAATAGCAATGTGTTTCATCCGAGAGTGGAAGACAGGGTTGGAGCAAAGGTAGGTAGCCCAATGTTGTCATAGTAGATAGCAGGTGTAGAGGATTCTGGAACACAGAGCTCAAAGAGAAGAGATCGGGTCCATTGGAGTTCAGCAGCAGCGGAGGTAATGGCACGATATTCTGCCTCAGTGGAAGAGCGAGCAACAGACCGTTTCTTACGAGAGGACCAAGATATCGGGTTTGCCCCAAGATAGACAATGTAGGAACCATTGGAGGTTCGATCATTACAGTCCCCAACCCAATCAGCATCAGTGAAACAGTGAAGGGCAGAGGAGGATTGTCGACGGAGGAGGATACCTAGAGACCGAGAGTCGTTTAGGTATCTGAGAAGCCGCTTGACAGCACTCCAATGACTTTCAGTGGAAGCATGCATGAACTGGGAGAGTTTGTTAGCAGCAAAGGCGATGTCCGGACGAGTAAAGAGAATATACTGAAGACTGCCAAGGGCCTGGCGGTAGACAGTTGCATCAGCCGGGGGGTCCCATCATTAAGTAAGAGGTTGACTCCTGGTTGCAGAGGTGTTTGAACGGGCTTTGAGTCAAGCATGTTGTATTTCGCAAGAAGATCAGTTGTATACTTTCGTTGCACAAGCCTGCAGGATGAAGATGTTCGAAGAACTTCCACACCAAGGAAGTATGAGATGTTCCCAAGGTCCTTGACTTAAAATTTTGATGCCCAAGCAGAGACAACTGAGTTCAAGAAGGGAGGTGAATTTCCAGTGAGAATCAGATCATCGACATACACCAAAAAATAGACAAGAACACCCTGATTGTTGTAGACGAAAAGTGAGGTATCTGACTTTGTGTGAATGAACCCCAGAGTGGCAAGGAAGGTGTGAAGAGCATAGTACCACGTTCTAGGTGCCTTTTTGAGGCCATATATGGATTTCTGAAGCTTGCAAACATAGGAAGGGAAGTTTGAATTCAAGAAACCCGGAGGCTGAGCCATGTACACTTCATCCAGGAGACTAAGCCAATGGAAGCGCCGAAACTTATCTATGGAGGGTCGAGTCACCCTTATTAACGCGGTTCTTAATGCAACACCTACCTTCACCCTTTCTTTCTACCGAGCCCCTCAAAAAATTATCCGAACCTTAACAAACCTCCAAAGGAGATTCTTATGGGGGTCATGCGAAGAGAAGAGCAAAATTTGCTAGGTCAAGTGGGATAGGGTGTGTGAGAGTAAAGATAAATGGGGTCTTTGGATTAAAAAAATTGAGTTGTTTAATATTGCTTTACTTGGTAAATGGCATTGGAGGTTAGCTAAGAATAGGGACCAACTGTGGCATAAAGTGTTAGTGTCTAGGTATGGGGATTCTTTAATCAATGGGAAGGTGGGGTTAGGGAGAGAAGATAGAAGAGGGAGGGTTAAAATCTCGGGATGGTTTAGTGATGTTTTTAAAATTGAGGGTGGGGAGAGGGGCAATTGGATAGGGGAGAATTTGGTTAAATCCTTGGGGGACGGCCGGACGGGGCTAGTGTGAATTTTTGGGGTGATGTATGGTGTGGCGAGGAAACATTGTGTACTGCTTTCCCTAGACTTTTTTTGCTTTCAAGGGACAAAGGGAAGTGTGTGAGAGAGATGGGTCAGTGGGGGGAACGGGGTCAATGGGTTTGGAATCTAGTTTGGAGAAGAGGGCTCTTTGAGTGGGAAAAGGAAGTTGTTAACAGTTTTTATGCAAAACTGGACAGGTTCAAGCCAGTTGAAGGAAAGGACGACAGATGGAGATGGAAACTGGAAGGCGACGGAGTTTACTCGGTTGCATCAGCATATCGTAAACTCACAACAGGCGAAGAGGCAAACCGAAATGAAGACATAAGCTGGAAGGATTTGTGGAAGGCTTGCGCACCTGGGAAGATCAAGATTCTGGCTTGGAAAGTCCTTCAAGGCAGGGCAGCAACGAAGCTTAATCTTGCAAGACGAGGCATGGACCTAGGGAACAATATGTGCAACCTTTGTTCTCGTGCGGAGGAAAACGAGAACCACCTGTTCGGGGAGTGTACTTACGCTTACGACCTGTGGGCTAAGATGAGAGGTTGGCTTGGTATTTCGACAGCTGGTCACAACAACGCAGGAGTTAACTTTCGCTTATTCATCGACTCTAAACTGAGAAAAATGGATGCAAAATGCTGGAATGCTATTTGGATGAGTTTTCTTTGGGGAATTTGGGTATGCAAGAACTATGCTATCTTCAAAAGTGAGCACCAAAGTGTAGAAGAGTGCTTTGAATTGAGTTGCCTGCTTCAATCATTCTCCCTTGAGGACACAAGAGCTACGTACATTTTTAAGAGGGCCAAATGAGGAATTTCTACTTATCTATAATTCTACTATTATACTTTACTGTTATTATCTTGAAGATAATGAGTTTCTTTGTTTAAGCATATATCCCATTAATGAGGAAGTTATAGGGGAATGTATGTACGTCGAAAGTTTAGTCTCATTTGGTCCTTATGCTGAAGATGAAGATAGCTTTTGATGTTGAACAAGAGAAGCAAGCCCGGACCAGTACTTTGGAATATCAAAATTACTCCCTCCGTCCGCCTATAAACTTCCCGTTCCTTTTTGGCACATAGATTAAGAAAAATGATTAAATAATATATATAGTACAAGTGATGTGATTGGAAGAAGGAGAGAGATAGAGAGAAAAAGTAAGATATAAAGTGATGTGTAAGAAAAAGTACTTACCAAAAATGGTATGGGAAGCTTATAGACGGACGGACCAAAATGGTAAAATGGGAAACTTATAGGCGGACAGAGGGAGTACATCTTTGCGTAATGTTGTACCATACTAGTATGTTGGTTTTTGATATAATTGCTATCAATATTGTCTACTTTGAATTACATCTTATCATTTTGTTTATGTACTTTAAATTGCATTGTATCATTTTGTTTTTGAGGTTTCCTTCACTTGAATAGATTGAGTGATGTTGTACCAAACTGGATGTTGATTTTTGATGTAATTGTTGCCAATATTGTCTACTTTGAACTACATCTTTTCATTTTGTTTATGTACTTTGAATTACATTGTATCATTGTGTTTTTGAGGTTTCCTTCACTTGAATAGATTAATTGAGTAATGTTGTACCAAACTAGATGTTGGTTTTTGATGTAATTATTGGCAATAATGTCTACTTTGAACTACATCTAATCATTTTGTTTGTGTACTTTGAATTACATCATATCATTGTGTTTTGAGGTTTCATTCACATCTATTCAATTATCTAGCTTGACCTTAGCAGAAGTAGAAAGTTAAATCTTTGTATTAGGTTATGGAGAGACGGGGAAAGAAATTGAATGAACTGCAGGGACACGTGGCTGTCAACTTGAGCGTAAGCTCAGGTTCTTATACTCTTATATTTTACACTGTCTAGTGTTTGGCGTCATGCAATTGACATAAATTTTGTTGTCGCCTGCCACGTGCTGCTATAGCATATATATCTAGAATACATACTCTATATATATGAGATTTTTTTTTGGAAGGAAAAACGTGATTTCATTAAGAAAGCCGAGCACCAGTGGTACTCAAAAGGAGAGTGTCAAAATACATGCTAAGAAGCAAAAATAAAAGGCACCATTCCTAAGCTATATTTTGATCTTCAATCGAAGTGTTAGGCACATACAACCCTTGGGTTGGCGCACCAGTCCTGGAATGTGTTTGCTGTCGGGCATTCTTTCTGTAGGTTGAAGATACTCCAAGCTTTGGCTCTGATTTCGTCGAACGTCTTCTCCGGCTTCAGGTCCTCATTCGAAAATATTTTCTTATTCCGAGCGCTCCAAATATACCACACCGTCATACTCCAAATGCACTCCAAGATGAATCCCTTACGTCTAGCTGCAAGTATGCCACAAAATTGATGGAAGTGGGCTGCGGGTCTAGGCTGAAACGGCATGTTGCAATTGAGCCAGCGCTTAAGTAACCTCCATATGGTGCAGGAAAATCGGCAGTCGAAGAACAAATGTTGATGAGTCTCCTCGGCTGCTTCACAGAGTGCACAAGATATGTCATCACCGCTTCTTAAAATATTTTTCCTCCGTAGCTCATTTCGAGTGGCAATCCGTCCCCGAATCACTTTCCAAGCTAGGCCTGAAAACTTGGGAGGGGTCGCCTTATTCCACAGCGTTCTAAAGGCAGCTAATGCGTCTTCTTGGAGGGGTTGTGTTCGTGCCGAGAGGCCTTGGCCCCCGTAAGCTGACTTAGCGCTGTAGATGCCATCTCTAGTAAGGTTCCACCTCCATGTATCTGTGGTTGCAGGTTGTAGATTAGTATTCCCAAGTGCATTGAGAAGTTCTGTAGCCATTGTTTCCTCTCGGGCGAAGAGAGGTCTTCTCCATGAAATACTCCAGTTCCAGTTGTTGTCTTGGGGTCGCTATTTATTAATTATGAACGCCATACAAATAGGGGCAATTACGGAGAAAAATGGACCAATCGAATCATTTCAATAAGTTAATTTAAGAGATTGAAAATTATAACTTTGATTTTTAGTGATTAATTAACCATTTAAAGAACTACAACATTGTATTTGCATTCAACCAAATATAACATAATTAATGATTTGTGTGTGCGCGTGTATTTTGAATGAGTTATAGAAATATAAACAGTATACTATCATTGCCAAATTACCCCACTATTATGGAAGAGCTGCAGGGAAATATGGTTGTCAATTTTGAGTGGAACCTTAGGTTTGTATATTTGTATATATATTTGCATTGTCAAGTGTTACTTATTATGCAATCGTCATCATATCTTGGAAAAAAAAATGGATATGGATAAAGATAAAGACATAAGATGAGAAATTTTGTGGGTTCAAGTCTTTCTACTTTCACTCATTGTGTTTCTACTTTAGAAATATATGACTATATGTTGGTTTTTGATGTAATTTTCTACTTTCAATTCCTTATCATTGTGTTTTTCTAATTTGAATTGCATCCTAACATTGTGTATTGTGGAGTTTCTTTCTCGTATCTGGTTTACTCAATTTAAGGGCCGGGAGTTTGATACTCCATTGCAAAAAAATATGTCAGTAAACATCAAAACCAACAAACCTGAACAAATTGTTCATTTTCCTCAAGAAATTATTGAAGGTATATTGTTAAGGCTTTCAGTAAAACCCCTATTGTTCTTTAATAGGCAGTGAAGGTTTTGTCAAAGCCCATCTTCAAAAATTCAAGAGAAAAAACAAGTCTTTCCCACCACAGGATCATTTTAAACCCTAAGGTCCCTAATATTTACCCTCATAGAGTACTAATGCATTCTTCTTGGCCCTCATTGTTAAATAAGCCAGTTGTTGATTCATTTGCATTTAATGATCCATTGGATATTCTATGATATTTGACTAAGTTTGTTAGTTGTTGTGATGGGCTTGTCCGCGTTCTTCTAAATAGCCATTTCTTTTTCTTGTGGAATCCGTCCATGAGAATGTCCAAGAAATTGCCTAATGCAAATAATAGATTGCATGGCAAGATAATAACCAGATAGGGATTTGGTTACGATGAGTCCAATAATGATTACAAAGTTTGCGATTATCTTCTGTCACATGAATGCCAGAGACAACCAGCGGGTTATTAGTAGAATCTTCAGTTTGAAGAATAATTCATGGAGTATATTCATGAATGATGGTGATTCTCGAAATTGTTTTGGTGAAGTAGGGAAGCTTGCAAATGGAAATCTTTACTGGGCTGTCAACCAGGAATGGGATATCGTTTCTTTCGATTTGAAGAATAAAGTGTATGGAATGGTTGAACAACCAAGTTATTTGAAAGAGTATGATTACCAATCTCTGGCAGGGATAGCAGGATGCCTTAGTGTACTTGGTGAATATAGAGGTTTGCACTCAGATCGATATTTGGGTTATGAAAGGAGTATGCCGTGAAAGAGTCTTTGCTTTCATTCTCAATCCCGTTCTGCCCAGGTACAAATGGGGAAATTTGAGACGAATTGAATACAAGACAAATATTAAAAAAAATATTGCAACAAAAAATTAATTAAATAAAAACCATCGCAAATTTAAGACGAATTGAATTTCCGTCAAAAATGAAATAATAAAAAAACGTTCGTCGCATATTTGAGACGAGTTTTTCTATTTTCACTCATTTGTTTTTGGTTGTGTCACTCTCGATATCCATAGCAGTTGGAAAATGCCATGAATTACGGAAGTTGGAATTTAAAAAACCCATAATGCCCTTAATCTCATTATTTATATTAATTGCTTGATTTAAAACTAAATCGAATTTTTGAAATTCCATAAAATTGGCAACTAGTTAATTCCTAGAATTTAGGTTATGATAACAGAAAGTCACTCACTTTCCAAATTCGAAAATTAAATTATCAGATTCTTTGTTATTCCCTTAAAAATCGTTTCTGTAAAATTGCCTAACTTCCATTTTCAAAATCGATTTTCGAGTTTCGTATATGCAGTGAAATTTCCCAAATTGAATTTTCAATCTCGAAAAACCATCCAGGAATAAAGGAGGAGATAGAGTCGGGTAGCGTCGTCGTAGTGCCGTTATTCTGTTCCATATCGACCGAAGTGGCGTCGTTCTGTTCCTCCTCCCGCTGTCTCTTCACCGGCAACTCAGTCACGGATTCAGTCCCTTTTGCCATTGAAGGATGTGAGTGTGTGTATATTCACGCAGTGAGTGTGTGAGAGATGATAGGAGGTATCCAATACTTTTCTATTGCTTTTTATACTTCGATTATTGTTCATATCATCAAATCATTCATTGATAGTATGCACATGCACTAAATACTGCATTGACACATATCCTACCTGTGCATTAACTTTTGCATTTGAAACATGTATAGACATGTCGACTCTTGTGCACAAACATATTCTACCGATAATTAAGTGTTTAAATGATATGCACCTACTCGCGCATATTATTATGTATGCACATGATATATGTCTGCAATGTCTTAGTTGTTGATAGTTTACGTGGTTCTATAGTTAAAAGGTTACAAGTTCATATGAATATGCATTCGACACTGCATATATGTGGGTTTAAATGCAGATTTCCAGAATCCCTTAACTTAACAAAATTAAACGAAATAAATGGAGAGACCTACCTTTTAGGAATGTTTTTAAATTTTAGAATGTGAAAGATTTTCGGGAATTCGAGAAATTGCATTTAAGAATTGATTGGATGTTTAGTTGACTAATAATTGTGTATTTTATAAATTCGAAATTTCAAAATATGGTGGAAGGGCATAATTGACAAAAAATTCAAATTTTGACTTTATTAGATTAAAAAAATTATGTTAGGTTCTATTAGAGAAAAGATGGGGTGATATGACTCTATTAGTTATTTACCCCCCCATCTAATTGGCTACCGTTACAATTTACACTAATGATGATTTACCGTTACGATTTACACTAATGATGATTTACCGTTACGATTTACACTAATGATGATTTATCGTTACAATTTACATTTAATGATGATTAGCAAAATATTATCCTTAATACTTAATATGCCCCCTCAAGATGGAGACGTGTCAACGACTCCAATCTTGGACAGAAGAAGGCGAAGCTGAGGGCAAGGTAGAGGCTTGGTGAGAGCATCGGCGAGTTGATCAGACGAGGAGACGTGAGAGACACGAAGCAAGGAGTGCTGAATCAAGTCTCTAACAAAGTGGTAGTCAATAACAATGTGTTTCATCCGAGAGTGGAAGACAGGGTTGGAGCAAAGGTAGGTAGCCCAATGTTGTCACAGTAGATAGCAGGTGTAGAGGATTCTGGAACACAGAGCTCAAAGAGAAGAGATCGGGTCCATTGGAGTTCAGCAGCAGCGGAGGTAATGGCACGATATTCTGCCTCAGTGGAAGAGCGAGCAACAGACCGTTTCTTGCGAGAGGACCAAGATATCGGGTTTGCCCCAAGATAGACAATGTAGGAACCATTGGAGGTTCGATCATTACAGTCCCCAACCCAATCAGCATCAGTGAAACAGTGAAGGGCAGAGGAGGATTGTCGACGGAGGAGGATACCTAGAGACCGAGAGTCGTTTAGGTATCTGAGAAGCCGCTTGACAGCACTCCAATGACTTTCAGTGGAAGCATGCATGAACTGGGAGAGTTTGTTAGCAGCAAAGGCGATGTCCGGACGAGTAAAGAGAAGATACTGAAGACTGCCAAGGGCCTGGCGGTAGACAGTTGCATCAGCCGGGGGGTCCCATCATTAAGTAAGAGGTTGACTCCTGGTTGTAGAGGTGTTTGAACGGGCTTTGAGTCAAGCATGTTGTATTTCGCAAGAAGATCAGTTGTATACTTTCGTTGCACAAGCCTGCAGGATGAAGATGTTCGAAGAACTTCCACACTAAGGAAGTATGAGATGTTCCCAAGGTCCTTGATTTAAAATTTTGATGCCAAAGTAGAGACAACTGAGTTCAAGAAGGGAGGTGAATTTCCAGTGAGAATCAGATCATCGACATACACCAAAAAATAGACAAGAACACCTTGATTGTTGTAGACGAAAAGTGAGGTATCTAACTTTGTGTGAATGAACCCCAGAGTGGCAAGGAAGGTGTGAAGAGCATAGTACCACGTTCTAGGTGCCTGTTTGAGACCATATATGGATTTCTGAAGCTTGCAAACATAGGAAGGGAAGTTTGAATTCAAGAAACCCGGAGGTTGAGCCATGTACACTTCATCCAGGAGAGCTCCATGTAGGAAGGCATTGTTAACATCAAACTGGCCAAGAGGCCAGTTCTGGGCAACAACAAGGCTGAGAATGATGCAGACTGTTGCGTGCTTAGCCACCGGCCTGAAAGTTTCTGAGAAGTCAATGCTAGGGCGCTGATGGAAGCCTTTAGCGACAAGTCGAGCCTTATATTTATCAACGGAGCCATCTGGATTGCATTTCACACGAAACACCACTTGCAGCCAATGAGATTCTGAGAACTAGAGGGAGGGACTAGATCTCATGTGCCATTCTTGAGAAGAGCTGTAAATTCATTAGACATATCAGTTCTCCAGCGGGAGTCAGACATAGCTTGAGAAATAGTTTGTGGTTCAATATCAGATTGGAGAGAAGTGGTAAGACCATACCGTGGATTTGGCTTAAATATGTTATTACGAGCCCGAGTAATCATAGGGTGTGATGGGGCCGGTGAGGTGGGCCGATCAGGGGACGGTGGCCCAAGCATCTCGACAGGAACGGGCTCCATAGCAGGAGGTGTGTGAGGGACCGAGAGAGGAGTGGGAATGGGGCCAGAGTCTGGAGTGGGTAGAGATGAGGGAGATGACAAATTCTGGCTGGAAAATGGGAACTCGTTTTCAACAAACTCAACATGGCGGGAAGTGTATATGCGTGAGGTGAACAGGTCAAGACATAGATAGGCACTTTGAGTGTTGGAGTATCCCAAGAAGACACAAGAAGTAGATTGAGGTTCAAGTTTGTGAGTTGTGTAAGGACGAAGCAATGGGAAGCACTTGCATCTAAAAACAAGGAGTTTGGAAAGATTTGGTGGAGAGTGGAAGAGAATTTCAAAGGATGACCTAAGAGTGAGGCCAACTTTGGGGAGGCGGTTTATGAGGTAAGTAGCAGCGGAAAGACCAAAGGGCCAGTAAGAGAGAGGTACGAAGGCATGACGCAGCAAAGCGAGGCCAGTGTCAACTATGTGACGATGACGTCGTTCAGAGGCACCGTTATGTTCAGGGGTATGGGGTGGGGTGGTAACATGATAGATGCTATGGGTTGTAAGAAAAGGACGGAGGGCAATATATTCACCACCATTATCAGGGTAGAGAGTTATGATTTTGGTGGCAAGTGTGTTTCCTACAAGTGCTTTGAAGGGAGGAGTGGGAATGGGGCCAGAGTTTGGAGTGGGTAGAGATTGGGGAGACGACAAATTCTGGCTGGAAAATGGGAACTCGTTTTCAACAAACTCAACATGGCGGGAAGTGTATATGCGTGAGGTGGACAGGTCAAGACATATATAGGCACTTTGAGTGTTGGAGTATCCCAAGAAGACACAAGGAGTGGATCGAGGTTCACGTTTGTGAGTTGTGAAAGGACAAAGCCGTGGGAAGCACTTGCATCCAAAAACACGGAGTTTGGAAAGATTTGGTGGCGAGTGGAAGCGAATTTCAAAGGATGACTTAAGAGTGAGGCCAACTTTGGGGAGGCGGTTTATGAGGTAAGTAGCAGCAGAAAGAGCAAAGGGCCAGTAAGAGAGAGGTATGGAGGCATGACACAACAAAGTGAGGCCAGTGTCAACTATGTGACGATGACGTCGTTTAGAGGCACCGTTATGTTCAGGTGTATGGGGTGGGGTGGTAACATGATGGATGCCATGAGTTGTAAGAAAAGGACGGAGGGCAATATATTCACCACCATTATCAGAGTAGAGAGTTATGATTTTGGTGGCAAGTGTATTTTCTACAAGTGCTTTGAAGGCAACGAATGTGGCATGAACATCTGACTTACGTTTTAGTGGATAAAGCCAAATATATTTTGTAAAGTGATCAACAAAAAACACATAATATTTATAGCCATCAGTAGATAACACAGGAGAAGTCCAAACATCAGAAAAGATTAATTGCAAGGGTGTAGTAGAAGAAAGAGTTGAATCAGAAAAAGGCAACTTGTGGCTCTTAATACATTTGCAAGAGTCACATGAAAAACTTAATTTATTGTCCAACACAAGTTTATTTGAGGAAATAACAGAATGTAAAATTTTGGATGAAGGGTGACCTAGCCGAGCATGCCAGATCGGGATGGGTAGTTTGGAGGCCGTGAGGGCCGAGGGAGATCCACACACATCACCAGGCCATAAGTAGAGTCCGTTAACGCGAGGACCGCGAAGGCGAACGACCCCAACGACGATCCCTCACCTGAAAATCACAATTTGAAAATGGAACCACAACATCATTTTTGGCACAAAGACGAGAAACGGAAACAAGATTGCGAGATATGCAAGGAACATGAATCACATCAGTGAATAATAATTTAGGGCAAGCAGAAAAGGACAAGGAACCAATATTCGAAATGCACAGACCATAACAATTTCCAATCACAACACTGTCATTGCCATCATATGGGGAATGGAGCGCAAGTTTGGCAAGATCAGAGGTGATATGATGAGAAGCACCTGAATCAAGGATCCACTCAGAATTAGAAGGAGCCGACGTGGCCGTGTGAGCGGATGGTGATGCATAGGCTTTGCGGGCAGCAGTCGGTGGGGGCTGGACAGTGTTGGAGATGACCTGGTAGTCCCCACACTTACGAGCATAATGACCGGGGACTCCACAATGTAGACACTTGCCCATGTAGGGGCGAGGAGTGTAGGCTGGAGATGATTGAACGAAGTGGCCTTGCTGCTGGAATGTTTGGGAGGATGGGTGAGCAGGCTGCTGATGTCGAAACTTAGATTTCTGGTGAGAGATACGTCCACCAGGGGTGCCAAGAGGAGGGCAGTGGCTGGAATTGTAGGATGAGCAGTGGATCGATCAGCCATCTGTGCTTCAGAACTTAGAAGTTTATCGTGAAGTTTGTCAAAATCAATAGTAGTGTCACGGGCTTGAATAGCATGAGAGAGTTCCTTATATGTATCATCCAGTCCAGTCAATACAGTGAGAACAATGTCCTCCGGATCAGTGGTGACGCCAAGTAAAGAGAGTTAATCAACAAAGCCACGAATTTCAAGCATATAATTTGAGACAGAGCGGGTACCTTTTGATTGATTGCGAAGTTTGGTTTTGAGGGCAAGTATGCGCCCACGAGACGGCTTGCCGGCCGTAGGTCTTGACAAGAGTTGCCCAGGCATTGGCAGAGGTTTTGGCACCAGCGATGAGGGAGATGAGCGAGGGGGAGAATTCACTGAGTATGGCGCTGAAGATCAATTGATCTTGATGAATCCAGGTGGTGTAGAGTGGATTCAGGGTAGTGGTGGTGCCTTCGGTGATGGTGGCCGAGGGACACACATTGGTGCCATCTAAAAATTCGAGCAGCCCATATCCCGTGAGAAGGCTGTTGAATTGGAGGCTCCATGCCGTGAAGTTGGTGGAGGTGAGTTTGTGAGGGAGTTGGGAAGAGATGTTGAAGGCGATGAGGGATGTGATGGTGGCGTTATTCTGTTCGGCGAGGACAACAGTGGGAGGAACAGGTGTGTCGTTGGCCATTGATGAATCTGGACAGAAAGGTGGGTTAAGGGAGTGGGCGGTTGATCCACAAATTGTGGAGAAATTAGGTTTTGGGAGAATGTTTGACCGATAAAAAAAGGACAAGTATCAGATTTTGTGACGTTAGTCAAAAAATGGTTCTGATACCATAAAGAGAATGATTGAAATGTTGATTTACATTGACAAGGATACTCCTATTTATATTACATTGAGAGGGGTGTGATCCCATCTAACTGGCTACCGTTACGATTTACACTAATGATGATTTACTGTTACGATTTACACTATTGATGATTTACCGTTACAATTTACATTTAATGATGATTAGTAAAATATTATCTTTAATACTTAATACCAATTGCGTACTTTGGATGGAAGAAAAACCTTCTGAGTGAATGCTGGTTTTGATGTAACTGTCTACTTGAACTGCATCTTTTATCATTTCAATAATTTTTTTTTTTTAAGTATCCTAATTGTCTCATCTGGTTTAGTACATTTAAGGGAGTTGGATTGTTGTTGATTCAGTTCTGATTTTTTTTTTTTAATAATGGAATTAATCAGCTTAATAATAATAAGCAGCTGTGATCTTTAACAAGAAATTAGTGAAATAAATGTACTGCAACATGTTGATTTAGTTTTTCTTACATATCTTAAAGAAATCTTGGAAAAGAGAACAAGAAGAGTGATTAGAAATTGTGTTGGTTTCAATTTTCACGTACTCATTTGTTTGTGTTGTGTCACTCTCGATCTCTGGAATCTGAACTGTAAGAAGATAATCCCTTGGTTCAATTCATTCAGAAAGGACAATTATATACACGACTACAAGCATAATTCTAGGAACATGGAACACCCGTACCAGCCCACGAGCCACATTTTCTCTAACAAAGTGAATGTCCATTTCTATATGTTTTGTACACTGGTGCTGAACTGGATTTGGAGCAAGGTATATTGCACTCACGTTGTCTGTATAGACCACTGTAGTAGTCAAAACTGGACAGTGCAGTTCCAACAGGAGGTTGCGAAGCCAACATGTCTTTAAACAACGTTAGCGACGCCTCTATATTCTGCTTCTGCACTAGAATGAGACAAAGTGGTTTGGCGCTTTGTTGACCAAGACACCAAGTTATCACTGAGGTACACACAATAGCCCGATGTCGAGCGACGTGTATCCGGACAGCCTCCCCAATCTGCATCCGTGTATGAGACAAGAGAATTAGCTGGTGAATGATACAAATGCAAGCCATAATCAAATGTCCCCTGAATATATCTGAGCGTTTTTGTGCAAGCATGTGAACGTCCCTAGTATCATGCATGAACAAGCATGCTTTTTGGACTACGTACGAGATGTCGGGCCTCATGAATGTGAGATATTGTAGGGCCCCAACAAGACAGCCATAGTGAGACCGTTGCGCATATGGGGCGTTGGACTGAGCACTGAGTTTTGGTTTAGTGTATACTGGGGTCACGCGGGAAAGGTTTACAAGATGACATACCAGCCCTATCAATTATTTCAGCAGCATATTTTCCGTTGAGACAAAAACAGGCCGCCCACATGACGTGTCACAACAATGCCAAAGAAATAATGCAATGAGCCCAAGTCTCCATTGCAAATTCAGAGCTAAGGAGAGAAGTAATAGTCGTACGAAAATCATCAAACGAGGAAGTCAATATTATATCGTCAACATACAAGAGCATCTAAGCCATGTTTGTACCTTAGCGATAAACGAAGAGTTAGTGATCAGATGTACTTCGGGTGAAACCAAGAATAGACACATAATTCGTAAACCGCTTGTTCCATTCTCGAGGAGCCTGCTTAAGTCCATTTAAAGATTTTTTCAACATACAAACATGATTAGAAAAATGGCGGTCCATGTAACCGAGGGGTTGATGCATATAAATTGTGTCATTGAGAGTCCTATGCAAGAACACATTCTTGACATCTAATTGATGAATAGGCCAAGCTTTGGAAAGAGCCAAGCTTATAAGTCTACGAATAGTCGCAGGTTTGACCACCAGACTAAAAGTCTCGCCACAATCGATTCCAACTAGTTGAGTTTTGCCATCACCTACAAGACGAACTTTATGCATCTCAAAAGAACCATCGGAACGATCTTTATGTGTAATAATCCACATTGAACGAATTGCATTAACACCGGGGGATGGGGCACCAACTCCCACGTCTTATTATCAATTAGAGCATTAAATTCATCATCCATAGACATTTTCTAATTATGAACCCGAAGGGCACACACAGGGTTACGAGGCAAGGGAGACTTTGGGTTGAGGCGTGGAGGTTAAACAGAGGGTTTGGTTTAACAATGCCATGTTGGCTGCGTGTCATGGGGCGTCGGGTAGTTGGTTGAGAGGGACCGGGAGGAGGTGCAGCTGGAACCGTGGCAGCCGATATTAGACTTGGTCCAGCAACGGGAGTAGAAGATGAGTAGGTTGAATGGGAAAGAGGATTGACTATATTAGGAGTATCTACCATATGGGGTGGGTGATCAGTGTGCAAATTAAGGATCGAGGGGAGCCATATGGTGTTTCACATACGGAGATGGACCATCGTCTAGAAATGTAAATGAGGTTAGTACTCGAATATCACATTGCAACTAATAATGATTTTATTTAAAGATAAATCATAGCACTTGTAGCCACAGTGGTTCGACGGATATCACAAAATTACACAAGGAGTTGAACGAGGCTGGAGTTTATTTATAGTGGTGGAGGAAAATAGAGGGTAACAAGAACATCCAAATGCCTGTAAATGAGAGTAAGACGGATTTTTGTGAGTGAAAGGATGTTGAGCAGGTATGTGGCCATTAGGAGGGCATGATGCCAAAATGACGGCGGTAAGGATGCATACCTGGAAATTTCAAAACTACCTTTGCCATCAACATTTATGTTTTTTTTTTTTTTTTGATCAGTCATCAACATTTATGTTATACTACTTAGCTTGGGTTTTATGCCATGAATCAGGATCTTCTCTGCATAGATGCAGCATGCAGCTGGTTTAATTTGAATCAGAATTTCGATGTATATGACGGGAAGAACTAAATGGGATTAAAAATCAAGATTGTTATAATTAGTTGCAAAGAAAACGATGAGGGAGACACGCAAAATAATAAATTTCGAACAGTACAGATGGAGAGGGGTCAACTGTTTTTGATTTGTTATTAATTTTCATATTGATATTTAAATTTATATATTTTCAAATTTATTTTAAAAGAGGGTAAGATAGTAAAATACAATTTAAAAATATTAAATTGGCATGTACTAGCTAGGTCAAGGCATCAGGGTGTGAGTTAGGGCGCCGCCCTGATTGACCTAAAAACAACATCCTCATTACATTTTGAAAACTCGAACAAAATAAACACCTTCTTGCAACAAATTTTCTCCTTCATCCTGTTCCCTTGGACTCCGACAAAAGGGATTTCTTCACCCTTCTTCTTCTTCGTCTCCGACCACTAGCCGCCCCTCCGCCATTCCCTGTTCAAGAGGCCGGGAAACTCTACTGCAAATTTCTTCTTTAATTGCATTGAATTTTCGAGAATGGAGAGAGAAAAGAAAATCCAGATCGGTGAGCATGATTTCCCACAAGAAATTGTTGAAGACATACTCTCAAGACTCCCTGTCGATTCCCTCTTGAAATTCAGGTGCGTTTCAAAGTCATGGCTTTCGTTAATTGACAGTGAACAATTCATCAAAATCCACCTTAAAAAATCAACAGAAAATCCATGTTTTTCCCATCACCGGATCATTTTAAACTCCGTTCCTTATGTTGGGCCTTATTCCTCCGTATCAACAGAAAACAAACTTCTTAAGATGTGTTGTTGGGCCTCATTGTTAAAAGAGCCATTTGATATTAATCCTGTTGAATTAGATGATGAAAGATGTATTATGAACGTGGTGGATGGGGATGTTAATATTGTGGGTTGCTGTAATGGGATTGTTTGCCTTATTCAATTAGATACGGGAAGATTTATCTTGTGGAACCCAACTACGAGAATGTCCATGTATTTGCCTGATGCAGTGTTGGAAACTGCTTACGCCGTGTAAACTGCAACCTGCAATATCGAAGATTTCAGATAACAAATATGATAACACAAATAAGTCGAGTCAAGGGAAACCTTTTTCCCGCAGAACAGAATACACCCAGGATAGTTCTCGACTGTTACGGCGTTCCGTTCCCAAAGGTAAAACGAGTTTTACCTCTTACACAGTAGCACCACTGTATAAGAGGCCTCGACGAACGTACTTAGTACAAACTGAACACTCTCGGATATAAATCCGGCACAAGAAAGAACAGTGTAAGGCTTTCGGTAGCTCAATACACTGCGTAGGGACGAGAGGAGAGTAGAAGGGTAGAGGGGCGAATTTCAGCGTAAGTTTGGAATGAGGGAAGAGTCTGTATTTATAGGCACAAGAAACCCTAGGAGGTTGTTGAGAAAATCGTGGGAATATTGAGAAAATCGTGGGAATATCACGAAAATATCTCTTACGTGGATAAGTCTTGAAGACTAAATCTTGAAGACCAAGTTCAACAATTAATTTCTCACTCACCTTAACTCGGTTTTGAGATATTAAATATACCACGTTCATCTACTCCGCGAGTAGATCGACTATGTCACGTTCAATTATTTCTTAATTAACGTTTAGTCCGTCTAATTAATTAAATTAGATCAGGGTGTCAAAACCCAATTAATTCCCATTAATTCCAACAATCCCCCACATGAGTGAAAATCGTATCTATACAACATCAGACTCAGTGTTCAGTTCGAGTGAGATCTCCGTGCTTCCGGATAAGTGGTTTTTGGCCTTGAACTTTCCGTAGCCAAACACTATCGGATATACCGGCGGCTTAGTGGACGTGATGCCTTGAACTATTCCTCCAAAGTGTATACCTAGACAACAGTGTCAGCACACTTCAATCTCGTCTTTGTAATGTTCTCACGTTTTTTTCCGTTTTGGCCATGGACGCCCTTTGTATTCATAAATGTTTGGTCGAAGCGGCCCTCACTTCTCATTTATATAGGTAACTTCCTTTCGAGTGTCACGTTATACTCTAGGAATCATTAAGAGTCGAAGACTCAGCCTTTACCACATCTTACGGGTCGTTAACACTTGAGATAGTGCTGTCCGGAATAGTCATAATTTTCAAGTGTTTTGTCACTAACCTCCACAGCTTCGTTTTCCCATTGAACCAAGTTCTTGGGATCTCCAGTCATCATGGTTGGGTTACCACTGCTTTGGTTTTATTGTGGGTTTTAGACCCATTCCTTCTACCAGCTTGTTCAATTGATCTCGGTTTATGCTCTTCGTGAGCGGATCCGCTATATTGTCCTTCGTATTGACATAATCAATGGACATTACTCCAGTGGAGATCAATTCTCTAACGGAGTTGTGTCGACAACGTATGTGTCTCGACTTTCCGTTGTACATGACATTCGTAGCTCTCCCAATGGCAGCTTGACTGTCACAGTGTACCGTCACCGCAGGTACCGACTTTTTCCAACATGGAATGTCTTCCAGAAAGTTACGCAACCATTCAGCCTCTGCAGCGGCTAGGTCTAGCGCTATAAATTCTGATTCCATTGTGGAACGAGCAATACATGTTTGTTTCTTGGACCTCCACGACACTGCTGCTCCTTCAATAGTGAATACATATCCACTAGTGGACAACGAGTCTTTGGTGTCTGATATCCAATTTGCATCACTGTATCCTTCGACTACAGCTGGATGTCTTGTGTAGTGAAGCCCATAATCAAGGGTGTACTTTAAGTATCTTAATACCCTTTTCAACGCTTTCCAGTGCTCATGACTTGGATTGTTCGTGTATTGACTCAACTTGTTTACCGAACATGCAAGATCAGGGCGTGTACAGTTCGTGATGTACATCACACTTCTAATGATCCTTGCGTATTCCAGTTGAGCCACTGGTTCTCCTCTATTCTTTTTCAAGTGAACATTGAGTTCCAAAGGTGTCTTAGCAGGTGGATCGTCAAAGGCCTTAAATTGCTTTAGTACCTTCTCCACATAGTGAGATTGTGTCAAGGAAATTCCATTGGACGTTTTCTCTATCTTGATTCCAAGAATCACATCTGCTAATCCCATGTCTTTCATGTCGAAGTTTCTACTTAACATGTTCTTCGTATTAACTATGATATCGTGATTGTTACTCATGATTAACATGTCATCGACATATAAGCACACAATAACATATCCATTTGGTGTGTCCTTCATTTATACACACTTATCACATTCGTTAATTCGAAACCCATTTGACAACATCGTATTGTCAAATTTCAAGTGCCACTGTTTAGGAGCTTGCTTAAGTCCATACAGTAATCGAACGAGTTTGCCCACCTTTTTCTCGTTCCCAGGAGCAACATATCCTTCAGGTTGATCCATGTATATTTCAGCATCCATCTCACCATTAAGAAATGTCGTCTTAACGTCCATTTGGTGTATTTCGAGATTGTGCAAGGCAGCAATAGCGACCAACACCCGAATGGAGGTGATCCTTGTCACTGGTGAGTATGTATCAAAGAAATCATACCCTTTCTTTTGTTTAAAACCCTTTGCAACTAGACGAGCTTTGTACTTATCAACAGATCCATCTGCTTTGTACTTTCTTCTAAGGATCCACTTGCATCCTAAGGGCTTACAACCTTTAGGGAGGTCAACCAACTCCCATGTGTGGTTTAAGAGAATAGACTCATATTCACTTTTTATGGCTTCTTTCCAGTGGTGTGCATCTGGTCTTGCCATTGCTTCCTTGATAGTTTTAGGTTCTTCTTCCTCCAAAACATAAGTAATGAAGTCTGAACCAAAATCTTTATCAATTCTAGCTCTCTTACTGCGTCTCGATTCTTCACTCTCTTGAGTGGAAGGACTAACAGTGTCGTCTGTTGCTTCGAGAGTTCTTTTACTCGAGCTATCTTCCTCTTTCTCCTTAAGAGGAAATACGTTTTCAAAGAATACTGCGTTCCTTGACTCAATTGTAGTGCCTTCTGTCATATCCGGTACTTCGGATTTGTGAATCAGAAATCGATAGGCACTACTGTTTAAGGCATATCCTATAAAGATACAATCGACGGTTTTAGGGCCGATTTTAACTTGTTTAGGAAGTGGTACTTCAACCTTAGCCAAACACCCCCACACTTTGAGGTATTGGTATGAAGGTTTTCGTTTCCTCCATATTTCATAAGGAGTTTGATCCTTAGCTTTGTGAGGAATCTTATTCAGAATGTGGTTAGCCGACAGAATGGCTTTCCCCCACAAGTTCTGAGGTAGACCAGAGCTGATTAACATTGCGTTCATCATCTCCTTTAATTTAGTGTTCGGTTTTTCCTTTCCGCAACACCATTAGACTGAGGTGAGTAAGGGGCTGTCGTTTGATGTATAATCCCTGATTCAATACATAATTGTTCAAACGGAGCTACGTACTCTCCACCTCTATCACTACGAATTGATTTAATTCGAGTGTCCAATTGATTCTCTACTTCATTTTTGTAACGTTTGAAAGCTTCTATAGCTTCGTTTTTACTTCTTAAAAGATAAACGTAGCAGAATCGTGTACAATCATCAATAAAATTAATAAAGTACTTTTTCACTCCTCGTGTGGAGCTTTTACTCGAATGTGATTTTTCAAAATGAACAAATCCACATTACTTGTGGAAAACATTCCACTGAATTCAACCATCTTAGGTTTTTCCATATTTAGCTTTAAGGTCACACCTTAGCTACCCTTTTCATTCAAACATGTCGACGGAGACCTCTCTCCCTCACATTTGAATGTTTCCATGTGAGGAGATGCATATCCCCACATTCGAGTTGCTTGCCACTTTATTTGTGAATTTCTCTTATTCACCAAATTTGGACACAGCCTCGATATACATTGAAAAATCGATCTTGATTTTTCTTTTATTGGAATTATTTCCAACTTCAAAATTAGTTTAATCTTTGGTCAACATACCAAAATTAAATTCAATTTCAAATGTGACTTTTATTGTCACTCGTGACTCGAGCATAATTTTCGATCAAATTATACTAGTCAAAATCTTTTGAACTAAATTCAAAATAAATTTATGCTCTCGAGCACAAATATTTAATTCCCAGAGATAATTAATAATTAAATTTGGATATTCCTCTCAGTAATTATCCAAAATTTAATTAATTATTAATTTATTTTATTCTGTAATTAATTAACAAAGTCAATTCTGTTCTCAGAATACATCAATTCAGCCTGGAGATGTTGTCCACGAAGCCATGCTCCAAAGAAGTCATGCTCTATATCAACGACAGAATACATCAATTCAGCCTAAGCTGGAGATGTTGTCCACGAAGCCATGCTCCAAAGAAGTCATGCTCTATATCAACGAAGCCATGCTCCAACGAAGCCAACGAAGCCATGCTCCTACATGCTCCAACGAAGCCATGCTCCTACGAAGCCATGCTCCATATCAAATACACTTTGATACTCCTGATTAACTGATGTAATTAATCAATTTAATCCTCTCGATTAATTGATTTAATTAAATCCAATTTAATCCTTAGCTCAATGAATTATTCCACTTTAATTGGATTTCCAGGGGTGCCTGCAGCTTAATGGATGGAGACCACCTCCCAGAACATCTGGAGGTTTAGACCAGAACTTTCATCTGGAGTAAATTAAAACTTAATTAATTAGTTATCTAAAATAAATAAATTAATTAATGTAATAAACAGAAATCATTTTATCGGTGCTTTGGGGTTAATTCCAGGGGTTAATTCCAGTGCTGATATTCACAGCAATAATCATGCCATAAATACCCAAAATACCAGCCGTAACACAATCACACGGTCCGGTCTCATCACCCCCATCGATGCCACCCCAACTCCACTTTTTACTGTTCCGTAAGTCGCGCCCATACCGGAGAGGATGAGAGCGGCAACGGAGCCGAGAAACCCGGAGAAGGGAGCTGTTTCATCGCCGCTGAAGGTCGACGACATCCTCTGTTCCTGATCGAATTTGGTGTTAAGATCACAAAAATTCTCAACTGGAGTTTCATCTTCAGATGTCTGGAGAAACAATCACCGTTTTCACCGACGGAAATATTGAATGGCAGAGGCAATGCCATGAGATCAAATCTTCTAATTTTTCGGGAGGCGGCAGAATTGCAATTAGGATTTCACAGAAGATTGCTCATCCTTTCGTCTTTTCCTCTCTCTTCTGATATTGCAGTAATTAATTAAATTTAATTAATTAACGATTAAATCTCGATATTTGCAGTAATTATTCAAAGCTTTAATTAATTAATTATTCAATAAATTAAATTAATTAATATATATTTTGTTCTGCGATTGTTGGAAACTGCTTACGTCGTGTAAACTGCAACCTGCAATATCGAAGATTTCAGATAACAAATATGATAACACAAATAAGTCGAGTCAAGGGAAACCCTTTTCCCGCAGAACAGAATACGCCCAGGATAGTGCTCGACTGTTACGGCGTTCCGTTCCCAAAGGTAAAACAACTTTTACCTCTTACACAGTAGCGCCCAGGATAGTGCTCGACTGTTACGGCGTTCCGTTCCCAAAGGTAAAACGACTTTTACCTCTTACACAGTAGCACCACTGTATAAGAGGCCTCGGCGAACGTACTTAGTACGAACTGAACACTCTCGGATATAAATCCGGCACAAGAAAGAACAGTGTAAGGCTTTCGGTAGCTCAATACACTGCGTAGGGACGAGAGGAGAGTAGAAGGGTAGAGGGGCGAATTTCAGCGTAAGTTTGGAATGAGGGAAGAGTCTGTATTTATAGGCACAAGAAACCCTAGGAGGTTGTTGAGAAAATCGTGGGAATATTGAGAAAATCGTGGGAATATCACGAAAATATCTCTTACGTGGATAAGTCTTGAAGACTAAATCTTGAAGACCAAGTTCAACAATTAATTTCTCACTCACCTTAACTCGGTTTTGAGATATTAAATATACCACGTTCATCTACTCCGCGAGTAGATTGACTATATCACGTTCAATTATTTCTTAATTAACGTTTAGTCCGTCAAATTAATTAAATTAGATCAGGGTGTCAAAACCCAATTAATTCCCATTAATTCCAACAGAGCATTATTAGTCGAGTGGATGGGGAAAACATGGACTTTCCCATGTATGGGTTCGGCTACAATGAGTCAAGTGATGATTACAATGTGTTTACGGTTATTACTTCTAACAAACGACAGGTGAGTGCTAGAGTGTATAGTCTTACGAGCCATTCTTGGAAAACATTGGAGGATGAAGATTTTCCATACGATGTGGATAAAGCGGCTGGGGTGTTTGTAAGTGGACATCTTCACTGGTTTCAAGATGTCTATGATGCCATGGACTACAATGAAAACAAGGACAATTTGCACTTATTTTCCTTTGATTTGAAGAATGAGGTGTTTGGAGTGGTTAAGCTACCATTCTATTCACATGATGTTGAATTACCAACTGACCCTTTAGGAGTGATAGAAGGATGTCTTAGTGTGCTTTGTTATGATGACAATATTTCTGCATTCCAGGTTTGGGTTATGAAGGAGTATGGGGTGAAAGAGTCTTGGGTTAAACTTTTTACTTTTTCAAAATTCCAACATCCTCCTTTGAGGAGACAAGATGTGGTGCGTTCATTTTGCAGGGGACCAAATGGGGAATTTCTACTCATTTATAGTTCTACTATGATGGTTTACTGTTATCATCCGGAAGATAGTGAATTTCGTTGTTCACTCATAACTAACATTAATCAAGTTATGGGGGAGGGTTTCTACGTTGAAAGTTTAGTCTCTCTTGGTCCAAATGCTCGGGAAGAGAGCTTCTGATGGATGTTTAACGAGAGAGATCGAGGTAGCCGCGAACCAGTGTGTAATGTCTTACCAAACCAGTATGTTGGTTTTTTTTTTTTTGTGTGTAATTGTTGGGAAGCAGAATCATTATTTAGTTTGCACTACATCTTATCATTGTATGAATGTACTTGGAATTACATCTTACGATCATTGTGTTTTTTTGAAGTTTCCTTCACTTATTGATCTATTCTCTTATCTGACTTACTGCATTTTTAGGGTGTTGGATTAGTTGATCCAGTTCTGATTTTGTGATAATGTGTTTATGCAATAAGCAACCTAATAACTTAGTAAGGAAATTAATATTATTTAGCTAGTTAAATCTTTGTACCAGGCTATGTAGCGACGGGGGAAGAAATTTAAGGCCGGGAGGAATAGGGATAGAAGACAATTTAGTCTCATAACTTTCTACTTTTTTGAAATGGTCGCAAAAATGTTAAATGTACCAATTTAGTCTCATTTTTCGCAATTTGTTCTATTTTGTTCACAAATTTTTTTAATGTAATTGCAAAAAATGGGATTAAATTGGTACAATTTAACTTTTTTTGGGACAAAAAAAGAATGAATTGCAAAAAAATGGGACACGTGGCTGTAAACTTAAGCAAAACCCCATGTTCGTATATTTTTATGTTTTTGATTGTCACGTGTTTGTGTTTGTTGACATGCAGTTGACATAATTTTGTAGTCTCTTGCCACGGGCTATTATAGCACATATAGAACGAGCATTCAGAGAAGACGTCGCGAATCACCATTTATTAATCAAGAGTGGCCTAAAAACGGTGCAAAGAGGGAAAAAGGACCAATCGAATCATTACTACTAGTTAGTTTAAGAGAGCGACTAGATGTTTGCTAATTATAACTTATTTTTTTAGTGGTTAATTAACCATTTAAAGAACTACAACATTGTATTTGCATTCAACCAAATATAACATAATTAATGATTGCTGTCAATTTGAGTGGAACCTTAGGTTTGTATATATTTGTATATATATTTGCATTGTCAAGTGTTAATAAATAGTGCACAACAAAATCTACTATAATCTAAGAATGAATTAATTTTGGAGAAAATTTCATTTTACGTCCTGTAACTTAGGCCTAATCTAGAATATATCCTTTAAGTTTTTACATTTTCAATTTACGTTCTAGGGTGTCCAATTTACATCCTTTTCGGTCCAATTTACGTCCTTTCCACCGGAAAATTGAAAATCCGGTCAAATAGTTCAATTTACATCCTTTATGTTTGAAAATTAAAAATTAATAATTAAAAATTTCAGAAAATATCATTAAAAATTAAAAAAAAACTCATTAAAAACTTATAAATTGTGTAAAATAAATATAAAAAATTATAAATTCTACAACTCAAAAAATGTGAAAAATGTGTAAATTAAAATTTTTTTTTCCTAAAAAATTCATTAAAAAAAAATCTATAATTTCTACAATTCAAAAAATCTGAAAATGTGTAAATTTATTTTTTTTATTTTAAAAATGTTTAATATAAAAAAATCCACAATTTATAAAATATCGTGAAAATGAATTTGGGACGATTCCAAAATCGATCAAGCTAGATGTGGAACCACTCAACCTCGACGGTGAGTTCGAAAATCTCGTGGGACCCAAATTTTTTAGGAGTTTGAGCAAAACTTTAATGGCAGACGAGTATGAATCAAGTCTGATTTTTAATGAAATGTTAATAATATTTATTATTCTTATTAGATTTTTAGAATTGGTATTTTTTTTATTACACATTTTTAATAAATTAATGAGATTTTTAGAGTTTTTAAAAATTTTAATGAGATTTTGAATTTCTTAATTTTTAAATTACACATTTTCCATTATTTGAATGGTAGAATTTTTTATTTTTTATGTTTTCAAAATTTTGGATTTTTTATTTATTTTACACATTTTATAATTTGTAATGTTGTTTTTCGAAATTTTAGCGAATATTTTGAATTTTATTTTACACATTTTATATATTTTTTTTAATTTTTAGGAGGTTTTTGGATTTTTAATTATATTTTTAGATTTTTTAAATTTTTAATGGGATTTTTAGAAAAAATTAATTATTAAATTTTAATTTTCAAACTTAAAAGACGTAAATTGGACTATTTGGCTGGAATCCCAATTTATTCCTCACATTCCAGTGAGTTTTAAAAATTTCCGGCGAAAAAGACGATTATTGGACCAAAAAGGACGTCAATCGAAAAAGTAAAAACTTGAAGGATATAAATTGGATTAGACCTAAATTACAGGACGTAAAATGAAATTTTCTCATTAATTTTGTTCCCCAAAATTTAAAATACTATAACCTAAAAATGAATTAATTTTGTTCCCCAAAATTTAGAAGTTATCATTAATAGCTACCTTGTAATCATCACAATATATTTAACACAATATGATCATCAATGTTACAATCGAAGTAAGAGCTCAATTTGCATGACTAAATGTGCAATTTAATAAAACAGCTATCTAATAAATATTACTCTCCATTTCTAAAAATTATGTTGTTTAACAAAATACAGCTTTCAAATAATTAATCAAGAATTAAAATACAAAATCTTTCCGTTGCTTTCAAATAATCAAGAATTAACATTAAATTTACATTTTATTTTAGAGGAGAAGGTCATTAAACTCCTTTGTATTTACTCGTAAATGTAAAATTTTATAAAAAGAAACAATGTAATTAGTAGTTTGATTTATTGAAAATATTCTAAAATTAAAATGATTTAAGTTACTTTAAGATTTTGCAAACTCCCAATATAAATAAGTTAAATTCGATCGGTTTGTAAACATTTAAGGGGGAATTGTTCATAAGGACATTTCACCTATATAAACTACAAATAGAAACAAACAATTTAAAAGTTAAAAAGAAGGACAAATTGGAGGATAAATGTACAAAACTACCCTCTTTATTACTTAATTAACGAAATTATATTTTAATTAATTAGTCAAAGATTAATAAAATTAACTATGTACACGGAATCGTTGCGTTAATTAGTTTCTTTCCAAATTTGAAAATTTAATGAAAATTAGAGATAAGATAATAGAAAATTTTATTTGAATATGAAAGATTTTTATTTATTTTTAAAATATATTAATAAATTTCAATTATTTATTTTAAATTATAACAATTGATTATGTGGATATTGCGTTAATTGATTTTTTTTCAAATTTGAAAAATTAATGAAAATTAGAGACAATATATTAAAAAAAATTATTTGAAGGTGAAAGATTTATTTTTAAAATATATTAATAAATTTCAATTATTTATTTTAAATTATATTAATTGATTATGTATTAATAAATTTGTATATGCATATTTGAAAATATATATGCAAATATATGTTGCATATAACTTATATATGCATATTTGAAATTTAAAATATATTAATAAATTTCAATTATTTATTTTAAATTATATTAATTGATTATGTGGATAATGATTTGGTGACAACTTACTAATATGTTCGGTAAAAAAATAGATGGTGGTTGGTTATATATCATTCTTTTATATGCAGATTTAAAAACATATATGCAATAAATTGTTACATATTCTTGTTGACATATGCAAAAATATGTTGCATATAACTTAAAATACGTGACAATATGCAATAGAACAATATATTTCTAATAAAATGTTCTAAAATATTAATTTTATTTTAAAAAATTAATATAGATATGATTCTTTGGGTTTGAACGGGTCAATTTAATAATATAATATTACTTCACTTTATTTATATTATAAAATCTATGAATTTTATTTTTAAAAAAATAAACTATATATTCAATTGTTGTGTAATTACATTTTAGATAATATATATATATATATATATATATATTTAATAATATATATCATCTATATAAAATATGCAAATATATAAGTATATATGTAAAAAAACCAGGCATATAGTCAATAAGATATTCAAATATTATGTTGCATATAGTTAATGTATTATTCCATAAGATTCAAAAAATATAAAGAATATATGCAAGAGCTACAAAAGCTTTAAAATCAAAGTAGATAAAGGAAAATCAATTGAACATAGAACTTGAAATCATAATTAATTGCAACATCTTCTTTAGATGATCGGAGAGTGGCTCGATAAACTTGTCCCAAGCTTGCAGCTGCAATTGTCTCCAATGAAATTTTGTTGAAAACAGCCTAAAGAGGTTGACCAGGTTCCTCCTCTATAATGTCAAAAAGCTATCTACTGAGATTGTCCATATCAACAAAGGGATTACCAGAAGCTATGAAGCTATCCTATTTCCAGAATACGCCATAAAAATGCAATTTACAACAAAGGAATCCAACCGGAGAGAGAGTAATGTACCTTGAACGCAATTGCTGAAATTCTAAAGCCTTACGGCGCTTCTAACCTGCTTCCCAGTTTCATCTAACCACATTAAAATTCCAAAACAAGAAGCAATCAATCAATAAACATAACCACATATTAATTTCTCATCCACAACAGTTGAGCCTTTTCCATTTTCAAAAGTCGGCAAAAAATTCAGTCATGTTTCGAAGTTTGATCATATGTATACATAATTGAGAACAACCCACCCCAGACTCAGACTATATATGTATACAAAGTTAGTACTTTTCAGTCTACATCCACTCAGAACGTAGAATTATGATTGCAAGACCATGATTAGTAACACTTTGACAATACAAATACTCACATATCATGACACCAAAATTAGTAGAGAAAATTATTGTATGGAGATAATTGTATGGAGATTTCAATAGTATACTCTGTTTTCCACCGTAGAAAATCAGGATCAGATTAAACAAACTAATAGAGGCAAACTCTATTATCACATGGTTTTAATTTTGTGTATCCAGATGCATTATACGCTTCGAATTTCAGCCACATAAAAGGAAAAAAGATCTAAAAAATCAAACCAGGTGCGCCGCGTCTGTGTTGTCACGTCTCCGCGAAGGAGATGGGGTTCGATCGTGGACTACGGCGGCTAAGCAGATCTGCCATCTACGATGACGCTTCGTCTTCCGTTTGGGGGGGTTTCGATCGTCTTCGTCGACGACGTTTGTAGGGAGGCAGATCGTCGGCGACGTTTGATGCGCCAATATACATTGAAGGGCAGAATCCCTAATTCTTGAACGATGAATTGCAGAATTCAAAAGACCAAATAAACTGCGATTGTTCTGCAAATTAAATTCTTATTTTTGGAATTGTGTCAATGGGCATACGAAAGCTAGGGGAATGTAGTTTAGGAAATGCTATTTAGGAAATTTTGGTAGTTTTGGTATTTTAGTAAATGTTGAGTAATTTTCGGAAGTTATGGGAATGTAGTTTAATTTGAATTTGAATAATATCAATTTCAAATTTAATTATATTAATTAATTAATATTGTTTTATAAGATCAAGGGGCATAATTGGGTATTAACAAGTTAATTTGACTTTAATTGTATTGTTTTAGTTTGTTTCCTTTATTTGAATATTGGTCTATAGGATTGTCCTTCCTAGTGATTAAACTCAACATTTAATCGAAAATGATATATAGCCCTGAACATTTTTGTGAACTGCCACCACGTGAATAAATTCTTATTTATATTTATTTTTTTATGTATCATTAAAACATTTAATGAAGGTTGTGATGAATGAAATTCTCATTTGATAACAGCAGATCTATATACAAGTGAATTTTTTAATCTACGATACATCAATTTTTTTTAAAATATTCTATATATATATATACAAGTGGATTTTTTAATGCAAAAGTCTTGTATGTACTCAAGTACACCATGTACTTGTGTAGACTTTTACTAGTCAAATGTTGACCGTTGACCACCGTTGATCGGTCAACGGTCAAACTTTGACTTTTTTTTTTTTTTAATTTTTTTTTTTTCGTTTTTTTTTTTTTTTGAAAAAGTGTATGTTATTATGACTAAAAAGTGTATCTTTGTTTTTTTTAATGAAAAGTGTATGTTACTATATTGAAAAGTGCAACATTGTTTTTAATAAAAAGTGTATGTTATTATAACTGAAAAGTGTATGATATTATAAATGAAAAATGTAAGTTATATATTAATGAAAAGTGTATGTTATTATAACTGTAAAGTGTATGGTCTATTAATGAAAAGTGTGTTTATTTAATGAAAATTGTATGTTATTATAACTGCAAAGTGTATGATCTATTAATGAAAAGTGTATGTTATTATAACTAAAAAGTGTATCTTCTATTAATGAAAAGTGTAAGTTATATATTAATGAAAAGTGTATGGTATTATAATTGAAAAGTGTATGATATTATAATTGAAAAGTGTATGATATTATAACTGAAAAGTGTCATTTTGTTTATTTGTACTTGCACTTTCATAATCTAGAAAAACTGGTGCTAATTTTTTTTTAAAAAAATATTATTAATTTTACACGTTTTATTATTTTTTTACTTGCACTTTTATTACTGTATAAAAAACAAAAAATTGTTGCTATTTTTTTTTACAAATTTTATTATTTATTAATTTATTTTTTTTATTAATTTTTTTTTTTTTGAAAAAGTGTATGTTATTATGACTAAAAAGTGTATCTTTGTTTTTTTTAATGAAAAGTGTATGTTACTATATTGAAAAGTGCAACATTGTTTTTAATAAAAAGTGTATGTTATTATAACTGAAAAGTGTATGATATTATAAATGAAAAATGTAAGTTATATATTAATGAAAAGTGTATGTTATTATAACTGTAAAGTGTATGGTCTATTAATGAAAAGTGTGTTTATTTAATGAAAATTGTATGTTATTATAACTGCAAAGTGTATGATCTATTAATGAAAAGTGTATGTTATTATAACTAAAAAGTGTATCTTCTATTAATGAAAAGTGTAAGTTATATATTAATGAAAAGTGTATGGTATTATAATTGAAAAGTGTATGATATTATAATTGAAAAGTGTATGATATTATAACTGAAAAGTGTCATTTTGTTTATTTGTACTTGCACTTTCATAATCTAGAAAAACTGGTGCTAATTTTTTTTTAAAAAAATATTATTAATTTTACACGTTTTATTATTTTTTTACTTGCACTTTTATTACTGTATAAAAAACAAAAAATTGTTGCTATTTTTTTTTACAAATTTTATTATTTATTAATTTATTTTTTTTATTAATTTTTTTTTTTGAAAAAGTGTATGTTATTATGACTAAAAAGTGTATCTTTGTTTTTTTTAATGAAAAGTGTATGTTACTATATTGAAAAGTGCAACATTGTTTTTAATAAAAAGTGTATGTTATTATAACTGAAAAGTGTATGATATTATAAATGAAAAATGTAAGTTATATATTAATGAAAAGTGTATGTTATTATAACTGTAAAGTGTATGGTCTATTAATGAAAAATGTGTTTATTTAATGAAAATTGTATGTTATTATAACTGCAAAGTGTATGATCTATTAATGAAAAGTGTATGTTATTATAACTAAAAAGTGTATCTTCTATTAATGAAAAGTGTAAGTTATATATTAATGAAAAGTGTATGGTATTATAATTGAAAAGTGTATGATATTATAATTGAAAAGTGTATGATATTATAACTGAAAAGTGTCATTTTGTTTATTTGTACTTGCACTTTCATAATCTAGAAAAACTGGTGCTAATTTTTTTTTTTAAAATATTATTAATTTTACACGTTTTATTATTTTTTTACTTGCACTTTTATTACTGTATAAAAAAACAAAACATTGTTGCTATTTTTTTTTTACAAATTTTATTATTTATTAATTTATAATGTATAAAAAAACTGTTCCAACTGTTGCTAGTGAATGTTAAAACTGTTAAAATAAAATAACGAATTTAGAAGTGGGAATCGAACCTGTTTTTTTTTACAAATTTTATTATTTATTAATTTATATTAAAACTGTTAAAATAAAATAACGAAAATTTTTAGAAGTGGGAATCGAACCTATTTTTTAGGGAATCGAACCTGTTTTTTTTACAAATTTTATTATTTATTAATTTATATTAAAACTGTTAAAATAAAATAACGAAAATTTTTAGAAGTGGGAATCGAACCTGTTTTTTTTACAAATTTTATTATTTATTAATTTATATTAAAACTGTTAAAATAAAATAACGAAAATTTTTAGAAGTGGGAATCGAACCTGTTTTTTTTACAAATTTCATTATTTATTAATTTATATTAAAACTGTTAAAATAAAATAACGAAATTTTTTACTAGAAGGGGGAATTGAATCTGGGACAGGTTGTTAAGGAAATCCTAGGACAACCATTAGACTACAATAAGTTTTGTTGATTATTTTGTTATTTATCATATATATAATATATATTTCCTATATAGCTGGACTCAAGTACACCGTGTACTTGAGTACACAGCAGCCCTACTCTTTTTTAATTTATGATACATCAAATTTTTCTAAAATATTCTAAATGATAACTACAAAAATAATATAATATATTATGTCAGGAATGATACAGTGTCTAGTTTCACCTAAAAAATCTCTTGAGATCATCTACCCATGTTTTGGCAACATCATACAAAACATCACATAACACAAAATGAGTTCTCAGATTTCTTTTTCCCATGATAATATTAATATTAATTTTTGGGTAACACTTACATGCACTTGTATGCACCGTACCCCCTAATTTTAATTTAATTTTTTATTTATATTTTACCTGCATCTACTAATTTAATGAGTTTACCTCCAAATTATATTTTTACTATAGTTATCTGCACTCGCACATTTTATGAATTCACCCCAAATAAGTAAAAATCTTGCTGATCATAAAGCGAGCCCTTGAGGATTTTGCATATGATAATTTAAGAAATTTATACAAACTTCAATCCGTATTAATTTTCTCTTTTTCATTACTTAATAATTTAACGTACATCATGAATCAATTTCCTAAATTTAAAAATGCCTCTTTTCTTTTTATTGTATTAATTTTGGAGGGAAATAAGGGTATTTTACATAAGACAAATTAAAAAGGAATAATTGACTATATCACCTTATATCTGTTTTATTTGATGTCCCCCACTAAATCATTAATATACGTCACTCTTATTATTATGAGATGTTGGTCATTTTTTAACAAGACACCAATAAATTAAATAGTGAATATACTAAAACAATAGATATGATTTCATTAAAAAAAAAAAAAAAATATATATATATATATATAGGTAATTTATGTAAATGAAATATTAATGTTAACTAGTGGAGTAGTAGATTGAAGAAAATCCAAGTCTCAAATTTTTTTTAATTTTTTGTCCTCTCAATTTCTCACCTCTTAATCATCTCCAACTGATCACCTGTGAACTCTACTTAATTTCTGCAATTTCCAAAGCCTACCCCCTATACTCCTTAATACCCAACCGCCTGTCTTTTTTCTTCTCCCCCTCTTGTTCATTCCCAATGCACCTAGGGGCATTCCCGCCCATCCTCAGCCGCTACCCTCCATGTTTTCAGAGATGTTTCTTCACCAAAAACTATGCAACCGCTTCTCTCTCTTTTCTCTCTCTCTTTTCTCTAGTGTGTGTGATTTCTTGTTTGACTTTTGTTTATCTCTTTCTTCTTTGTATTATGTTATGTGCATATATTTCTTTCACGCGTATGAATATATGATTGGTTCATTCTTAGGGCTATTCTATCTCCCTCTCCCCCTCTCTCTATAACATAAAAAAAATGGGTGCAGAATCATTAACCCAATGCAGAAAATTGAAAAAGATTAAATCTTTGGTGCTTTTTCAACAACCCCATTTAGAATTTGAGCGATTCTTAAAATTTAAAACTCCTTTGTATTTACTCTTAAAATTCAGCTAATTAATTCGAATTTCCTTATTTTTAGGAATATTTGAATTAAGAAAGGTGATAGATTTTTGTATTTTTCAAGACTATGCATTTATAAAATTGATTTGATGTTAATTTGTCTAATATTAATTAATTTGAAATTATTTAAATGGAAAAGGGCAACTTTATCTTCTTTAATGCCATTTGACTCTATTGGATAAAAATTAAAAACCTATTCCCTATTATATTCCCTATTAGATAAAAATCTTAGTGAAATTTATTAAGAATTTACCCAACATTCATTTTTTTGGGTAACACTTGCGTACACGTATGCACCGTACCCCTAATTTTAATTTTTTATTTATATTTTACCTGCACTTACTAATTTAATGAGTTCACCCCCAAATTATATTTTTACTACAGTTATTTGCACTCGCGCATTTTATGAGTTCACCCTAAATAATTTTTTTACTACAATTGTCTGCACCCGCTCATTTTATGAGTTCACCCCCAAAATCATTTTTTTACAAACTGAGGGAAAAAGGACTAATCGAATCATTACTACTAGTTAGTTTAAGAGAGCGACTAGATGTTTGCTAATTATAACTTAATTTTTTAGTGATTAATTAACCATTTAAAGAACTACAACATTGTATTTGCAATTCAACCAAATATAACATAATTAATGATTGCTGTCAATTTGAGTGGAACCTTAGGTTTGTATATATATTTGCATGGTCAAGTGTTAATAAATAGTGCACAACAAAATCTACTATTACCTAAAAATGAATTAATTTTGTATATTACAGTTTAAGACAAATCTATATTTTACATTTCTAATATGCACTCAACTCAATTCTGGAGGTTACAATTTGAATAAGTTTCCCTTATTTGTAGTTGACCTTTCCATTTACGGTTGAAACCGAATTTACTCATTCAATTCATTGTTTTCATTACTCCCTCAATTCATGCAACATCTCTTTAAATTATTCAACATTAATTATATAATTAAATAATATTTATCATATTTAAAAGCCTTTTAACTGCAATGTTGTTCGAATTAATAGTTATAAATGTGTTTTTAATATTTTATTTATTCTTATTCAATTAATTAATTTTTCAAAGCTTCTAACAACAATTACACGTAATTTAATAAAATAACCTCAGTATCTATAAAATATTAAACAAATAATTTTTAATATATATTATTTTTAATAATTTTGACATATATCTCTAATAATTTTTGTATCATTTTATAAATAAATTCTAATACTTTTTTGTCATATAACTTAATATATCGATTTTCAAAATAGTCAAATATCCTTTATTATAGCATCTATATTATTATTGTTTATAATTCCAAATAACAATAATGAAAATATTAAATTAAAGGATATATATTCGATCTTGTTATGTATTATAGTTATGCATATTATGTTATATGTATTTTTAATGCATATATGCTATTATATGTATTAAATTTTCGCATATTAACTTATATATGAACTACTTTGTGCATATATTATACTACATTTAATTAGTTTGCTATGCATATTTGTTGTATAGTAATTATATTTAAAAAATAATAGTGTTTATACCTTTTGCAGGTTCCTTTTTATGTTTCTAATTAATTTTAATTAAAAGAAATATATATTCAAATAAACGAAATTTTTTTAACTAAAAGAGAACTATATATGAATTTCAATCTGGATAATATGATTGTGTATACTGAATATTAATATGAATAATTTATGTATTATATAATTTATATGTATTGATGTATGCATATACTATATTATATATATTATATTTGTGCATGTTCTTTAATATATGATTTATTTTATGCATATGATTATTAACAAATACCTCTAATTCAACCACAAGCAAAAATCAATGATAAAACAAATCAAACAAACCAATAAAATATAATTTATATGTATTGTATCATATGATGAAACCGAATGTAACCAAATGCAGATCATGCTTTCTCAGTGTCATATGATAAATTAAAAACTTTACCCAAACAACATGTCAATATGTACTACTTGAACAAAATAACACTATATGTATGCATCTATCTTTACTCACTAAGTCTGCTATCTATTTTCTTCAGGCACTTTTTCATAATTTTTTTTCCTCCTTCATTAATCTGAATGTCGGATCTCTTCCGTCTAGTCATCTGCAAAAAATATATTACCAAATTGTATGGAAATTAAAATCTTTAGCCACATGCAAACACATCTTAAACGAATATGCCCCATCCATACTAAATACATAGATTTTCTTATAAATACAGAAAAATTATAGTAAAATACGTTTCTATGATTCTATAAAATGATCTAATCATCGAATCGAATATACCTCATATGCTATTTATTATGTTTCTCTAAAATGCAAAAAATAGAGATCGTTAGAACTAAGAAAACAGAGAAGGAAACATCTTATGCAAAGCCAGTATAATCAACGAAGGAAACATCTTATAAAATGCATGTAGTAGAAAGTTTTTTTAATCATACCTAAAATCAACGAAAAACCCAGTATATGCAAAGCCCTAAAAATCAATTTTTTTCCATAAACCCAATATCATTTATTCAGAGAATCGAACAACAATAATATGCCGGAGATGATTTTTCCACTCAATACCTTGAACGATTCTCTGCACAAGCATTGTTCTTACTTTTCGTTTTCTTCTTCCAGCTTCAATGGAGAGAGAATAAAAAATGTTTTAGGAATTAATGTTGGATGAGTTGTTAGGAAAGTTATTTGAATTAAGAATTGGGCGTGATTATTGAGCAAATAAATATTTCAAATTTTTATTAAAGGTTTTGGATTTAGTTGACTTTCCTTTTGCTTAAATTAATTAAATCTTCTTATTTTAAAATTGAAATTCTTATCAAAACAGTAGGGGTAGAATTGTACTTTAATTTGTTAATTTGGCATGATTTGTAACTGTAATAAAATTTTCCTTGAATTACAAAAACTTAGGGTGAAATGGTCTATAGTGTAATTCTCCCAAGAAAATAAGGGGTGCACATTACCAAGCCCAATTGAACGGAACCTTAGCCCAATGGGAAGGCACCCTAGGTCAGCAGTCGTCGCCTGAAATTTTATTGGCAAGGTCACCGGCTCCGAGTGCCGACCGATCAGAGATCCATCAGCAACATACTCACAGTCCTCCGTCGGGCCGCCGTCAGCCGGAGGAAGAGGCTGTGCAGGAGCAGGGTGAAGAAGACGAAGCAATGTAGCTTCGATTTGGACAGAGATGGACGACGAGAGCGAGGCGGCGTCGATCCGAGTGTTGTAGGCGAGCGCCATTGATGTCGGAGAAGATCTTGGATCGCGAACACAAGGGAGATTGATGGAAGCAGTCGCGTCGGTGGTCGAAATGAGTAGAGATTTTCGGCCGCCATGGATCGTGGCCGAGATGGAAGTTGATGTCAATTGTCATGGAAGTGAAGAATCGCCATTGTGATTCGAGGAGGGGTCTCGGGCTTCAATGACCGGGACGGAAGCGCCGCCGTCGCTGTCGAGGGGGTGGTCGGGCATGGTGGTGGCAGGGTAACCCGCCGAACGACATGGATTTCCGGTAGGTCTTTTACTCATCAAATTAAAATTGAAATTCAGGTGCACCGCAGATCGACTATAATAAAATCATACCTATAATATTATTTTGTATTAAAATTTTAAAAATACACATGAAAAAAATGGAAAAGAAAGGCATCAAAATAAAATAAAAAAAGTAAAAGGAAAAAAAATGAATAAATAAAAAAATTGAAAAATAAACTGGAAATGGAAAGAAATAAAGGAAAAGAGAAGGGGGAAGAAAAATTAAAAAGAAAAAATTTGAGATTTTTGGCTAATTTTGATAGTTTTTTATTAATTATATTTTTACGATTTTTTTTAAATATGGGTAAGTTGGTGGTGAATCGACGGTAACTCGACAATGACTCGGCTGCATATTGTAAATATATAAATTAGGGTTTATTTTATTATATTTTGTGTAAATTAATAAAATGATAATATAGTTTTTTAAATGTTTTTTTAAAAAATATTTTGGGGGTGAACTCATAAAATGAGCGGGTGCAAATAATCGTGGTAAAACAATAATTTGGGGGTGAACTCATAAAATTAGTGGGTGTAGATAACTGTGGTAAAAAAATGATTTGGGGGTGAACTCATAAAACGAGTGAGTGGAGATAATCAAAATAACAAATGATTTGGGGGTGAACTCATTAAATGAGCGAGTGCAAATAATAATAGTAAAAAAATAATTTGGGGGGGGGGGGTGAGTGCAGATAAAATATAAATTGAAATTAGGGGTACGGGAGAATTTGGAAGAAAGAATAAAATGAATTAATTGATGAATTAAAATTTAAAATTAAAATTAAAATTGAAGTATGCACCGTACATGCGAGTGCATACAAGTATTTGGCTAATTTTTGTTATGACAATGAGATTAATTTTTTTTAATTTAATTTTTTTTGTGAAGAAAAGATTCTGAAAAAAATTAATGGCTAAAAGATTTGAGAAAAGATTAATGGATATGGATAAAATAAAATATTAATATTAAATTAAATATAAATAAGAATTTTTTACGTGACAATGCATATTTTTTTAAGGAAAACTGAGCACAATTATTATTATGTAGCAATGTTTTAGATCTGGTTCGAGTCATGGAGAGAGAAAAAGGGATGAGTATTTAATGTAATTAAAAAAAAAAATGTACATGTATTCCGGAGTAATTTTTTTTTTTTTTTTTCTTTTATTGAGTAGTAAAAACCTTGTTGAGCGAGTCCTTAAGGATTTTGCATTTTCTCTTTTTCATTACTTAATAATTTAACCGTACATCATGAATCAATCTCATAAATTTAAAAATGCCTCTTTTTATTGTATTAATTTTGACAATTCTTACTATCTAGATTTCGAATTGAACATGTACTCAAAAATTACTCCATCCTCTCAAAAAAAAAATTCACTTTTACACCGTTACACAAACCAATGCAAATATTTTGAGCATATAAAATCTACTCTTGTATTCTTGTTATACCCTTATTTGATTTGATGTTAACGAACACTATTATTAACCAATTTCAACAATCATTAAATAAGGGTATTTTACACAAGCTAAGACAAATCAAAAAGGAATAATTGACTGTCTCACCTTATATCTATGTGCCCCACTAAATCATTAATATACGTCACTCTTATTATTATGAGATGTTGATCATTTTTTAACAGGACATCAATAAATTAAATAGTGAATATACTAAAAGAATAGATATGATTTCATTAAATAAAATATATATATATATCTAGGTAATTTATGTAAATGAAATATTAATGTTAACTAGTGGAGTAGTAGATTGAAGAAAATCCAAGTCTCAAATATCAAAGCAAATTTTTTTAATTTTTCAATTTCTCACCTCTTAATCATCCCCCAACTGACCTGTGAACTCTACTTAATTTCTGCAATTTCCAAAGCCTACCCCCTATACTCCTTAATACCCAACAGCCTGTCTTTTTCCTTCTCCCCCTCTTGTTCATTCCCAATGCACCTAGGGGCATTCCTGTCCATCCTCAGCCGCTACCCTCCATGTTTTCAGAGATGTTCTGCACAAAAAACTACGCATGCAACCGCTTCTCTCTCTCTCTTTTCTCTAGTGTGTGTGATTTCTTGTTTGACTTTTGTTTATCTCTTTCTTCTTTGTATTATGTTATGTGCATATATTTCTTTCACGCATATTCATGCACCAATATGATTGGTTCATTCTTAGGGCTATTCTATCTCCCTCTCCCTCTCTCTCTGTAACATAAAATAGGTGCAGAATCATTAACCCATGCAGAAAATTGAAAAAGATTAAATATTTGGTGCTTTTTCAACAACCCCATTTAGAATTTGAGCGATTCATGAAATTGGAGGGCGGTGATCTGAGTATTGGAAATGAAGGGTGGAGATGGAACCTACAAAGGAGCAGATAATTGCAAAAATGTGTTTTATTGGTTTCAAAATCACAAGGCAAGACAAAGGCAGAAACAGAAGCAAGAGACTTTTGCTTACTAGTTTTTCCAACTATTGCCCTTTCAAATTCTATTATATATGAGGCTTCTTTAAATAAAAATAGTGTGCTTTGATATTACCTTTAAAAAAAAGACTCGTTTGTCAGATATGCTGAAATCTGAATTATCTATGGTTAGTTTGAATATCTCAATAGGTTTCTATTGAAGAGTAGAAAATGTGTTTTTTTGGTCGTTTGATATACAATGTCTTTTTGTGTATTGAGTAAAAAAAGTATTTTAGTTTTGATAGAGAAATGAAGAACCGTAATTCCAGTGATGAGAATCATGGAAATGGGAATCATGATGGGCATCCTTATTTTGATTTCTTTTGTGGGAATTGAATTGGATTTACATTAAAAGTCTTGAAAATTAACATTATTCAAGAATCACTGAATTCTAGGGTTTGCAGAGATTACTGACAGAATCTGTTTGATTTTTACTCTTTAGCCATGGCCAAAAATGTTGTTTGTGTGTTGGATAGATTGACTGATGATGACTGTCTGCACCTTTCTTTTTTAAAAAGGAAAAAACACTGGTTATTTTATTTGCTGGAATATTTTTAATTTTACCTCGTATTTTGCAAATTTATTGTCTTGTTTTTATGGAGTATTTAAACTTCACCCTAAGTACATATGGCCAAAAAAAAAAAAAAAGGAAAAAAAAGTGGCCTTAAAAGTACAAGAGCTAAACGTTAAAAAAAAATGTACAGAGGACTAAATATACTTTTTATATTATTATAGTAATATAGAGCAAGTGATTGCAAAGTTTAAAAATAAGCATAAAAGAGGGTAAGATAGTAAAATACAATTAAAAAATATTAAATTGGCATGTACTAGCTAGGTCAAGGCATCAGGGTGTGAGTTAGGGCGCCGCCCTGATTGACCTAAAAACAACATCCTCATTACATTTTGAAAACTCGAACAAAATAAACACCTTCTTGCAACAAATTTTCTCCTTCATCCTTTTCCCTTGGACTCCGACAAAAGGGATTTCTTCACCCTTCTTCTTCTTCTTCGTCTCCGACCACTAGCCGCCCCTCCGCCATTCCCTGTTCAAGAGGCCGGGAAACTCTACTGCAAATTTCTCCTTTAATTGCATTCAATTTTCGAGAATGGAGAGAGAAAAGAAAATCCAGATCGGTGAGCATGATTTCCCACAAGAAATTGTTGAAGACATACTCTCAAGACTCCCTGTCGATTCCCTCTTGAAATTCAGGTGCGTTTCAAAGTCATGGCTTTCGTTAATTGACAGTGAACAATTCATCAAAATCCACCTTAAAAAATCAACAGAAAATCCATGTTTTTCCCATCACCGGATCATTTTAAACTCCGTTCCTTATGTTGGGCCTTATTCCTCCGTATCAACAGAAAACAAACTTCTTAAGATGTGTTGTTGGGCCTCATTGTTAAAAGAGCCATTTGATATTAATCCTGTTGAATTAGATGATGAAAGATGTATTATGAACGTGGTGGATGGGGATGTTAATATTGTGGGTTGCTGTAATGGGATTGTTTGCCTTATTCAATTAGATACGGGAAGATTTATCTTGTGGAACCCAACTACGAGAATGTCCATGTATTTGCCTGATGCAGTGAGCATTATTAGTCGAGTGGATGGGGAAAACATGGACTTTCCCATGTATGGGTTCGGCTACAACGAGTCAAGTGATGATTACAATGTGTTTACGGTTATTACTTCTAACAAACGACAGGTGAGTGCTAGAGTGTATAGTCTTACGAGCCATTCTTGGAAAACATTGGAGGATGAAGATTTTCCATATGATGTGGATAAAGCGGCTGGGGTGTTTGTAAGTGGACATCTTCACTGGTTTCAAGATGTCTATGATGCCATGGACTACAATGAAAACAAGGACAATTTGCACTTATTTTCCTTTGATTTGAAGAATGAGGTGTTTGGAGTGGTTAAGCTACCATTCTATTCACATGATGTTGAATTACCAACTGACCCTTTAGGAGTCATAGAAGGATGTCTTAGTGTGCTTTGTTATGATGACGATATTTCTGCATTCCAGGTTTGGGTTATGAAGGAGTATGGGGTCAAAGAGTCTTGGGTTAAACTTTTTACTTTTTCAAAATTCCAACATCCTCCTTTGAGGAGACAAGATGTGGTGCGTTCATTTTGCAGGGGACCAAATGGGGAATTTCTACTCATTTATAGTTCTACTATGATGGTTTACTGTTATCATCCGGAAGATAGTGAGTTTCGTTGTTCACTCATAACTAACATTAATCAAGTTATGGGGGAGGGTTTCTACGTTGAAAGTTTAGTCTCTCTTGGTCCAAATGCTCGGGAAGAGAGCTTCTGATGGATGTTTAACGAGAGAGATCGAGGTAGCCGCGAACCAGTGCGTAATGTCTTACCAAACCAGTATGTTGTTTTTTTTTTTTTTTTTTGTAATTGTTGGGAAGCAGAATCATTATTTAGTTTGCACTACATCTTATCATTGTATGAATGTACTTGGAATTAAATCTTACTATCATTGTGTTTTTTTGAAGTTTCCTTCACTTATTGATCTATTCTCTTATCTGACTTACTGCATTTTTAGGGTGTTATCCAGTTCTGATTTTGTGATAATGTGTTTATGCAATAAGCAACCTAATAACTTAGTAAGGAAATTAATATTATTTAGCTAGTTAAATCTTTGTACCAGGCTATGTAGCGACGGGGAAGAAATTTAAGGCGGGAGGAATATGGATAGAAGACAATTTAGTCTCATAACTTTCTAGTTTTTTGAAATGGTCGCAAAAAAGTTAAATGTACCAATTTAGTCTCATTTTTCGCAATTTGTTCTATTTTGTTCCCAAATTTTTTTAATGTAATTGCAAAAAATGGGATTAAATTGGTACAATTTAACTTTTTTTGGGACCAAAAAAGAATGAATTGCAAAAAAATGGGACACGTGGCTGTAAACTTAAGCAAAACCCCATGTTCGTATATTTTTATATTTTTGATTGTCACGTGTTTGTTGACATGCAGTTGACATAATTTTGTAGTCTCTTGCCACGGGCTATTATAGCACATATAGAACGAGCATTCAGAGAAGACGTCGCGAATCACCATTTATTAATCAAGAGTGGCCTAAAAACGGTGCAGAGAGGGAAAAAGGTCCAATCGAATCATTACTACTAGTTAGTTTAAGAGAGCGAATAGATGTTTGCTAATTATAACTTAATTTTTTAGTGATTAATTAACCATTTAAAGAACTACAACATTGTATTTGCATTCAACCAAATATAACATAATTAATGATTGCGGTCAGTGTTAATAAATAGTGCACAACAAATTCTACTATAGCATAAAAATGAATTAATTTTGTTCCCCAAAATTTAAAAGTTATCATTAATATCTACCTTGTAATCATGCACAATATATTTAAGACAATATGATCATCAATGTTACAATCGGAGTAAGAGCTCAATTTGCATGACTAAATGTGCAATTGAATTTAATAAAACAGCTATCTAATAAATATTACTCTTCATTTCTAAAAATTATGTTGTTTCACAAAATACAAAATCTTTCCGTTAGCTTTCAAATAATCAAGAATTAAAATACAAAATCTTTCCGTTGCTTTCAAATAAATACCCTAAAATAAAAATGATTTAAGTTATTTAAGAGTTTGCAAACTCCCAATATAAATAAGTTAAATTCGATCGGTGTTTGTAAACATTTGTAAACATTTAATCGAAAATGATATAGAGCCCTGAACATTTTTGTGCACTGCCACGTCAATAAATTCTTATTTATATTTAATTTAAACTTAATCTAATATGAATATTTTATTTTTATGTACCATCAAAACATTGAAGATTGTGATGAATGAAATTTTCATTTGATAACAACAGATCTATATACAAGTGAATTTTTTAATCTATGATACATCAAATTTTTTAAAAATATTCTATATATACAAATGAATTTTTTAATTTATGATGCATCAAATTTTTTTAAAATATTCTAAATGATAACTAGAGAAAATTTCATTTTACGTCCTGTAACTTAGGCCTAATCCAGAATATATATTTTAAATTTTCACATTTTCAATTTACGTCCTAGGGTGTCCAATTTACATCTTTTTCAGTCCAATTTACGTCTTTTCCACCAGAAAATTGAAAATCCGGTCAAATAATCCAATTTACATCCTTTATGTTTAAAAATTATAAATTAATAATTAAAAATTTCTGAAAATATAATTAAAAATTAAAAAATCTCATTAAAATTCTAAAAATCTCATTAAAAACTTATAAATTCTGTAAAATAAAAATAAAAATTTTACAATTAAAAAAATATTTTAATGTTTAAATTTTTTTTTTCTAAAAACTCATAAAAATAAAAAAAATCTATAATTTTTACAATTCAAAAAACTGAAAATGTGTAAAAATATTTTTCTAAAAACTCATAAAAATAAAAATATCTATAAATTAAAATTTTAAAAATGTTTAAAGTAAAAAATTCCAAAATTTAAAAAATGTCGTGAAAATGAATTTGAGACGGTTCCAAAATCGATCAAGGGGTGGAACTTCCACTCAACCTCGATGGTGAATTGGAAAATCTCGTGGGGTCAAAATTTTTAGGAGTTCGAACAAAACTTTAATGACAGACGAGTTTGAATTAAGTCTAGTTTTTAATGAAATGTTAATATTTTTTATTATTCATATTAGATTTTTAGAATTAGTAATTTTTAATCTACACATTTTTAATAAATTAATGAGATTTTTAGAGTTTTTAGAAATTTTAATGAGATTTTGAATTTCTTAATTTTTAAATTACACATTTTCCATTTTTGGAATTGTAGATTTATTTATTTTTTGTATTTTCAAAATTTCAAAAGTTTAGAATTTTTTATTTTTATTTTACAAATTTTATAATTTGTAATAATATTTTTCGAAATTTTAGTGATATATTTTGAATTTTATTTTACACATTTTATATTTTTTAATTTAAGGAGATTTTTGGATTTTTAATGTTACTATTAGATTTTTTAAATTTTTAATGGGATTTTTAGAAAATTTTAATTATTAAATTTTAATTTTCACACTTAAAGGACGTAAATTGGACTATTTGGCCGAAATCCCAATTTATTCATCACATTCCGGTGAGTTTTAAAATTTTCCGGCGAGAAGGACGTTAATTGGACTAAAAATGACGTAAATCAAAAAAGTAAAAATTTAAAGGATATAAATTGGATTAGACCTAAGTTACAGAACGTAAAATGAAATTTTCTCTAATAACTACAAAAATAATATAATATATTATGTCGGGATTGATACAGTGTCTAGTTTCACCCAGAAAATCTTGACTCTTGAGAGCATCTACCCATGTTTCGGCAACATCATACAAAACAACACATAACACAAAATGAGTTCTCAGATCTCTTTTTCCCATGATAATACTTAACATTAATGAGATTATTCCCTAATAGAGTCATTTCTATAGAGTGTTAAGGAAGTAAAACCTACAACTTTTAAAATTCTCTAATAGGGTCAAATTAATGTCAAAAAACCTTAAATGCCCTTAATATTAATATAACTCCTTAAATAATAGTATATTTTACCAATTAATTCGAATTTTAAATTCAAATCTTAATTGCAGCACATCAATTCCCCAATTATATCGCATATTCAAAAAAAATCTTGACTTTCCCAAAATCGCTGCAATTGGGAAGAACACATCGATGCATTTTGGGAGGAACGAAGGAGAATTCACCATTGTGTTGATGGGCTACAAAAAAGATTCAATCTATGCTGCCATTTATGCGATTTGGGAAAAATCACAAACGGTTTGTCGTAATTTTCTGCCATTGTTGATGAGCTTTTTCGAAATCTGCCATTGTTGATGAGCTTTGTTCGAAATCTGCAATTGTTGATGCGATTGGTGCGAAATCGACCACTTTTCACGCCATTAAAACTGGAGTTTCTAGAGTCCATTGGTGAACGTTCACTACTGGAATTGTTAATCTTCGCTTGGAAGAATTCAGATCTGATGGAATTACCGGTTAGTATTTTTCTAAGCAAGAATCGCCCTAATTAATACGTCTTTAGGGTGTAGCTTAGTACTCGGGGATTAGGCGAAAAAAGAAGAAGTTTCATGGATACAACAGCTTGACATGGAGGTGAATATTAGATATGGACATTACCGTATGCATGTACACAGTGCATTTCCCATATGCACACATGTAAAATGCATGTACCCCGTTTTCCGTACATATTAATATGCATATCCATGTATGAACCTTTTTCTAAGCTTATAAACTCATAATTTTATTATGACCCATTTCTACATACCAAAATTATTTCACTGTTCATATTAAACTTCATAATCTATTTTCATATATGTATGCATATTCAAATAACCGGGAACTGCATCCACTATGGCACGCTTATTTAGTCTTTTTGTGATTTAATTGTGCTATGAGTCTTGTGTAATTTAATTCTGGATCATAAAATGCAGAATTATTAAAATCATAAAAGTCAGCTAATTAATTCGAATTGCTTTATTTTTAGGAATATTTGAATTAAGGAAGATGATAGATTTTCGCTTCAAGACTATGCATTTATAAAATTGATTTGATGTTAATCTGTCTAATATTAATTAATTTGAAATTATTTAAATGGAAAAGACCAACTTTGTCTTCTTAAGTGCCCATTTGACTCTATTGGATAAAAATTAAAAACCTATTCCCCCATTAGATAAAAATCTTAGTGAAATGACCTTATTAAGAATTTACCCAACATTAATTTTTGGGGTAACACTTGCGTATACTCGTATGCACCGTACCCCCAAATTATATTTTTACTATAGTTATCTGCACTCGCTCATTTTATGAGTTCACCCCCAAATTAATCATTTTTTTACTACAGTTGTCTGCACCCGCTCATTTTATGAGTTCACCCCCAAATCATTTTTTTACAACGGTTATCTACACCCACTCATTTTATGAGTTCATCCCCAAATTCTTTTTTTACTACATTTATTTGCACCCTCTCATTTTATGAGTTCACTCCAAAAAATTATATTTATACTACAGTTATCTACACCTGCTCATTTTATGAGTTCACCTCCAAATTATTTCTTTTTACAACGGTTATCTACACCCGTTCATTTTATGAGTTCACCCCCAAATTATTTTTTTACCACAATTATCTGCACCTGCTCATTTTATGAGTTCACCTCCAAATTTTTTTTTAAAAATAATTACATTTAAAATATTATATTATCTTTTTATTAATTTACACAAAATATAATAATAAAATCAACCCTAATTTATACATTTACAATCTTGCAGTCGAGTCATTGTCGAGTTACCGTCGATTCACCACTAAATCACCCATATTTTTAGAAAAAAAATCGTAAAAACATAATTAAAAAAAACTATCGAAATTATGCACTGATCTCGATTTTTTTTTCTTCTCATTTTTCAATTTTTATTCCATACATTTTATTTCTTCACTTTTTTTTCATGTTTATTTTTTTTCTTTACTATTTTTTAAAATTTTAATACAAAATAATATTATATGTATTATTTTATGGGGATTTCACATAAAAGTTCATTTCACCTAGTGTTTTTTTAAATAAAGACATGATTCAAAATAGTTTCAGAATAAGGACAAAATGGCACATAAATGTACCATCATGCCCTTAATACATAAAATTCGGAATTAATATGGATAAATTCTTTAAATGTTTGAAATTTAAAGCTGACTCTATCAGCTCATTAATTCCAAGAATTACGCAATTAATTAAAACCTTATGTTTGAAATTTAAAGCTGACTCTATCAGCTCATTAATTCCAAGAATTACGCAATTAATTAAAACCTTCCTAAAATTAATTAACACCGGTCAAAAGAGCTTAATTTTGTGCAGAATTTTGGGGTTTTTCAATTTGTGAAGAAAGGAAACCGTGAAGTACGGAAGAAGACGAAGTGAGAAGTGAGAAGAACATTTTACTCCCTAGACCATGGTTGGAAAAGTAATATAAAAGTTAAATCTGCATAATAAAATGAATAATGCAGAACAATGAAATCTAAAACTGCATAATAAAATGAATAATGCAGAAAGAATAGTACGGTGTCTTCATATTAGAATGTGATTATGCAAAAATATGTATACATATGCAAAATAAGATCTGCATTATCCCTTGACCAAACCAATAACAAATAATCATGAACTACATTTCAGCAACGCGCACGTAAATCATCACAATTACACGAAAACGGAGCAAATTGAACCTAAATTAAAATCATCTCAAAAAATCCTAAATTCTTTGCAAATTATGTGTGTACTTGTGGAAATCATACCCTTGGCAAAACTCTTCATCTGACCCTTGGAATTAAAAGTTTCTACTGTATCTCCGGCGGCTTCGCGTCCGTCATCCATAATGAAGAAATCGGTGAAGTTTGAATCCCCTGGTAACATAAAGAAACGATCGCGTGGAAAGTCTCTTGATCATGTGCAGTCGAAAGAACAGATCGAGGAAACAATTATGGAAGAGCAAAGGAGACGAGACCTTATAGCCATGGCCGTCGTTGAAAGAGAGGAACAAGCCTCTAAGCAGCAAAAACTTTGAGAATCATCGGAAATCAGTTTTTGGGCTTGAGGGGTCACCCAAAACTGAAACAGAAACTAAAAGAAGAAAAAGATCCCTCGATTTCAAGAGGAAATCGAGGATTGTTGCTTCACCAATCTGAAATCTATGGCCAATCGTTTGTAGATGCAGCGGGATTATGTTTGATTCATCATGGATTAACCAAAAAGCTTGAAGATTTGAGTTTTCCGGCCAAGAAACCCGTATGGGATTCTAGCAGAAACTATGAGCGCCTGGATCAGGTAACATTTGCCAATGTTGATAATCAATTGAAGAGGTATGTGGTTGAATCTTTGGCGACAAATAAGGAAGATGAAGACTTGTTATTTAATTATTAAATTCATAAATTAATTTCCATATTTAAATATAAGGGTATAATGGGTTATTAACATGCGTTTTTGTCCTTTTTTAAAAATATTATAATAGTTGTCCTTTATTAAGAAGCTAGGTGTCTAAATGGCATTTTTTATAAATTTTCTCTTATTTTATTATAGTCAGTAATACAATAAGTAATAACTAGTAATACCATAAACAATAATATCATTAACAATAATTAGTAATATCTTTACAATAACAAATAATTACACACATCAATTACAGTAAAATTTTATACAATAACAAATAATTTCACACATCTAATTATATTCAATAATACCAAAAAAAATTATCAGTAATACCATGAACAATAATTAGTAATACCGTGAACATTGATCAGTAATATCTTACACAATAACAAATAATTCCACAAATCTAATTATATTTAGTAATACAAAACATAATTATCACTAATACCATAAACAATAATATGTAATACCATAAACAAAAATAATCAGTAATGCCTTAAGCAATAATAAATAATTCCATATAATCAGTAATACCACAAACAATAACCAATAATACCACAATTAATAATCATTAATACCGTAAGCAATAATAATTAATATTAATTCAATAGTGTATTAATAGTAATACCACAATCAATAACTAGTAATACCAACCCCAAGGAGTTGGCCTAGTGGTATATGTCTGGACTTAGGAGTATGCTCCTCTCTAGGTCTCAGGTTCGAACCCTCTCAGGTGCAAACAATTTATATGGGGCCATGTCCATACAGAGCGCAAAGTTCTGGCTTTAAACGGGACCCCCGCAAGTGGACGGTGGGATTGGTCCCCGGGATTAGTCGATCCAAGACCGGATACCCGAGACTTCAAAAAAAAAAAAAAACTAGTAATACCAGTACCACTAACAATAATACCATTAAAAAAGTGGAGGGAGTACAGATCGAGGTGTACAGAAGAAAATAGGGGGTGCACATTACCAAGCCCAATTGAACGGAACCTTAGCCCAATGGGAAGGCACCCTAGGTCAGCAGTCGCCGCCTGAAATTTTATCGGCAAGGTCACCGGCTCCGAGTGCCGACCGATCAGAGATCCATCAGCAACATACTCACAGTCCTCCGTTGGGCCGCCGTCAGCCGGAGGAAGAGGCTGTGAAGGAGCAGGGTGAAGAAGACAAAGCAATGTAGCTTCGATTTGGACAGAGATGAACGATGAGAGCGAGGCGGCGTCAATCCGAGTGTTGTAGGCGAGCGCCATTGATGCCGGAGAAGATCTTGGATTGCGAAAACAAGGGAGATTGATGGAAGCAGTCGCGTCGGTGGTCGAAATGAGTAGAAATTTTCGGCCGCAATGGATCGTGGCCGAGATGGAAGATGATGTCAATTGTCATGGAAGTGAAAAATTAATCGCCATCGTGATTCGAGGAGGGGTCTCGGGCTTCAATGACCGGGACGGAAGCGCCGCCGTCGCTGTCGAGGGGGTGGTCGGGCATGGTGGTGGCAGAGTCACCCGCCGAACAACATGGATTTCCGGCAGGTCCTTTACTCATCAAATTAAAATTGAAATTCAGGTGCACCGCAGATCGACTATAATAAAATCATACCTATAATATTATTTTGTATTAAAATTTAAAAAATACACATGAAAAAAATGGAAAAGAAAGGCATCAAAATAAAATAAAAAAAGTAAAAGGAAAAAAATGAAAAAATAAAAAAATTGAAAAATAAACTGAAAATGGGAAGAAATAAAGGAAAAGAGAAGGGGGAAGAAAAATTAAAAAGAAAAAATTTGAGATTTTGCTAATTTCGATAGTTTTTTATTAATTATATTTTTACGATTTTTTTTTTAAATATGGGTGAGTTGGTGGTGAATCGACGGTAACTCGACAATGACTCGGCTGCATATTGTAAATATATAAATTAGGGTTTATTTTATTATATTTTGTGTACATTAATAAAATGATAATATAGTTTTTTAAATGTGATGATTTTTTAAAAAATATTTTGGGGGTGAACTCATAAAATGAGCGGGTGCAAATAATCGTGGTAAAACAATAATTTTGGGGTGAACTCATAAAATAAGCGGGTGTAGATAACCGTGGTAAAAAAATGATTTGGGGGTGAACTCATAAAATGAGCAAGTGCAGATAACCATGATAAAAAATGATTTGGGGGTGAACTCATTAAAATGAGCGAGTGCAGATAACCATAATAAAAAATGATTTGGTGGTGAACTCATTAAATGAGCGAGTGCAAATAATAATACTCCATCCGTCCCACAAAGATAGCCACATATTCGTTTTTTGGATGTCCCAAATTATAGCCACATTTCCTCTTTTACTTTAGTATTAAATGTTTTATTGACAATTTTACCCCTAATTAATAAGAGTAGTTAATGCTTAGCAGATTTTGGAGTATGAAATTTTAAGGGCAAACTTGACACATTAGCTGAATTTGACTACATTTATTGATTTTTCTTAATCTGTGTGTAAAGTCAAATGTGGCTATCTTTGTGGGATGGAGGGAGTAGTAAAAAATAATGAGATTATTACCTAATAAGGTCACTTTTATAGACTATTAAACAACTAAAACATACAACTTTTAAAATTTCCTAATAAGGTAATTTTTGTGTCAAAAAACCGTATTTGCCCTTAATATTCATATACTCCTTTAATTTATATATTTGAAATGTAATTCGAAATTTAAATTCATAATTAATTGTTATCAATTAATTCCCAAATTATAGGGCACATTCATTCCCAAAAAAACAAAACCCTAGATCCCTCCCCCCACACCAATCGGTCGAGCTCCCTCTCCACCTTGGCCGCCGTCGTCGCTGCCCATGACCTCCCCGCCGCCCCCTCCATGGCCACGGTCGTCGCCCCCCACCCCAAACTGAGAAGAGCTTATTTGGCTTCCAAATCTCCCGAGCAGTAAAAGAAATTTTCATGGATGAAAATGAATTTCGACGCGTGCTGGAGCTTTTCATCGTCGTTCGATTATCGCGTAAGCCTCCCACACGCTCTTGAATTTCTTGATTGATTTTGGCGATTAAAATCAAAACTGTAATGGAAACTCTGATTTTGTAGAAATCTGCGTAATCGCGTAAGCCTCCATTACACTCTTGAATTTCTTGATCTTGCGATTATCGCGTATTCTTGATTGATTGATTTTTGATTTAATTAACTGCGTATTCTTATTATTTTTTTTTTTTTGGTTTTTTCAAAGAAACTCTGATTTTGTAGAAATCTGCCAATCTTATGCAGTTTCCACATAGCAAAGAACAAAGAGGAAAAAACTATAATGGAAAATAAGCACTGCTCAATCTTTATTTTCAGAAAAATCAGAATGGAGAATTGTATGTTTATGAGTATTTATGCAGGGGATAGCTAGCGGAGAAGAATGGGAACCAATCAGTGGTTTCCATGTGGAACTAATATGCTGCAATGTAAACTAATAATAATGTAAAGCTAGAAATACGATTTTAATTTATTGGGGCAACCTTGAATGTAATTCTGCATTGTTAACAGTTGTACTTCTAGCAGATGCTCAAATTCTAGTTGCTAATTTAGGTGACTCAAAGGCATTTTTGTGCGCTGAGATAGCTGTTGATTGATGCTGGCTCGTGAGTTGTGATAAAACAGGGTTGCCTTCTTTCTCGAGTGATAGAGAATTTTTTTTTCCAATGGACGATTACATTTAGTTTTGTTTATCAAGTTCTTATACCACAATTGGAACCAGAAGGGACCTGTTTGTAAAGTATATATTGTTAATTGGTTCAGTTATGATAGTCTTGTAAATGAAGTTGTAATTCTTGATTATTTCTGTATCCAGGTATTGTGAAGGAGCTTCTTAAGAAGTGGAGGAAGCTTCATATCGATGGGTGGAGAACTAATAGGATAGGCGATGAGGGATTGATTGCTGTTGCAAATAATAGTGTTAATTTGAACAGTTTCAACCAACTTCTGCTGATTTCGATTCTGGAATTGACAATCCTCTGGCACCATCAAAATACACAATCTAGCCTGCTTATATGAACACCCACATTTTCCCTAGTATGTACTTGCTGAATTTCTTTTTGTAGTATGTACTTGTTGGAAATTCATCAAAATTGAAAGGACCTTTATTTTTATTCACATTTTGTTTGGTTTACAATCAACTTTTCCAGCTTGAATTTCGATAGACTTATTATTCAATTGTTATTCGCAGTGCATCTGAAAGGTGCATATACTACTCTTACAACTTCATATCAAAATGAACTTTCCATATGAAATATGGATACCGATGTAGGCACTATAATTTTATGTCTTCGTCTTATTATTCTGAACAATTCTTTTCAGTGATATTAACTGAATTAAGTATGAAATACCTACATCACAACAAACCGCTTTTTGAATATGTCATTTACAAATGTGCACATCTATTTTGCATATTGATATGCATGTCACTCTGTGCACATTGGTTCATGTTATTTTATGCATACCAAAAAATTCAATCATGTATGCCGTTTTAAACTTCATATTGAAATGAACATCGGTCTTCATACCAAAATTCATTTCACTGTTCATATTAAAATTCATAATTTATTTCATATATATATGCATATTCAAAATATGGGGAATTGTATACTCTATGACACGCTTATTTCTGAATCATAAAATGCCGATTTTTTAATTTTTTTTGTTTGGATAATTAACAATTAATTCGAATTGCTTAATTTTAGAAATATTTGAATAATTGGAAGGATCATAAAATGCAGATTTTTTAATTTTATTGGTTTGAATAATTAACAATTAATTCGAATTGCTTAATTTTAGGATTTTTTTAATAATTGGAAGGTGCGTATAACTAGGAACTGCATTAATTCAAAACTATTAATTTCAAATTATTAATATTTATTAATTTCAAATTATTTAAATTGGTAAAGGGCAACAATGTCTTATTAGGTGCCATTTTCACCTTAATATCACCTTAATAGATTTAAAAAAAAAACATATGCCCTATTAGATAAAACTCTTAGTGAGATGACCTTAACAATAATTTCCCCAAAAATAATTTGGGGAGGGGGGAGGGAGTGCAGATAAAATATAAATTGAAATTAGGGGTATGGGAGAATTTGGAAGAAAGAATAAAATGAATTAATTGATGAATTAAAATTTAAAATTAAAATTAAAATTGAAGTATGCACCGTACATGCGAGTGCATACAAGTATTTGGCTAATTTTTTTTATGACAATGAGATTAATTTTTATTTTATTTAACAATGCATATTTTTTTTTTAAGGAAAATTGAGCACAATTATTATTATGTAGCAATCCAATAAAAAAGGAAAAAGAAATGTAAAAGAAATTAAGAAAATATAAATGCACATATATTTCGGAGTAACATTTTTTTTTCTTTTATTGAGTAGTAAAAACCTTTCTGATCCTTTCTTGAGGATTTTGCATATGATAATTTAAGAAATTTATACAAACTTCAATCCCGACCCATTTTCTCTTTTTCATTACTTAAAAATTTAACCGTACATCATGAATCAATCTCATAAATTTAAAAATGCCTCTTTTTATTGTATTAATTTTGGAGAGAAATATACGGACAATTGTTACTATCCGAGCTAGATTTCGAATTGAACATGTACTCAAAAAATTACTCCATCCTTTCAAAAAAAATATTTCACTTTTACCCTGTTACACATACCAATGCAAATATTTTGAGCAAAATGTACTCTTTGTATTCTTGTTATACCCTTATTTGATGTTAATGAACACTATTATTAATCAATTTCAACAATCATTAAATAATGGTATTTTACACAAGCTAAGACAAATAAAAAAGGAATAATTGACTGTCTCACCTTATATCTGTTTCATTTGATGTCCCCCACTAAATCATTAATATACGTCACTCTTATTATTATGAGATGTTGATCATTTTTTAACAGGACACCAATAAATTAAATAGTGAATATACTAAAACGAATAGATATGATTTCATTAAAAAAAAAAAAAAATTAATTTTTTGTCCTCTCACCTCTTAATCATCCCCAACTGATCACCTGTTAACTCTACTTAATTTCTGCAATTTCCAAAGCCTATCCCCTATACTCCTTAATACCCAACCGCTTGTCTTTTTCCTTCTCCCCCTCTTGTTCATTCCCAATGCACCTAGGGGCATTCCCGTCCATCCTCAGCCACTATCCTCCATGTGTTTCTGCACCAAAAACTACGCATGCAACCGCTTCTCTCTCTCTCTTTTCTCTAGTGTGTGTGATTTCTTGTTTGACTTTTGTTTATCTCTTTCTTCTTTGTATTATGTTATGTGCATATATTTCTTTCACGCATATTCATGCACCAATATGATTGGTTCATTCTTAGGGCTATTCTATCTCCCTCTCCCTCTCTCTCTGTAACATAAAATAGGTGCAGAATCATTAACCCATGCAGAAAATTGAAAAAGATTAAATATTTGGTGCTTTTTCAACAACCCCATTTAGAATTTGAGAGATTCATGAAATTGGAGGGCGGTGATCTGAGTATTGGAAATGAAGGGTGGAGATGGAACCTACAAAGGAGCAGATAATTGCAAAAATGTGTTTTATTGGTTTCAAAATCACAAGGCAAGACAAAGGCAGAAACAGAAGCAAGAGACTTTTGCTTACTAGTTTTTCCAACTATTGCCCTTTCAAATTCTATTATATATGAGGCTTCTTCAAATAAAAATAGTGTGCTTTGATATTACCTTTAAAAAAAAGACTCGTTTGTCAGATATGCTGAAATCTGAATTATCTATGGTTAGTTTGAATATCTCAATAGGTTTCTATTGAAGAGTAGAAAATGTGTTTTTTTGGTCGTTTGATATACAATGTCTTTTTGTGTATTGAGTAAAAAAAGTATTTTAGTTTTGATAGAGAAATGAAGAACCGTAATTCCAGTGATGAGAATCATGGAAATGGGAATCATGATGGGCATCCTTATTTTGATTTCTTTTGTGGGAATTGAATTGGATTTACATTAAAAGTCTTGAAAATTAACATTATTCAAGAATCACTGAATTCTAGGGTTTGCAGAGATTACTGACAGAATCTGTTTGATTTTTACTCTTTAGCCATGGCCAAAAATGTTGTTTGTGTGTTGGATAGATTGACTGATGATGACTGTCTGCACCTTTCTTTTTTAAAAAGGAAAAAACACTGGTTATTTTATTTGCTGGAATATTTTTAATTTTACCTCGTATTTTGCAAATTTATTGTCTTGTTTTTATGGAGTATTTAAACTTCACCCTAAGTACATATGGCCAAAAAAAAAAAAAAAGGAAAAAAAAGTGGCCTTAAAAGTACAAGAGCTAAACGTTAAAAAAAAATGTACAGAGGACTAAATATACTTTTTATATTATTATAGTAATATAGAGCAAGTGATTGCAAAGTTTAAAAATAAGCATAAAAGAGGGTAAGATAGTAAAATACAATTAAAAAATATTAAATTGGCATGTACTAGCTAGGTCAAGGCATCAGGGTGTGAGTTAGGGCGCCGCCCTGATTGACCTAAAAACAACATCCTCATTACATTTTGAAAACTCGAACAAAATAAACACCTTCTTGCAACAAATTTTCTCCTTCATCCTTTTCCCTTGGACTCCGACAAAAGGGATTTCTTCACCCTTCTTCTTCTTCTTCGTCTCCGACCACTAGCCGCCCCTCCGCCATTCCCTGTTCAAGAGGCCGGGAAACTCTACTGCAAATTTCTCCTTTAATTGCATTCAATTTTCGAGAATGGAGAGAGAAAAGAAAATCCAGATCGGTGAGCATGATTTCCCACAAGAAATTGTTGAAGACATACTCTCAAGACTCCCTGTCGATTCCCTCTTGAAATTCAGGTGCGTTTCAAAGTCATGGCTTTCGTTAATTGACAGTGAACAATTCATCAAAATCCACCTTAAAAAATCAACAGAAAATCCATGTTTTTCCCATCACCGGATCATTTTAAACTCCGTTCCTTATGTTGGGCCTTATTCCTCCGTATCAACAGAAAACAAACTTCTTAAGATGTGTTGTTGGGCCTCATTGTTAAAAGAGCCATTTGATATTAATCCTGTTGAATTAGATGATGAAAGATGTATTATGAACGTGGTGGATGGGGATGTTAATATTGTGGGTTGCTGTAATGGGATTGTTTGCCTTATTCAATTAGATACGGGAAGATTTATCTTGTGGAACCCAACTACGAGAATGTCCATGTATTTGCCTGATGCAGTGAGCATTATTAGTCGAGTGGATGGGGAAAACATGGACTTTCCCATGTATGGGTTCGGCTACAACGAGTCAAGTGATGATTACAATGTGTTTACGGTTATTACTTCTAACAAACGACAGGTGAGTGCTAGAGTGTATAGTCTTACGAGCCATTCTTGGAAAACATTGGAGGATGAAGATTTTCCATATGATGTGGATAAAGCGGCTGGGGTGTTTGTAAGTGGACATCTTCACTGGTTTCAAGATGTCTATGATGCCATGGACTACAATGAAAACAAGGACAATTTGCACTTATTTTCCTTTGATTTGAAGAATGAGGTGTTTGGAGTGGTTAAGCTACCATTCTATTCACATGATGTTGAATTACCAACTGACCCTTTAGGAGTCATAGAAGGATGTCTTAGTGTGCTTTGTTATGATGACGATATTTCTGCATTCCAGGTTTGGGTTATGAAGGAGTATGGGGTCAAAGAGTCTTGGGTTAAACTTTTTACTTTTTCAAAATTCCAACATCCTCCTTTGAGGAGACAAGATGTGGTGCGTTCATTTTGCAGGGGACCAAATGGGGAATTTCTACTCATTTATAGTTCTACTATGATGGTTTACTGTTATCATCCGGAAGATAGTGAGTTTCGTTGTTCACTCATAACTAACATTAATCAAGTTATGGGGGAGGGTTTCTACGTTGAAAGTTTAGTCTCTCTTGGTCCAAATGCTCGGGAAGAGAGCTTCTGATGGATGTTTAACGAGAGAGATCGAGGTAGCCGCGAACCAGTGCGTAATGTCTTACCAAACCAGTATGTTGTTTTTTTTTTTTTTTTTTGTAATTGTTGGGAAGCAGAATCATTATTTAGTTTGCACTACATCTTATCATTGTATGAATGTACTTGGAATTAAATCTTACTATCATTGTGTTTTTTTGAAGTTTCCTTCACTTATTGATCTATTCTCTTATCTGACTTACTGCATTTTTAGGGTGTTATCCAGTTCTGATTTTGTGATAATGTGTTTATGCAATAAGCAACCTAATAACTTAGTAAGGAAATTAATATTATTTAGCTAGTTAAATCTTTGTACCAGGCTATGTAGCGACGGGGAAGAAATTTAAGGCGGGAGGAATATGGATAGAAGACAATTTAGTCTCATAACTTTCTAGTTTTTTGAAATGGTCGCAAAAAAGTTAAATGTACCAATTTAGTCTCATTTTTCACAATTTGTTCTATTTTGTTCCCAAATTTTTTTAATGTAATTGCAAAAAATGGGATTAAATTGGTACAATTTAACTTTTTTTGGGACCAAAAAAGAATGAATTGCAAAAAAATGGGACACGTGGCTGTAAACTTAAGCAAAACCCCATGTTCGTATATTTTTATATTTTTGATTGTCACGTGTTTGTTGACATGCAGTTGACATAATTTTGTAGTCTCTTGCCACGGGCTATTATAGCACATATAGAACGAGCATTAAGAGAAGACGTCGCGAATCACCATTTATTAATCAAGAGTGGCCTAAAAACGGTGCAGAGAGGGAAAAAGGACCAATCGAATCATTACTACTAGTTAGTTTAAGAGAGCGACTAGATGTTTGCTAATTATAACTTAATTTTTTAGTGATTAATTAACCATTTAAAGAACTACAACATTGTATTTGCATTCAACCAAATATAACATAATTAATGATTGCTATACGAGTTAGATTTCGAATTGAACATGTACTCAAAAAAAAATTACTCCATCCTCTCAAAAAATATATTTCACTTTTACCCTGTTACACAAACCAATGCAAATATTTTGAGTAAAATGTACTCTTGTATTCTTGTTATACCCTTATTTGATGTTAATAACACTATTATTAATCAATTTCAACAATCATTAAGTAAGGGTATTTTACACAAGCTAAGACAAATCAATAAAATCAATAAAATAATTGACTGTCTCACCTTATATCTGTTTCATTTGATGTCTCCCACTAAATCATTAGGCCATGTTTGATAGCTTAGATTAAACCTAGATTAACTATATATCATTTTTATTGGTTGTTTGATAACTTAGATTAAGGGTAGATTATGGTTTAAAATTTATAAAGTTTAGTTATCATCCTAATCTTAGATAATCCGTCTATGCTATCAAACATGCCCTTAATATACATCACTCTTATTATTATTATTATGTGATGTTGATCATTTTTTAACAGGACACCAATAAATTAAATAGTGAATATACTAAAACGAATAGATATGATTTCATTAAAAAAAAAATATATATCTAGGTAATTTATGTAAATGAAATATTAATGTTAACTAGTGGAGTAGTAGATTGAAGAAAATCCAAGTCTAAAATATCAAAGCAAATTTTTTTAATTTTTTGTCCTCTCAATTTCTCACCTCTTAATCATCTCCAACTGATCACCTGTGAACTCTACTTATTTCTGCAATTTCCAAAGCCTACCCCTATACTCCTTCTTCTTACCTAAGGCCGGCCTTCTCCAATGGTAAAACTAAAAGTGAGGTATTTAACTCTTCACATCATCTCAGCATCTACCTCAGTAGGTATTTGTGGAGACCCACTCAATATATTCATCTCATATTTTAATTTTTCACCTATATTAATTATCTAATTTTCGGATGAATAAATAATTATATATATTTGATTATTTTAATTTTTTAATATGTACTAGACTTGTGAATTAATATGAAATTAACCTTAATATTAATTTTAATATCTAATTTTTTTATTGATAATATTATAATGGACACTTATTTTAATTCTCCCCTTCCTCAAATTCTTCCTCTTATTTATAAGAATCAATTGAAAATTTTTAAATTTTTTTATTGACAATTATTACAATTTCTCTAAAATTTTCTCAACAACACTCTATATATATCTTATAAAGTTTTTTAAATTATTCTAGAATACTCTTTTCAATTTTGGATCATCCATATTTTAATTATTAAAGTGTTAAAATTAATCAAAAGTGATAAAATAACAAAAAAAAATAAAAATTCTTATATTACTAATTCTAAATCTTTTTCTGCTGACGTGGCTTCACTAAATGTCTCCATTCCACACTCTCTTAAATTCTAGTTTTAATATTTTTTAAATTTTAAAATTATTTTCTCTCTCCTCTAACTTCTCTCTTTTCCATAGATTTTCATAATCTCGCGTAATTTACGCGAGTCTAATACTAGTAAATAATAAATAAATAAAAGCGTGCTGCCCACCCCCCTACTCCTCTCCAGCTGCTGTCCACCCCTCTTCTCCCCCACTTAGAGGTGGGAATGGGCCAGGCCTTGGTAGGCTTTAAGAAAAAAAGTCTGGCTTGTTATATATTTCTTAGGCCCGAGCCTGCCCATGGCCTGTCATAGGCTTTTTTTAAAGGCTCAAGCCTGACCTTTTTAATAAATAGGTCTGGCCCGAAAGCCTTTAAAGGCCTTTAATCTTATTAGCGTATTTAAAAAAAAAAAAAATCTACAATAGTATTATCATCAAATTATAAAAATTTACTCTTTAAATCTCAAAATGAAGAAATGGAAGTAATAGAATGTTCAAAAAAAATATTTTTTCAACTATTAAAAAGAAAAATATAACTAAGTGTTACTAAATTTTCTTATTTATTTATTTGAAAATCACATATTATATAAGTACGTATATACTTATAATATATATATAATATATATATGTATATATATATATATGTGAGTGTGAAGTTATATAGGCCGGCCTGTTGGACTTAAAAGGCTTACGAAAAAGTTTGAGCCCGACCTATTTAGCTAAATAGGCTTCTAAAAAAGCTTGAGCCCGGCTTGTTTGTTAAACGAGCCGAGCCGAGCTTTAATAGGCCGAGCCGTAGGCCCCTGTCGGGTAGCCTGGCCCATTTCCACCCCTACCCCCACTCTCACCCCCTCACAAATACCTGGGGAAGTTACTTACTTTCCCAAACACCTTTTCCAACCCCTTCCCTCCTCCACATCATCCACCTCTCTCCTCCACCTCAACATCTTCCCCACTAAATACCTCTCAATGGAGAGGGCCTAATACCCAACCGCCTGTCTTTTTCCTTCTCCCCCTCTTGTTCATTCCCAATGCACCTAGGGGCATTCCCGTCCATCCTCAGCCGCTACCCTCCATGTTTTCAGAGATGTTTCTGCACCAAAAACTAAGCATGCAACCGCTTCTCTCTCTTTTCTCTAGTGTGTGTGATTTCTTGTTTGACTTTTGTTTATCTCTTTCTTCTTTGTATTATGTTATGTGCATATATTTCTTTCACGCATATTCATGCACCAATATGATTGGTTCATTCTTAGGGCGATTCTATCTCCCTCTCCCCCTCCCCCTCTCTCTCTCTAACATAAAATGGGTGCAGAATCATTAACCCCATGCAGAAAATTGAAAAAGATTAAATCTCTTTGGTGCTTTTTCAACAACCCCATTTAGAATTTGAGCGATTCTTGAAAATGGAGGGTGGTGATCTAAAAATGGAGGGCGGTGATCTGAGAATTGGAAATGGAGGGTTGAGATGGAACCCTACAAAGGAGCAGATAATTGAAGGCAAACAGAAGCAAGAGACTTTTGCTTACTACAACCGCTTTCTTCATGCCACTCCTTTTATTAAGATAGTTATTCTTCTGTTTATTAGTAGTTACAACTACTAATTAGTTAGGCAGTTTCTTTTCATTCTTATAATAGGTATATAAGGATCCTTTCTTCCCCAATTGTAAAAACACTTTTTACAGAAGATTAATTCAATTTCTTTTGTCTTCTTCAATTCCAATCTTGGTGTGGAGAATCATGTTTTCTTCCATTTTGTTTTTTGTTTCATACCTTTACATGGTATCAATATAGCCTACAAGATCGTCTCCGCTTCCGTCTTTCAAGGAATTAGGGTTTTTCTTCCCCTTTCCTCCGGCGACTCCTCCGATTGAAGCAGCGTTCTCCTGTTTCTTTGTTCTTTGCCGATTCATGGCATCTAATCAGAATTCTCTAGACCCATCCAAGAACCCCCTTTCACCTCTCGCCCTGCACCACAATGATAACCCTGCAGTCGCGATAGCTCTCGATCCATTAATTGGTTCGAACTTCATCTCCTGGAGTCATGCCATCAAACGTGGCCTGAGTGTCAAGAATAAATTGCCTTTAATCGATGGTTCGCTGCCTCAACCCGTTGAAGACGATGATCCGGCCATCTTCGCTGCTTGGGTTCGTGCAAATGACTTGGTCTTGATGTGGATTCTCAACTCCATCTCTCCAGAAATCAAACACACTCTGGAGTACTTCTCATCCGCTCAACAGGTATGGGATGAACTTAAAATTCGCTACACTAGTTCTGATGGCACTAGGGTGTATCATCTTGAGAAAAGTCTTAGTTCCATAACTCAGGGTAGTCAATCTTTGGTTACCTACTACAATCAGTTTAAAAGTCATGGGATGAGTATCTTAGTTTTAGGCTTATCTTATCTTGCTCTTGCGATGCCTTAAAAACGTGTGAATGTGACCTTCCTAAGAAAATTGCTAAAACACAAGAACAGGATGTTGTGATGAATTTTTTGATAGGCCTTGATGATTCTTATTCAGCTCTTCTTAGTCAGTTGCTTCTAACATCCCCTTTCCCTCCTCTAGCAAAGGTTTTTTCATTACTCCTGCAAGAGGAATCTCAAAGATCTTTAAACACTCCTTTTCCTGTAACTCCTGATTCTGTGGCCATGCTCTCTAGGCAGCCTAACTCCAAATTTTTCAAAAACAAAAGAAAACCTCTCTTGTGTAGTCATTGTGGTGGCACCACCCACACTCAACAAGAAGGTATTGATTTCTTTGACACCTTTTCTCCTGTAGCTAAGATCACTACTGTTAGAATTCTACTTGCTATAGCTGTAGCTAAAAATTGGCATTTGCACCAACTTGATGTTAATAATGCTTTTTTACATGGTGATTTGGATGAAGAGGTTTATATGTCACCCCTTCCAGGGTATGATACCCAGAATAGAGTTTGTAAATTGAATAAAAGCTTGTATGGCTTAAAACAAGCATCAAAACAATGGTTTCAAAAACTATCTGATTCTCTTGTTACTATGAGGTTTATACAATTTGTTGCTGATAACTCATTGTTTACCAAATCTACTGCCTCTTCTTTTACAGTTATTCTTTGTTATGTAGATGATCTTATTGTAACAGGAAACTCTCTCCCAGACATCATTTTCATTAAAAATCATCTTCATAAACTTTTCACTATTAAGGATCTTGGTCCCTTGAAATACATTTTGGGTATTGAAGTGGCCAAGAGTCCAAAAGGTTTGCATTTGTGTCAAAGAAAGTATACTTTAGATCTTCTCGATGAGTTTGGCTATTTAGATAGCAAACCTTTTTCTACTCCCATGGATCAAAAACAAACTTTCTTTGATGCACAAGCTCCTCTCCTTACTGACCCTACTTCTTACAGGAGCATAGTTGGGAAGTTATTGTATCTTACAATAAAAAGACCTGATATTGCCTATTCAGTACATGTCCTTACTCAATTCATGAGTAAACCTACCACTGCTCACATGGCTGCTGTCCATAGATTATTTAGATATCTTAAGAGTAATCCAGGACAAGGCATCTTCTACTCTTCCACTAACAATTTTAAACTTCATGCCTTTTCAGATTCAGATTGGGCTAGATGCCAAGTCACAAGAAAAAGCATTACAGGATATGCCATATACTTGGGTGATTCCCTCATATCATGGAAGTCCAAGAAGCAGCCTACAGTAGCTAGATCTTCAGCTGAGGCAGAGTATAGAGCCTTGGCAACCACCACTTGTGAAACTCAGTGGATCCTGTACATTCTGAAGGATCTTCACATCCTCCATGACCAGCCAGTTGCTGTGTACACAGACAGTAAATCAGCACATGCATTGGCTCACAATCCTTGTTTTCATGACAAGTCCAAACACATTGCCATTGATATACATTTCACAAGAGAGAAGATACACAATGGAGTCATCAAGCTTATACATATACCCTCTCAAGATAATTTGGCAGACATATTGACTAAACCTTTGCCTCCTTCTTTATTTAGTCTCTTCAAATCCAAATTGGGCCTTGTAAATATCCATGCCCGATTTGGGGGGTATTAAGATAGTTATTTTTCTGTTTATTAGTAGTTACAACTACTAATTAGTTAGACAGTTTCTTTTCATTCTTATAATAGGTATATAAGGATCCTTTCTTCCCCAATTGTAAAAACACTTTTTACAGAAGATTAATTCAATTCCTTTTGTCTTCTTCAATTCCAATCTTGGTGTGGAGGATCATGTTTTCTTCCATTTTGTTTTTTGTTTCATACCTTTACACCTTTTTTTCCCAACTTTTTTTCCCAATTATTGCCCTTTCAAATTCTATTATATATGAGGCTTCTTTAATTGTTAGACTGAATTATCTATGGTTAGTTTGAATATCTCAATAGGTTTCTATATTGAATAGTAGAAAATGTGTTTTTTTGGTCGTTTGATATACAATGTCTTTTTGTGTATTGAGTAAAAAAAGTATTTTAGTTTTGATTAAACATCTTACACTACAAGAAAATAATTAATTGGCTAGCGAATATTTTGTAGGCAATAATTTTAATTTTATAGACATTTATATTTATCTACGGAATACCAACAAAAACCATTCGTATGGATGGAATTCACTCGTAGGTAATTTGATTGCCCATGGACATTTTAGGCAATTACCTACCACATTTTCGTAGCAAATCCATAACATTTCGGTCAACTACGAAAAATTTCGTTGGTAATTCCGCAGGAAAATTTGGCAACAATTTCGGTGGGAAAAATTTTAATATATATTTTTTAAATATTTTATTTATAAATTATTTTTTTGGCATTAGTCTACAAAATAAATTCATTCAAAATGGGTTGGTCTAGTATGCACTCGAGTGCATGTTGTGCACCCTAGTCCATGTTGCACTTTTCAGTTCTACTGACTTACACTTTTTGATAAATGGTGTTGCACTTTTCAATTATTAAACTGTATAATAATATTTTTAGTATAATAATTGAAAAGTGCAACACCATTTACCAAAAAGTGTAAGTCAGTAAAATTGAAAAGTGCAACATGGACTAGGGTGCACAACATGCACTCGAGTGCATACTAGACTTTATGATTCAAAATTGGACAAGCCGGTTCAACCAGCCCAACCAATCGATCACAAAATTGATTCAAAAAGTGTTAAAATACATAAACATAAATCGATCACAAAATTGATTCAAAAAGTGTTAAAATACATAAACATTTTTAAAATACAAACTTAGGTGCACATTAGGCGCTCTCATGTTTCTTATACTCCTTATTCGATGTGGGATAAAAAAATTATATTTGTTGGTTACTAACTTACTACTAATGCTTATTTGTTAGTAACACTATTATTTTTCTAAATGTGCATGAATAAATATTACAATCGAAGTGAGCTCAATTTGCATGACTAAATCTTTCTGTTAGCTTTCAAATAATGAAGAATTAAAATACAAAATCTTTCCGTTGCTTTCAAATAATCAAGAATTAACATTAAATTTACATTTTAGAGGGGGCCGTTAGCTTTCAAATAATGAAGCTTTCAAATAATCCAGAATTAACATTAAATTTACATTTTAGAGGGGAAGGTCTTGTGCATGTGAGGACAAGATTAAACTCCTTTGTATTTACTCGTAAATGTAAAATTTTATAAAAAGAAACAATGTAATTAGGAGTTTGATTGATTGAAAATACCCTAAAATCAAAATGATTTAAGTTACTTTAAGAGTTTGCAAACTCCCAATATAAATAAGTTAAATTCGATCGGTGTTTGTAAATTCTCATTTAATAACAGCAAATCTATATACAAGTCAAATTTTTCTAAAATATTCTAAATGATAACTACAAAATTAATATAATATATTATGTCGAAAATGATACAGTGTCTAGTTTCACCCACAAAATCTTGACTATTGAGAGCATCTACCCATGTTTCGGCACATAACACAAGAGTTCTCAGATCTCTTTTTCCCATATAATACTTAACATTAATGAGACTATTAACTAATAGAGTCATTTCTACAGAGTTTTAAGCAAGTAAAACCTACAACTTTTAAAATTCTCTAATAGGGTTAAATTAATGTCAAAAAACCTTAAATGTCCTTAATATTCATATAACTCCTTAATTAATATATTTTACCCATTAATTCGAATTTAAAATTTAAATCTTAATTGAACACATCAATTCCCCAATTATATCGCCTATTCAAAAAAAATCTTGACTTTCCCAAAATCGTGGGAAGAACACATTGATGCATTTTGGGAGGAACGAAGGAGAATTCACCATTGTGTTGATGGGCTACAGAAACGATTCAATCTATACTGCTATTGATGCGATTTGGGAAAAATCACAAACGGTTAATCCTAATTTTGCCATTGTTGATGAGCTTTTTCGAAATCTGTCATTGTTGATGAGCTTTGTTCGAAATCTGTCATTGTTGATGCGATTGGTGCGAAATCGGCCACTTTTCACGCCATTAAAACTGGAGTTTCTAGAGTCCATTGGTGAACGTTCACTGCTGGAATTGTTAATCTTCGTTTGGAAGAATTCAGATCTGGTGGAATTACTGGTTAGTATTTTTCTGAGCAAGAATCGCCCTAATTATTACGTCTGTAGGGTGCAGCTTAGTACTCGGGGACAAATGGCTGTAAACTTAAGCAAAACCCCATGTTCGTATATTTTTATATTTTTGATTGTCACGTGTATGTTGACATGCAGTTGACATAATTTTGTAGTCTCTTGCCACGGGCTATTATAGCACATATAGAACGAGCATTCAGAGAAGACGTTGCGAATCACCATTTATTAATCAAGAGTGGCCTAAAAACGGTGCAAAGAGGGAAAAAGGACCAATCGAATCATTACTACTAGTTAGTTTAAGAGAGCGACTAGATGTTTGCTAATTATAACTTTGGTTTTTAGTGATTAATTAACCATTTAAAGAACTACAACATTGTATTTGCATTCAACCAAATATATCATTTATATAACATTTGTAAGTATTTATAACGTTATTTATAGGGCACAATTTTAATATTTTAATTCTAAATTTCAAAGTAGAAGTTAGATTTCAAAATTCAAAATTCAAATTTAAAATTCCAAAACAAACTAACCTATCCTTGGCGTGTTGTTCATTTCTTAGGAGGTCATTAATTCATATCTCATACTCCCCCTTCAAGTTTATCGGCACAAATTAAGAAAAATGACTTTAATGATGTATGTAATGATTTGGGTGGAATTTACACATTTTTTATGCGCATTTGAAGCTCATTTTTAGTGTGAATTCATTGATTTATGGATTGATTATGATTGTTTTGGTCAAAATAAGAGAAAGGTGGTGTTTTGTCGATTTTGTAGGAAAAACGAAGGATTTTGGGAGCAAAACACCTACCACAATTCACTGGACTAAAGAGAGGAGTGCACCATTGGATCCGGCTCGAAAAACGGAGTGGAATGAAAAAACGAATCAAGTCAATCGGAGGTCGGAAGCTCGAGATATGAAGAGACAAAAAAGCATGCCCGGGTGGAATAACTTAGGCGGATAGAATGACCCGGCCACAGTTCTGTACACCCACGTTTTCGATTAGTTCACCCATTGAAGGTTTTGGCTGGGTAAAACCACCCGGGCGGGTCACTTATGCCCAACCATGCCCTATTCTAACACAACTTTCGTATTTTGGCCGGGTAAACCCACCCGGCCGGGTGGTTTCACCCGGCCATGCCCTACTTACTTCGTTTCGTTCGTATTTTGCCTGGGTGAAACCACCCGGCCGGGTGAGATGAAATTCAGGGATTTTGACCCATTTTCTCCATTTTTGAAGGATCTAAGTGCAAATCTTGCCCCCAAACCCTACCCCAACACTATAAATACCCCCATTCTTGAATTCAAAAGACATTACCCCCTTCCACAAGAATTTTTACACATACAAACACACACTAGGAGGTAATCATCATCCATTTCTTCAATTCTCCACCAAATCAAGCAAGGAATGAGTCAATAGTTTTGCAATTCAATTACCCACCATCCATTAGAATAGGCTTTCTCATTCTCTCTCTCTTTATTTGCTTATTTCATTAATTAGTTAGTGTTAGTTTGATTATGTTGATTGTTGGCTAGAACACTTTTGGTTCTAGAGCCTTGTAAATACTTTTGATAAAGTCTATGAATTAATGTTTTGCTTATTTGGTGTTTGTGTGGCTTAATTCTATTTGGATGCTTGATTTTCATTGCAAAACATGTCATTAGTGTACAATAGTGATATGTTAATCTTAGTTAATTGAAATTGGGTTGAGAAATCTATTTTGATTGATTGATTGCAAGCATTTAACCTAATTTTATTGTGAGATTGAAAGATGATCAATGATTAGGAAGATGTGTGATGATCCTAGGAGTTTGATTGGGTTCTATGATGCAATTTATGTAGAGATACTAAGTTGTGCGATATTTCCTTTGGATTATTTGGATTGAAGAAACTTTTAATTCATTATGTGAGTGTTATCTCATAATCTCATAGTCAGCACAGTAAGTAGTGAGCTAATAGGATCAGATAAGATGACTTAGGCCGAAATCAGATGAGTTGAAGGATTTCAGTCAGCTGAGGAGGTGATGCTTAAAGTTCAGCAAAGTTGGTCAGATCAGCACAGTACTAGATCAACACAGTACTGGGTCAGCACAGTACTGGATCAACACAGTACTTTAGCAGAGTATACCAAGCACAGTAGTTCAGTAGAGTATATCGGCACAGTACTTTAGCAGGGTATATCATTACAGTACTATCAACAAAATAAAGATCAGCACAGTAGAAGTCTATCAGCAGAGTTAGCTTTTGATCACAAGAACAAAAGAGTTGAGTATCAACACACTAAGTAGTGTTCTGATCTTTATGGACAAGTCTTCTAATATGGAAGTTAGTTAGTTTAACTAGTTGTATTACAGTTACAACTACTTGAGGGCATAACTACCATTTCAGTTGGGCAATAACAGAGCACATGGGTTGTTACAAGCGGTTGCAAACGGTTGCTAACTACTCAAGCAGTTCCTAACAGCAGCAACTACCTTGGCCTTTATATACTCTGTATGTGTACATTGTAAAGGTTGGATGGAATTGTAGTACGTTTTGTAATCTTTGAGTTGTGTGAGTTCACGAGTGAAGTGAGGAAATATCCTATTCCGAGTGAATGAGTGTGTAAACATTCTTGATCAATCAAAGAAGTACTCGTCTGGTCCAGTGGATGTAGATCACATTGATCGAACCACTTAAATTATTTGTGTGTTGTTTGTCTCGTTGCTTACTTTTCGAATTACTATCTTAGAGGAGTTATTTCTTATATCTTCAAGTATTCTACTTGGTTGGAGACGTCCAATCGACTGGAATTACTTGACAATTGGCACCGTTTGTGAGAAACTAAAGTAGCTGCAGATCTAAGATGGGGAATTCTACCAAGTACAACATAGAGAAGTTTACAGGCACGGGAGATTTTAGGCTGTGGAAGGTCAAGATGCAGGCCCTCCTTGAACAACAAGGATTATTCGAGGCTCTCGAAGAATCCGAAGAGACTGCAGATGAATCTGGAGTAGCTGCGGCTGAAAGGAGCAAGTTGCTCAGAAAAGCTCGAAGCACGATCCTACTCTGCCTTGGAGATAAGGTCTTGAGGGAGGTTGCTAAACAGAAGTCAGCGAAGGAGGTTTGGGATAAGCTTGAGAAGTTATATATGGTGAAAACTCTTGCTAACCGACTCTATTCGAAACAGAAGTTGTATGCCTTTAGAATGGGAGATGACAAACCCATTACGGAGCAGCTAGATGAGTTCAACAAGATACTTGATGATCTGGAGAATTTGGATGTCAAGCTTGAAGAAGAGGATAAGGGTCTTATCTTGTTGAGTGCTCTTCCTAAGTCCTTTGAAATCCTAAAGGACACCATCTTGTATGGTAGAAAGGAGGCAATCACATTGGAGGATGTGATCTTGGCTGTTAAGTCCAAGCTACTACATAATAAGACATCTCAAGGAGATAAAAGTAGCAGTGGAGAAAGATTGGCAATCAAGGGAGGACAAAAGAAATCTGCCTCCAAGAAGGGGTCTAGTCAACCCAAGGGAGCTGATAAGGGAAAATCAGCAGTGTCAAATCAAGGGGAAGTAGTGTGCCACCACTGCAACAAACATGGGCACTACAAGAGTACTTGTTTCAAGTACAGACAACTTATGAGAAAATCTGGTTTCAAGAACCCTGTTGATAAGAACCAAGCAAATCAAACCCAAGAGGATAAGGAGCAGAAGGGCTATGAGTCAGCTCAGTCCCTATCCATCACTTCCACTAAAGAACAGCAGGATTTGATTTTAGATTCAGGGTGTTCTTTCCACATGACTCCAAGAAGAGATTGGTTTCATGATTTTAAGCATCAGAATGGAGGTTCTGTGTTGTTAGGAAATGATCACACTTGCAAAGTCAAAGGTGAAGGTACAGTACACTTGAAGATGTATGATGGAGTAGTGAGGATTCTCAAGAGGGTCAGGTATGTTCCTAAACTCAAGAGAAATTTAATATCTCTTGGTATGCTGGATTTAATGGGCTACAAATTCCAGTTAGAAGATGGAGAGCTCAGAGTTTCAAAGGGGAATCTTACTGTTCTTAAAGGTGAGAGAAGGAATGATCTCTACTTTCTTAAGGGAGGAACAGTGATTGGCAGATCAAATGTGGCAAAAGTGCAAGACAACTTGAGCTAAGTAAGCAAGGATTGCTAGGTGGTGACAAGATCACAAAGCTTGATTTGTGTGAGCACTGCATTCTTGGGAAATCCAAGAGATTGAAGTTTGGAAAGAGTTCACACTCTACCAAAGGAAATTTGGACTATGTCCATTCAGATTTATGGGGGCCAGCTAGGAATCAGACCAGAAGTGGTGGGAGACACTTTATGTCTATCATAGATGACTACTCAAGAAAGGTATGGATCACTATCCTGAAATCCAAGTTAGAAGCATTTGAAAAGTTCAAGGAATGTCTCTGGAAAGAAGATCAAGCATTTGAGAACTGATAATGGGTTGTAGTTCATATCAGAAGAGTTCAATGTTTTCTGCAAGAAGAAGGGTATAGTGAGGCATAAAACAGTACCAGGTACACCTCAGCAGAATGGAGTAGATGAGAGAATGAACCAGACTTTGCTTGAGAGGGTCAGGTGCATGTTGATCAGCTCAGGACTGCCTAAATATTTTGGGGAGAAGCAGTGTCAACAACAGCCTATTTGATAAACATAAGCCCTTCCTCAGCTGTGCAATTTAAAACCCCAGAAGAGTTATGGTCTGGCCATGCAGCTGAGTACAGTAATTTGAAGGTTTATGGTTGTTTAGCATATGCCCATGTCAAGCAAGATAAGCTTGAGCCTCGAGCCTTGAAATGTGTGTTCGTAGGGTATCCTTCAGGAGTGAAAGGGTATAGGTTGTGGTGCCTTGAAGCTGGGATGCAGAAGTGTATTATCAACAGAGATGTAACTTTTGATGAAAGTAGAATGCCACTGAAAGAAGAGGAAAATTCAGGTGCAGCACACAACAAACCAGATGAAACACAGGTTGAGGTGGAGCATGTTGACACCAGAACACTAACTGAAGATCAGATTGATCCAGATGAGGAGGAGACTACTCATAGTGATACTGAGCTTCATAACTACCAGCTGACTAGGGACAGAACTAGAAGAGAAGTCCACCCACCTCAAAGGTATGGTCAAGCTGACATAGTATCATTTGCTTTATGTGCAGCTCTTGAGGTGGAGTCTCTGGAGCCTAAAACTTACACAGAAGCCATCAACTGCCATGACAAAGAGAAGTGGTTAGTTGCTATGGAGGAAGAACTGTTATCTCTGAACAAAAACCAGACTTGGGAGATTGTTGAGAGACCTAAGAATAAGAAATTTGTTGGGTGTAAGTGGATTTATAAGAAGAAGGTGGAGGCTCATAGAGGTGGCAAGATTAGGTACAAGGCAAGACTTGTAGCTAAAGGATTTACACAGAAATAAAGTATTGACTTTAATGAAATCTTCTAACCTGTTGTAAAGCATTGTAGGATCAGAATCTTGTTGGCTATGGTTGCTCAGTATGAACTGGAGCTGCATCAGATGGATGTGACCACAACATTTCTTCATGGGACCTTAGATGAGAAGATCTACATGAAAATACCAGAAGGGTTGGACATATAAGATGGAGAAGACAAAGTGTGCTTACTTAGAAAATCACTCTATGGCCTCAAACAAAGCCCCAAACAATGGTACTTAAGGTTTGATGAGTACATTTGCTCAGCTGGTTTTGCAATAAGCTTGTATGACAGCTGTGTTTACTTCAGAAGAGTTGGGATCGAGTTCAATTACATATCTTTTGTTCTATGTAGATGATATGCTAATAGCAGGAGAGTCTATTAACATTATCAATCATGTGAAAGAGATTCTCAAAAGGGAGTTTGAGATGAAAGATCTTGGTGAAGCTAATGTGATCCTTGGGATGGAGATCAGTAGAGTTGAGGGTGCAATTCAGCTTAGTCAGCCTACCTATCTGAAGAAGGTGTTAGAGAGATTCAGGATGAACCAAGTTAAGTCAGTTTCTACACCAATTGTTCAGCATCAGAAGCTATCCAATCAGATGTGTCCCAAGAACAGCCAAGAAAGAGCTCAGATGAGCAAGGTTCCTTATACCAGTGCAGTGGGGAGTTTAATGTATGTTATGGTGTGTTGTAGACCAGATTTAACTCGTGCAATGAGTGTAATCAGCAGATACATGAGTGATCCAGACTTAAGTCATTGGGAGACAGTTAAGTGGGTCATGAGATATGTTCTGGGATCAGCTGAGAAGGGTCTGAAATTTAAGAAGATATCAGATGAGGAAGAAGCACTTGTGGGTTATGTTGATGCCGACTATGCAGCCAATGTAGACACAAGAAAGTCCTTGACAGGGTATGTATTCACCTTATTTGGTACAACTATATCTTGGAGGTCAATACATCAGTCCGTAGTTGCATTATCTACTACAGAATCAGAATATGTAGCCTTGACTGAAGCAGTTAAGAAGAGCATGTGGCTTAGGGGGATCTTGAAGGAGTTTGGTATATCACAAAGAAGTGTGACTGTCTTCTGTGATAACCAAAGTGCAATACATCTTGTAAAGCATCAGGGGTATCGTGAGAGAACTAAACATATAGATGTAAAGTTGTACTTTGTAAGAGATATTGTAGAGAAGGGGGTGGTCTAGATTGTGAATATTGCTATAGAGTAGAACCCTGCTGTTCACTAAGGCATTGCCAAAAGAGAAGTTTGGCCTGTGTCTTAGACTTATTGGACTGCATTAATTCCTCTGAGGAGAAGACTAATGTTCTTGTGACAGAAGATCAGTAGTGGAGGCTATTCTTTGAGGAGAATAGTGTTGGTGTTTTATTTTTGGTGGAGATTAAGTTCGATTATGAGCTAAAGGTGGAGAATTGTGAGTGTTATCTCATAATCTCATAATCAACACACTAAGTAGTGTTCTGATCTTTATGGACAAGTCTTCTGATATGGAAGTTAGTTAGTTTAACTAGCTGTATTACAGTTACAACTACTTGAGGGCATAACTATCATTTCAGTTGGGCAATAACAGAGCACATGAGTTATTACAAGCGGTTGTACACCCCAAAAAAGAAGCTTCTCCATAAACTTCACCATCACAATATTCACAAAATACCATACCTTTACACTCATTCCAACCAATCTCTTTACTTTATTCATATGGAGTAGTTTATAAAATTAGCCCTTAACAGTTCTCCCATAACATTTTTTTCTTAATAAGTGTGCCCATTTTATGGTGCAAACACTTATGGGACGAAGTGAGTAATATTTATGATTTGTTTCTTGTTCTATTATGCTTATCATAGTAGTTTGCTTAATTAATATGGATCGAGAACATGAATGTAATATTCTAAATTGTTTGACACATATTTTTTTTGCTTTGAAGAAATACAAATATTTCAGTTCTGATTTGTTAAAAAATTGGTCATTTTTCTGAAATAATTTTTGAACATATACTATAATTAATTTCGAGAGTATGATGATATTTTAGAAAAGCCAAATTCTTGTATGTTTCTGAGTACATGGTGTACTCTAGGCCCATGTGTAGCTCTACCCTACCCAATACTTTTACCCGGCCCAATTTTTGCGATCCGACCCGCAGTCCAGTAGACTTTGACCAGTCAACGGTCAAACTTTGACTTTTTTTTTTTCCGATTTTTTTTTCAATTTTTTTTTCGATTTTTTTTTCCGTTTTTTTTTTTTGAAAAAGTGTATGTTATTATAACTAAAAAGTGTATCTTTGTTTTTTTAATTAAAAGTGTATGTTACTATATTAAAAAGTGCAACATTGTTTTTAATGAAAAGTGTATGTTATTATAATTGAAAATTGTATGATATTATAACTGAAAAGTGTAATTTATATATTAAAGAAAAGTGTATGCTATTATAACTACAAAGTGTATGATCTATTAATGAAAAGTGTATGTTTTATTAATGAAAAATGTATGTTATTATAACTGCAAAGTGTATGATCTGTTTAATGAAAATGTATGTTCTATTAATGAAAAGTGTAAGTTATATATTAATGAAAAATGTATATTATTATAATTGAAAAATGTATGATATTATAACTGAAAAGTGTATGCTAATGATACACCTTTATAATCTAAATAAACTGTTCCTAATTTTTTTTTTAAATGTTATTAATTTCACTCATTTTTTTATTTATTCTTGCACTTTTATGACAATTAAAATACACATTTTGGTTATTAGTACTTGCACTTTTATAATCTACATAAACTGTTCCTAATTTTTTGAAAAACATTGTTATTAATTTGACACATTTTATTATTTAAACTTGCACTTTTATGACTATCAATGATACACCTTTTGGTTATTAGTCTTGCACTTTTATAATCTAGATAAAGTGTTCCTAATTTTTTTTAAAAAAATTGTTATTAATTTCACAAATTTTATTATTTAATCTTGCACTTTTATGACTATCAATGATACACCTTTTGATTATTAGTGTTGCACTTTTATAATCTATATAAACGAGTGCTAAAATATTTATTAGGTGCGAAAATAAAAAAAAATTAACTCAAGGAGGCGACCACTAGGCTATAATAGCTAGTTGGTATATTTGCGTGGAATATATTATTTATCCACATAGGTAGGGCTGCAAGTGGACTCAATTCAATTTATTTTTTTTATAATTTTTGACACACCAGGCTCGACCATATACACTCTCGTCGATAAATTGTTGTCGACGAAAGTGTATAGGGTCGATCCTAGTGTGTCGAAAATTATTAAAAAAAAATTAAAAAAATTCGACACCAGTTGGTCGACCATATACACTCTTGTTGTCGACGATAATATATAGGGTCGATCCTGGTGTGTCGAAGAAAAAGAAAGAAAAAAAAAAGCAAAACATACCTCTGCAGCGCTTGTTTTTGGAAGGTTGGAGGTGTGGGTGGGGGCGAGGTGGGTGGGCTGAGGGAGTAAGGGGATGTTTTTTTTATTTTTTTTGCTACTGTTAGACTTAGGGGGGAGGGAGGGAGGGCGGTGGCAGCCAGCGGGCAAAAAAAATGTAGAATATGCAGGAAAAAAAAAAGAAGGGAGAAATTAAGAGAGGGAGGGGGAGGGGAAGAGGGAGGGGGGCGGAGGCGGCGAGTGGGTGGGGTGGGGGGCCGACGACAATGGGGTGGCCGGGGGTGGGGTTGGAGAAGGGGAAGGGAAAGGGAAAAGAGGAAGAGGAAGAGGAGGAAGAAGATGAGAAATTATGGTTTTTAGTGTGGGGTGTGTTTAGTAAATAGATTTTTGAGATAAAAGGGTATTTAGGACAATTCGAAGGAGAGTGCATCCATCCTGACAAATTTTAGGGGGTGCATCAAATCGGGGATGTGTTCTCAATGCAAATGGAGGTGTAAATAGTCAGGCCCTAGCCTTGTTTAAAGTTTTGTCATAAATATATATACCATTATATACATATATTATATTGAAATCAGTTTATTAATATATATATATATATATTATTTTTTAAAGCATATACTTATCATTCTACCCTCACCGAGACACACAAAAGAAGAGATAGATTATATTCTTACTGAGACACAAAAGAAGAAAGAAAACTGAGAACTAAATTATTTTATCGGCTTGTAAAGTTATATTTCGACAGCATACTAATTACGTTTTTTTTTTTTGGTCGAGCAAATAAATTTTATTGATTATGTAAAATCCATGAAATGGAAGTACAAACTCAATTTGTGAGGCACCAGAAGTGCCAGAAAACTAAAAAAGTGAATGGAATGATATAACAAAAAGAGAGGTCAGTGTGCTTCCACCGTGCTGTCAAAACCAGAAGAAGAATTTCTGCCTCCAAGTCCTGCTCCCTTGCTGTGATTATCCGAGTAACTGTGGCCTCGGATCCAGCAACCAAGACGAAAAGTCATTGTTTCTTGGTGTGTTTCCGTAGCAAGAGAACCAGCTCCATAACCTACCTTTTACTTCATCAAGAACTTTCGCCGAGTCCCATGGTTTGTGTTGGAAAATGTTGGTTTTGATCACATTTTATAAAATATTAAGTGACAATTTTATAATCCGTTTTGCGTAAATGGATATAGTTGATTGGATTTCTCAAAACCAAATTTTGGGTGAATGAGAAATTAATATTAAAGTTGGTCATTTAATGTGTAGATAAAAATACATTGTTGAATGTATTTATAATGGTTATACATTGTTGAATGTATTTATAATGGTAATAGAGATGGATAGTGACTTGACATGAAATGTCATGTCTTTTGGTGGAATGATTTTAATTATTCCAAAGGTTGTGTCTTTTAGAATTATTGTGTTAATTTAAAGACACATCTTTTGGTGAATAATTGATTATCCAAAGGTTGTGTCTTTTAGAATTAATGTGTTAATTTAAAAGACATACCTTTTGTGAATAGTTGCTTATTTCTAAAGGTTGCAACTTTGGGAAAATAAATTTATTGTGAAGAGTTACACCTATTACCTAAAGACTATTGGAAGTCTATAAATAGATTCCCCTACATTGGTCAATTCATTCATTCATTCATTCATTCATTCGGAAATTCATTTCCATTGATTCATAGTCAAGAAGTGAGAACTTGAGTTAAAACTACATATGCATACTTAGCATTTTAGAATTGTAGTTGCTACATTAGAGTCGAGTCGAAAGTTCCGGATATCCATTTTGCGATTCGCCGATAGCTTCCGATTTGTAGTGCAACAGTCGTGAAGTTTTAAGTCGTTGTATCTTGGGGACGGTTGCCAGTGATCCGTATTGCACCTGTGTACGGGGCAATAACGTCTTACGGAGATAGAGTCAAACTCTAGCCTCGACTTTCGTGTTTAAGTCTGTGTCAACATTTAATCTTCGTCTACACATACACCTCATTATTTCTAACAATCGTAAGACGTTATTTTTGTGTATTCGAAGTGAATTGCAAGCCACAGAAGATCTCACTCGATTAGTCAGGGAAGTTTAATTCAAATTCCTTTGTAAAATTTAATTAAATTTCTTGATGTTAATGATACATGCATAACCACCAAGCTACTGGGAAAATTCAATTTCTTAGAGGCATTTTATCAAATAGGTGATATGCAGGATTCTGAAAGCATGCCTAGAGATCCAATTATATTGGGATTGCACCGGGTGCGCATTTATTCGATTATGTCTAATGAAGTTTTGCAGGGACAATTAAATTTCTTCGAGAGAAAGAGAGTTTCGTGAAAATTAGATCTTGCCCTCGACCGCCAATTACAAAATGGGTTTTTCAGAGAATCATATCACGTTGTTATGCGTTGGTCCGCCATAAGAGGTGGAGTCTGCAAATTATCCAGAATGTATGTGGCGATTCCAAAGAGTTGGAAAATGGTTCAGATGAAAGGGGTGAAATTAATTTTTTCCTCTTCATTTCAAATGAACACGTCGGTTCTGATTCACAGGGACTGATACACCATACCGGTGGTAAAGGCCATTATTTAACAGAACGTCGTGGTTCAGGAAGAAATAGGCGTATGATAATTTTAAAAGGTGTGAATTCTTTTCAAATATTAATTGGGCTTAACTCTTTTGTTGGCTGACATAAGCCGAATTAGTTAAGGTATTTAGGCGTGGTAAAATTCTTGGGTCAAGTTCTGGAATTGAAATATCAAATTATTCCACTTGTTAATCCAATGAGTTTTGGATTCATGGAATATAATTGTCTGGAAAAATATTCACTCATATAATTCACATCACATGGATACGAGTAAATTGTGATGATTATGGTCTCAATTGAAATTGTGCTTGAGAGCTCAAATTGTGATTTGAATTTAATTCAAAAGACTTTGACTCGTATAGTTTGATCGAATATTATGCTCGAGTTATAGGTGGCATTAAATGCTACATTTGAGATTGAATTTAATTTTGGTATGTTGACCAAATATTAAATTAATTTGAAAATTGGAATGTAGTCCAATAAAAGGAAAATTCGACATTCGATTTTCCAGTGTTTCGAGATTGTGTCCAAATTTGGTGAATAAGAGAAATTCACAAATAAAGGGACAAGCAACTCGAATGTGGGGGAATGCGTCTCCACACATGGATACATTCGAATGTGGGGGAAAGAGGTCTTCGTCGACATATTCGAATGTAAGGGGTTAGCAAAGGTGTGACCCTAAATTAAAGCTAAATAGGGAAAACCTAAAACGGATGAATTCTGTGGAATGCTTTCCACAAGTTATATGGATTTGTTCATCGTGAAAAATCACATTCGAGTAAAGTCACCACACAAGGAGATAAAATCATGTGAACTATGAAAATTGATAAAGTGATTCCATGATTATCTCGAAGTGTGGGAGTGACTAGTAAAGATTGAAGCATGTGGTAATGCTTATCGATTTGAAATGAACAAATCGAAAATTCCTGAGATGGAATTTTATCTAGTTGTGAAAACTGGATATTTGGACACAAGCTCTGAGCCCATCATTGGAAATGTGGGGGAGCAGTGTCATGAAAATCCTCTAAGCAAATTTGCATAGCTCGTTCCACAATGGAATTGGAGTTCATTGCATTGGACAAGGCTGGTAAAGAAGCAGAATGGCTTCGAAACTTCTTAGAGGATATTCCCGGTTGGAACAAACCAGTGCCTCCAGTGATGATACACTGTGATAGCATGTCGGCTATTGGGAGGGCACAAAGTAATATGTATAACGGTAAATCTCGACACATTCGTCGGAGACACAACACCGTTAGACATTTGATCTCAAGTGGAGTAATCTCCATTGACTATGTGAAGTCAAAAGAAAATATTGCGGATCCGCTTACAAAAGGCATTAACCGAGATCAAATGTATAGTGCGGTAAGGGGAATGGGGTTAAAACCCACACATTAAAGGGTGTTCATAGCGGTAACTCGTCCATGCTGACTAGAGGATCCCAAGAACTTGGTTCAACGAGACAACTAAGTTATGAAGCACTCAGATGTGCACTTGATAAAACTAAAGAAACCCATTCTCGATTCCCTTCAAGTGCAACCTTACACCTTCCTGTGTAGAAAACCTGCTGACGTGTGGTGAGGTTAAACTTAACAACTTTTAATGATTCCTATATCCTAAGGGTGGAGTATTGCAGGGTACTCTTGATAGGAGATCACCTATATGGGCATGTTTGATAGCATAGACGGATTATCTAAGATTAGGATGATAACTAAACTTTATAAATTTTAAAGCATAATCTACCCTTAATCTAAGTTATCAAACAACCAATAAAAATGATATATAGTTAATCTAGGTTTAATCTAAGCTATCAAACATGGCCTATAAGTGTGAAGTGGGGCCGCTTCAAATGAAAACACACTTATGAATCCAAGATATGCTCCAGGGCCGAAATGGACACAACGTGAGAACCAAAGGGTATCAGAGTCGTTGCTGTGTATATGTCATTGTCTTGGTTTACACAAAACGCCAACCAGTTCAAGACATCGTGTTCACTGAGTGGCAAGTAAATCCGATGGTATTTTACTAGGGAAGGTTCAAAGCCTGAAGCTACCTATCCCGATGCAGTAACGGTTCGTCGGAACTTTCATAGGGAGTCACATGCATTAATTTCATTCATGTGGGGGATTGTTGGAAAATGTTGGTTTTGACCACATTTTATAAAATATTAAGTGACAATTTTATAATCCGTTTTGCGTAAATGGATTTAGTTGATTGGATTTCTCAAAACCAAATTTTGGGTGAATGAGAAATTAATATTAAAGTTGGTCATTTAATGTGTAGATAAAAATACATTGTTGAATGTATTTATAATGGTTATACATTGTTGAATGTATTTATAATGGTAATAGAGATGGATAGTGACTTGACATGAGATGTCATGTCTTTTGGTGGAATGATTTTAATTATTCTAAAGGTTGTGTCTTTTAGAATTATTGTGTTAATTTAAAGACACATCTTTTGGTGAATAATTGATTATCCAAAGGTTGTGTCTTTTAGAATTAATGTGTTAATTTAAAAGACATACCTTTTGTGAATAGTTGCTTATTTCTAAAGGTTGCAACTTTGGGAAAATAAATTTATTGTGAAGAGTTACACCTATTACCTAAAGACTATTGGAAGTCTATAAATAGATTCCCCTACATTGGTCAATTCATTCATTCATTCATTCATTCGGAAATTCATTTCCATTGATTCATAGTCAAGAAGTGAGAACTTGAGTTAAAACTACATATGCATACTTAGCATTTTAGAATTGTAGTTGTTACATTAGAGTCGAGTCGAAAGTTCCGGATATCCATTTTGCGATTCGCCGATAGCTTCCGATTTGTAGTGCAACAGTCGTGAAGTTTTAAGTCGTTGTATCTTGGGGACGGTTGCCAGTGATCCGTATTGCACCTGTGTACGGGGCAATAACGTCTTACGGAGATAGAGTCAAACTCTAGCCTCGACTTTTGTGTTTAAGTCTGTGTCAACATTTAATCTTCGTCTACACATACACCTTATTATTTCTAACAGTTTGTTCTCAAAGATCGTTTTGTTCCGCCATCGATCCAAATCACCCAAACAAGACAGATCTAGGTTCCTATCGCGATTTTGCTTCCTTTCTTGCCTCTCAAAGTTCCAGCATTTGCCATGAAGTGCTCCCTGATTTGGTTGTGAAGTGGGGAGCATATCCCTAGCCAACTATAGTACTTATACCATAACATGTTTACCTTTCTGCAACCCAAGAAGATATGTGCCGACGTTTCCATTTCCTCTTCGCATAAAGGACATTTGGCTTCATTTAAAGATTGAATCACCTTCCTCTTAAGGAGGTTCCCTCGCGTTGGGATCCTATCCATAAGCACTTGCCAAGCCAAGGTTGCTGCCTTAAGAGGGACCATCTTGCTCCAAACCAGCGCTGCTTCTTCTCCCGAGAGTGTCTCGACCCCTGCTGCTACTTGTGATTTTGAAATCAAGATGTAAGCCTCCTTTGTATTGTAGGCTTTCGACCTGTCCGGCCCCCATGTCCAGCCGTCCTCGACTCCTTGTCTCACTGGGTACCTATTATTGTAATACATCATGTGAACTAGCATGTTATTCTCTCTCTCAAGTAATTCCCTACGCCATTGCCACTTCCATTCCCACTGCCCCCGACCCAAACCCAGTGGCGGAGCCAGGATTTGAAATTCGGGGGTACGAAAATATTAAGTTAAATACTATTCTCTCTGTCTCTTATTTAAGGTTTAATTCTAAATGAATACACGAACTTTAGTCTCAGTATCAATTTAATCACGAACTTTATGATTATTGTAAAAAATCATAACTTTTCATCGTGTTGCAATTAGATACACATTTTTTTTTCTCCGGTCAACCATTGATTATGTGGCTTGTCGGAGCTTGCCACGTCATATTACACAGATTCTTTTTTATTTTTTTTATTTTCCACATCAGATTACACTTTATAGAAATAAAAATAAAACTCGCTCCTTCTGCGTCTTCTCTGAAACTCAATCAAGTTCTTCTTCTTCTTCTCAAACTCAATCAAATTTTCTTCTTCCCTTCTCAAACTCAATCTCAAACTCAAAGTTCTTCTCTGCGTCTTCTTCACTTTTCAAACTCAATCAAGTTCTTCTCTTCTAACCCTAAACTTCAAAATCCACTAAAAATCATTAAAAAAAACTCAATCAAGTTCTTCTCTTCTAACCTCCATAGTGGACCTCAATTAATTATTGGTTTATTTCTTCAGGAATTCTTCAATTATTAAATTATTTTATCAATTTATATGCTTTATGAAGAGAGGAAAATATTCTAGGAATTAATGTGTTTAACACTAATGATTACTGCAACAAAAATATTCTAGAAAATATTCTTTTTTTTTTATTTTTGAAGTATTCTAGAAAATATTCTAAAAAAATAGAGTGTTTAATGTACAAAACATTTGCAATAGGCTATAAGTATTCAAGTTTCATGTTACAAAAATAACAGATCATTTCATGTTTCATTAGCACGGCTCTCTTGAGTATCACTTCCACTATCACCCCTCCCAATACCCTCATGCCTTATTTTGTCATTTTTCTTGTGTTTGCAATCTCTTTCTTTTGAGTAGAGGTGTTGGTCATCATCATAGACCCACTCCACTAACTTCTACTCCATTTGCTAACTTTCCAAACAATATATAGAAAAATAGTCTTCCATCTATAAAAATAAAAAAATATATAAGGAATGACAAAGCTCTTGACAATTTTTTTTTTCTTTTTTTGGGATTTTATGATTTTGATTTTTAGAGTTAGAAGAGAAGAACTTGATTGATTGAGTTTGAGTTTGAGAAGTGAGAAAGACGCAGACTCTATTGAGTTTGAGAAGACGCAGAACAAGCGGGAGTTTTATTTTTATTTTTATAAAGTTTTATTTTTATTTAAAAAAAAAATTATGGAAAATCTGACGTGGCAAGCTCCGGCAAGCCACGTCATCAATTGTTCGCCGGAGAAAAAAAATGTGTATCTAATTGCAACACAATGAAAGGTTAGGATTTTTTACAATAATCGTAAAGGTGGTGATTAAATTGATAATGAGATTAAAGGTGGTGTATTTATTTAGAATTAACCCCTTATTTAATGACACATTTTGCTATTTTTAATGTTCCTTACTTAACAACTCATATTTAAAATAGTAAAAATAAAAAATTAATTATCTTCTCAAAATATTTTAATATTATATCAAATGTTATGTTTTATACTTTTATTCATACTAAAATATCTTTATTACTTTAAAGCTCAAAAAATTTTACTATCCCAATTTTTATCTCTCATAATACTAATAAATCATTCATATATTAAAACTCGTGTCCAAAAGTTATGGGTCTTGAGTAAAGGAAGAAGAAGTATTTAATAATAAAGTCCAAAAATTTGAGACATTTTTTTTTATGTAGCATACTTATATTCCTTTTGTTTTATTGAATTTGAGATGAAATAAATGATGGACTCATCTCTTGGATAAGATTAAGGAACTTCTTGAAATTTTATTCATTTGAATATAAATTTTTGAAGATTCTGTTATTTTTCGTTGTCTTAATTTTCTTTGACATAAATTTATCTTTCGTCTTTTCTAATTAAATTAGATAAAAAAAATTAATAATTATAATATAGTAAATTAGCAAATATAATTCATTAATTCTACAATAATTCTACAATCAAACAATTTAATTTCAAAGTTTTAAACCATTATCTATTTTAATTAAATTAATTTAGCATAAGATAGTAAATTAGCAATTATAATTATATAAACTCTAATTCATTACCTATAAGTTATAAATTCAAATAAATTCATTCATTAATTAAAAATTATAACCAAATAAATAATAAGTACGAATAAACATATTAAATAAATAAAATATGGCGTATAAATTAAATGGAGTAATAACTAATAATAATAAGCAGTTGGACGACTGTACCTTTATTTGGGCCTTTAATTTTGCAGGTTGTTGCATTGACTTTAAATTAATTTGAGTTAGTTATGAATGCAATGCAGTTTGCAGCCGAAAATTTTTTAGCCTTTTTTTTTTATATATATAATACCTCATATATATATATAAAAAAATATATTTGGAGGTACAGTTGTACCCACCTGGCTCCGCCTCTGCCCAAACCCCCATCTCATCTATGTGCTTATCCTTCCCCAAACTGAGATTAAAAAGTCTAGGAAATTGCTCCTTGATTGTTCTCTCGCCCGCCCATATTTCGTCCCAAAATCTGATTTTTTTCCATCACCTAGTTTCCAAACTAAGCTACCCCAAAACAATCTACCCAACTGCCCCGACACCGATCTCACTACTCCTCTCCACCAGCTAGACCAGAACCTAGCCCTCCCTCTCCCAAAATGTCCCTCTGCTCCCACGACCATCTTCCCATATAACGAGTTAATCACTCTTACCCATAATTTATCCGAACTCGATAAGTACCTCCACATCCATTTCCCCATTAAAACCTGATTAAAACCATTTTAGATTTCTCACCCCTAGCCCCCAGCTTTTTTAGGTTTGCAAATCACATCCCATTTAACCCATGAAATTTTCTTGACGTCCCCTTTACCCCCCATAAGAATCTGCAATTCAAAGAGGTTAATGTTTTCACTACACTCGAAGGTAACATACTATAAGAGAAATGATAAATCGGAATTGCCGTTAGCACGTACTTTAAAAGAGAGGTTCTGCCCCCAATCGAGATCTTATTCTTTTCCCAGAATTTTAGTTTCCTCTTCACTTTCAGAACCAAATCTTCCCACTCGACAATTCTGCCCAGTCGTGCTCCTACCTTCACTCCAAGGTATTTGAACGGTATTTTGCTCGTGTGACAGCCCAAGGACTCGGCCATTGACTCAAGGAGATGATCATCTACATTTACCCCACTCAAGCTGCACTTATTGAAATTCACCTTCAAGCCTGAGAATAATTCAAAATTTATGAGAATGCATTTCATTGCCCATATGTTCTTGTCGCTTGCTTCTCTGATGAAAATGGTGTCGTCCGCATATTGGAGGTGTGAGATTTTTATTCTCTCCTCCCCGACTTCTGCTGGATCAAATAGTCCTTCGTGGACAACTCTCTTGATCATAAAACTCCACCCTTCTGCTACTATAAGGTATAGGAAAGGAGATAGGAGGTCCCCTTGCCTAAGACCTTTTTCCAACTTAAATTCGTCTGTGGGGCTTCCGTTTACTAGAACTGTAGCGCTCGCACTTGAAACGCACTCTATCATCCATAACCTCTATTTCTGGCTGAATTTTAGATATTCCATCATTGCATCCAAGAACTCCCGATCTACTAAGTCATAGGCCTTTGCGAAATCAATCTTGAAAAATAACCTTTTCAATTTCTTTCTTTTTGCTTCTTCCACTGCTTCGTTCAGGACCACAACTCCATCAAGTATATATCTGTTATTCACAAAAGCACTCTAGTTTTCCGAGATTATATGATTCATCACTCGACTCAATCTCTTGGCTAGTAATTTTGCAAGGACTTTGTAGATGCAGCCAATCAGTGAGATGGGTCTGAAATCGTTTATATCTCGCGCATCCGATTTCTTTGGAATTAGAACTATGTAAGATGGGTTTATGTCTCTCACTAGTTTTCCATTGGCCTGAAAAGCCCGAAGCATTCTGATGTAGTCCCCCTTGATTATCTCCCAGCATTCCTTTATAAATCTGAAGTTGAAGCCGTCGGGTCCCGAACTTTTTGAGCTATCACAATTCCATACAACCTCTTTGATTTCCCGTTCGCTGAAGTTTGCTATGAGCATTGCGTTGTCTTCGTCTGACACCGCATGTGCTATCCACCCGTCTTCCAATGTAGGCCTCCTACTTCTGTGTTTGCCGTATTGTTCCTTAAAAGAATTTCGGATGTTTGTTTTAACTGCTTGTACTTCTTCTATCCATTGTCCGTTTATTTGGATCCTTGAAATCTCGTTCCTCTTTCTTTAGGCGTTTACTACTCTATGGAAGAAACTTGAGTTGACATCGCCCTCTTTCAGCCATCTCACCTTTGCCTTCTGGGCCATCAAACTGTTTTTCATGTTCATGGACTTTATTAGTTCTGCTTGGGCTGCCTTTCTACGAATAATCTCTGATTCTTCTAGTCCAAATATGTCATCCATAATGTCTGCCTTTTTTATTTCTGCTTGGAGGCCTTCAATGTTCCCGTCCAGTGAGCCGAAGACAGATGAGTTCCAATTTTTCAGCTTGGTCTTAAGGATTTTGAATTTTTCTTTTAGGACGAAGCCCCCCCCCCCCACCCTTCGATCTGCGCATTATTCTAAGTTTCCTCAGCGAATGCCTTGAAGCTCGGGTGGGAAATCCATGCATTCACGAACCTAAATGGCTTTGGGCCCCAATCGACTCTTGAAGTGTCTATGAAAATCGGGCAGTGGTCCGAGATTGATCTATTTAGCCCCGTCAATCTCAGGGAGGTCCAGTTTTGCACCCAATCGTCATTCACCAAGGCTCAATCTATCCTGCTCTTGCAACTTCCATCCAGTTTGTACCATGTGAAGCTCCTTCCGTGTAGAGGAAGATCCACCAATTGTGTTTCCGATATAAAATCTGAGAAATTCCTGATCTCTCTATGACAGATGTGCATACTTCTTCCCATCCTTTCTTCTAGCTTGCAGATTGAATTGAAGTCCCCAATGGCGCAGATACTTACACTTTGAAATTGATCCAGCACAAGTTTAAGCCTATCCCACAACTCCTTCCTATCCCTTTCTGAGCTTGGAGCGTATATATTAACTATGCATCATCTTACTTGGTCAGCACCCCACACTCCATTCACCACCACGGCCCCGTCCATATGCCATTTGCTTGAACGTGTGAAAACTTCGGTATTCCAAATAGATATTATCCCTCCTGACCGTCCGTCCGATTCTCTCGCTGCCCAATCGAAGTTTCCCCCCCCCCCAGATTTCCTTACAAATTAAATCATCTACTTTATCTAATTTTGACTCCTGAATGCAGCAACAATCCAACTTATACTTCTTCTTCATTTCCCTTATCTTTGATTTCTTTACCTTGCTACCCAGCCCTCTACAATTATATGATAGAATCCGCATTAAATAATTGACATGTTCAGCTCCTTATCTTGGTTGACTTTTCTCTGATCTGCTTCCACCATGCTTGATAGCTCGTCTACCAGATCTTTCTCTTTTCCAATTGATTTTATTCCTATGTTTTTCCCAAACTCCCAAATTCCTTGTGCTTCTTTTCTTGTGTTCTTTCTTGTATCTTGTACACCCATACCCTCTCTGATGGCTTCCACGTCCTCGTCTGACGCAATATCCGCTACAAATTTTGGCCACCTCTCTCTTTCTGCTACCCACTCTTGTGCCTTCTTTGCCCCTTCTTTTGATCTCTGGTTCAGACCCTTCTTTCCTTTTACTAGCGGCTGGGTACGCGTTGGTTGATCCCCCATATCGGTGATCGCCTTATCTGTGTTTGGGGTACCTATGTTTTGCCAGGTAGGAAACGTCTCTTCTCGAATCGATGGTTCTTCGTGAATGTTCTCAACTGCTTGGGATTGTGCATTTGGGCTTGCAGATTGTGTGTCCAGAGGAGGTTGGGCTTCTTTTGATATTTCTGGGTCTTGGACTTTGTGATATTGGGCCTTAATTTCAGAAATTTGTGGCTTTCTTTTGTCTGGGCCCACGGCTAAAAATTCTGTTCTTAGCCTGTTTGCTGCTTCAGTAATTAGTTCGGAGGCTACTAATTCTTGGCCCATCTCATGGGATCCGGACCCACCCTCACCCACTCGAATCTAAACCGTCTCTGGTACAGGTGGGGGCCCACCGTTGTGAATGTTTATCTCATGCGCACTGATCTCGGGTGTCGAGATATCAGGAATTAACTCCGCCGGCTTTGGGATTCGATTTTCCTCGGGGTACGTGTTCGTGTCCCCCACGGGGTAGGGTTTTGGAAAACCAATCGACTTAGACGTTTCACCTTCCGCCGCAATCACCGCCTCGGCCGGATTCTCCGATGATATTCCTCCATCCGACCACGCATATGATGATTCGTCCTCGTCACCTATGTTTTCCGATAGACATTATGGATGACATTATGTACATTATGGACGTTTACCTATGTACTTTTCAGCTAGTTGGGCTCGACCACTCTTTCAATAGCTAGATCAACACCTATCACAAATCGATTGACTAAAACTATCATTATGAGTTTATATAAGGAAATATATGAGCTCTGGGTTCACCTATGATCCGAACCTTCATAAGTCAAAGACTTGCCGACCTCAAGGAAATTTAGTGACCAAGACAAGCTTTATGGTAGAAGGTACATGCATTTAATACATTTGTACCAAGCATAAAATCATCGATCAGGAGGGGTACGAGCTCAACGAATAGGCCCGTGGACCTACTATCAGTGCAGTACTCGATTAGTGCCTACAATAAAGGAGATCGATCTCCTCATATCATTTTTTTTTCTTCAATACGCGTGTAAAACCAAGACCAACCTAAAATGAGGGGTTGAGATCGGCCCAGTCTACCTACCACTACACCCACTATAAAAAGCACACTTAACCCTAAAATCAAGGGTTGAGTGTTATAATTGTACAACACATTCATATCTTCATCAATACACTGAAAGCTCCAAAGAACATTCAAGTGGTATTCATTACTTAGATCTTGTCATTTATTATCACTTTGTTTTGATTGTTGGTTTGTTGGAAATCACTCATGCCATGCACTTTATACATCTAATCAATTTCGAAAAAATCGTCACTAAAAAATTGGCGCAAGAAGAAGGATATACTCACTATACATTCCTAGAAAACTTCAAACTTCTTGTAAGAATTCAAACCTTCCATTTTAAACATTAAAAACAATATGAAGGTCTCCATCCCCAGAGAAAATAGAAAATTTTCTGCCACGATCACTCTAGAGCCACGCACACCCGTAGACTTTCTCTAGCTCCAATCCAACCCATTGATGGAGGGAATAGGTTATATATGGACTTGTTATTTTTGGCTTGACATGGGTTATATACCCCTCCAACAATGTTACATTCACTTTCCTGATTCATGAACTCCCCAAAAAAATAGACGATTGATAGATGCACTCACCTAAATTATCTAAAATGCCATTTCTTTCTAAAACTTCTCCTAGTAAATGCACTCCCAAAACTAATTTGCAATTATATCTTTCTCCCCTCTTTCTCAAAAGAAAATATGTGTCTCCCCCATACTTCTCTTCTTCTTCTTCTATCTGCCCCCACCACACTGCAAAGCCTCTACGCCGCCGTCCCTCCCGACGCTGTCTCCCGTCACGCCTCTTTCTACGCTGACCGCACTTTTTTTTTTCTCCAAGAAAAAGAAATTCTCCACCGCCCCGCCCCGTCCCTACACGGCCACACTGGCCGCTGCACCCCACGCAAGTATGTTTTTCTTCTCTTCCTCCCTTTCCTCCTTTTCACGCACCATGTATGTTTTTTTAGTTTTTTTTGTTTGTTTTTTAAATTTTTTACGAATCAGGGTTCGACCAAATCTACAACACTACAAAAAATGCTTAAATTAGAGACCAAAGTTTTGAGACCGTCATAAAACGGTCTCAAATAAAGACTGATTTGAGACCATTTTGAGAAAATTACGATTTTTGAGACCGATTTCATTTCAGTCATTCATTTTATGTATTCAGACCGTTTAGAGACCGTATTGGCGGTCTCTAACCTGAAATTAAATTTCTGATTTTAAATTTTGTTTTGAGACCGCATTAGCGGTCTTTAATTGTTATTAAGAATTCCAATTCTCAAATTTTATTTTGACCGCCATTTTTGCCCGCTCATTTAGAGACCGTTTTGTGAATACGGTGTCTAACCCGTTTGTAACCCGTCTATAAACCCTAGTTCATTTGTACCGCCTCTTTCACTTTCACCCTATGCAATTTCTCACGGCCCTCGCGATTCTCTCTTACTCTCTTGCAGCGACTAGAGCTGGCAAATTGAGTCGTCCGGCCCGGCCCATCTGGCCAAGCGATGTTCGTGGGTTTGGTCGGGCCGACCCATGAATTTATCAGGCCTATAAAATGTGAGCCCAACCTAGCCCACTAGACTAGCGGGCCGGCCCAGCCCATGAAATATTTTTTTTAAAAAATATTTTTAGCAAAAATTATATATATATATGTTGTATTGGTCATATACTCACACATAATTTTTATTTATACAAATAATAATAATTAAAAATATGCAATACTAAAGTATTAACTATACATAATTCATAAACGGTCATAATCAGTATAATATTACACTCTATAACAACTTCAAATAAAATTATAAATAATTCACAAGTTCAAATTTTAAAGTACAAATAAAATAAAAATACAATAATATTTAAATATAAAATACTTTACTTATTTTAATTATCTATTTGTTTAAAGAAAAAATATTGATCGGGCCAAACGGGCTGTCCATGGGCCAGCGGGCCAAATTCACCCTAGCCCATTAGGCCCACCGGTTCCATCGGGTCAGGCCAAATAGGCCCAGTTCTATATGGGCCTCTAATTTTAGAGCCCAACCTATACTATGTTTCGGGTTGACCGAGCCAACCCATCGGATCAGGCCCAAATTACCGGCTCTAGACGCGACGACTCCAACTCCGTCCCTGTTCTTAAGAAGATATCGCTGACGCCGCCTCTTCGCCGCCGCCTGTTGGTTATCAATCGTCTCCACCAAATTTAAGTTAAGGTAATTTTTTGGTTTTTCTATTTTGAGATTCTGTTTGAAAGAATTGATACTAAAATATTAAAAGATGAGTGAAATAAATTGATGAGAAAAAATATTAGATGAGTATGAGATTAAATATAATAAAATTATAAATAAAATATAAGTAATGTGATTGAGAAAGAGAAGGAGAAGAGAAAAAATAATATGAAAAAAAAATTGAATGAGAAACTTATTGTGGGATTTATAGTGGGATGGAGGGAGTATATAATAAATAAATAAATTAATATATATATAATTAATTTTAAAAATTACACAAGACAATTACTTGTCAAAGTGGTGGGTGCCCATTACTGGGCACCCATCCACCCGGGATCAGTTCCCACCAAGACCAAATAAATGGTCATTTAAATAAAGTGGGTGTGGGTGGGTATGGGGGTCGGGTCGGGTGTGTCGGTTTGGGTCGTGTGTGGGTGTGGGTGGGTATGGGGGTCGGGTCGGGTGTGTCGGTTTGGGTCGGGTTAGGTGGTTCGGGTGGGGTGGTTCGGATCAGGTGGGTCAGGGCGGGTGTGGGTTCGGTTCGGGTCAAGTGTGGGTTTAGTTCGGCCGCGTGGGTCGGGGTTCGATACCGGATGTGGCGGTCTCTAAATTAAAGACCGTTTTGAGACCGTCTCAAGGCCCGAAAAAATTTCGGGCCGACCAATTGTTTGAGACCGTTTGTAGACCGCTACAATTTAGAGACCTAAAAAAATCGGTCTTTAATTTGAGACCGATACATGAAAACGGTTTCAAAATATTTAAAACGAACCTAATAGTGACCAACCAAAAACGGTCTCAAAACGGTCTCTAATGCGTTTAGAGACCATTTTTACGGTCTCTAATTGGTTGTTAATTGAGGTGTTTTTTGTAGTGCAATTTTCGATCAATACTTTGACCAACTTACATTTTTCGACAAATAGTTGTCCAAAATCATTTATTTTTTCGACAAATCAATGTAAAAAATATACACTATTGTCGATAAATTGTTGTCGACAATACAGTATATTTTCGACACTGGTTTATTTGTCGAAAATATGTAATTTGGTTTTTTTATATTTCTACTTTTTTTTTTAATTTCTGATTTTTTTTCGAGGGTGAGTGGCGGAGAAAATTTTCTCATTCCCGGGCACACGAAGGAGAAATTAGAGATTTTTCCGCCTGCCTTCGCCAATAGGGGATAAATTTTCTCCATCCCCGACAACACGAGAAAGAAATCGAGAATTTTCCGCCCCAATTCCCACGGGTAAGGGGCGCTCCATAAATATTTATACAATAAAGATAAGAATTTTCTTATGCATCAAAATTCAACATATATTACAAAACTATAATATATAGACCACACACTTACTCGCACGTGGAATGAGCATAATTGTCAAGAGCATCGCAGGTGAGCCTACAAAGGGTCGTCCCCGGCAATATCATCACCCCCATGTTCTCGTAAAATTCAATGGCGGCGATGTTCCAGTCGGCCACTATCCACTCCACCCTGCCGTACCCCATTTCCGCCGCCTGCGCCGCCACAGCTGCTAGAAGCATCTTTCCCAGCCCCATCCTCCACTACAAGAAAACTACAATTTAGCCGCGAAAAAAATTGTCGCTAATTCTAATATTTTCGTCGCTAACGTGAATTAGCGATGAAATAAATTTGTCGCAGGATTTGTTGCTATACACTCGTCGCTAACGTGTTTGTGACAAAAAAAATTAATTTTGTCGCTAATATTAGCGATGAAAATTTGAGTTTCATCGCAAAATATTAGCGACGAAAATATGAATTTCATCGCAAAATGTTTGCGAGGAAAATCAAACAGTTGTCGCAAACACGTTAGCGACGGGTGTATAGCAACAAATCTTGCGACAAAATTATTTCATCGCTAACTCACATTAGCGACGAAAATATTAGAATTAGCGACAAAATTTTTTCGTGTCTAAAATAATAATTTCTTACTTCGTTATTAATTTTTTGCGATAAATATTTTAATTTCGTTGCAAATGTTAGCGATGAAACCCATATTTTTTGTCGCTAATATTTGGCTATGGATATCCGATTTTCGAATTGTTCTCTAAGCCCACTTCCGCACTCGACCCAACCGACCCGCACCCACACCCTCACCCAACCGACCCACACCCATACCCAACCCAACCAAACCGACCCACACCCACACCCGCACCCAACCGACCCACACCCAACCCAACCGACCCACACCCAACCCAACCCAACCGACCCACACCTAATCCGCATACCCCTCCCCATTTTATTTAAATGAGTATTTATTTGGTCTTTGTGGGAATCGATCCCGGGTGGATGTGCACCCAGCTATGGGTGTCCACCACTCGGGCAGACGACTCTTTAGTTCAGTTTTTAATATTAATTATATATGTATTCAATTGTTACTAATTTAGTTAATTTTACTCATTTAATTAATTAATTTCACATATATTAATTGATTAATTTATAACTTGTAACAATTATTTATATATATATATATATATTGTAATTTTTAAAACAATTTCAATTGTAAAAAATCAATGTTACTTTAACAATTCCAAAAAAATAATAAATATTACATCCATTCATCATCATCTCATCTTTATGTCCATTTTCATTTGCATCTTCATATTTATAAATATTTTTATAAACATTCAAACTGATTTATATAAGATACAAAATTTTGGAGAATTATTAAACATTTAAATCGATTTTCTTGATTTAATATGCATAGTTGAAGTAGTACTGTTCCCTCATGCTCAGTAGAAACAACAACAAATAATTAATGAAATCAAGAAAATAGAAAAATATAAAACAAATTATATATAATGAAATCAAGAAATTATACCCCAAAATAAATCAAACAAAAAACTTAATATGTCAAATTAATGAGTGTAAATGAAATTACATTGATCCTATTATATTTCAAACATGATAGTGATAGAATCGTCTCTATTGTTTCAAACTATGCATGCACTCAAACTTTTTTCCTTTATCATGTTTAAACGACAACCATTTTTAATTCATGAGAATTAAACATGAAAAATTTATATTTCATCACTAAAATATTAGAGACGAAATAGAATTTTTATTATTGTTCTGATTATTAACAATAAAATATTATTTTCCTAATAAGACGATGAAATATTTTAATTTTCTCTTAAATATTAAATCCACAAAATTAGTCATACAAATTTCAACTTTGTCGCTAAAATATTAGCGACGAAATATAATTTTCATTGTTGTTCTGATTGTTAACAACAAAATGAAGCAATTTGTTGCTAGTATAGCCATGAAATATTGTAATTTCATCGCAAAAATTAATTTCAATAAATTAGCCACGAAAATTTCTATTTCATCGCAAAATATTAGTGATGAAATATAATTTTCATTGTTGTTCTGATTATTAACAACAAAATGAAGCAATTTGTTGCTAATATAGCGATGAAATATATAAATTTTGTTGCAAAAATTAATTTCAAGAAATTAGCCACGAAACTTTTTATTTCATCGCAAAATATTAGCGACAAAATATAATTTTCATTGATGTTTTGATTATTAACAACAAAATGAAGCAATTTGTTGCTAATATAGCGATGAAATATATATTTTTTTTTGCAAAAATTAATTTCAAGTAATTAGCCACGAAAATTTCTATTTCATCGCAAAATATTAGTGACGAAAATATGATTATTTCATTGCTGTTTTGATTATTAACAACAAAATGAAGCAAATTGTTTCTAATTTAGCGATGAAATATATAAATTTTGTTGCAAAAATTAATTTCAAGAAATTAGCCACGAAAATTTCTATTTCATCGCAAAATATTAGCGACGAAATATAATTTTCATTGCTGTTTTGATTATTAACAACAAAATGAAGAAATTTGTTGCTAATATAGCGATGAAATATATAAATTTTGTTGCAAATATTAAATCTAAAAATTTAGCGACGCAAATTTCTATTTCGTTTCAAAATATTAGCGACGAAATATAATTTTCATTGCTATTTTGATAATAACCTAATGTTCGATAATAATACATGAAAAATAACCTAATGTTCCATAATAATACATGAAAAATGACCTAGTGTTCGAAAAAGCTTCACAGTTCAAAAAAAAAATGAAAAAGTGAACATTGTCCGAGTTTTTTTTTGAACAATGTTAATTTGCCCGAAAAAAAAAATCCTGAAACACATCTGCCCTTTTTTTTTTTGCGCTTTTTGTGATTGTTTGTATGATTTCCCATGATAGATAAATAGTGGGTGTATTCATCTGCGTTTTTTTATTTTATTTTATTTTATAAGAGGGGTATATAAGACATTTCACGTGCCCATTAGAATGAAAAAAATGTTTAGTGGGTGTACTCAATAACTCTGTGTGTGCATATAACCGTGGTCGTAGTTGATTAAACATTGATGCATACTCTCATTATGCAGCTGTGTTGTGCCCAGCTTTAGCTCACGCTGCTTCCCTCCAATTCCTTTCATTAATGGGCCCAAGTAATTGTGGAATGGGCATGGGCTATTAAAGCATATGGGCATATGGCTGCCAATGCCATCAACAATTGCACCTTCAATTTAATTTAATAGCTAGCAAAAAATAATTGCCAAGCCCAAATAATTCCAACCTTCCATCTTTTTTCCGACTCCATTTTCGTTTCATTCCTTCAATTGACGACACAAAATAATTGAGACGTGGTTTGCTCCAAATGTGCTCTTTTTCCTATAAAAATAGCAAACAACTTTATTTCTCCAAATCAAGTGCAATTAGTCAATTTAATGTAAATAATGCAAGAAATCTTATCAAATTAAGAAAAATAAATACATGAATTTCAAACAAATTTCACACTAATCAATTATATTGGCTATTTATGTCCTCCACGGTTGGTATTTGCATCAGCTCGACGTCAAGAATGTCTTTCTTAATGGCGTTCTTCACAAGCTTGTTTTCATGGCCCAGTCTCCCAGTTTTGTTGATCCTCGGTTCCCGGATCATGTTTGTCGTCTGAAGAAAGCTTTATATGGTCTTCGACAGGCCCCTTTGGCCTGGTTCCAGCGGTTTAGTTCCTTTCTATTGAGCCTTGGCTTCCGGGAATGACTCTGTCCTCCTTGCTCGTATCATTATTCTTCGTGCACATCAGGAATTTGCTCTTAAGGATTTTGATCGCTTGAACTATTTTTTGGACCTTGAGATCTCGTATACCCGACCTTATGTTGTTAATCATGTAAGTTAGTTTTTGCATTCGCCTATTATTGCTCATTTCACAATTGTCAAGCGCATCCTACGATATGTCAAAGGCAAAATCAATCACGGTCTCTCGTTCACTCGTCGCTTGGGCTCCTCTATCGTGGCTTATTCTGATGTCGAATGGGCGTGTTGTATTGAGACTTGTCGTTTCACCTATGGCTACTCTATATTTTTGGGTGGAAATCTTGTTTCTTGTAGTGCAAAGAAACAACCAACTGTTGCTCGATCTAGCTGTGAGTCGAAATATCGTGCCTTGGCGAATGATGTTGCTGAGGTAATTTGGTTGATAAATCTTCTTCGAGAGATCCGGATCCTGTCTTCCACGTGTCCGGTTGTACTCTCGAACAATAAGAGTGCCCACTACTTGAGTCAAAATCCAGTTGCCTACACACGAGTAGTGGCGGACCTATTAAGAGACCTGGGGGTACAGCTGTACCCCCAAATTTTTTTTTTTTTTTACTATATATTACATATATGCCACTTAATTTATAAATTATACTATATATTACATATACACGGTATCGGCGAAAAATTAATTAAATTTGGGCTCAGATGCTGAAAAGCCCAATAACTCATTAGGCAATAGTGTATTACCGACTTAGCCCATCTATTAAAGTTAGGCGGCCACCCATTATTAATTAAAAATATTATAAAATAATTTAAAGAAATATATATATATATATTACCTGTAATTAAAAACCGCCGCAAAAAGTATTCATTGCTTTATTACAGGCTATTATCTATTTTAGGATCTTCATTCATTTCTTGGCACACTAAGGGGTGTTAATTTACAAACTCAAATGACCGATCAGATTTTTTTTTAAGTTGTCCCCTCTCATAGCTTTTAAATTCTAAAAGTGATTATGACTATTAAGTAGGAATGTTCATACAGTACAGTTTACTACTTGGGAATTGTTTTTATATTCTAAAACTTACTACTAGGAACACATTTTTTTTCTCCTTTTGGAACTTCTTTATTCTTGCGTATGAACAGAGATTTAACTGTTAGATCTGAATTTTATCACAGTAAAATAAAGACCATTAACCATGCATGCTACACGTGGTGCAAACAACACGACGCGTGTTGCTGCATTGCCTAACAACACGACGCGTATTGCTGTTTCGCCTAGCAACACGACGCGTATTGCTCTCCTTCGTATATTTTATTATTAAGATTCATGGTTTGGAACTGAGAGAGCTTCAACACCTCAAAAAAAACCCTCTTTGTTGTTCATCAGTAACCTCAAATCCCCAAAGACCAAATTTTGTAAATTACAGGTGTCGGAAATTAAAATGGAGAGCAAAAATACGTCAGGAAGCATCAAAACCAACAAAGCTGAACATGATATTGTTCATTTTCCTCAAGAAATTATTGAAGACATATTGTTAAGACTTCCGGTAAAATCCCTCTTGAAATTCAGGTGCGTATCAAAATCATGGCGTTCTTTAATAGGCAGTGAAGGTTTCATAAAAGCCCATCTTCAAAATTCAAGAGAAAAAACAAGTCTTTCCCACCACAGGATCATTTTAAACCCTAAGGTCACTGATATATACCCTCATAGAGTACTATTAATGCATTGTTCTTGGCCCTCATTGTTAAATGATCCAGTTGTTGATTCATTTGCATTTAATGGTCCATCTGATAATCTATGGTATTGGATCAAGCTTGTTGGTTGTTGTGATGGGCTTGTTTGCATTCTTCTCAATAGCCATTTCTTTTTCTTGTGGAATCCGTCCACGAGAATGTCCACAAAATTGCCTAATGCACACTACAAGAAATGGGGGGAATAGCGACGAAAATTTTGCGACAAATCTAAATTTCATCGCTAAAATCAATTTTTAGCAACGAAATATAAATTTTCGCTGCTAAATTGTTAGATTTAATATTTGCAACAAAATATATATATTTCATCGCTATATTAGCAACAAATTGTTTCATTTTGTTGTTAATAATCAAAACAACAATGAAAATTATATTTCGTCGCTAATATTTTGCGATGAAATAGAAATTTTCGTGGCTAATTTCTTGAAATTATTTTTTACAACAAAATTTATATATTTCATTGCTATATTAGCAACAATTTGCTTCATTTTGTTATTAATAATCAGAAAAACTATGAAAATTATATTTCGTTGCTAATATTTTGCGATGAAATAGAAATTTTCGTGGCTAATTTTTTTAAATTAATTTTTGCAACAAAATTTATACATTTCATCGCTATATTAGCAGCAAATTGCTTCATTTTGTTGTTAATAATCAGAACAAAAATGAAAATTATATTTCGTTGCTAATATTTTGCGATGAAATAGAAATTTTTGTGGCTAATTTCTTGAAATTAATTTTTGCAACAAAATTTATATATTTCATCACTTTATTAGCAACAAACTGCATCATTTTGTTGTTAATAATCAGAGCAACAATGACAATTATATTTTCTTGCTAATATTTTGCGATGAAATTGAAAATTTTGTGGCTAATTTCTTGAAATTAATTTTTGCAACAAAATTTATATATTTCGTTGCTATATTAGCAACAAATTGCTTCATTTTGTTGTTAATAATCAGAACAACAATGAAAATTATATTTCGTCACTAATATTTTACGATGAAATAGAAAATTTTGGGCTAATTTATTGAAATTAATTTTTGCGATGAAATTAAAATATTTCATCGCTATACTAGCAATGTATTGCTGCATTTTGTTGTTAATAATCAGAACAACAATGAAAATTATATTTTGTCGCTAATATTTTACGATGAAATATAATTTTTTGTGGCTAATTTATTGAAATTACTTTTTGCGATGAAATATTTTAGCAACAAATTCTTTTATTTTGTTGTTAATAATTAGGACAACAATGAAAATTATATTTAGTCGCTATTACTTTGCGATGAAATATATTTTTTGTGGCTAATTTCTTGGAATTAATATTTGCAACAAAATTAAATTTTTTGTCGCTACACTTTTATCAAATTATTTTATTTTGTTGTTAATAATAAGAACAACAATGATAATTATATTTCGTGGCTAATATTAAATCAACTATGCTTATTAAATCAAGAAAATCGATTTATATAATTAAATCTTTAATAATTCTCCAAATTTTATGTCTTATAAATCAGTATGAATGTTTATAAAAATATTTATAAATATGATGATGCAAATGAAGATGGACATAATTAAAGATGGGAGAATGAAGATTGGCTGTAATATAATTTTTTTTTAAAATTGTTAAAGTAACATTGATTTTTTACAATTGGAATTGTTTTAAAAATTACAATATATATACACATGTATATATACATATATAGTTGTTACAAGTTAAAAATTAATCAATTAATAAATGTGAAATAAATTATTAAATGAGTAAAAATAACTAAATTAGTAACAATTGAATACATATAGAATTAATATTAAAAACTGAACCAAAGAGCTGTCTGCCTGAATGGTAGGCGCCCAGCTATGGGCGCCCATCCACCCGGGATCAATTCCCACTAAGACCAAATAAAATATTTATTTAAATAAAATGGGGGAGGGGTTATGTGGGTGCGGGTCGGGTTAGGTTGGGTTGAGTTGGGGCGGGGCGGGTGTGGGTTGGGTACGGGTTGGGGCGGGGCGGGTCGAGTGTTGGTGCGGGTTGGGGCGGGTCAAGTGTAGAAGTGGGTTTAGAGAACGATTGAATTGGTTCGGTTGGGGTGGGTCGGGTGTGGGTTGGGGCGGGTCGGTTGGGTTGGTCAAGTACGGAAGTGGGTTTAGAGAATGGTTCGTAAATCGGATATCATAGCCAAATATTAGCAACAAAAATTCTAATATTTTTGTCGCTAACGTGAGTTAGCGATGAAATAATTTTGTCGCGGGATTTGTTGCTATACACCCGTCGCTAACGTGTTTACGACAAATGTTTGATTTTCCTCGCAAACATTTTGTGATGAAACTCATATTTTCGTCGCTAACATTTTGCGATGAAGCTTATATTTTCGTCGCTAATATTTTGCGATGAAACTCAAATTTTCGTCGCTAATATTTTGCGATGAAACTCAAATTTTCATCGCAAACATTTGCGACAAAATTAATTTTTTTTGTCGCAAACACGTTAGCGACGGGCGTATAGCAACAAATCCTGCGACAAAATTATTTCATCGCTAACTCACGTTAGCGACGAAAATATTAGAATTAGCGACAAATTTTTTCGCGGCTAAATTGCAGTTTTCTTGTAGTGGCAGACAATAGATTGCGTGGCAAGATAATAACCAGATATGGGTTTGGTTACGATGAGTCGAGTAATGATTACAAGGTGTTTGCGGTTATCTACTGCCACATGACTGCCAGAGACGACCGGCGGGTTATTAGTAGAATGTTTAGTTTGAAGAACAATTCATGGAAAACGTTGACAAATGAGGGTGATTCTCGAAATTGTTTTGGTGAATCAGGGAAGCTTGCAAGGGGAAATCTTCACTGGGCTGTCAACCAGGATTGGGAAATCGTTTCTTTCGATTTGAAGAATGAAGTGTATGGAATGGTTGAACAACCAAGTTATTCAAAAGAATATGATTACAAATCTCTTGGAGTGATTACAGGATGCCTTAGTGTACTTGGTGAAAATAGAGGTTCTCACTCAGATATTTGGGTTATGAAGGAGTATGGGGTGAAAGAGTCTTGGGTTAAATTGGTGACTCTTCCTAATATTCAGAGTCCCGGGGACACTACATTCTCAATGCCGTTCTGCTCAGGTCCAAATGGGGAAATTATACAAATCTATAATGGTAGACTCATAATTTACTATCCCAAAGAGAGAGTGTTTCGGTACCCCCGGATAAGTCACGTTGATAATGTGCTGGGAGCAGCTGTCTGCATTGAAAGTTTAGTCTCAGTTGCTTCTGATCGCGAAGGGAGGCAACCCCTCAACCAATAGTTTCGAAATGCTATTTCGAGTAAGTGCCAAACCAATTGTCCCTAATTAGAGTTAAAATCCATTTTGGTCTAGTATCTTTTATCATTGCAATGCTGAACGTTTTATTAAACTAGTTGGTTGTATGTTGTTTTTTAGATGTAGTAATCGTGAAGCAAAATCATTATCTACTTTGACCTGCATCATATCTTTGTGTTTATGTACTTTGAATTGCATCCTATATATATCATTTTGCAGTGACTAATCTTGTAGGGAAATCAATGTTGTATAGTGAAAGTAGCAGCATAGACGAAATCATGATCTGTTTTCTTGTAGATTTAGCTACTGTTTCTTATGGAAGACGAAAAAAACATTGTTTTTAAGGCTATGCCATTAACACAAGGGAAATGGATTTTTCCTTTCGACCAGTTGCGATTTCATAACATGTAAAACATAGAAATTAAGCAAAATGAAAGTAGTTAAGTGGCTCCTGCTCAATAAAGCAGTACACTCTAAATACAGTTTCTGAAATAGAAGTCATATTCTGGTAGAAAAGAAGCGCGGCATTATATAAAACACCTTTGTGAGTGTTATCTCATAATCTCAAAATCAGCACAGTAAACTACTGAGCTGATAGGATCAGATAAGATGACTTAGGCCTTATCAGATGAGTTGAAGGGTTTCAATCAGATGAGAAGGTGATGCTTAGAGTTCAGCACAGTTGGGATCAGCACAGTAAGATCAGCACAGTACTGGATTAAGATCAGTACTTCAGCAGACTGGACTAAGATCAGTACTTCAGCAGAGTAGATCAGCTCAGTACCAGATCAGCACAGTACCAGATCAGCACAGTACCAGATCAGCACAGTACCAGATCAGCTCAGTACCAGATCAGCACAGTACTTGGGTCAGCACAGTACCAGGTCAGCACAGTACTTGGGTCAGCACAGTACTTGGTCAGTGCAGTTAAGATCAGCACAGTATGAAGTCTATCAGCAGAGTTAGCTTTTGATCATCAGAGCAGAAGAGTTGGGTATCAGAACACTAAGTAGTGATCTGATCTTTATGGGCAAGTCTTCTGGTTCGAAGTTAGTTAGTTTAACTAACAGTTTTACAGTTACAACAACTTGAGGGCATAACTACCATTTCAGTTGGGCAATAACAGAGCACATGGGTTGTTACAAGCGGTTGCAAACGGTTGATAACTACTCAAAACAGTTCCTAACAGCAGCAACTACCTTTGGTCTTTATATACTCTTGATTGTGTACATTGTAAAGGTTGACACCTTTTTTGGGATTAGAGATTTAGTACGTTATTGTATTCTTTGAGTTGTGTGAGTTCACGAGTGAAGTGAGGAAATATCCAATTCCGAGTGAATGAGTGTGTAAACATTCTTTATCAATCAAAGAAGTACTAGTCTGGTCCAGTGGATGTAGATCACATTGATCGAACCACTTAAATTCTTGTGTGCTGTTTGTCTCGTTGATTACTTTTCTGAATTACTATCCTAGAGCAGTTATTTCGTCTATATTCAAGTGTTCTAATTAGTTGGAGAAGTCTAGCTGATCGGAATCCATCTTGACAATTGGCGCCGTCTGTGGGAAACCGAAGTAGCTGCAGATCTAAAGATGGGGAATTCTACCAAGTACAACATAGAGAAGTTTACAGGCACTGGAGATTTTGGGCTGTGGAAGGTCAAGATGCAGGCCCTCCTTGAACAGCAAGGATTATTCGAAGCTCTCGAAGAATCCGAAGAGATTGCAGAAGAATCTGCAACAGCTGCGGCTGAAAGGAGCAAGTTGCTCAGGAAAGCTCGAAGCACGATCCTACTCTGCCTTGGGGATAAGGTCTTGAGGGAGGTTGCTAAAGAGAAGTCAGCGAAGGAGGTTTGGGATAAGCTTGAGAAGCTATACATGGTGAAAACTCTTGCTAACCGACTCTATTCGAAGCAGAAGCTGTATGCCTTTAGAATGGGAGATGACAAACCCATTACGGAGCAGCTAGATGAGTTCAACAAGATTCTTGATGATCTGGAGAATTTGGATGTCAAGTTAGAGGAAGAGGCTAAGGCTCTGATCTTGTTGAGTGCTCTGCCTAAGTCCTTTGAAATCCTAAAGGACACCATCTTATATGGTAGAAAGGAAGCAATCACATTGGAGGATGTGATCTTGGCTGTCAAGTCCAAGCTGTTACATAACAAAACATCTCAAGGAGATAAAAGTAGCAGTGGGGAAGGATTGGCAATCAAGGGAGGTCAGAAGAAGTCTGTCTCCAAGAAAGGGTCTAGTCAACCCAAGGGAGCTGATAAGGGAAAATCAGCTGTGTCAAATCAAGGGGAAGTAGTGTGCCACCACTGCAACAAACCCGGGCACTTTAAGAGTACTTGTTACAAGTACAAACAGCTTATGAGAAAATCTGGTCCTAAGAACCCTGTTGATAAGAATCAAGCAAATCAAACCCAAGATGATAAGGAGCAGAAAGGCTATGAGTCAGCTCAGTCCCTATCCATCACTTCCACTAAAGAGCAGCAAGATTGGATTTTAGATTCAGGATTTTAGATTCAGGGTGTCTATTAATGAAAAATGTGTTTATTTAATGAAAATTGTATGTTATTATAACTGCAAAGTGTATGATCTATTAATGAAAAGTGTATGTTATTATAACTAAAAAGTGTATCTTCTATTAATGAAAAGTGTAAGTTATATATTAATGAAAAGTGTATGGTATTATAATTGAAAAGTGTATGATATTATAATTGAAAAGTGTATGATATTATAACTGAAAAGTGTCATTTTGTTTATTTGTACTTGCACTTTCATAATCTAGAAAAACTGGTGCTAATTTTTTTTTTTTAAAATATTATTAATTTTACACGTTTTATTATTTTTTTACTTGCACTTTTATTACTGTATAAAAAAACAAAAAATTGTTGCTATTTTTTTTTTACAAATTTTATTATTTATTAATTTATAATGTATAAAAAAACTGTTCCAACTGTTGCTAGTGAATGTTAAAACTGTTAAAATAAAATAACGAATTTAGAAGTGGGAATCGAACCTGTTTTTTTTTACAAATTTTATTATTTATTAATTTATATTAAAACTGTTAAAATAAAATAACGAAAATTTTTAGAAGTGGGAATCGAACCTATTTTTTAGGGAATCGAACCTGTTTTTTTTACAAATTTTATTATTTATTAATTTATATTAAAACTGTTAAAATAAAATAACGAAAATTTTTAGAAGTGGGAATCGAACCTGTTTTTTTTACAAATTTTATTATTTATTAATTTATATTAAAACTGTTAAAATAAAATAACGAAAATTTTTAGAAGTGGGAATCGAACCTGTTTTTTTTACAAATTTCATTATTTATTAATTTATATTAAAACTGTTAAAATAAAATAACGAAATTTTTTACTAGAAGGGGGAATTGAATCTGGGACAGGTTGTTAAGGAAATCCTAGGACAACCATTAGACTACAATAAGTTTTGTTGATTATTTTGTTATTTATCATATATATAATATATATTTCCTATATAGCTGGACTCAAGTACACCGTGTACTTGAGTACACAGCAGCCCTACTCTTTTTTAATTTATGATACATCAAATTTTTCTAAAATATTCTAAATGATAACTACAAAAATAATATAATATATTATGTCAGGAATGATACAGTGTCTAGTTTCACCTAAAAAATCTCTTGAGATCATCTACCCATGTTTTGGCAACATCATACAAAACATCACATAACACAAAATGAGTTCTCAGATTTCTTTTTCCCATGATAATATTAATATTAATTTTTGGGTAACACTTACATGCACTTGTATGCACCGTACCCCCTAATTTTAATTTAATTTTTTATTTATATTTTACCTGCATCTACTAATTTAATGAGTTTACCTCCAAATTATATTTTTACTATAGTTATCTGCACTCGCACATTTTATGAATTCACCCCAAATAAGTAAAAATCTTGCTGATCATAAAGCGAGCCCTTGAGGATTTTGCATATGATAATTTAAGAAATTTATACAAACTTCAATCCGTATTAATTTTCTCTTTTTCATTACTTAATAATTTAACGTACATCATGAATCAATTTCCTAAATTTAAAAATGCCTCTTTTCTTTTTATTGTATTAATTTTGGAGGGAAATAAGGGTATTTTACATAAGACAAATTAAAAAGGAATAATTGACTATATCACCTTATATCTGTTTTATTTGATGTCCCCCACTAAATCATTAATATACGTCACTCTTATTATTATGAGATGTTGGTCATTTTTTAACAAGACACCAATAAATTAAATAGTGAATATACTAAAACAATAGATATGATTTCATTAAAAAAAAAAAAAAAATATATATATATATATAGGTAATTTATGTAAATGAAATATTAATGTTAACTAGTGGAGTAGTAGATTGAAGAAAATCCAAGTCTCAAATTTTTTTTAATTTTTTGTCCTCTCAATTTCTCACCTCTTAATCATCTCCAACTGATCACCTGTGAACTCTACTTAATTTCTGCAATTTCCAAAGCCTACCCCCTATACTCCTTAATACCCAACCGCCTGTCTTTTTTCTTCTCCCCCTCTTGTTCATTCCCAATGCACCTAGGGGCATTCCCGCCCATCCTCAGCCGCTACCCTCCATGTTTTCAGAGATGTTTCTTCACCAAAAACTATGCAACCGCTTCTCTCTCTTTTCTCTCTCTCTTTTCTCTAGTGTGTGTGATTTCTTGTTTGACTTTTGTTTATCTCTTTCTTCTTTGTATTATGTTATGTGCATATATTTCTTTCACGCGTATGAATATATGATTGGTTCATTCTTAGGGCTATTCTATCTCCCTCTCCCCCTCTCTCTATAACATAAAAAAAATGGGTGCAGAATCATTAACCCAATGCAGAAAATTGAAAAAGATTAAATCTTTGGTGCTTTTTCAACAACCCCATTTAGAATTTGAGCGATTCTTAAAATTTAAAACTCCTTTGTATTTACTCTTAAAATTCAGCTAATTAATTCGAATTTCCTTATTTTTAGGAATATTTGAATTAAGAAAGGTGATAGATTTTTGTATTTTTCAAGACTATGCATTTATAAAATTGATTTGATGTTAATTTGTCTAATATTAATTAATTTGAAATTATTTAAATGGAAAAGGGCAACTTTATCTTCTTTAATGCCATTTGACTCTATTGGATAAAAATTAAAAACCTATTCCCTATTATATTCCCTATTAGATAAAAATCTTAGTGAAATTTATTAAGAATTTACCCAACATTCATTTTTTTGGGTAACACTTGCGTACACGTATGCACCGTACCCCTAATTTTAATTTTTTATTTATATTTTACCTGCACTTACTAATTTAATGAGTTCACCCCCAAATTATATTTTTACTACAGTTATTTGCACTCGCGCATTTTATGAGTTCACCCTAAATAATTTTTTTACTACAATTGTCTGCACCCGCTCATTTTATGAGTTCACCCCCAAAATCATTTTTTTACAAACTGAGGGAAAAAGGACTAATCGAATCATTACTACTAGTTAGTTTAAGAGAGCGACTAGATGTTTGCTAATTATAACTTAATTTTTTAGTGATTAATTAACCATTTAAAGAACCTACAACATTGTATTTGCAATTCAACCAAATATAACATAATTAATGATTGCTGTCAATTTGAGTGGAACCTTAGGTTTGTATATATATTTGCATGGTCAAGTGTTAATAAATAGTGCACAACAAAATCTACTATTACCTAAAAATGAATTAATTTTGTATATTACAGTTTAAGACAAATCTATATTTTACATTTCTAATATGCACTCAACTCAATTCTGGAGGTTACAATTTGAATAAGTTTCCCTTATTTGTAGTTGACCTTTCCATTTACGGTTGAAACCGAATTTACTCATTCAATTCATTGTTTTCATTACTCCCTCAATTCATGCAACATCTCTTTAAATTATTCAACATTAATTATATAATTAAATAATATTTATCATATTTAAAAGCCTTTTAACTGCAATGTTGTTCGAATTAATAGTTATAAATGTGTTTTTAATATTTTATTTATTCTTATTCAATTAATTAATTTTTCAAAGCTTCTAACAACAATTACACGTAATTTAATAAAATAACCTCAGTATCTATAAAATATTAAACAAATAATTTTTAATATATATTATTTTTAATAATTTTGACATATATCTCTAATAATTTTTGTATCATTTTATAAATAAATTCTAATACTTTTTTGTCATATAACTTAATATATCGATTTTCAAAATAGTCAAATATCCTTTATTATAGCATCTATATTATTATTGTTTATAATTCCAAATAACAATAATGAAAATATTAAATTAAAGGATATATATTCGATCTTGTTATGTATTATAGTTATGCATATTATGTTATATGTATTTTTAATGCATATATGCTATTATATGTATTAAATTTTCGCATATTAACTTATATATGAACTACTTTGTGCATATATTATACTACATTTAATTAGTTTGCTATGCATATTTGTTGTATAGTAATTATATTTAAAAAATAATAGTGTTTATACCTTTTGCAGGTTCCTTTTTATGTTTCTAATTAATTTTAATTAAAAGAAATATATATTCAAATAAACGAAATTTTTTTAACTAAAAGAGAACTATATATGAATTTCAATCTGGATAATATGATTGTGTATACTGAATATTAATATGAATAATTTATGTATTATATAATTTATATGTATTGATGTATGCATATACTATATTATATATATTATATTTGTGCATGTTCTTTAATATATGATTTATTTTATGCATATGATTATTAACAAATACCTCTAATTCAACCACAAGCAAAAATCAATGATAAAACAAATCAAACAAACCAATAAAATATAATTTATATGTATTGTATCATATGATGAAACCGAATGTAACCAAATGCAGATCATGCTTTCTCAGTGTCATATGATAAATTAAAAACTTTACCCAAACAACATGTCAATATGTACTACTTGAACAAAATAACACTATATGTATGCATCTATCTTTACTCACTAAGTCTGCTATCTATTTTCTTCAGGCGCTTTTTCATAATTTTTTTTCCTCCTTCATTAATCTGAATGTCGGATCTCTTCCGTCTAGTCATCTGCAAAAAATATATTACCAAATTGTATGGAAATTAAAATCTTTAGCCACATGCAAACACATCTTAAACGAATATGCCCCATCCATACTAAATACATAGATTTTCTTATAAATACAGAAAAATTATAGTAAAATACGTTTCTATGATTCTATAAAATGATCTAATCATCGAATCGAATATACCTCATATGCTATTTATTATGTTTCTCTAAAATGCAAAAAATAGAGATCGTTAGAACTAAGAAAACAGAGAAGGAAACATCTTATGCAAAGCCAGTATAATCAACGAAGGAAACATCTTATAAAATGCATGTAGTAGAAAGTTTTTTTAATCATACCTAAAATCAACGAAAAACCCAGTATATGCAAAGCCCTAAAAATCAATTTTTTTCCATAAACCCAATATCATTTATTCAGAGAATCGAACAACAATAATATGCCGGAGATGATTTTTCCACTCAATACCTTGAACGATTCTCTGCACAAGCATTGTTCTTACTTTTCGTTTTCTTCTTCCAGCTTCAATGGAGAGAGAATAAAAAATGTTTTAGGAATTAATGTTGGATGAGTTGTTAGGAAAGTTATTTGAATTAAGAATTGGGCGTGATTATTGAGCAAATAAATATTTCAAATTTTTATTAAAGGTTTTGGATTTAGTTGACTTTCCTTTTGCTTAAATTAATTAAATCTTCTTATTTTAAAATTGAAATTCTTATCAAAACAGTAGGGGTAGAATTGTACTTTAATTTGTTAATTTGGCATGATTTGTAACTGTAATAAAATTTTCCTTGAATTACAAAAACTTAGGGTGAAATGGTCTATAGTGTAATTCTCCCAAGAAAATAAGGGGTGCACATTACCAAGCCCAATTGAACGGAACCTTAGCCCAATGGGAAGGCACCCTAGGTCAGCAGTCGTCGCCTGAAATTTTATTGGCAAGGTCACCGGCTCCGAGTGCCGACCGATCAGAGATCCATCAGCAACATACTCACAGTCCTCCGTCGGGCCGCCGTCAGCCGGAGGAAGAGGCTGTGCAGGAGCAGGGTGAAGAAGACGAAGCAATGTAGCTTCGATTTGGACAGAGATGGACGACGAGAGCGAGGCGGCGTCGATCCGAGTGTTGTAGGCGAGCGCCATTGATGTCGGAGAAGATCTTGGATCGCGAACACAAGGGAGATTGATGGAAGCAGTCGCGTCGGTGGTCGAAATGAGTAGAGATTTTCGGCCGCCATGGATCGTGGCCGAGATGGAAGTTGATGTCAATTGTCATGGAAGTGAAGAATCGCCATTGTGATTCGAGGAGGGGTCTCGGGCTTCAATGACCGGGACGGAAGCGCCGCCGTCGCTGTCGAGGGGGTGGTCGGGCATGGTGGTGGCAGGGTAACCCGCCGAACGACATGGATTTCCGGTAGGTCTTTTACTCATCAAATTAAAATTGAAATTCAGGTGCACCGCAGATCGACTATAATAAAATCATACCTATAATATTATTTTGTATTAAAATTTTAAAAATACACATGAAAAAAATGGAAAAGAAAGGCATCAAAATAAAATAAAAAAAGTAAAAGGAAAAAAAATGAATAAATAAAAAAATTGAAAAATAAACTGGAAATGGAAAGAAATAAAGGAAAAGAGAAGGGGGAAGAAAAATTAAAAAGAAAAAATTTGAGATTTTTGGCTAATTTTGATAGTTTTTTATTAATTATATTTTTACGATTTTTTTTTAAATATGGGTAAGTTGGTGGTGAATCGACGGTAACTCGACAATGACTCGGCTGCATATTGTAAATATATAAATTAGGGTTTATTTTATTATATTTTGTGTAAATTAATAAAATGATAATATAGTTTTTTAAATGTTTTTTTAAAAAATATTTTGGGGGTGAACTCATAAAATGAGCGGGTGCAAATAATCGTGGTAAAACAATAATTTGGGGGTGAACTCATAAAATTAGTGGGTGTAGATAACTGTGGTAAAAAAATGATTTGGGGGTGAACTCATAAAACGAGTGAGTGGAGATAATCAAAATAACAAATGATTTGGGGGTGAACTCATTAAATGAGCGAGTGCAAATAATAATAGTAAAAAAATAATTTGGGGGGGGGGGGGCGGGGGTGAGTGCAGATAAAATATAAATTGAAATTAGGGGTACGGGAGAATTTGGAAGAAAGAATAAAATGAATTAATTGATGAATTAAAATTTAAAATTAAAATTAAAATTGAAGTATGCACCGTACATGCGAGTGCATACAAGTATTTGGCTAATTTTTGTTATGACAATGAGATTAATTTTTTTTAATTTAATTTTTTTTGTGAAGAAAAGATTCTGAAAAAAATTAATGGCTAAAAGATTTGAGAAAAGATTAATGGATATGGATAAAATAAAATATTAATATTAAATTAAATATAAATAAGAATTTTTTACGTGACAATGCATATTTTTTTAAGGAAAACTGAGCACAATTATTATTATGTAGCAATGCTTTAGATCTGGTTCGAGTCATGGAGAGAGAAAAAGGGATGAGTATTTAATGTAATTAAAAAAAAAATGTACATGTATTCCGGAGTAATTTTTTTTTTTTTTTTTCTTTTATTGAGTAGTAAAAACCTTGTTGAGCGAGTCCTTAAGGATTTTGCATTTTCTCTTTTTCATTACTTAATAATTTAACCGTACATCATGAATCAATCTCATAAATTTAAAAATGCCTCTTTTTATTGTATTAATTTTGACAATTCTTACTATCTAGATTTCGAATTGAACATGTACTCAAAAATTACTCCATCCTCTCAAAAAAAAATTCACTTTTACACCGTTACACAAACCAATGCAAATATTTTGAGCATATAAAATCTACTCTTGTATTCTTGTTATACCCTTATTTGATTTGATGTTAACGAACACTATTATTAACCAATTTCAACAATCATTAAATAAGGGTATTTTACACAAGCTAAGACAAATCAAAAAGGAATAATTGACTGTCTCACCTTATATCTATGTGCCCCACTAAATCATTAATATACGTCACTCTTATTATTATGAGATGTTGATCATTTTTTAACAGGACATCAATAAATTAAATAGTGAATATACTAAAAGAATAGATATGATTTCATTAAATAAAATATATATATATATATCTAGGTAATTTATGTAAATGAAATATTAATGTTAACTAGTGGAGTAGTAGATTGAAGAAAATCCAAGTCTCAAATATCAAAGCAAATTTTTTTAATTTTTCAATTTCTCACCTCTTAATCATCCCCCAACTGACCTGTGAACTCTACTTAATTTCTGCAATTTCCAAAGCCTACCCCCTATACTCCTTAATACCCAACAGCCTGTCTTTTTCCTTCTCCCCCTCTTGTTCATTCCCAATGCACCTAGGGGCATTCCTGTCCATCCTCAGCCGCTACCCTCCATGTTTTCAGAGATGTTCTGCACAAAAAACTACGCATGCAACCGCTTCTCTCTCTCTCTTTTCTCTAGTGTGTGTGATTTCTTGTTTGACTTTTGTTTATCTCTTTCTTCTTTGTATTATGTTATGTGCATATATTTCTTTCACGCATATTCATGCACCAATATGATTGGTTCATTCTTAGGGCTATTCTATCTCCCTCTCCCTCTCTCTCTGTAACATAAAATAGGTGCAGAATCATTAACCCATGCAGAAAATTGAAAAAGATTAAATATTTGGTGCTTTTTCAACAACCCCATTTAGAATTTGAGCGATTCATGAAATTGGAGGGCGGTGATCTGAGTATTGGAAATGAAGGGTGGAGATGGAACCTACAAAGGAGCAGATAATTGCAAAAATGTGTTTTATTGGTTTCAAAATCACAAGGCAAGACAAAGGCAGAAACAGAAGCAAGAGACTTTTGCTTACTAGTTTTTCCAACTATTGCCCTTTCAAATTCTATTATATATGAGGCTTCTTTAAATAAAAATAGTGTGCTTTGATATTACCTTTAAAAAAAAGACTCGTTTGTCAGATATGCTGAAATCTGAATTATCTATGGTTAGTTTGAATATCTCAATAGGTTTCTATTGAAGAGTAGAAAATGTGTTTTTTTGGTCGTTTGATATACAATGTCTTTTTGTGTATTGAGTAAAAAAAGTATTTTAGTTTTGATAGAGAAATGAAGAACCGTAATTCCAGTGATGAGAATCATGGAAATGGGAATCATGATGGGCATCCTTATTTTGATTTCTTTTGTGGGAATTGAATTGGATTTACATTAAAAGTCTTGAAAATTAACATTATTCAAGAATCACTGAATTCTAGGGTTTGCAGAGATTACTGACAGAATCTGTTTGATTTTTACTCTTTAGCCATGGCCAAAAATGTTGTTTGTGTGTTGGATAGATTGACTGATGATGACTGTCTGCACCTTTCTTTTTTAAAAAGGAAAAAACACTGGTTATTTTATTTGCTGGAATATTTTTAATTTTACCTCGTATTTTGCAAATTTATTGTCTTGTTTTTATGGAGTATTTAAACTTCACCCTAAGTACATATGGCCAAAAAAAAAAAAAAAGGAAAAAAAAGTGGCCTTAAAAGTACAAGAGCTAAACGTTAAAAAAAAATGTACAGAGGACTAAATATACTTTTTATATTATTATAGTAATATAGAGCAAGTGATTGCAAAGTTTAAAAATAAGCATAAAAGAGGGTAAGATAGTAAAATACAATTAAAAAATATTAAATTGGCATGTACTAGCTAGGTCAAGGCATCAGGGTGTGAGTTAGGGCGCCGCCCTGATTGACCTAAAAACAACATCCTCATTACATTTTGAAAACTCGAACAAAATAAACACCTTCTTGCAACAAATTTTCTCCTTCATCCTTTTCCCTTGGACTCCGACAAAAGGGATTTCTTCACCCTTCTTCTTCTTCTTCGTCTCCGACCACTAGCCGCCCCTCCGCCATTCCCTGTTCAAGAGGCCGGGAAACTCTACTGCAAATTTCTCCTTTAATTGCATTCAATTTTCGAGAATGGAGAGAGAAAAGAAAATCCAGATCGGTGAGCATGATTTCCCACAAGAAATTGTTGAAGACATACTCTCAAGACTCCCTGTCGATTCCCTCTTGAAATTCAGGTGCGTTTCAAAGTCATGGCTTTCGTTAATTGACAGTGAACAATTCATCAAAATCCACCTTAAAAAATCAACAGAAAATCCATGTTTTTCCCATCACCGGATCATTTTAAACTCCGTTCCTTATGTTGGGCCTTATTCCTCCGTATCAACAGAAAACAAACTTCTTAAGATGTGTTGTTGGGCCTCATTGTTAAAAGAGCCATTTGATATTAATCCTGTTGAATTAGATGATGAAAGATGTATTATGAACGTGGTGGATGGGGATGTTAATATTGTGGGTTGCTGTAATGGGATTGTTTGCCTTATTCAATTAGATACGGGAAGATTTATCTTGTGGAACCCAACTACGAGAATGTCCATGTATTTGCCTGATGCAGTGAGCATTATTAGTCGAGTGGATGGGGAAAACATGGACTTTCCCATGTATGGGTTCGGCTACAACGAGTCAAGTGATGATTACAATGTGTTTACGGTTATTACTTCTAACAAACGACAGGTGAGTGCTAGAGTGTATAGTCTTACGAGCCATTCTTGGAAAACATTGGAGGATGAAGATTTTCCATATGATGTGGATAAAGCGGCTGGGGTGTTTGTAAGTGGACATCTTCACTGGTTTCAAGATGTCTATGATGCCATGGACTACAATGAAAACAAGGACAATTTGCACTTATTTTCCTTTGATTTGAAGAATGAGGTGTTTGGAGTGGTTAAGCTACCATTCTATTCACATGATGTTGAATTACCAACTGACCCTTTAGGAGTCATAGAAGGATGTCTTAGTGTGCTTTGTTATGATGACGATATTTCTGCATTCCAGGTTTGGGTTATGAAGGAGTATGGGGTCAAAGAGTCTTGGGTTAAACTTTTTACTTTTTCAAAATTCCAACATCCTCCTTTGAGGAGACAAGATGTGGTGCGTTCATTTTGCAGGGGACCAAATGGGGAATTTCTACTCATTTATAGTTCTACTATGATGGTTTACTGTTATCATCCGGAAGATAGTGAGTTTCGTTGTTCACTCATAACTAACATTAATCAAGTTATGGGGGAGGGTTTCTACGTTGAAAGTTTAGTCTCTCTTGGTCCAAATGCTCGGGAAGAGAGCTTCTGATGGATGTTTAACGAGAGAGATCGAGGTAGCCGCGAACCAGTGCGTAATGTCTTACCAAACCAGTATGTTGTTTTTTTTTTTTTTTTTTGTAATTGTTGGGAAGCAGAATCATTATTTAGTTTGCACTACATCTTATCATTGTATGAATGTACTTGGAATTAAATCTTACTATCATTGTGTTTTTTTGAAGTTTCCTTCACTTATTGATCTATTCTCTTATCTGACTTACTGCATTTTTAGGGTGTTATCCAGTTCTGATTTTGTGATAATGTGTTTATGCAATAAGCAACCTAATAACTTAGTAAGGAAATTAATATTATTTAGCTAGTTAAATCTTTGTACCAGGCTATGTAGCGACGGGGAAGAAATTTAAGGCGGGAGGAATATGGATAGAAGACAATTTAGTCTCATAACTTTCTAGTTTTTTGAAATGGTCGCAAAAAAGTTAAATGTACCAATTTAGTCTCATTTTTCGCAATTTGTTCTATTTTGTTCCCAAATTTTTTTAATGTAATTGCAAAAAATGGGATTAAATTGGTACAATTTAACTTTTTTTGGGACCAAAAAAGAATGAATTGCAAAAAAATGGGACACGTGGCTGTAAACTTAAGCAAAACCCCATGTTCGTATATTTTTATATTTTTGATTGTCACGTGTTTGTTGACATGCAGTTGACATAATTTTGTAGTCTCTTGCCACGGGCTATTATAGCACATATAGAACGAGCATTCAGAGAAGACGTCGCGAATCACCATTTATTAATCAAGAGTGGCCTAAAAACGGTGCAGAGAGGGAAAAAGGTCCAATCGAATCATTACTACTAGTTAGTTTAAGAGAGCGAATAGATGTTTGCTAATTATAACTTAATTTTTTAGTGATTAATTAACCATTTAAAGAACTACAACATTGTATTTGCATTCAACCAAATATAACATAATTAATGATTGCGGTCAGTGTTAATAAATAGTGCACAACAAATTCTACTATAGCATAAAAATGAATTAATTTTGTTCCCCAAAATTTAAAAGTTATCATTAATATCTACCTTGTAATCATGCACAATATATTTAAGACAATATGATCATCAATGTTACAATCGGAGTAAGAGCTCAATTTGCATGACTAAATGTGCAATTGAATTTAATAAAACAGCTATCTAATAAATATTACTCTTCATTTCTAAAAATTATGTTGTTTCACAAAATACAAAATCTTTCCGTTAGCTTTCAAATAATCAAGAATTAAAATACAAAATCTTTCCGTTGCTTTCAAATAAATACCCTAAAATAAAAATGATTTAAGTTATTTAAGAGTTTGCAAACTCCCAATATAAATAAGTTAAATTCGATCGGTGTTTGTAAACATTTGTAAACATTTAATCGAAAATGATATAGAGCCCTGAACATTTTTGTGCACTGCCACGTCAATAAATTCTTATTTATATTTAATTTAAACTTAATCTAATATGAATATTTTATTTTTATGTACCATCAAAACATTGAAGATTGTGATGAATGAAATTTTCATTTGATAACAACAGATCTATATACAAGTGAATTTTTTAATCTATGATACATCAAATTTTTTAAAAATATTCTATATATACAAATGAATTTTTTAATTTATGATGCATCAAATTTTTTTAAAATATTCTAAATGATAACTAGAGAAAATTTCATTTTACGTCCTGTAACTTAGGCCTAATCCAGAATATATATTTTAAATTTTCACATTTTCAATTTACGTCCTAGGGTGTCCAATTTACATCTTTTTCAGTCCAATTTACGTCTTTTCCACCAGAAAATTGAAAATCCGGTCAAATAATCCAATTTACATCCTTTATGTTTAAAAATTATAAATTAATAATTAAAAATTTCTGAAAATATAATTAAAAATTAAAAAATCTCATTAAAATTCTAAAAATCTCATTAAAAACTTATAAATTCTGTAAAATAAAAATAAAAATTTTACAATTAAAAAAATATTTTAATGTTTAAATTTTTTTTTTTCTAAAAACTCATAAAAATAAAAAAATCTATAATTTTTACAATTCAAAAAACTGAAAATGTGTAAAAATATTTTTCTAAAAACTCATAAAAATAAAAATATCTATAAATTAAAATTTTAAAAATGTTTAAAGTAAAAAATTCCAAAATTTAAAAAATGTCGTGAAAATGAATTTGAGACGGTTCCAAAATCGATCAAGGGGTGGAACTTCCACTCAACCTCGATGGTGAATTGGAAAATCTCGTGGGGCCAAAATTTTTAGGAGTTCGAACAAAACTTTAATGACAGACGAGTTTGAATTAAGTCTAGTTTTTAATGAAATGTTAATATTTTTTATTATTCATATTAGATTTTTAGAATTAGTAATTTTTAATCTACACATTTTTAATAAATTAATGAGATTTTTAGAGTTTTTAGAAATTTTAATGAGATTTTGAATTTCTTAATTTTTAAATTACACATTTTCCATTTTTGGAATTGTAGATTTATTTATTTTTTGTATTTTCAAAATTTCAAAAGTTTAGAATTTTTTATTTTTATTTTACAAATTTTATAATTTGTAATAATATTTTTCGAAATTTTAGTGATATATTTTGAATTTTATTTTACACATTTTATATTTTTTAATTTAAGGAGATTTTTGGATTTTTAATGTTACTATTAGATTTTTTAAATTTTTAATGGGATTTTTAGAAAATTTTAATTATTAAATTTTAATTTTCACACTTAAAGGACGTAAATTGGACTATTTGGCCGAAATCCCAATTTATTCATCACATTCCGGTGAGTTTTAAAATTTTCCGGCGAGAAGGACGTTAATTGGACTAAAAATGACGTAAATCAAAAAAGTAAAAATTTAAAGGATATAAATTGGATTAGACCTAAGTTACAGAACGTAAAATGAAATTTTCTCTAATAACTACAAAAATAATATAATATATTATGTCGGGATTGATACAGTGTCTAGTTTCACCCAGAAAATCTTGACTCTTGAGAGCATCTACCCATGTTTCGGCAACATCATACAAAACAACACATAACACAAAATGAGTTCTCAGATCTCTTTTTCCCATGATAATACTTAACATTAATGAGATTATTCCCTAATAGAGTCATTTCTATAGAGTGTTAAGGAAGTAAAACCTACAACTTTTAAAATTCTCTAATAGGGTCAAATTAATGTCAAAAAACCTTAAATGCCCTTAATATTAATATAACTCCTTAAATAATAGTATATTTTACCAATTAATTCGAATTTTAAATTCAAATCTTAATTGCAGCACATCAATTCCCCAATTATATCGCATATTCAAAAAAAATCTTGACTTTCCCAAAATCGCTGCAATTGGGAAGAACACATCGATGCATTTTGGGAGGAACGAAGGAGAATTCACCATTGTGTTGATGGGCTACAAAAAAGATTCAATCTATGCTGCCATTTATGCGATTTGGGAAAAATCACAAACGGTTTGTCGTAATTTTCTGCCATTGTTGATGAGCTTTTTCGAAATCTGCCATTGTTGATGAGCTTTGTTCGAAATCTGCAATTGTTGATGCGATTGGTGCGAAATCGACCACTTTTCACGCCATTAAAACTGGAGTTTCTAGAGTCCATTGGTGAACGTTCACTACTGGAATTGTTAATCTTCGCTTGGAAGAATTCAGATCTGATGGAATTACCGGTTAGTATTTTTCTAAGCAAGAATCGCCCTAATTAATACGTCTTTAGGGTGTAGCTTAGTACTCGGGGATTAGGCGAAAAAAGAAGAAGTTTCATGGATACAACAGCTTGACATGGAGGTGAATATTAGATATGGACATTACCGTATGCATGTACACAGTGCATTTCCCATATGCACACATGTAAAATGCATGTACCCCGTTTTCCGTACATATTAATATGCATATCCATGTATGAACCTTTTTCTAAGCTTATAAACTCATAATTTTATTATGACCCATTTCTACATACCAAAATTATTTCACTGTTCATATTAAACTTCATAATCTATTTTCATATATGTATGCATATTCAAATAACCGGGAACTGCATCCACTATGGCACGCTTATTTAGTCTTTTTGTGATTTAATTGTGCTATGAGTCTTGTGTAATTTAATTCTGGATCATAAAATGCAGAATTATTAAAATCATAAAAGTCAGCTAATTAATTCGAATTGCTTTATTTTTAGGAATATTTGAATTAAGGAAGATGATAGATTTTCGCTTCAAGACTATGCATTTATAAAATTGATTTGATGTTAATCTGTCTAATATTAATTAATTTGAAATTATTTAAATGGAAAAGACCAACTTTGTCTTCTTAAGTGCCCATTTGACTCTATTGGATAAAAATTAAAAACCTATTCCCCCATTAGATAAAAATCTTAGTGAAATGACCTTATTAAGAATTTACCCAACATTAATTTTTGGGGTAACACTTGCGTATACTCGTATGCACCGTACCCCCAAATTATATTTTTACTATAGTTATCTGCACTCGCTCATTTTATGAGTCCACCCCCAAATTAATCATTTTTTTACTACAGTTGTCTGCACCCGCTCATTTTATGAGTTCACCCCCAAATCATTTTTTTACAACGGTTATCTACACCCACTCATTTTATGAGTTCATCCCCAAATTCTTTTTTTACTACATTTATTTGCACCCTCTCATTTTATGAGTTCACTCCAAAAAATTATATTTATACTACAGTTATCTACACCTGCTCATTTTATGAGTTCACCTCCAAATTATTTCTTTTTACAACGGTTATCTACACCCGTTCATTTTATGAGTTCACCCCCAAATTATTTTTTTACCACAATTATCTGCACCTGCTCATTTTATGAGTTCACCTCCAAATTTTTTTTTAAAAATAATTACATTTAAAATATTATATTATCTTTTTATTAATTTACACAAAATATAATAATAAAATCAACCCTAATTTATACATTTACAATCTTGCAGTCGAGTCATTGTCGAGTTACCGTCGATTCACCACTAAATCACCCATATTTTTAGAAAAAAAATCGTAAAAACATAATTAAAAAAAACTATCGAAATTATGCACTGATCTCGATTTTTTTTTCTTCTCATTTTTCAATTTTTATTCCATACTTTTTATTTCTTCACTTTTTTTTCATGTTTATTTTTTTTCTTTACTATTTTTTAAAATTTTAATACAAAATAATATTATATGTATTATTTTATGGGGATTTCACATAAAAGTTCATTTCACCTAGTGTTTTTTTAAATAAAGACATGATTCAAAATAGTTTCAGAATAAGGACAAAATGGCACATAAATGTACCATCATGCCCTTAATACATAAAATTCGGAATTAATATGGATAAATTCTTTAAATGTTTGAAATTTAAAGCTGACTCTATCAGCTCATTAATTCCAAGAATTACGCAATTAATTAAAACCTTATGTTTGAAATTTAAAGCTGACTCTATCAGCTCATTAATTCCAAGAATTACGCAATTAATTAAAACCTTCCTAAAATTAATTAACACCGGTCAAAAGAGCTTAATTTTGTGCAGAATTTTGGGGTTTTTCAATTTGTGAAGAAAGGAAACCGTGAAGTACGGAAGAAGACGAAGTGAGAAGTGAGAAGAACATTTTACTCCCTAGACCATGGTTGGAAAAGTAATATAAAAGTTAAATCTGCATAATAAAATGAATAATGCAGAACAATGAAATCTAAAACTGCATAATAAAATGAATAATGCAGAAAGAATAGTACGGTGTCTTCATATTAGAATGTGATTATGCAAAAATATGTATACATATGCAAAATAAGATCTGCATTATCCCTTGACCAAACCAATAACAAATAATCATGAACTACATTTCAGCAACGCGCACGTAAATCATCACAATTACACGAAAACGGAGCAAATTGAACCTAAATTAAAATCATCTCAAAAAATCCTAAATTCTTTGCAAATTATGTGTGTACTTGTGGAAATCATACCCTTGGCAAAACTCTTCATCTGACCCTTGGAATTAAAAGTTTCTACTGTATCTCCGGCGGCTTCGCGTCCGTCATCCATAATGAAGAAATCGGTGAAGTTTGAATCCCCTGGTAACATAAAGAAACGATCGCGTGGAAAGTCTCTTGATCATGTGCAGTCGAAAGAACAGATCGAGGAAACAATTATGGAAGAGCAAAGGAGACGAGACCTTATAGCCATGGCCGTCGTTGAAAGAGAGGAACAAGCCTCTAAGCAGCAAAAACTTTGAGAATCATCGGAAATCAGTTTTTGGGCTTGAGGGGTCACCCAAAACTGAAACAGAAACTAAAAGAAGAAAAAGATCCCTCGATTTCAAGAGGAAATCGAGGATTGTTGCTTCACCAATCTGAAATCTATGGCCAATCGTTTGTAGATGCAGCGGGATTATGTTTGATTCATCATGGATTAACCAAAAAGCTTGAAGATTTGAGTTTTCCGGCCAAGAAACCCGTATGGGATTCTAGCAGAAACTATGAGCGCCTGGATCAGGTAACATTTGCCAATGTTGATAATCAATTGAAGAGGTATGTGGTTGAATCTTTGGCGACAAATAAGGAAGATGAAGACTTGTTATTTAATTATTAAATTCATAAATTAATTTCCATATTTAAATATAAGGGTATAATGGGTTATTAACATGCGTTTTTGTCCTTTTTTAAAAATATTATAATAGTTGTCCTTTATTAAGAAGCTAGGTGTCTAAATGGCATTTTTT